>OY288224.1:14727500-15327500 GCA_958449745.1 Ochropleura leucogaster
AGAACACGTCAACCCCAAAGGTCATCGGTCCGACGGCTACTAGCCTACCATGCCTGACCCATTGCCATTTCAGGTTACAAGCCAAATTTTGACAACACTCTCACCTGTGAGGGTGCTGTCACTGTTGACAGTTGTGTTGCAAACACAGCAGTCAGAGGTTAAATAACTATCAAATGACTGTACAAATACTTACCTTAACTTATTTATTTAATGGCGTTTGTGGAAGGAGACACCACAATTTTGCCAATATCACGTAGGTACTATAGTAGACAATCAAACGCTGGAGACTATATCAGTATTTATTATTGTTGAATAGCACACAGCAAAGAAATTAAATGATTTAAAATATTTTAACAAACAAATAATGAACCATTTTCTGCACAGACATTTCAGACAGTGTTCTAAGAGAAATACATATACTTACTCTCGCTCTAGCAAATGAAGTTTAAGTGTCAGAAAGGGATAAGGATACGAAAAATCTGAAAGTACTTACTTGTGATTCAATAACATGGAAGGTCGCGTTTTGATAAGCATCATCAGACAAAAACATGTTATTTATAGTGTTTTCGACCGTTTCTGTGAGGAACGTTAGCTTCACGAACAGCAAGATTGTTATTACAATTTTGACGGCTGCCAGGAGAGCCATAAACGTGGCATACTGAAAAAAATATTAAATTTAATCTTCTAATATAAAAATGAATCGCAAAATGTGTTGGTAAGCGCATAACTCAACAACGCTTGGACCAATTTTACCAATTCTTTTATTTGAATATTCGTTGAAATCCAAGGATGGAAAAGAGAAAATCACTGACTGACTCATCACTAATTCTTAGAAACTACTAGCTGTGCCCAGCGGTTTCACCCGCTGCTCACTTAGGGGTATGAAAAATAGATGTTGGCCGATTCTCAGACCTACCCGATATGTACACAAAGTTTCGTTTGAATCGGTCCAGCCGTTTCGGAGGAGTATGGGAACGAAAACTGTGATACGAGAATTTTATATATTAGATATGTTTTAGAAGTCACAAATTGCATGTTGCATGGGGGATCCTTTTAGGACGTAGATGCTCACTAAGGCGGGATTTTGAAAAGTTCTACGATTCTACCCTTAGAGGGGTGAAGCAGGGTTGTAGTTTGTATGGAAAACGCGATTTTTTGGTCAGATAGCCTAGATCTTTTTTAGAAATGAATAGACTAACATCACGCTACCACATAGCGGAACTGAAAGAAATGAAACCGCTGGGCACAGTTCGCACAATATAAAGTAAGTACCTAACTTTTTATCTATACTTACCTACCTACGTTTAATTTAAGTAAGGTACAGACGCCAGCAGGTCAAGCTACCCGAAACTGTCAATTTTTCCCAATGAACCTTGAACCTAATGATTTAGAAATAAAGTCGAAAATCTATCAAAGAAATCTGACAGATTGTAGTAGCTTGATGTGCAGGCATCTGTACTTACTTATTTTTTTTTTATTAGGAAATATCTCATTTTAAATTATATAAGCTCTACATTCTAGGTCAGTGATAGTAAAATTCTTTGGTGGGAAAATTTCCATGCTTATGCTTGCATCCACTCTATTTTTGAATTTGCTTCAAAAATATTGTAAACTGGTTTTAGTTTCTTTTTCGCCGTGCTCGATTGACTATTGTAGAGTCAGGGAAATTAATTCTATCGTTTAGTAATTAACCGTATAGTTCGGTACGGACCCCTTCGGGGGCTCGACATTCAAACCTCCGCTGGCTCGGTACTGGCCCCGAAAGGGGTCGGACATTTAAGTCATATGACCTCCTCATTATTTTTGTAAATATTTTATTTTCTGGTTAATAAATAATATGGGTGTGCATTCATTAAGATAGTAGAATAAAAAACTCATATGTAAACGACATTAGAAGTTCTTTAATTATTGAGGAAGTTTCTTAATTAAGTCTTATAAAATCCAAATGCGTAAATTACGATCATCGCCATTTTGATGGCAGTGTAGGGCGACGCTAAAATCATAACAAAATAGGTTTTCGGACATTTAAACTCCACATTATTGGGCATGATTAACGTGGCCTTTTATTACGTGAAGAAATCATTCGTAATCGAACTTATATTAGTAGTGGTAATGATACATTTTGAAATCTAAAGTCGAAGTTTCGCGCCAATCATGCTTGTTTACATTTTTAATTCCACATTATATCATATATTCACGAATAGATTCTATAACAACTGACACAAATATCATTTCAAATATTATAAATAACATGACAATGCCCAGATCTTATCGTAATTTGCAATAATAGGACCAATAACACGGAATTTTCATAACCACTACTAAATTCACTTTCGAAATTGACGTCCATTTCTTTTTTTTTTTATTTTGTGATGTGTAAATACGATTATTTCAATCGATTATTTTCTTGTAAATCAATCAACTCGAATAATTTAATTAAGGAATATCAGAAATTGATAGATGAAAATAAAAAATAATTTTGTAATACGTGTAAAATACTATAAATATTGATTATAATATTTTTTACGCCACTAAAACCGATTAAAAAACAAACAGTACAAACTGATCTATGGCTAATTTCGCGCCAATTTTATTTTCAGATAAAAATTCAAAAAAGGAATGCGCTCGCTGTTCAAATTTATATTAAAATGTTTATTTGCTATTTTATTAATAATTTGGTTTTGTACCTACTATTTGAATGTGAATTGCAAATAGAAATAAATAAGGTTGAATATAGAACGCGCCAATTTATGATCTTGGTAAGCACATTAAAAAATCAGCTAAGATAAATTACATTTGTTCGACAAAATTGTTTGGTTGGATTGGTTATTTGAAAAGCGTATTCATTCTTTCCTAAAACATGGCTCGTTGGAAAAGTGTTCTTGGAGTGGAAGCCTTGGGGTAAAAATGGCCTATAGAGGAAGAGCACAATTGAGATGGAAACACGAAACCAAGAAAACTCCTGGTTCAAAATGAGTCCATTTTGAACCTGGATTTTTCTTGATGTCGTGTACCGGGGTTTTTTTTGGGTGGGAAATCGTCAAATAACTTTCCCCGCTCTGGGCAAAATGGGAGGGAGTGTCAGACTAGTACTGACTAAAACTCACCCATGCTCCTTCTATTGCATAACCCTGACACCCCCCCCCCCCCGCTTCGTCTAGAGCGGGGGAAGTGAGGCGCTCGCTCCTCAAACCAAGCCAGCCACCGCGGGAGACGCTACAGGCATCGGGCGTCGGGCGTCGGGCGTCGGGTGTCTATATCAATATTTTAGGGCCCCGATTACCTACAGAATTAGCATGACCTCCTACAAAAATGGCCGCCATTTTCATTCATCGTCATTCAAGAAAACAGCCAAAATCTTTTACCGCGAAACCGTTTGACAGCAAAATGTACAGACGCCTGCAGGTCAAGCTACCCGAAACTGACAATTTTTCCCAATCAACCTTGAACCTAATACTTTAGAAATAAAGTCGAAAATCTATCAAAGAAATCTGACAGATTGATGTGCAGGCGTCTGTACCTCAAATCTTGGCGCATAAGAAAATAATTATAGAATAACTAAAAAGCACGTGACAAAATGTTGTTGCCTTTCTTTTCTTATCGATATCATAGATATTTGAACAACTATAATATCAATAGTAGAATAATATGCAATCTCCATAGGTAAATTCCTCAATGGTCCCAAAACTTTTTTTAAAGTTTACTCCATTTCGATTATCGATTAGGTAGAATGCAACTTTTTAATCGTAATGATGAAACTTCGATTTACGGTCAGCACTAAGAAATGTCATGTTGCAACACACACAGTTTTTAGTAGTTTTTTGTCGAGATTTGTATCGTGATTTATTTAGAATTTATATGTAAAATGGCAAAAATAAGAATGCAGATGGAATGTCACTGTTTTTATTTTGGATTTCCTATTTTATTATCAAAGGATTGTCTTGTGTATGTCCATTATTTCCAGCGTTTTTAAAGTACCTAATTTTTGGAAGGGTAAAATAATATGTATTTTACACACATTTTACAATAGATTGACGCCGTTTTATCGACCTTATGAGGTTTTTGGAAATATAAACCTCAAACTTATCGTATGATACAGCCCCGGTGACTTATTTTTAATAACAAAATTGAATGCTGTAAATTGATGAAAATTCTTGAATTTCATGACAATTCGCGTCACCCCACCGATTCAGCTGATGTGTCATGTGTCAAAATCCTGTCGTGCAGAGTGGTTAATTACCTACCTACTGGTAATTTAATAACCGTCATATTTTGACAGTTGTATGGAAAAGGTAGGACACAGCGAATAATTTCCGTAAGGGTGCGTCCACATCTGGCGAATGCGCCGCGAACGCGCAGCTCGCGAGCCGCCCGCGATCCGCCCGCGAGCTGCGCGCGTGCATTTTTGTTCGTGCGCCGCTTCTGCGCCGCCCGCGCGCAGTTCGCGCGCGACCTAAGCGCCGTACGCGATCAGCGCGCGGGCGGCGCGCTAGTTATTTCGCTCAGTTCGTTTCTGATTACTGGAGGCTAAGTACGTGTTGTCATGGAGTGGACGGAGGAGAATTGTTTACGCTTCATTGAAACATATAAAAGATTTTCAGTATTATGGGATCCTAAAGATCGATTATTTCGAAGATTACTATAGAAAAAATCTAAAAAATGATGCATGGAAAGAAATAGGGGCGAGAACTGAGCGCGCGCAGATCGCGCGCCGCTCGCGCGCCGCTCGCGCGCCGCTCGCGCGCCGCTCGCGCGCTCTATACGAGCCTTGTATGAGTTGCGCTAAAGAGGCGCACCAAACCATTGCAGTGACTGCACGCGCGCAGCTCGCGGGCGGATCGCGGGCGGCTCGCGAGCTGCGCGATCGCGGCGCATTCGCCAGATGTGGACGCACCCTTAGATGTCAAATCAATTCGCCAAACATTTAACTTCCCTGAGACTAAATAAAAAATCAATCAAACAAAACTAAATCCTTAGTAAACGTAAAACTTACTGTTATAAGCAAGCATTTTGTTTCAGTAATCGTTCCACAGCAGCCGGAGAATGCAATCAATAAGATCACAGATCCTAACCCGATGATAACGTAAGGGATGAAACCTAAATCTGATTGATACTCTTGTACTATTTCAGTTGGTACTTGATCCGAAATTTCCGATAATGACTTAAGTTGGTAGATCACATAAACTCCTGCTCCGATCACCAATAAACCAATGACCTGGAATAAAACAAGCAGTAGTTATTTAATGGGGGTGGGAGGGATTCTCGAACGTAGGTACATACAGATAACACACACCAACTCCAGTTGCACACACATTTATACTGCCGCGCTAACTAAAAGTGCAGTAAGAAGGTTATAACATAGAACCTCCTTACTGCACTCGCCAGTATTGTGAACGACATCTCTGGAATTCACTGTGAGCTTCTTTGTTTTCCGATCATTATAATCTGACTTCCTCAATCAATTACTGCTGGACAAAGGCTTTGGCTTCTCCTAAGATCCGCCACAGTAACTTCGTCATGTGATCTGCGCATCCAGGTTATTCCCGCATCCGAGGTACGTTAACCTTTCGGTCCATCTATTGGAGAGTCTACCTGCCAGTATATAACTGCCACCATGAAGTTAGTAAAGGGTTGCAAGACGCCTGCTTTCCCAAAGATGTTAAAATATTTCAAAATTAAGAAAAAAGTCATTTGAATTTTGCATAAAAAATGCAGCTAATAATTCTGGCATATCATAGCTGCCAGTAGTTAAATTTTCAGCCCCATTAGACATCCATTTTGTGGGCAATTTATTTGTTTGCATTACCCTAGACTGTTATTTATATCCTTGCAAGATGATAAATATTTTGAACACTGGCTGCTACGTAGCAGACATTCTGATCATAGATAATAGCAAACGATAAGAAAAAACAAACAACAACAAATATAAATAAATACTGACCAGAAATATAAAATTAACGAAAAACAAAACAAATTTCACAAGGCACCGACACATTTTTCAAACTGTTTTATTACACTTGGTTGCACCACACCTAATAGAAACTATTGCATGCCTGTGTAACAGGATTTTCATTGCTAAGCTTTTAACTATTCATAAAAAGCATCAAGTGTTTCAATATCTCTAAGTGGACTGATACGGCGGGGCTAACCAGCGTATATTTATTACCACTTAGGACATATCTCATGTCCCCTTTAGATTACAAACTACTAGCAGCACGTTTTTTTCAGTTTCAGGATTCCTCGTAATCAAAATGATATCGGCTTTACACCACGATTTACTTTTATAATACATTGTTAAAGTGGTTATCTTAACTCAAATCGAATGTTGATAAAAATGATTGTGTAGGTAATTGTTATTTATATCATTTGATATCGTATGTTTTGATGATTATAACATTTTTGTCTTGTTTCTTTTGTTGTTCTAGTGAGAAATTGAACTGCTGTGTGTGAAGCGTGGGCATCTAGTGTCAATTCTTTTTATAATTGTCATTTTCTTCCTGCCCTTATCCCAGTTTATCTGGGGTTGGGCCTTTTATTGGTCTTCTCTTAATTTTCTTCTTGTCTAGCAAACTGTTCCGGGTGTTCTTTGGTTTAAGGTTTTGATTCTTTCAATTATTTATATATTACGGATTTGAAAAAGATTGATTTGATTTCTTATTGATTCGCTTCCTAGTTCTTACCGACGCCCTGACTTCGAATTGATACCCAGCATGTACCAATAGACCTCACTGACTGACGGTAAGAGAGACATCGTGTTTTGTTCTGTGACGTGGTCTTTACTAGATATTCGGGACTTTACTGCAACAAGTGTCTGGGTCATAGTATGATAAGGTGTATCTCAAAATTAAACGTCATCTCTGTCTACTTTCAGGACTTTTTTTGATAAAAGAATTAATAATTATCATGACTTAAATTAAGTCTTTGATTTATTTATTAAGGCCGGTTGTATCATTAAATTGTCACTATGGACAAAAAAAGAACAACTTCCTAAAAAACTTCCTAAAAAAGGTTGTTTTTTATTTTTTTTTATTGCAAGGTTCGGTAAGTAATTTTATTAGACACCTTCAAGTTTGAACGCAGCTGTCGGAGCGTGAGTCCCACTCGCACTTGACCGGGGTTTTTTTTTTTAATAACCGGCTAAATATTTATTTGTGGAGGGTTTAGACCGATCTTCTGCATTTAGGGTGAAAATAATAGTGTTTGGTCGATAATTCGATTTTTGTAAAATTTATTTCTTTATTTACCACTAATTTATAACACCTTTACAGACAAGTCCAATACGATGCTAAATAATAGTATTTCCTCGCTCACTCATACTGCAAATCACCTCTATCATGTCATGTAAGTCGACTACAGTTCATAGCAGTTCAGATTCAGGGTAAGTGACAATAAGTCATCTCCAACTAAATACGTGGTAAGTAAGTGACATTTATGATTTTAAGTTTTAAGCCTAACTCTGACGACATGACATTAGTAATTCTAACGAAATCATTCTGTATCCTTTACCATCAGCTCACGTTGTTTATATTAATAACAAAGACTCATAAAGATAAGCTTCACGACCGCATAAACTTAATGATTCCACAAAGATAGGCTTAAAATATGGGTGACGTAAACACTTAGGGGAAAAACGATATGTAAAATAACGATGTATAGTTGAGAACACAAATAATTATTCTTTCACGCAGCAATTTTTATTGGTCATTTTATCCTACTGACGTTGTAAGTTTACACGAACAGTGCGGTAGGTCATACCTATGAGTACAAATTGTTATTCCACAAGAAAATCACTTTTGATTTTCGACACATGCCAGTACGCATGACTGTGTGTACAGACGCCAGCAAGTCAAGCTACCGGAAACTGTCAATTTTTCCCAATGAACCTTGAACCTAATACTTTAGAAATAAAGTCGAAAATCTATCAACGAAATCTAACAGATTGTAGTAGCTTGATGTGCAAGCGTCTGTACGTATGAGTAGAAATGCATATTTTAAAGTAGGTACTTAAAATGTTGATTACTCATATTCCTATCAAGTTGTTTTGATATTTAAGTAATTTGAAGATGGATTTTCACATGTATGACTAATTAGTAGATATTAAATAGAAGTGATTGACATGGTCTGGGTGAATCGTTACTTGTTCTTATCAATCATGAGATATTTGCATTTGATTGAGTAAGATTATTATCTAAAATGTAAGTATTTATAATCTAATCTTAGTACAAAAAGTCTTTCAGTAGGTAGATGATGTGGTATGGGGTACAAGCTTAGAGTGGTGGGCCTTAAGAGAAAGTAAAGAGCGAATCGCAGATCAAATCTGCCATTTTGTTTACAGCAAACTACTACACGGTTGTAGCCGGAGGGCAGTCTGACGGTCACCTTACTAGAAAACTTATAACAAACACTAGCTGTGCCCAGCGGTTTCACCCGCTGCTCACTTAGGGGTATGAAAAATAGATGTTGGTCGATTCTCAGACCTACCCGATATGTACACAAAATTTCGTTCAAATCGGTCCAGCCGTTTCGGAGGAGTATGGGAACGAAAACTGTGACACGAGAATTTTATATATTAGATAAGTTCCTTTATCACTTTTTGGTTCTTGCTTTGTGGGTGTAACCGATAGTAACCAAGGTATAAGTATTCTACTCTTTGTTGCCTGATTATTCGATAAATATATATCGAAATATATTCGATATATCGAGGTATCGATAAATTAGTTGGAATATTCAAAACTTTTCAGTTTGTGAAAATAAGAAGATATTTTAATGCATGTTTATGAACGAAAGTCCATTTCATAGACAATTTAATAATAAAGAGATGCTCTCCCCTCCCCTAAACCACCCCCGTCGGCCCTCTGGCGCTTTGTTACTGTCACACACGAGTGTCAATGTCAATAATTTGACAAGAAAGAAAACGTTGGTTGCTTGCTTTCACAGACTAGACAGCTTGTTGCTTTGCTTACTTACATTCGTAGGAATATTGAATTAACAAACTATGGCCGAATCTGATGGTGACATAGAGTTTCTGGATGAAGATGCTGATATCGTTCAACAATGCGTGCAAGCAGTCCCGCTGCCAGTCCAAATCCCACATTTAGTTCCCCGACTCGAAGAAAAGCCAGCTCCACTGCTAGTCGAACGCTTACCGGCTGAAAAGAAACGTAAAAGAAGGAAAGACGAAGACGATTCTGACTACGATCCCAATGACGACTTGTTGCCCTCAAGTCCACCAAGTTCAAAAGGTAGAAGAAAGAGGCAGCAAGTTGTTAAAAAACTTAAATCGTACCAAAAAGAAGTTGTATCAAATCCAAAACCTGGTCCAATTTTAAAATCCGGTGGTCACAGTCTCGGCAGGAAACCGAAGATAGCAACGTATTTTCCTCCGAAAGAAGTAGCTTTAGACCGAAAACAGCTTAACATAAGGATTCCAGATTATGATGACCCATTGTGTTTGCCCGTAAAAGCTATACAGTATGAAGAGTCTGATATAAAGAGAATGAACAACTGGAACAATGTGTGTCTGGAGCATTTCAAACATTGTGACAACTTGTTGAAACCGGAGCGAGGAGATACTTACAGTTCTACAAGAACGGTGGTATTCCGGAATGTTGCTCACAAACAATCAGGTTTGTGTGTCTTAGATTTCTTATTGTACCTTGTCAAGTAATTGTATTTTGTGCAGTTGGGTTGGTGTAGTTTGGCTTTTTGCATATGGGATATTATCAAATATCTTCCCTCACTCTGGGCAAAGTGGGGGAGTTAAGTTTGTACTGACTTAAACCCTGGGTGGGCTTAACCCCTATGTCGGAACGTAGATCTATGTGAGACACAATGCATTTTTAATTGTGTCTGTAATTCTTAATTCTTAATTCTTCATGGATAAGTCTGAAAGTCCACTGTTCCTTTTTATGTTTTTGGACCCCTGTATCTCTTTCAAACAAGCTGAAACCCCGGGTGTAGTAAGGCAATAAGCTCAATTAACAATAAAATTAAGCCAAAAACTTTGTAGAATTTTGCAAAACCACCATGCAGGCACATTGCTGGTTGGTAGATCACATCTTTCAATTTTTGGTTCTAGGACATGCTAGTTTGCTCATGATTTATTTCACCGTTTTGAGAGTGGTGGTAGAATTTGTTGTACAAGGTAGTTGCTGGGTCAAAAGCCTACGATGTTTTATAAGTGTTATCCGAAAAAACTGGCCCATAACTGCTGAGCAGTCATTGGTAGCAACGAATTCATTTCATTTATATTCTCTGTCATCTTTGTTACTTGTAATTGATCATCATTTGCCTAGCTTTGCCCAATTAACCAAATGCAGCAGAATACCAGTATTGTACTAAGAGTATCTGTTTTTCTGACCACCTATTTAGTCAAAAAATCAAATCAAAAGTCATTGATTTAAATTAGGCTGCTAATCAGCACTTTTTAACCTCAAATTATAAGAGACAGTCCCGCAAAATGTTCGCTCTTCGCCATTTCCTAGTGTTTTAGCTTGGAAGAAGAAATGGAGGAACATACTCAGTACTGTATAATACCCCTTAGTAAGAGTTGACAGAGATAGTAGTAATGTGTGAGGTTGTGATTTTATTAAAGAACAGTTGGATTGAATAGAAGCAAAAATATAATGTGAATGAACAATAAAAAACTTTGACAAGATAGAACAGAATTAGTGTCCATAGCAACACCATCAAGGAAGCACATTAAAAACTATAAAACGGATATTCAAGCCTTTACTTTTACAAACTGACTGGCTGTCCCTGACCTGTCTGATACCTATATCTGACCATCTTAATTAAACATTACAGGAAAATCAGAAACAACAATTTGGAGCAAGACATGTGTGGAAAATGAGGAAGGTGACAAGAAGTCCGAGATTTTCCAATGTGTTCTCCCCCGTTACAAAGAGAAAAAAGTTCTAACTACATTCACTCTTGCTGCGAGAAAACCTAAGCCTTACCATCTGTCAGATGAAGTGATATTAAGTAAGGAAGACGGTAAAGAAGGGGAGGTACTTGTTGTCTATAAGCCGAGAGAAGCATCGTCAGCGGTGTATAAGCTGGTTGAACCTAATGATCGGTAAGTATTTTTTTGTGATTTAACTGTGAGGAAGAGCTGAAGACTCGATACTGAAACAAATAGCAAAAACTCCCTGGTTCATAAAGAACTCGGAAATTCATCACCACCACACACACACATGAAGGTGAATACAGGACGAAATAAGAGCTTATGCAAAGGCATAAAAAAACGTCTTCAACACCACTTGAATCCATTAGCAGTGCAGCTTACTATTCCTGACACCCTGAATCGCCTGAAAAGACGTAAAATCCTGAGCCTGGACTGCCTACAATGAGCTACCAATTACAAAGAGTCAATCCCAGTGGGGAACTCACTCTGCATGCCGCTCAAGTACCACACCACTAACAACACATCTGCTCATAGTCAAAGGACTGATTGCACGATATAGAAATAAAAAAAAAAACTGTTAGGAAAGTTTTGAGTATGAATGTGGATAGAAATAAGAGAAGAAGAAGACCGAATAAACAATGAATAGACTGCGCAAATGATAAACTGGTTAGTGGGTTTAACAAAACTGATATTTTGCAGAATTATGGAAGGAAAAAACATACTGTGCCAACCTCAGATCAATTTCGATAATGGCAGGCAAATCATAATTTGCATAGCAATTATTTCTATTCAAAGATTGTTAGGTTCAACCCCAAATTGTTATGTTTCTGGGCACCGATAAATATACAACTTTTAATTTTAAATGTGCTTGTATTTAAACTTTCAGTTTTTACACAGGTTACTCGTTTTTTAAATATTTTTTTAGGGTTCCGTTCCAAAGGAACCCTTATATGCTCACTTTGTTGTCTCTCTGTCGGTCTCTCTGTTCGTCCATCCGTTTATCTCTGTTTGTCCATCTTTGACGGCACGGTTGTCGCAGTGGTTATGCGATTGGCTGCTACGCCCCGTGTCGCGGGTTCGACCCCTTAACGTGACAAATATTTGTGATAGTTATTCCGGGTCTGTCTGTCTGTGTATGTGAGTTTTAAATATTTGTGAACGCACCCACGATACAGGCGAAAATCTTAGTGTTAACTTTCCTATTTTAAGATATCTCTCTGTTTGTCCACCTGTCTGTCTCTCTGTTTGTCCATCTGGTTTGTCAAGACCCATCATCTTTGGAGGTATCTAGTTAAAATTAATACCAAATACTGAGATGGTACCTTGAAGCTGAGAAGACATTGCCATTTTTGTTGAATTTCCCATACATTCACACTTATTAGCAAGAAGCAACATCATAGAGTATCAATAAACGGAAAAACCAAAAACAGTTAATTTATATGCATCCAACATCATAAAAACAATGTGTTTACAAACTGAATTGCAGGACAACAGATTTCTTATGGCAAAGTTAAGATTGTCTTTCAAAACAGTTGATCTTTGTTAGAACAATGTGTATTGTTAGACAAATGTTCGATGTTTTATCTTTGTACGGAAATCTCAGTGTAAGAATCCAACTTGTTATTGGCCGGTATCTCTTATTTTACTCGAGTTTACTTCTAATATATAAAATTCTCGTGTCACAGTTTTCGTTTCCATAATCTTCCAAAACGGCTGGACCGATTTCAACGAAATTTTGTGTGCATATCGGGTAGGTCTGAGAATCGGCTAAGATCTATTTTTTATGCCTTTAACTGAGCAGCGGGTGAAACCGCTGGGCACAGCTAGTTTTATTATAATATTGACTCAATTATTCATTTCGCATTACCTAATTTGCTACTTTTAACCATAAAGTAATATTAAATACTTGTTGTTCAGAAAATCATCAGACACCAAAGAGGATGTGGAGGATAAGGAAGATTTTGATGAAGACAAGATGTATATGAAAGAGATGGTCTACTGCAAGATGTGTGCGCCTTGCTTCCAGACCTCGTGGAGGGGCGTCAAGAAGAATACCAAGAGTAAGTAAATTAATATAGAGGTATGAAGAAAAGGGTGTACAGTTGTTCATCCCCCTTAGATAAGGGAGGATCCTCTGAGGGTATCATGGTGTGGTGGGCCAGTGCCCCTACAGTTTTTTTAAGCTATTGCATAGCTGCTTTTTTCACGGGCTTTAAGTGCGGTGCCCGAATCAAGTAATTCCGCCCGGCACAGCGACGCGGCGTTGAAAGCCATGCATCGTCTAACGTCGTTTCAGTTCGGCTGACTTCGGCTTCGGATTGTGTGTGTGCGACTAGACGTATGCGTGTAGACTACAGTACGGCCAACGAGAAGCGATACGAAAGGTCATTAACCTAAAGAGCAATTGTGGCGTTGACAATCTAATATTTAGCTCTTTCCATCTTGTGCCGTTGTCGTAATGTCTCGTTCTCCCGGCAAAAACATGACAACGTTAAGACGGGTTCGCCAACATTCGGGCGGCCATTTTAGATGGGGTTTTAGCATGGGTTTTGTTTACATTTGGTATCGCTTCTCGTTGGCCGTGCTATATTTTAGACAATGCTAGGACAGCGTGCCTTTTGACCGAGTTCGAGCCCGCGACTAGTTTAACCTTAACGTGTATGTATATGGTACGACTAGGGTTGCTAACTTTTTTGATAAAGAAAACGTATAAAATGGTTTGGATAGGAAAAAAATTAAGCATTTGAAAGAAAAAAAAGTATTTTTCGTTTTGTATGTTTTTATTGCTTTAAAAACGTACTTTTGTGTGCTTTTAGCACATGCTTAATTTTTTTTATTATCTTTAAATATGTCAAAGCTTGTTCGACAATCAAAATTTAAATCAATAACCAATTCGTTTCTAAGTAAGTTTATTGGCGCTCTATTTCTCTCTTCTCGCCTCTTTAGATTCATTACTAAAAAAAAACTCTTTCAATGAAAGCATCAAAGTAAAGGTTGAAAATAAAGTATACTTTATTTGTTTGCAAAAGTATTAAGTATAATTACCAAAAATAAAGTAGGATACGTTATTATAAAGTATGTTTGGCAACCCTAGGTTCGACTGTACGAATCGAAACGAGCTGCTCCGAAATCGGACGAATACAATACTGCACAAATAAAATAAATATCATTGTATAAGTTGATAACAAAATGCTATGCAATAGCTTCAACTCGCTAGAGTTGTTTTACTGCTTAACCGGGTTCTCGGGTTTTTCAATATAGTCTTAACTCTCAGATAACATTACTTACACGATGTACGATTTTAATATTCGTCCATTATTGGTATCATAATTTGACTATTATAGTAAGCCTTTTATTCTGAACTATACGTTACACATTTTAAAACAAGTTTTGATTCATAAGTTCATAAGATGTCCCGTAGTTCAGTGTGCCTCTTAGTGTAGGCCTCCTCTAACAATTTGCACTGGGTCTCTATCTCTTGCTACTCTCCTCCATTGATGATCAGTTGTTAGTTTGAGGTCATCCTCCCACCTCATATCCATATTGAAAAAGAAAGGGATACAGATATGACAATATTTTGATTCGTGCATTTAAGTACGATTTCACCGTTTATTCTATATTTCTACAGGTCTGATAAAGGAATTAACAGGTAGGTTTGATATAAGAATTTAGAATCTTATAGGTATAATTACTAGTTGTGCCCAGCGGTTTCACCCGCTGCTCAGTTAAAAAAATAGGTTACAATCGATTCCCAGACCTATCGAATATGCATACAAAATTTCATAAATATCAGTCAAGCCCTTTCGGAGGTGTGCGGCAACTGAAACGATAATTTTATATAGAACTAGCGGCCCGTACGTGCTTCGCTACGTATTTACAAAAAAATGTGATGCAGCGCCACCTGCCGGACAAAATTGTGGATCTAAACCATTCCCAGATCCCCTTGAGCACACACAAAAAATTTCACCAAAATCGGTCCAGTCGTTTGAGAGAAGTTCAGTGACATACAAACTCACAGAAGAATTATATATATAAAGATATATAGTTCATTGCTTACTCAACTTTCTACCTTAGTCTTATCCACTCAAAGTTGAATTTTGGGGTGGTTGTGTATAAAAGTGTCTTTCATAAAATTTGTTTGCCTTGGAATTTGAACTTTAATACTAGCTAACGTAATTCAAATTTCTATCTTTAGTGAGTGTCTAGGACCATCTCTTTCACTCAGTGGAATAAGTTCTGCTTTAAGACATAGTAGGCCTACAGGTATACATCATCATGGTCATGGTAGGGTAGCTGTTCTTTGCATGGTTACTGGAATGCCGTTCTTAGATGTTAGTTAATTTGTATTTATTTATCTGTGCTTTTGGTGTGCTTATCCTACTAACACTATAAAGTGCTAATGTTTGTGAGGATGTATGGATCTTTGTTACGCTTTCACGTCAAAACGGCTGAACGGATCTTGAAAAAAATTGGCACAGAGTTAGAAAATAGTTTGGATTAACACATAAGATACTTTTTTTTTCGATCATCACGCGGGCCAAGCTGATGAAATGATTTTGAAAATGTTGTTCCACATTTCGCCGGTTACGTCTTACACGACCGACAGTCGAGGTGCAGTTGGGGCGCAGGCACATAAGAGGCACGCTGCAACGAGATTTTCTTTACGTATGTCGTGTGGGCGACGCGCCTTAGGCTAATGCAATAGGAGATGGCCGTATTAAAATCTATACTAATATTATAAAGCTGAAGAATTTGTTTGTTTGTTTATTTGTTTGAACGCGCTAATCTCAGGGACTCCTGGTTGGAATTAGAAAATTCTTTTAGTGTTGGATAGTCCATTTCTTGAGGAAGGCTATAGGCTATATAACATCACGCTACGACCAACAGGTGCTAAGCAGCGCGGGTGAAACCGTGGGGAACAACTAGTAATATATATATATATTAATTTCAGATAACACAATCCAAACAGTCCCAATTAAAAACACTTTAAATTAAAAAAAAAATCGAATTACAATTAAATTAAATCAAATCAAAATTAAAACATTACCCAATATAAAGTTCAACAACTATTGCCTAATACCTGCACTACAATGGCGACGTTTGGGCTCATGATGTTCCGTCCTATATTTCCAGAAAGCATTGCTTGTCCTATCTGCAGCCGATCCTTTGTCACCGTATACAACCTGTTGGCGCACTTCAAAACGCATTCGTCAGAAGATATGCAGGAGTACAAGAAGGTTATATCTTCTATTTTGGCTGAGGTGAGTGAATATTTATAAAAAAAGAAAAAATCTTTGAATATCAGCCTTTTTAGCTGTGGCTTTATTTATTTATTCCAATTCAGTTTTCTTTTTTCATTGTTACTAAGAGATATTAGCATATCGTCCATATAAATTCGAAGAAAAATATGTATTATAGAAAATAACTAATAAATAAGAAAGAAAAAATATTTATTTGTCGCAAATTACGAAGACCACACAAAATAACAAATATATATATTTTTTAATTCAAATTAATTTGTTTTGTGAACATAAGTAAAAAATAGATGGTAAAGTAAGGAAGTCAGAAACTATCTATGTGAATAATACAATATTATTATCAAAGCCCTATATACATAATTATATGGCATCAGAGGGAACGTGCTCGGACTCATACAATCTTATTTGGAAAATAGAAGACAAATGACTCAGATTAGTCAAATAAACGCTAAGTCCAAAATTTAAGTAGTATACTCCTCTAGTTCTAGAATACTTGCTTGTGGTGTGCCGCAAGGGTCTGTATTGGGGCCTTTGTTATTTATATGTTACATTGTACACATTAAACGTGAAAAGCATCATAAAAAATTATAAAGACACATGGTACACACGGCGACACATCAACCTAAACAAAACCAGTTTATGCGGATCTCTCATTGTACTTGAAATTTACGGTGTACGATCCGTTGTTGAGAGAGCAGCATAAACTGGTTTTGTATAGGTTGATCTGTCGCCGTGTGTACAAATAAAAAAAATGCTTGCACGTCGTGACTGCGACCAGTAGGTCAGCACTCAAGTGTTTGCTATTCCAAATAATCTTTTGATGGACAATTAACGAGTAGGCGGAGGAGGCAACTACAGTACTTTCACAAATTATTATGCCTTGTGACTGGGACTGTAGCTTCATCTTTTCGTTTTTGACATTTAAAAGTCGTCGGTCTAATTGAAATAAATGCTTTGTTTGAGGCAATCTGCCAGAGAGAAAACAATTTAAAAAAAAGTGTTTTCATTCACTATGGAAACTGCCGAAGACCCTGGCAGAATGAAACTCTAAATAAATCTTGTATTGAATTGGTATTTATGAATAATGTTGTTGTTATAACTCCAGATTGTGGACTACCATTACAAGTGCCGCGTGTGTCGTGAGCAGTTTATAAGTATCAAGAAGTTGAGGCAGCATCTATCTACGCATCAAGGTAAGACAATACATAATACAAGTTTTGTTTTTTTTTTGTTTTTGAAAAAAACGTTGCTCCACACTAGGAATTTCTCTTGTATCGTGGATGCGTTTACAAACATGAAACTCACATACACAAACAGCCAGACCCGTAACAACTATCTGTAGGCCTTACAAATATTTGTTCAGTGCGGGGATCGAACCCGCGACTCGCAGCGCAGCAGTCGATCGCTCAGCCACTGCGCCAACCGTGTCGTCAAAGTTTTCAGAGACTAAGCGTCAAACTAAGTAACATAATTACTGGAACGAAGTTTTGGAGCGAAGTTCCTTATCGCGCGTTGCGAAAGGGGGCTAGACGGAAAAACTTAAGACCAAACGTAACGAAACTTTTTGCTATAGTTGTAAGCCGTGCGGCGTGCGCGTGTTTTTCTGTCTGTCTCTCTCTCTCTCTCTCTCATAGAAAGTTAGTCTCATTTATTTTCGATTTTTCTTTCCATTTCGCATTGAACAGTGTGGTGTCGCGACGATTATTTTTGTTGAGTGCACACAGGTCTTTTATACATAATAAATAATAATTTTGTTCCATCCGGGTGTCTCTTGACACCTCTCAAGTTTTCCCTTTTTTGCGGATGGGAAATCATCAAATAACTTCTCTCGCTCTGGGAGCGTCATCCTTATTTTGCCCTTTATGTTCCGGGGCCGCGGTATCTATTTCTCCGAACCCTTCCCCCCGTGCTGCAGTCCCCCTGGCCCCATCTGCTTTGCTGACATCTCTTTGAGGCGCGCGTAGAACACTAACGCGTCGTTTTCCCTAGTCAACCTACTTGGTTAAAATAAACTTCATTTATCATTTGTTTTGCTTGTTCTATAGCCTTGATCGTTAAATGGATAGGTTGCTTAATAGTACATTTTGGTTCAAGTGAGGTAACTTTGTCATTGCAGCCGACGCGGATTTAATGCTCAGATCCTTTTCTGTAGAGAGCTTCCTTATTACTTAGGGGTATAAAAAACGACCTATTCTCAGACCTAAAGAATATACATTCATAGATATCGGTCAAGCCGTTTTTGAGGAGTATGGCAACTAAAGCTTACTCGAGAATCCTTACTAATATTATAAAAGAGAAAATGAGTTTGTTAGTTTGTTACGTCTTGACGCCTAAACTGATTTTTATGAATTTTGGTACAAACACAGTTAAAACCTTGGAGACAGATATAGGCTTTTTTTTTAAAAAAAGTGTGATATGAGGGAGAAAGAGGGACGAAAAGGGAAAACTTATCATTGCTATTACAACAAATAAGGCGCAAGGACAAAAACTACAGGTAGCAGGTACCTAGCTGCAAATCAGGAAAGGGGAACTGTGTTACCCCAATTTAACGCGAGCGAAGCC
Source organism: Ochropleura leucogaster (assembly GCA_958449745.1). Classification (NCBI taxonomy): domain Eukaryota; kingdom Metazoa; phylum Arthropoda; class Insecta; order Lepidoptera; family Noctuidae; genus Ochropleura; species Ochropleura leucogaster. The sequence continues at coordinate 14,746,227 of OY288224.1, forward strand.
GCGGGCAAAAGCTAGTCCAAAAAAAAATAATAAAAATAGTTTTATATAAAAGAAGAAATATAGATTAGTAATGTTATTTTTTTTTTCAGGTAACACTGTATTTACGTGTGAGGTTGGCAACCATATGGCGAGGTAGACAACATAATAAATAAATAGGACAACATTCTGATAAATTGTGTAACAGATATTAGAAAATAAATGGAATTTGGTACTAAGAAATCAATTGTTTTTTTTTCTTTTTTCGAATATAAAAGCGTAAAAACCTCATAGTCTATACTCCCAAGGAATTGGAATATGGTATATGTAACTAATAGTACCAAGGATTAAAAAAATAACGAGCGAAATGTGGGTACATGTTAAATCCCATAGAATAAAAAGCGAGCCTATTATCATTACCCTAGCAAAATCCAAATAGGTAAACGATCCGAGTTACCATAGAATCCAACCCAGGATGGAAGAAGAGTAATACAATAACATTAATTTACTCCTGTAAACCATAAACACTAATGAAATAGAATTATTTAGCTAATTTTTGCTCGACACTAGCGACATCTAGCCTTTAGTTACGTAACTTATTTCCCAGTTACGTCTCTTTGGGTTGGAAACGTTGATATGTCAATTCGCTAGATGGCGGTAATAGTTTATGCTTCGAGAATATTGGTAGGTATCGAAAGCTTACATTAAATTTTGAGAATTGAGTGATGATCGTCGGAAAGGCTAACGGTTAACAACACGCCTGATGTCAAGTGAGGGTAGAGTAGAGCACCGAGCACGGTTCTCTAAAAGGAACCGAAACACGCGACCTTTGCAGAAATCCCAATTATAATGTTCAAGGAACGAAAAAGCCGGCAGTTTTCTTCCTTCAAATTAATATTATGTTAAAAATAAGTACCTAATCTTTATCCAATCCTACTATGCCTAGTTATTTTTTCCATAATCATTATTTTAGAACTGTTTTGACAAGAACGAGCCCCGTAAAACTAAATTCATTCTACGAGCACCTAGACTCCAAATGGGTGAAAATAGCCCAGAATACCAGAATATGTTTAAGGTTAGGTAGATACCTAAGTACCTAAGTTTAATGAATATTGTTTTTGTTGTTTATGGTTAGAAATAAGTATAATTAATATAATATTGTGAAAGTTTGTACCATACGTGATATTAGATAGGTACTGCAATATAATTATATTAGTTTTAAGACATTTTGCTGCACCCTAAGAGGGTCATGAACTCACTAGTTGAAAGCCAAGTGTGTTACTATTTTGTACATAGTGCATAAAATAAATAAATTGTTTTTTTTTTAATACTTAGCTAGACAATGTCGATAACCAATGTTTGATGTACAAAATGCTCAGTTAGGCTAGGTGATGTGTACTTTTGCACCCTATATTTTAACGTCATTTTATTCCCTCATCCTTCCCACCCCTATCTGTTTCATGGTCCTTGCTCCATAGCCACCCTTAGGCTATAATCAATCAGATTAATCAACGGCGTATCAGAAGTTGATTACTTTATGGGTCCCCTCTGCCGATGTCCGAGCCTTCCTCTTGTCTATGTCAAATGTAATTTTGTGATCATTTTTACTAATCAAGTAATCTATAGCACGGCCAACGAGAAGCGATACCAAATGTAAACAATACCCATGCTAAAACCCCATCTAAAATGGCCGCCCGAATGTTGGCGAAGCCGTCTTAACGTTGTCATGTTTTTGCCGGGAGAACGAGACATTACGACAAAGGCACAACATGGAAAGAGCTAAATATTAGATTGTCAACGCCACAGCTGTTCTTTAGGTTAATGACCTTTCGTATCGCTTCTCGTTGGCCGTACCATAGTTTAAAGTAAGCGCAGTCTGTGATTGAAATGTGTCCGTTACCCAGGCCAGATGTTGTCGACAATGGTCATTTGAATCTTATAGATAATTAGTTTTGCAGCTTCTGTAATTGTTGCGCACATTTTTAAATTTGTTGCGCTTATAGTATTTTAATTATTTCACAAAAACATTTCCTGCTGGCGTAACGTTACGCCAGCCAGACCTTTTTCTTTCTAATGGGAATATTTAAATAAATATTAGCTATAAAATTAGTTGTCTAGATAAAGTAAATGTTGTGCCTTATTTTGTATTTGTTCTTTTTTCGGTTGCGAAGTTATTCGAGATTTTGCTGGGGTAACGTTTTTGGTTTTGCTAGATCTTTGAAATGGTTAAGCGGATTCTTATCATATTTTGTACACGACTTCCTAGGACTTAGTTTTAATTTGTTCTGCAATAACAAAACCAAAAAAATGCTTATCTTTCTAAACATCCTAACAATACGAGCCGTAGCTTGTAGGTATTGTTAGGAGGTTTCTTTCTCGGGAACTGACCGCCGCTAGCTTGCATCCTCTGCCCGATGCCCGTGGGCTACTATTTTTTTAAATGTTTGATGTTATTTTATAAGTTTCAAAAATTTGTTTATAAAAATTAAAAAAAAATGTGGCAAAATTAATAAACGGACTAATAGGTAAATTGCAGAGAGATGAAAAACAATATGTCTGAATAATTATGATGTCCTTTTGTTTTGAAAATGGAATTCCAAGCTAGCGTCACTTGAAGTTTCGGGAGGTTCCTGCACATCATCGGGCGGGAGGAAGCACCCGGGTGTCACCATTGTGAGGATCGCCCGGAGGACACGGTGGAGCACACAGTGGCGATCTGCCCGGCTTGGGCGGAGCACCGCCGTGCCCTCGTAGAGGCGATCGGCGGCGGCGATCTCTCGCGTCCGGCCCTGGTTCAGGCCATGGTCCGGAGCGAGAGGGAATGGGAAGCGGTCACCACCTTCTGCGAAGCAGTAATGTTAGCGAAGGAGGTGGCCGGGCGTTTGAGGGAGAGAACATCTGCCCAACCCAGCCGCCGCGGGAGACGCCCATGGCGCCGGGCGCCGCGAGACGACTTCCGGCCACCGTAGATGCGGGCCTGTGGGCGGTGAGCAATGGGTAGTTCACCGTCCGTCCGTCGATTGACGACAGGCCGTGTCGACGGCGCGTTCGTGTTTCACGCGCGCCTCAAAGAGAGTCAGCAAAGCAGATGGGCTTGCCAGAGCCTCCGCCTGCCGGGGTTGCGGGTTGTTCGAAAGAGATACCGCGGCCTCGGAACGTAAAGGGCAATAGAAGAAGCATGGGTGGGTTTTAGTCAGTACAAGTCTGACATGCCCCCCCGCTCCACCCAGAGCGGGGGAAGTCATTGGTCATGATTTCCCACCCGAAAAAAAAAAAAAAAAAAAGCTAGCGTCACTTTGTGAAAGATTGGTCAAACTGTTACGAAGAAATTCGGGTTAGCTTCGCACACATAACGACCCATTAACCTATACAAAATCAATTTATACTGATCTCTTATTGTACAGCATATCTACGGTGTGCGATCCCTAGTTTGTGTTTAATCTGTTTAAATAAAAACCAAATAAAAATATTATAAAAAAAGACTTAGTTATAAATGTCAACATTTGTCATTAGATTAGTACCGCATTTTCAATAACAGATGGCGTTGTCCCGTGACATCAACGGTATTTTCAGTCAGATCCAGCCTGTCTCTTCTGTCCTCCCTCAGTGATGCCCTAAGCCGAGGCTTGTACCCCACATTGCGTGGTGCCCTTAGCGTGTAGTCGCTAAGTTTGTAAGTTTTTTGTCCTGGCTTAAAACCTCCAGTCTTAATTTTAAGGCATCCAGGATTCGCCCGGTTAAGCACACGACAACCTCCTAGGTTGAACTGCGCGAAGTGCGAGATGCCATTCAGAAAAAATAAATAATGGTATTTAAGTACCTATTTCAAAAAATTGTTTTACTGCGGGCACCTTTGTTTATATTTCTATGCGAAATATTTTAAAAAACTTGTACAGTTTGTAATGTGTCGTTAATTGATAAATGATGTTTATTTTGCAAGTAGGTTTTCACAAACACTTTTACACGTCATTTTTTTTTTAAACTAGATGAGGCCGGTGTTTAGTACCCGACTACTCTGAGAAGAAACAGCCGAAACAAACTCAGAGGTCATAGTCTCTTTTAAAGTCCAGACAAAATAATCTTGGTCAACTTACATGAGGACCATGCAGATAGTGTCTGAAATGGTCTTTTTAAGAAAGCACCACACAGATTGAGTGGTGTGTTTATACTAGAAGTTACTTCAGTATATTATGTATTAGACTTCCTCGTGGGTCTAAATGACTTTAAAATAACCAGCGAAATGTTTGCATACTATTCAATACATTTCTGCCTAAAGCTTCGGGAATTACAAGCGTGATTTTGTTATCTGTTTGCGCACCAGTTTCACTGAACCTTCATTCTTTACCGACTTCAAAAAAGGAGGAGGTGCTCAATTCGTCGGCATCTTTTTTTATACATGTTCAATTGTTCACCAATCACTGATAATTCAAAGACGCCTGGATCGATTTGAAAATTGTTTTTTTTGTTTATGGTTTCCTTCCCAGGTAGTCCCTTTTCAATTTTATTTATATTGCTTAGGTAGTTTATGAGTTATCGCCTATAATATTTTGTTTTCCATGTCTATATGGATTATCTGCTAATCTTTTATAGTAACGATGGAAAATTAATACTCGATAAAAATTATGTGATAACAAAAGTCACCGCCTTCCGGGGGTTAACCACTCTGCACGACAGGATTTTGACACATGACACATCAGCTGAATCGGTGGGGTGACGCGAATTGTCATGAAATTCAAGAATTTTCATCAATTTACAGCATTCAATTTTGTTATTAAAAATAAGTCACCGGTGCTGTATCATATGATAAGTTTGAGGTTTATATTTCCAAAAACCTCAAAAGGTCGATAAAACGGCGTCAATCTATTGTAAAATGTGTGTAAAATACATATTATTACACCCTTCCAAAAATTAGGTACTTTAAAAACGCTGGAAATAATGCACATACACAAGACAACCCTTTGATAATAAAATCGGAAATCCAAAATAAAAACAGTGACATTCCATCTGCATTCTTATTTTTGCCATTTTTCATATTAATTCAAAATAAAAAACGATACAAATCTCGACAAAAAATACTAAAAACTGTGTTGCAACATGACATTTCTTAGTGCTGACCGTAAATCTAAGTTTCATCATTACGATTAAAAAGTTGCATTCAACCTAATCGATAATCGAAATGGAGTAAACATTAAAAAAAAGTTTTGGGACCATTGAGGAATTTACCTATGGAGATTGCATATTATTCTACTATTGATATTATAGTTGTTTAAATATCTATGATATCGATAAGAAAAGAAAGAACAACATTAATATTTTCTTATGCGTCAAGATTTGAGGTACATTTTGCTGTCAAACGGTTTCGCGGTAAAAGATTTTGGCTGTTTTCTTGAATGACGATGAATGAAAATGGCGGCCATTTTTGTAGGAGGTCATGCTAATTCTGTAGGTAACTAGTCAGGCACCCCAGCCGGCACAACCATACCGTACTGCACCTAGAAAGCCATGCCTCCGCAGTAGAGCCTTGTTTTAGACGGACAGGGACTCCGCACACACCGGGGCCCTAAAATATTGATATAGACACCCGACGCCCGATGCCTGTAGCGTCTCCCGCGGTGGCTGGCTTGGTTTGAGGAGCGCCGCACTTCCCCCGCTCTAGACAAAGCGGGGGGGAGTGTCAGGGTTATGCAATAGAAGGAGCATGGGTGGGTTTTAGTCAGTACTAGTCTGACACTCCCCCCCGTTTTGCCCAGAGCGGGGGAAGTTATTTGACGATTTCCCACCCAAAAAAAACCCCGGTACACGACATTAAATAAAATCCAGGTTCAAAATGGACTCATTTTGAACCAGGAGTTTTCTTGGTGTCGTTTTTCCATCTCAATTGTGCTCTTCCTCTATAGGCCATTTTTACCCCAAGGCTTCCACTCCAAGAACACTTTGGCCTACGAGCCATGTTTTAGGAAAGAATGAATACGCTTTTCAAATAACCAATCCAACCAAACAATTTTGTCGAACAAATGTAATTTATCTTAGCTGATTTTTTTAATGCGCTTACCAAGATCATAATTGGCGCGTTCTATATTCAACCTTATTTATTTCTATTTGCAATTCACATTCAAATAGGTACAAAACCAAATTATTAATAAAATAGCAAATAAACATTTTAGTATAAATTTGAACAGCGAGCGCATTCCTTTTTTGAATTTTTATCTGAAAATAAAATTGGCGCGAATTTAGCCATAGATCAGTTTGTACTGTTTGTTGTTGAATCGGTTTTAGTGGCGTAAAAAATATTATAATCAATATTTATAGTATTGTACACGTATTACAAAATTAATTTTTATTTTCATCTATCAATTTCTGATATTCCTTAATTTAATTATTCGAGTTGATTGATTTACAAGAAAATAATCGATTGAAATAATCGTATTTACACATCACAAAATTAAAAAAAAAGAAATGGACGTCAATTTCGAAAGTGAATTTAGTAGTGGTTATGAATATTCCGTGTTATTGGTCCTATTATTGCAAATTACGATAAGATCTGGGCATTGTCATGTTATTTATAATATTTGAAATGATATTTGTGTCAGTTGTTATAGAATCTATTCGTGAATATATGATATAATGTGGAATTAAAAATGTAAACAAGCACGATTGGCGCGAAACTTCGACTTTAGATTTCAAAATGTATCATTACCACTACTAATATAAGTTCAATTACGAATGATTTCTTCACTTAATAAAAGGACACCTTTATCATGCCCAATAATGTGGAGTTTAAATGTCCGAAAACCTATTTTTTTATGATTTTTAGCGTCGACCTACACTGCCATCAAAATGGCGATGATCGTAATTTACGCATTTGAATTTTATAAGACTTAATTAAGAAACTTCCTCAATAATTAAAGAACTTCTAATGACGTTTACATATGAGTTTTTTATTCTACTATCTTAATGAATGCACACCCATATTATTTATTAACCAGAAAATAAAATATTTACAAAAATAATGAGGAGGTCATATGACTTAAATGTCCGACCCCTTTCGGGGCCAGTACCGAGCCAGTGGAGGTTTGAATGTCGAGCCCCCGAAGGGGTCCGTACCGAACTATACGGTTAACTTATTTTTCACTTTTTAGTTTTTTTTTTATCAAACAAAAATTGACAAAACCATCAATGACAAAATAGCGGGTCAAAGTGAATAAAACCTCTCTTTCTGCGCATAGACAACAGATTGCCAGCCCATTTTCAATTGAAAGGAAAAGAAAAAAAAACTATCAGAATCGAACCCCATTCGATTTACAACTTGCCTCGTCCCTTCGTCCCTAAGGATGAACAGTCGGTGCATTTTGTCCATCCCTACGTCACAGTATAATTAATATACAGTAATACAACTAGGAACAAATCAAAATACTGGGCTGTGAAGAATGTAACTAAGATGATATTGTAGAGTGAACGTCTTCTTTTTGGCGTGTTGATGGCTCTCTAAATTAATTCAGCTTAAAATAGGCCAAATCACATAGGCCTACATATGCACTTATAAAATGTCGTGAAAAGGTGCACGGTTCGGGATGGTCGTTTCCTATGGATTAGAAGCGTCAAGAAATTCCATGGTTACTCTTTAAAAATCCTTTGTCAAGAATGCATGTAAGTAATGATTAGAAGAAAAATTGCTAGGAAACCGTTCGGGTTTGTATAAAAATATGATGTGGAGGGATAAAACGCGTGTGAGTATTAAAGTAATGAATATTAATGTTGATAAGGAGAGGAAGGTCAAAGAATAGGTTAAAATATTGGAATGAAATGAAAAAGTAAATGATAGCGTGACGGCTAATAGGAGAGAATGGAAGAAAAAAATACCGGCCAAGAGCGAGTCAGACTCGCGCACCGAGGGTTCCGTAAAAACTTAGGAAATAAACAGCCATATCTTCGAAGTTGAAAACCCTAACACCCGCATTTGACAAGCAACAAAAACATTCTTGATCCACTGTATACCTTTACACTGTGCCCTTACTCTCAAGACCCGTGACGTCATGCTGTCAAATTTTCTAACAAAATATCTAACCCTCGTTGCAAGGTCATTGACTCTTGTTTACGCCACGAGTGATGAGGGATGAAAGTTCGATGAACCCGCTTACGTCACACCTTCTAATGTTTTTTTGGGGTGCCAAATCGAGGGTCAGAAATTTTGTTAGGAAACGTTAGTCTTGTTTTTGTGGATACCTATTGTTGGAGAATTGGTGTTATCGGCCTATAGATTGGGACTACATAATCTCATTTATAAAAAGAAACGAATAGGTACTTATTCGTTTTACTTTTGCCAGAACGTCAGAGTTAAAGTTTAAAGTCATATATTTTTGAAGTTAGGAAAGACATAGATTTGAATCGCAAAAATATATAATAGGTCCTAAGACATACCTCCTTACTTCCTAACGTTTTAAAATAGGTAAGTAATTGACCCGGTAACTCAAAAACATAGTTAGGTACGAAGACTTCATAATGCATGCATTACTGCACGCAAATCTTTCAGCAAGTACGGTTAACGCTGAGAAAATTACTAAGAGAATTGAATGAGCACCTAAAGATGTGTGTTTCATGAAAGGGCGGTTTATTCAGCAAATTTATCTGAGCTTTCATCATCATTTGCTTTGATTTTTGACAGCTTAGTTGCGACTTCCAGTCCATCCGGATGTTGCTGAAATGCTGAGTACTAGTGTTTTACACGAAGCGACTGTCTATCTGCTACCCTACCATGACGTCTTAAAGCAGAACTTATTCCACTGAGGGAAAGAGACAGAGCTATACAGGGTGCCTAGCACCATCTCTTTCCCTCAGTGAAATAAGTTCTTCTTTAAAAAGTCATGGTAGGTCTACTGACCTCCACAGCCTTGGGAATTACGATACTCCTATTCATGCCTCACCTACAGCAAATACCTAAACTGAACTTAGGACATGTTGGAGATTAGAGGTCTTAGCTGCCACGGTTTATTTTATTCCTTACTAATACTTTGGAAGTGAAAGTGAGTTTGTTTGTTTGTTACGTCTTCAAGCCTACCGGGTAAACCGATTTTGATGAACTTTGGTACAGAGGTAGTTGGGACCCTGGAGACGGAAATAGGCATTTTTATTTCAAAAGAATCAGATATGAGGGAGAAAGAGGGAAGAAAAGGGAAAACTTAGCAGTGCTATTACAATAAATAAGGCGCAAGGGCAAAAACAGGTAGCAGGTACCTGTAAATCAGGAAAGGGGAACTGGGTGTACCCCGAATTTAACGCGAGTGAAGCCCCGGGCAAAAGCTAGTTAATATATATTTATTGCCGTTTTTGCTTTAACTCTGGACTCTATGTGCACATCTAACTACATCGTTCTCACATATTTTTATAATCTTAACATAAATGATGTAACCATGATCTTGTAAAATGATTATCTATGATTTAAAACAGTGTCCATGGAGTTTCTTGCCCATTCTTCTCTATAAAGATCAACACTTCGGAATGGGCAACTACAGTACTTTCACAATTTATTTTGCATTGTGTCTGGGACTGTAGTTTATTTTTTTTGTTGAAAAAGTGCCTGTTATTGTCTAATTGAAATAATTACTTTGGAGTTTGAGTTTAGAGGATTTCTCCGAATGCTGTTGAATCCATTTTTTTACGTTAAACCTTTGTTTTTGTTATTATTAATTAAAACATGGAGTCATCTGACTTGTCTTCCAAAATCACTTCGGATGAGAAACAAAAGGCATTTCTTTAACAAAACACCCTTGTAGGCATTAACAACTACCCTTAAAATTCCTTTGCAACACTGCATATCATTCAGATCAAACCATATTGATATCAACTCGATCGACAAATGAAAGGGATCGACAATGCGAATATCTCCGCCACCCTATTCCAACAATACATTCAATAGAGGATTCGCTACAGAGGGTGACAGAGGGGATGCACCACATTTTTCTGACAATGTTAAGTAAGTATTAACTTACAGTATTTCAAGTTGGAACAAAAGGTAGTTGGACTCACACATTATATGATGGAAAACATAGTTGTCTCCACTGAGTCTGGATTAGTGACGACATTTATAGGTGGTGGGGGGAGGGGGGTTGTCAAACTTTTATTGGCTAGAAACCAACCACGTTCCTTCTTGCCCTTTGTGTTCCGGGGCCGCGGTATCTCTTTCGAACAACCCGCAACCCCGGCAGGCGGTGTACCTGGCAGGCATCTCTTTGAGGCGCGCGTGGAACACTAATGTGTTTGTAATATTAGGTGCATCTTTGCCTAATCCATCGTTAAGAAGGCGTGTTGTTATGTCAAATTGACAACCCTTACTGCCGTGTTTAATTTCAAAAAACACAAAGAGACGGAAAATAAATCGAAGAATTAAATAAAAGTCCACTGAATTGGAAAATCAGCCCACAATCGACGATTGAAAAATCAAGTATCAAACATACAGTCAATTTGATAAACTCATCCTCTTTTTGAAGTCGGTTAAAAAACGGGTCATTTTGATTCACTGGTTATCTTTTTACTGTGACTGGAGTTTCGACTCGTAATATTTTTGATGTGTCATCCGTAGATGAGCTCGTTGTTCGAATTGATCGATTTTTGAGGTAAGGGTGTTATCACCAAGATATATAAAATATATCTTATACAATGTGTCCAGTCACGGACTTATTATTATTTATTTATTCAGAAACAATTTAACAACATTGTATATGAATATTTTAACATGAAACAGAATATTAACAGAGAAACTAGCGATATTCTATGTACTTATATAAAAAAAAACATTCTAGTACTCAGAGTTAATTAAAAAAATAATTTTTATTTCATAGTTAACAAAACTTTCATTGGTTTGCATATTTTAATGTAAGCCCATCATTTCTTAATTTAAACGATAGACAATATTATTGCCCTTTGAATAAGGCAAAACAAAGGGCAAAAGCCCTTTCAATAAGGCTATTTTCTTCCCGTAACACCAACACTTTGAGAGATATGATAATTTTTTTTACACGCATAGAGAATATCTCAAAATGGCTGCCAAAACGCGGGGAAATGAATGGGATCCAGGTGTGTAGCGTAATAATATATTAAAACACTCGTTACATAAGTATCTAGAATATCGCTAGTCAAATAATGAAGATACTGTCAAATTGCCAGGATTCGACGCTCACCTATTGCGAAATGATATACTTAACTTACTAATATTATAAAAGCGAAAGTGAGTTTGTTTGTTTGTTACCGCTTCACGCTTTAATGGCTTAACCGATTTTGATGAATTTTGGTACAGAGATAGTTGGGAACCAGGAGACGGACATAGGCTAATATTTATTTAAAAAAAGTGGGATGTGAGGGAGAAAGAGGGAAGAAAAGGGAAACTTAGCGTTGCTATTACAATTCAATAAGGCGCAAGGGGAACTGTGTTACCCAGAATTTAACGCGAGCGAAACCGCGGGCAAAAGCTAGTACTTAATAAATAAAGCTATCTTTAATTCATTCATTTCATGAAAGATTAGAAATGAGCACTACCCAGCCCGCTAAAGCAGATGCATGCATTAGAATTGTATGCATATTTAAAATGGGAATATTTACCATGTTTACTATTCCCCCCATTTTGGCCCCGCCAGAATCACGGGTAAACTCTGTAACTAACATAGTTCTCGAGTGCTATGACAAAATTTCCTCATTGAAATCAAAATGTAACTAAACACCTCAACAAAGTCTAGGGAACAAGATGACCCCAAGTTTTTTTTTCGTGTAAATCTTGTTTTGCTAATAACTGGCAGCAAATAAATAAAACTAGAATAAAGTAGATTACAGAGTTGTTCAAAATTTAAAAATTTAATTAAGTAAGTAAGGATTTTCGAATATGGAGGGAAAACTTTTAAAAGTGTTTGATTGTGCAGTTTCTCTGAGGCAAAATAAAAATTATTTTCTTTGATTGTAAATAACGCTTATTATCAATAATACGTCTTTCACGTATGGTTTGTGCATTTTTGTGACTGTAGTCATCATGTCACGTCGTCATTTAAGTCGCGAAGAGATGTTAAGAGCTGTTGGTATGCTGCAAGCTGGACGAACTCAATGCGACGTAGCGGATGCTGTCAACACCCAACCAAGCGTAATTTGCAGAATATAGGCACGCTAAAGATCTACAGGGGATGTTGCCGAACGTCACAGGGGACGAAATAGGGTTTCTACCCAGCGACAAGATCGTTTCTTGCTTAATTCCGCAAGGCGGCAACCCACGATTACTGCTCGTCAGTTGGTCCCAAGCCTCCAGTCTCAGCATCAAGTGGTTATTAGCGATCAAACTGTCAGGAGAAGACTACACGAAGCCAATCATCATGCTCGCAGACCGCTTAGGGTTCCAGCTCTTCGACGTGGAAATCGAGGTCGTCGCTTATTGTGGTCTAACGCATATTTACAGTGGACCGACCATCAATGGGCACGGGTTCTGTTTTCCGACGAATCTCGCTTCGGTTTTCATCCTGATTCGAGAAGAGTGCGTATATGGCGAGTTCCTGGACATCGGAGTCGTCTCCAGAATCCGCAAGAAGTTCATTATTACCAAGGTGGAACAATCATGGTATGGGCTGGAATTGGCCTTGGTGGAAGGACCGACCTCGTTTGGATACGGGGCAATTTGAATGCAAACCAATACATTCAGGAGGTTATACACCCCATGGTAATCCCTCATGGACAGCAGTTCGGTCCAGATTTTATGTTCATGCAAGATAATGCACGGTCACACACCGCGAGGGTAGTGGTCAATGCGCTAAGCGAGCTCAATATTACGACGTTGGAATGGCCTGCTCAGTCTGCCGACCTCAATCCCATGCCTGGGATTTGCTTGGGAGAAGAGCTTTCAGTGATTCTTTGGAAAATCTGAATACTGAAGAACAACTTTTTTACACCTTCGCAGTGTATGGAGTCATATTCCACAGACGATGATTGATAATCTCATACTAAGTATGCCACGCCGTTGTCGAGCTGTTGCTAATGCTTTAGGAGGTCCTACAGATTATTAAAAACGTTTAAAGTAAGGTTAATTACTGTATTTCTTACTACCTCGTCATTTTTGTGCCTAATCATAGAAGGTTGTAATACTCAATATTGGCACTATTCAATTCTTTCTTTAAAAAATATTTTTTTTAATATGAGAATGTTTTTATTAAAGTTAAAATTAAAAACGGTAATAAAATACCCTTCTATTGATATAAAACACTCACTATTACAAGAAAGGGTTTTTAAATAAAAACTAGAAATGTCCTTGTTCCCTAGACTTTGTTGATGTGTGTATTTAGATATCACTTTAATGGTTTTCAATTTAGAAATCACTTTAACCTTAATGAGTATGACTTTAAGGTTTAAAATTGCAAAAAATGCATTTTAGTTACTTAATAGGTACTGACTGAAACCATAGCTGGGACTATCTGTATAAACTTGCCCACACGGTTGGCGCAGTGGCTGAGCAATCGACTGCTGCGCTGCGTGTCACGGCTTCGATCCCCGCACGTAACAAATATTTGTATGATCTACAGGTAGTTGTTTCGGATCTGGCTGTTTGAGTATGTGAGTTTATATGTTTGTAAACGCACCCACGATACAGAAAAAATCCTAGTGTGGGGCAAAGTTGAAAAAAATATATGATAAATAAATATCTTGGGACAACTCACACACGGCTATCTGATCCCAAGCTAAGCAGAGCTTGTGTTATGGTAACCAGACAACTGATTTACATACTTATATAATTTATAAATACATACATATTATAGATAAATCACACCCAGACACAGAACAAACAATCATGCTCATCACACAAAGTTTGTCCTGGGTGGGAATCGAACCCACGACCTCCGGCTCAGCAGTTAGGGTCACTAGCCACTAGACCAACAGGCCCGTCGATATGGATAAGAGGATTTAAAAAAGTAAAACACACTTGTTCAACAACGACTATTATATTTTAGTTTATGCGTAGTTTAATGGACGTCTTCTATAGATTGAAGAGTTGTTAGCGGTTTTGTAAGCACAAATACCATTCGCCTGACCGGTAACCTGGAAGAAAGAAGACACAATTAATCTATATCTATACTAATATTATAAAGCTGAAGAGTTTGTTTGTTTGAACGCGCTAATCTCAGGGACTACTGGTTGGAATTGGATAATTCTTTTAATGTTGGATAGTCCATTTCATGAAGAAGGCTATAGGCTATATAACATCACGCTACGACCAACAAGTGCTGAGCAGCGTGGGTGAAACCGCGGGGAACAGCTGGTATATATATATATATATATAATATTATAAAGCTGAAAGAGTTTGTTTGTTTGTTTGAACGCGCTAATCTCAGGAAGAACTGGTTCGAATTGAAAAATTCTTTTAGCGTTGGATAGTCCATTTCTTGAGGATATAAGATCACGCTACGACCAACAGGTGCTGAGCAGCGTGGGTGAAACCGCAAGGAACAGCTAGTAATAAATATACCTATTACAATGGCACCACATTGTACTGGGATCAATCCATCATCACTGATAGGACTATTGTGGCAAATAAGCCTGATATAGTGGTGGAGCATCGATCTGAGCGGTGTGCAAAGATTGTTGACATAATGGTCCCGCATGTGAAAGCCGAGAAAGATAAGCAAATCAAGTATATTGGTTCGTCAGGTTGTCGACATGTGGGATGTGGACTCAGCGATCATTGTGCCGATAGTCGTTTCTGCCAATGGGTTAGTTGCCAAGAGCCTCGACCTAAGGAGACTCGTTAGGCAGCTGGATCAAGGGCTTGATACAGAAAGCGGTACTCTTGGACATGGCTCTTATTGTTAGGAGGTTCCTTTCTATTGAGCCGTGTCGGTAACTTGGACCCTGTTCTATCCTTACTAATATTATAAAAGCGAAAGTGAGTTTGTTTGTTACCTCTTCACGCTTTAATGGCTAAACCGATTTTGATGAATTTTGGTACAGAGATAGTTGGGAACCAGGAGACGGACATAGGCTAATATTTATTTAAAAAAAGTGGGATGTGAGGGAGAAAGAGGGAAGAAAAGGGAAAACTTAGCGTTGCTATTACAAATCAATAAGGCGCAAGGGGAACTGTGTTACCCCAAATTTAACGCGGGCGAAGCCGCGGGGGAAAGCTAGTTTATTATATTTTAAATGTTTTTTTTTAATAATATATATGTGTCTATGAATAAATGTACTACTAGCTTTTGCCATGACCATTTGTAATGTTAATTTGTATGCCATTTTTGTATGACCTTCAGATAGTTGTTCCGGGTCTGGCTGTTTGTGTATGTGAGGTTGAATGTTTGTAAACGCACGAGAAATTCCTAGTGTAGGCATCGCTTTAAAATGTATATATATAGTTGTGATCAAATAATATATCTTACAATGACAAGCTTGAAAGAAACTCCTAATACAAAAATTTCAATCGTCAAAATTATTCATCCGAACACTCAAACGAAAATCTGTCAAAGCAAAGCGAGCATACAGCTTAATGCAACATCCGAGTAAATAAAGCCAAAAACACATAACACACACAACACTACCTACTAACGGCCACATACCCTAACTATAATCCTTCCTGCCCGCTCAAATTTCAATTAGAGCTACCACTAATTGAAATCAGCGTCCGAGCGTCAGGTACAGGGGGATAACGTCATACAAATACACCCCCTTACATCCCCATTCACCCCCCTTAAAGGTGGGGTTGTCTGTCTGTGTCCATGGCAACCCCCTTCTGGGGTTATTATTAATTTTGACGAGAATACTCTGATTGATCGACGCATCAAAAGCAGGGTTATGTAGAATATTTACTATAGGGGAAGTTTCACTTTTAATGATTTTAAAAGATATATGTATGGACTGTTTATTAGAGCGCCTTTGATCTGTTGTTTTGAGTACATTGCATGTGTTTTGTGGGGCTTAGATGTGGCTGGATAAAATAAAATAAAGATATTGTCTTTGTCACTTTTAAACCGTGAGTTAATTGAAATCAGTAATGGATTTTGCTCTTTCTGTAATCCATTTAAAAGTTGTCCATTTAAAAAATACATGCAGCGAATTATCATTCATAAGCTAGTTAGCATTGGGCCCTTGATAAGACTGCTTGTCACAGTGTCGGGCCAACAGCTTAACGAGATTTCCGAAGCGAGGGAACTCGGTATGTAAGGGGTGGTCACCCATCCACAGACAAACCTAGGCAAGTGAGGTTCAACCTATTATTACTCAGCCACGAGCTCCTTCATATCTATTTTTCAATACGAATAATACTTAGGTAAATTAAATTTCTTTTCGTAGCTTGATCACAGAAAACTTTTTGCGTCAAAGATAAATTATGAATTACTAGCTGTTCCCCACGGTTTCACCCGCGCTGCTCAGCACCTGTTGGTTGTGGCGTGATGTTATATAGCCTATAGCCTTCCTCAAGAAATGGACTATCCAACACTAAAAGAATTTTCCAATTCCAACTAGTAGTCCCTGAGATTAGCGCGTTCAAACAAACAAACAAACTCTTCAGCTTTATAATATTAGTATAGATTAAAACAAAACATTTCTCTGATAATTTTCCCAAAGTTTTACAGTCTCTTTTAATTTCAATTATAAACAACACAGTTGTACGTGATACAGATTTCTCGAAATGAGGTCAAAATTTAATCTTGGGAAAACAACACAACACAAATGACATCCGGCACGGAGAAAACTTGGTAATTAACAGTAAGTACTTGCGACCTAAGCAAGTTTTTTTTTTTCTCTCTTAGAACAAAATGTCTGATATGCCTGTGCAGAAAATGGTTCATTATTTGTTTGTTAAAATATTTTAAATCATTTAATCTCTTTGCTGTGTTCTACTCAACAATAATAATGACTGATATAATCTCCAGCGTTTGATTGTCTACCATAGTACCTACGTGATATTGGCAAAATTGTGGTGTCTCCTTCCACAAACGCCATTAAATAAATAATTGAATTTAATTGAATTGACCTAAGCAAGCTAACTTTACCTAAAGATCGACTAGAGCTGCTATTATTTGATATATTAATAATGAGTAATTCATATATGTATACTATATATATATATAAAATTATAAAGCTGAAGAGTTTGTTTGTTTGAACGCGCTAATCTCAGGAAGTACTGGTTCGAATTGAAAAATTCTTTTAGTGTTGGATAGTCCATTTCTTGAGGAAGGCTATAGGCTATATAACATCACGCTACGACCAACAGGTGCTGAGCAGCGTGGGTGAAACCGCGTGGAACAGCTAGTATTAAATATAATGACATCTTCATATTTTGTTCTCTGTTCAAACGTCAAAAGAACAATGGCTGATTCTTATTTGAATTTAAACTCAACTTCATCTCTTAATTAATGGCTTTTGTGGACGAGAGATACGACAATATTGCCAATAACACGTGTAAACTGGTAATAAACTATCAAACGCTGAAGAAAAAAATATACTCTATATTTCCTATGTTGTTTTATATAGCCTGTCCAGTCAAAACAAACGAATACCTCTTCTATCTCATTTCTCAGTCTACCTTTATGCCCCGGCTCCGCCTGCTATGCCGGTGGCAGCTTATTAAGGGAAACTTTATTAAATTCCACTTCGCCAAAGGGATTTTTGTCGGCGTCCATAGCACCCTTCGTCCGGTGGAGGGGGTGTGTTTTGACTGTTAGTTAAAGCTTTGTACTGAGAACAAATTATTTATTACTTTTGGACTTGGGTGAGTAAGTTTTGGTTGTAAATATAAAAATTGAAGTCATATTTGCATATCATAATTTTGAACGCCAACATAAAATGAATCCCCACAACGCCCGCCTTTATAAAATTCATTTATTTCGGACAACGGAGATCCATATTTTGTTAGTATTACAAACGGCTTATACTCTAGTGTTAGTATTAAAAATAAAATAAAACATTAAAACAAAGGCTGACAAAGCAGGAACAATGTGTCCTACTTTATCAACCTCTACGTTCTACGTCCTTTAGCTACGTCCTAGTGTTTTAGCTATGAAAAAGAAACGGTGAAACAAACTCCCCATTTTATTTCTGAATTTCATGCTTTTGCATTTCTGAAAAGTCAGAATCTTATTTAAAAAAAAAAAAAACGTTGTCGCACACACGGATTTCTCCTGTATCGTGGGTGCATTTACAAACATTTAAACTCACATACACAAACAGCCACATCCGAAACAACAATGCAGGCATAAAAGTATTTGTGCCGTGTGGGAATCGAACCCACGACACACAGCGCAGCAGCCGATCGCTCAGCCACTGCGCCAAGCGTGTTGTCAAAACCTTTTAACCTTACACCCTGTAAAAAGAACCATATTTTAAACAGAAATAAAAATAATTACAAAGAATCCACTCAATGTAATTATTTTCTGATATCTATACTGATATTATAAAGCTGAAGAGTTTGTTTGTTTGTTTGAACGCGCTAATCTCAGGGACTACTGGTTGGATTTATAAAATTCTTTTAGTGTTGGATAGTCCATTTCTTGAGGAAGGCTGTAGGCTATATAACATCACGTTACGACCAACAGGTGCTGAGCAGCGTGGGTGAAACCGTGGGGAACAGCTAGTCCCAAATATACAGGCAAGCCCAGGAAGCGTGTCCGCTTACAAGTGCTAGGACTGTATAGAAACGCGGGCCTGTGGACACAGCAATGGGTAGCTCACCGTCCGTCTATTGACTACAGGCAGAGATAGGCGACGGGCGCCGCGAGACGACTCCCGGCCACCGTAGATGCGGGCCTGAGGACGGTGAGCAATGGGTAGCTCACCGTCCGGCCGTCTATTGACGACAGGCCGTGTCGACGGCGCGTTAGTGTTTCACGAGCGCCTCAAAGAGATGTCAGCAAAGCAGAAGAGGGGCCTGCCAGGGCCTTCCGCCTGCCGGGGATGCGGGTTGTTCGAAAGAGATACCACGGCCCCGGAACGTAAAGGGCAAAAGAAGAAACATGGTTTTGGTCAGTAAAGGACTGACACGCTATCCTGCTCCGCCCAGAGATGAAGATGTAATATTGTGTGACATGTGTAATTTTTTTTTGGCGGGACGTCTTCAAATAACTTCCCCCGCTCTAGAGCGGGAGGGAGTGTCAGACTTGTACTGACTAAAACCCACCCATGTTCCTTCTTTTGCCCTTTACGTTCCGGGGCCGCGGTATCTCTTTCGAACAACCCGCAAGCCTCCAGGCGGAGGCCCTGGCAGGCCCATCTGCTTTGCCGACATATCTTTGAGGCGCTCTTGAAACATTAACGCGCCGTCGACACGGCCTGTCGTCAATAGACGGACGGATAGACGGTGAGCTACCCATTGCTCACCGTCCACAGGCCCGCATCTACGGTGGCCGCGAGTCGTATAGATGGATACTTCAAGGAGCAATTAAATTGCCCAAGCATTCGCCGATTTTTTTTCTTTTAAGAGCATTTGTGGTTTGTGGCCTACCCTTGCACTTCCCCTAACATTAAAATAAGCTGTGGCTAGTTACAAGTGATTTAAATGCACCTCGTATCGTCACGCGTCGTTTCCTGCTTGTGTGGGGTGATCCGCGTGAAACTTTAAATAACCATATGTCGTTGTACTAAGTGACCGTAACTGACTAAGTAATGTTTATTTATTCATTTGGTCAAACTCAAACTTTAAGCATTTATTTAAATTAGACCATTACAAGTATTTTTGAATGTCAAGAAATTAAATGATGAGCTACAGTCCCAGTCACCAGGCATAATAACTTCTGAAAGTACTGTAGTTGCCCATTCCAAAGCGTTGATCTTTATGGAGTAGAACGGGCAAGAAACTGCATATTATAAGATCGTATTTACATCATTCATGTTGAGATTATATAAATACTAGCTTTTGCTCGCGGTTTTGCTCGCGTTAAATTCGGCCAAAGAGAGAAAACTTAGCATTGCTATTACAGTAAATAAGGCGCAAGAGCAAACACTACAGGTAGCAGGTATCTGCACATAAGGAAAGGGGAACTGTGTTACCCCGAATTTAAAGCGAGCGAAGCCGCGGGCAAAAGTTAGTCGTAAATAAATTGGACCGACATTATAAGGGATAAAAAAAACGATCTTTACTCCCAGTAAAAACATGATGCGAACTAACTAAAAAGGGTAAACAAGATACATAACATTTACACACTCCATCAAAATGTCAATTATTCTCATAACCATCAAGTTTTCACATCACTACACCATTTTCATAGATCAAAGAGTTTTAATAACTGCATAGTGGAGGCACCCAGCCCTGCGGGGTCCACCGGACCAGCCGGGGGTGGGGGGAGGGGGGGATTGGCCAGTGTGATCCAAAACCAGATATTGAATCAATATAAGCTGCCTCCCTACATACAGTCTTGCACAAAACGCATTGAGCATTTTGGAGTTTTTTAATATTACTCGGGATGAGAGTTTTTTGAAGTTTATCTTGGACTAGCTTTTGCCCGCGGCTTCGTTAAATTCGGTGTAACACAGTTCCGATTACCTGATTGGCAGGTACCTGCTACCTGCAGTTTTTGCCCTTGCACCTTATCGATTTGTAATAGCAACGCTAAGTTTTCCCTTTTTCTTCCCTACTTCTCCCATGCCTATGTCTGTCTCCTGGTTCCCAACTATCTCTATACCAAAATTCATCAAAATCGGTTAAGCCATTAAAGCGTGAAGAGGTAACAAACAAACTCACTTTCGCTTTTATAATATTAGTAAGGATATCTGATTGAGTTAAAGGATAATGTCAAAATTTATCACACCACACTTATTAAAGGCGATAGATTGTATGTGTGTGTTTAGGTTTGTTAATCTTGCACCGGGCACAAACTACGGCCGAAAGACTGTCGTATATGAGGGGGGCTAAAGTCTATAACTCTATACCTACAATAATTGAGGAATCGAAATCACTTCCAACTTCAAAAGGCTAATAAAGCACCACCTGAATAATCCTACTAATATTATAAATGCGAATGTTTGTGAGGATGGATAGATGTATGGATGTTTGTTACTCTTTCACGTCAAAACGGCTGAACGGATCTTGATGAATGGGCGCTTGCTAGTGTAAAATAATTTTAAGTTTTTACCGTATTACCAATTTTTTTTTAAACGTTGCTCCACACTAGTAATTTCTCCTGTATCGTGGGTGCTCTTACAAACATTTAAACTCACATACACAAAGAGCCAGACCCGGAACAACTATCTGTAGGCCGTACAAATATTTGTTCTGTGCGGGGATCTAACCCGCGACACGCAGCGCAGTAGTCGACAGCTCAGTCACTGCGCCAACCATGTCGTCGATTTCAGTTTATAACTGTGCGAAATCTTCGTTTATTTTAATTATTATTTCTTTCCTCATAGAAGTGTATAATTGTTATCTTTTTAAACGAAATAATTTCTTTAACTGTAATCTTACACGCAAGAACTGCTGATCGCATTTATATGAAATTTGGTACACAGATAGTGTATCCTACTAATATTATAAATGCGAATGTTTGTAAGGATGGATGGATGTATGGTTGTTTGTTACTCTTTCACGTCAAAACGGCAATACGGATCTTGATGAAATTTGACACGGTGGTAGATTATAGTATGGAATAACACATTTCAATATCACGCGGGCGAAACCGCGGGCGTCAGCTAGTTAACACATAAGGCTTTTTCAAAATACTTCTTCCACCGACAGTACGACAGTAGCCTTTGATTGTGCTGCCCAGTCAATTAGTACGGTAGCCACATGAAACGAACCTTTGAAGGCAATCTGAGTCCCTACCTATGTAATAGGGATTATTGACGGGACGGCTTTGTAGTACATAAGGTCGAAATTAACTTGTGTTTGTATCTGTACAGAGTTTTATTTGCGTATGAAATATTGTAAATGAGAAAGAGGATTTTCATTTATTTTGTACACCTTATTTATTTTTCTGATTTGCTTTTTTTAACTTTTTTTTTGCTAATTCTAATTGTGACTGTGTGTATTTAATTTTCTTGATTTTCATGTTTTGTACACACGACGGCACATCAACTTAAAGAAAACCATTTTAACCTGATCTCTCTACTACGTTTTGCGATCCGTAGTAGAGAGATCAGTAACCATGACATCTTATAGCAGTACTTATTCCTGTGTGAGAAAGCGATGGTGCTAGACACCCTGTATAGCTCTGTCTCTTTCTCTCAGTGAAATAAGTTATGTTTTAAGACGTCATGGTAGGGTAGCTGGTTATAAAAATTTAGAATAGGTTGACCTACATGCTAAATGGCTAAACCGCCATTGATACTTTTGGTACAGAGGTAGTGGAGACCCTGAAGACGGACATAGGCAACATTTTTTTTAAAGTGGGAAACAAGTGAGAAATAGGGAAAAACTGTGAAACTTTAATTTGCTATTACAATACAATTATTGTAATAGCAAATTAAACTTTAATTTGCTATCCAAACTAATATTATAAATGCGAAAGTAACTCTGTCTGTCTGTCTGTCTCTTCTTCACGCCTAAACCACTGAACCGAATTTAATGAAATTTGGTACAAATATAGTTTGGGACCCGAGAAAGGACATAGGATAGTTTTCATCCCGGAAATCCCCCGGGAACGGGAACTATTAATCCACGCTTACGAAGTCGCGGGCAAAAGCTAGTTACAATAAATAAGGCGCAAGGGCAAAAACTACAAGTATCAGGTACCTGCAAATCAGGAACTGTGTTACCCCGAATATAACGCGAGCGAAGCCGCGGGCAAAAGCTAGTAATACTATATGTTGTCCAATACATAATAATGTTTTATGTATTTCCTTTCTTGGAGATCCTTAAACGAATAAATATTTCAGTATATAAATCAATGTTTTTAGGGTTTCGTACCTCAAATAGAAAAAACTAAACCCTTATAGGACCACTTTGTTGTCTGTATGTCTGTCTGTCAAGACCCTTTTTCTCGAGAACACGTACAAGTATCGAGTTGAAATTAAAACCATATTCTTAAATCTGTGGTTACTTGGAGCTTTGTAGAAATCAACCCTCTAATTGTGCGTAGTCAAAAATTACGAAACCCTTATTGAATCACTTTCTTGCCCGTCTGTCTGTCTGTCAAGACCCTTTATCTCGGGAACACGTAGAGGTATCGAGATGAAGTTAAAACTATAATATACTCAAGTCTGTGGTCCTTTTGTGCTGTGAAAAACAACCCTTTAAGTCTACGTAAAAAAAGATATGGCTGTTTATGTCGTCAAGTTTTTTAAATAAACTACTTTATCTGACAAGCCTGATTATTCATTTGCTAACTTTATCTACGCTCGTGAGGTATTCCTCAAAGCGCTCCCGTTTTGAAACGCTCCCATCTAAGCGCTCCCGTTTTGTTCCTCCAAGCGCTCCCAAAAGGAGCGCTTCGAGGAACGATTGAAAATATTAAAATTTATTTCCTCGAAACGCTCCCATGATTAACTTTCGGATAGAGATGGGACTATACTAACTTAAATTATCGATAATAAGTTCTAGTAGTCCAGTCAAATTAGACTAAAAAGTAGGGGTGAGGTAACATTAATTCCCACTTGGCTGAATATTGGTAGGATTGTTTAATACACTATTATAAAGGAAATGTGAAAAATCCTCACGGAACCGGCACGTGCAAAAAAAAAATACTCGGGGTCAAAGGTTACAAAAACGGGTTTTTCTCGATTTTCAGCAAAATGGTAAGTTTTATCATAAAATTAGCTCAGACAAAAATTGTAATATCTGACAATTATCTATAAAACATGTTTGAATACTTTTTTTCCTAAAAGCCACCGTTTTTGAGATATAATGATTCAAAAAGTTGAAAGAGTTGTAATCGTCAAAATATGCACACGTTCCCACGCCATTTTTGAGGTAGTGTACTTAGTACGTTTTTTTAATGTGGTTTCCCCGGTAGGCCTATTCCACCGATTTTTTATGATTCTGTTCAATTTGAAACTATTGAATAACTGTAGATATTGACAAGGGTTGAAAATGATGAATACATGAAATAACTGGTTGTGATTCAACATCTCCATATTGATTTGAAAAACAAAATTTGGTTCAGTGTGCTGAAGTTTTTAAAAAGAGTAATTCAACTCCACAAGAAGTTATCACCAACGGAATTCGCTTTCTTCTCGCTATGTATGGAGGTACTTAAAAAAATACGTGCTTAGATAATTTCAGATATTATGCATGTTTCATTAAAAATACTCGAAATAAAAAACAAGTGGAGTTAGCATGTCTTCCTATGTAATCCTACCAATATACAGCCAAGTGGGAATTAATGTAACCTTGGATGTCTAAATTAACCGGATATAATATCAACTAGCTGCCCGTTCCGGCTTCGCACGTGTTCGGTAATATTTTTTTTGTTTTTATTCTAAATCCTTTAGTCCACCAAATCGATGAATATAATCTGCCGACATATGTACCTATTCATATTTATTTATTTTTTAGAAAGCTTATGATTTCTCTCCATTATGGTTCCCAGTTCCCCGCACACCAAAATCAAAAATCAATCAAAATCAAATCATTTATTTCAATTAGACCATTACAGGCACTTTTGAATGTCAAGAAACAAAATGAATCTACAGTCCCGGTCACAAGGCATAATAACTTGTGAAAGTACTGCAGTTGCCCATTCCAAAGCGTTGATCTCTATGGAGAAGAATGGGCAAGAAACTCCATGGACACTCTTTTAAATTCTAATATTTTTACAAAATAGTATTTACATCATTCGTGTTGAGATTATACAAATATGTGAGAACGATGTAGAAAGACGTGCACAGTAAGAGCGTCCAGAGTAAATAAAAAACAAAATTCAATTTAAATCTAAATAAAATAAAAATGACCGTGGTAGTTAAAAAAATGACCAGTCCCAACTGACAGCGCCCGTTCACGAACATGACGTATGGATCAGCCCCATTCAGCTCGACCATTTTGAAGGGAGCTAAATGACCCGACACACCCGCCACCATCAGTGAGACATTTAAGTGAGCATGACACTATTAACCACCAGGGCTTCGTCAAGTCAATGATAATACATAGCACTCACATATGGGCTTAATAATTATACAATACTAGAGAATTGATTCTATACATTGCAAAGATAGTCTTACAATCTTCTGCAGCGTCCATTATAGCTTCGGATACTTAGTAATGAGTTTACCCCTATGCTTGAGGAGCAGGACCAGCATTGAGCCAAGCATTTTTATCATCAATATAATCCCCCAACTTATAATATGCTTGCCTACATAGTGTGCGTTTAACACAAGATTTAAATTTCGTTTCATTCAGTTGAAGAATGTGGGGAGGTATTTTATTGTAGCATTTCAAACAGTACCCCATGAAAGATGAGTCTACTTTAGCTAACCTGAAACCTGGTTGAACTAATTGGTCCCTATTTCTAGTATTATAATTGTGTCTGTCACCTCTTTTACTAAAAAGATGCGAGTTTTTCCTGACATACATGATGTTTTCATAAATATATTGACAAGGTACTGTCATGATGTTAATATCCTTAAACTGTTCCCTTAAAGAATCTCGCCTACGTAGGTTATATATGGCTCTAATGGCTCTTTTCTGCAGAATAAATATAGACTCGATGTCTGCAGCCCGTCCCCAAAGTAAAATACCGTATGACATTATACTATGAAAATAACTAAAATAGACTAGTCTCGCGGTATCAACATCAGTAAACTGACGGATTTTTCTAACAGCATATGCTGCTGAACTAAGGCGTCCTGCAAGAGATGTTATATGCGGACCCCATTGTAGCTTTGAATCGAGTGTTATTCCCAAGAAAACAGTTTTTTCGACGAATTCTAGTTTCTCTTGATTCAATACTATGTCACACTCACTGTTTTTGACATTTGGTAGAGCAAATCTTATACACTTCGTTTTTTTCCCATTTAATACTAAATTATTAGCGGTAAACCAATTATGTACCTGCATTAGGGCATTATTTACGTCGTCAGGATTTGTGGCACGTCTGTTTATCTTAAATATTAAAGAGGTATCGTCAGCAAACAACACCATTTGTGGTTGGTTTTTAAATAAATGGGGTAGATCATTAATATATACTAAAAAGAGGAAGGGACCTAATATCGATCCTTGTGGTACACCCATCTTTACATTTAAACCCATTGAATTGACACCATTTATTTGTACTTGCTGCTGTCTATCATTTAAATACGATTTTACTAAACTAAGGGCAAGTTTCCCTAGGCCGTAATGTTCAAGTTTTAAGAGAAGGGTTTCGTGGTTCACGCAATCAAATGCTTTTGAGAGGTCACAAAAGATCCCTATGGCATCCTGTGCCTCTTCCCACGCAGTAAATATGTGTTTCAATAGGGTGACACCGGCGTCAGTGGTACAACGTCCTTTGGTGAAACCATACTGCTTTTCATGTAATATTTTATTGGTGTTAAAGTGGTTGAGCATTTGGTTAAGCATTACCTTTTCAAAAACCTTGCTGAAAACCGGCAAAACGGATACGGGTCTATAATTATTGGTGTCTTTACTGTCCCCAGATTTGAACAGTGGTATTACCTTGCTGTATTTCATAAGGTCCGGGAAGACTCCTTGGTCCACACACAAATTAAATATTAAGGCTAAGTACGGTGCTATAGTCTCAATGATAGCTTGACAAACTTTAATTGACAATCCCCAAAGGTCTTCGGTTAATTTGATTTTTATTTGTTTAAAAGCTTTAATGACGACAGTGGGGTTAATATGCTTAAACTGAAACTCAACCGAGCATGGTAAAACGTTTGCTCTTAATAACTCAACAGAAAGCAAGGGTGAGGAATTTAACGTTTCTGTAGTTTTAATTGGGATACTAGTAAAGAAATCCACAAATTCTTGAGCAACTTCGTTTTTAGTGGTTAGAAGACCACGTGAAGACTCTAGTGTAATATCATTATTATATTTTCTATTTCTATTAGTTTCGCTATTGATTATTTTCCAAACTGTCTTAATTTTATTATCAGCGGATTTAATCTTGTTGCTTATGAATAAGGCTTTAGCTACCTTGCAGGTGTTTTTAAACATTTTTGAGTAAGTAGCAACGTAGCGATTGAATGTTTCCGAGTTGATGTAAGGCTTAAGGCCGTAAAGCTCAAACAGTCGTTCCCTACTTTTTCTTATACCCTTAGTTGCCCAATCACTAAACATAAACTTTGGGCTAATAGATTTAGTTTTTAGTTTTAGCGTATCATTGAACTCTGTGTAGACAACCGAAAAGAATTCCTCATAAAAATGATTTACATTATTAATATCATATCCCGGAATGCCTAGATTACTTATTAAATTATTGTTAAATTTATTTAAATTGCTTGGTGTTATTTGTCTAGACTGTATCTGAATTTTTTGTGATGATGTGTAGGACTCGAAAACGACGGTTTGACCGCTGTGATCAGAGGGAAGGTAATTTACAATGGATTTATCTAAGAAGTCGCAGCAACAGAAAACGTTATCAATACATGTAGCGGTATTTGTAGTAATTCGGGTTGGCTCCGAAAACACATTCAACAAATTAAATGATTTAAAAAGATTTAAGAATCTACTGCTATTTGAATTTTCATCTAAAATATTGATGTTAAAGTCACCACAGATGACTAGCGATTTATTACCTGTTGCAAGTTTTGCCAAAGCATCTTCCATTACTGACTCAAATATCGAGTAGTTTTGATAATTTGGGGGCCTGTAAACACACACTATGACATGCCTATCCAGCTCAACACAAGACAATTCAATATTATGTTCAACCGATAGATCAATTATATCAGAACGACTTCTAAATTTAATACTATTTTTGACTAAGATTAGTGAACCCCCACGCATCTTAGATTTACGGTTAAAGCAACTGCCTACACTGTAATTTTCATAATTAATTAACATTTCATGATCTTTTAGCCAATGTTCGGTGAAACATACAATATCAAACTTGGTTTTTTCTAAAAACAATTCAATCTCTAGTTGTTTTGAAGAGAAACCTTGAATATTTTGATGAAATAATTTCAAGGAGTTCTGCTTAGCCCCTTTTTTAAATTTAACTATTTGAGAGCCAGAAGGTACCTTGGTGTCTGTTGTCTTACTAGCTAGTTTAAATGAGCCGGAGTGAGCGACAATACTCCCCCGCCTTCCTTGTAAAAAGGTTTATTAGTAGAAGTACTAATATTTGCAGTGTTAATAATAACAGAAGAAAACATAGACATAATATTTATGTCCGAGTGAATATTATAAGCTAATAGCCTAGCTATTTTGTGTCTACAACTAGTAGGTAGAAACACACTACCCCGTGTCGACCTAAGTTTATCAACAACGTTGTTAATATCTAGATACATAAGTTTGTCACAATAGTGACCTACCAAAAAATGAACATGCTTATTCAGCATGTGAATATAATTATTTATTCGTTTTGATAGTTTTTCAAAGTATGGAAAAGCACACAATATTATTTTACGACAGTTCAACTTTAACAACTCAGTTACACTATCTGTGATGTCTTCCTTCTTAATTTTTGAACTATTTCCTATAAATATGGTTAGATCAGTATTTTTGCTATAAACATTTCTTGTTACTAATGCCATTATCTGCTTATAAGTTAACCCTGGCATACAATTATTTTGACTAGGAAAGCTCAGGTTATTACTTAATAATTTACCTACACCCCTTCCAATACTATCTGAGAACATTACTGAGTGAGAACATTCACAACTTTCACATATCTCAGTCTGTACCACTTGTAAGTTATTTTGTGGAATATTAACTGTTTCTTGGTTTATTAGACAGTCCAGAGGCAAATTCTCAGCCTGGGACGGGTCCTCCATTACCTCAGGCTGGATAGTGTCATGGTTGGAAACTGTCTGGCAACTACATTGACACATCACCAACTCATTTGCTGCAAGAATATGTTCCCTTATTTGGTTCTGAGAACTCACATATTTACTAGAAAGGGAACTAAGTGATTCCTGAAGTGCCACTATTTCAGATTGCAAATGCTCAGTATCAATATTATAGATTTTAATACTGTCTTCTAATTTGATTTGATAATTTTTTAACTTTTTTACTAAATCAACACGCTCTTTTCTTAGTGGAATATTTTTAGAAAAGAGTTTATATTGTTTCCTAAATTGATAACATTTTTTAATTAATCTATTTAGTTTAGCATATTTTTTAATTTTTTTATTGCTTACTGTATAATTTTGTTTCAATAAGGAATCTTCAGTCAAATCAATAGTTACTAAGGAAGGGGAGTTACAATTACTGTTTAACAATTCTGTATATAAGCGGTTTGTTTCTATAACCTGAGTACTTTCTTTTAGTCTCTGTAACTTTAAGGTGCGACTATTGGCATGAATTAATTCATCTTCTAGGTCCCTAATTTTAGATAAAGCCTCCTCATACAAATTACTGCAATTGCTGAAACCATCTGTGACCACCTTCAGCTGATCCCGTTCATCAACAACGTCCAAGTATTGCTGATGAAGGTCTACTAACTGCCTTTTCAAGGAAGAGTTTTTGCCATTAACTTTGACGACTTCCACCTCACTTTCTTCTCTCTCCTGTAACAGTTGTTGGACTTGGAGTTTTGATTCTTTAAGTTCTTGGAGGGCCGTTCTTAACTTAAGATCCATCTCCTGAGCAGTAGCCTTACGGGTCATCACAGGCATGGTTTCAGGATTAGTTACTGAAAGATAGAAATAAAGAAACGGTGAGAACTAACAGAATAGACAAATACAGAAAAGTTAGCGGTGAAAGGGGAAAAAAAAAAAAAAAAAAACAAAGGACAAATAGTTCAGATATGAAATTAAATGAGGTAGGATGTTTTATTAAGTTTAAAAGATTATCTCTATATTAAATTAATCTAAAAGAACATTGAATTTTACTGGTTTTTATCAACCTATTTATACTTTTGCTTAAGTGGGTAGGCTGTTTAGATGAAAAACACAAGAAACATAAATTAATATAGTTCATTCATATATTATATCTAGACAAAATGATCATTAATGTTATTAATAAGCATGAATATATGAATACCAGAGTTATGGAAAGACTATCACAATGTTGTTGTGATTATTAATTACAATTTTAGGTTGTCAACAAAGCCATTTAGAACCATTATAGGGTAATAAATCAGCACAAAATTAAATCTAGAATTGGCATGGATGTGCTAAATAATTAAAGTGACGAGTGTGTGCTATTATTTAATCAAAGTAAACAATACTTCCCTGAATTGTCCGTATATTAAAGTACAGGTAAAACGTCAGCTGATGTTTGAAGGTTACCGGTAACGATGTATTACCGAAAAACTTTATGGATTATCGAGAAAACAATAATCCTGGGCATTTACACATTTACAATCCGATTGAGCAAATAATTACACTATATTATTACTTATTTACTAATTAAATTTAATTTTAAAATACGGAGCCAAAATTTTACATGTCACTCGGGCAGTGTTGCCACTTTTTTCTTTGACTTGCGACAACGCACCTCAATGCGTTGTCGGAAGTTTTTCATAAATAAGTTAATTGAAATAAGGCAATGAGGTGTCTATCGTTTACGTCAATGGTAGAAATGACAATAACATTGGTCCGTGTATACACATAAGAGTGCCAAAGCAAAAATATATTATTCTCTCAATTGCGTACTTTGGTTAAGCAACTTCGATGTCGATGATGCACACATGAGTTTTTAAAAATTATCGATATAATTCATTACGTTAACTTCATGCTTTTCCCTATTTTTAAACGTGGGAACGCTTCGAGGAAATAAATTTTAATCGTTCCTCGAAGCGCTCCTCTTGGGAGCGCTTGGAGGAACAAAACGGGAGCGCTTAGATGGGAGCGTTTCGCTAGCGCTACGAGGAATACCTCACGCTCGTATGAACTCATAATATAAAATGATTGAGTTGACAGTGATATTGATTGATGATTGTCATTTCATTTCGCCTCCCTGTTTTAACAATATGTTTCAGTGATTGAGTAGATATTTACTTTGGTTTTTATATTGTGCTAGCTTTTGCCCGCGGCTTCGGTCACGTTAAATTATTGGTAACACAGTTCCCCTTTCCTTATTTGCAGGTACCTGCTACCTGAAGTTTTTGCCCTTGTGCCTTATTTATTGTTATAGCAAAGCTAAGTTTTCCCTTTTCTTCCCTCGTTTGTTACTCTTTTAAAAATAAAATAGCCCATGTCCGTCTCCAATCCACCCCGAATTTAACGCGAGCGAAGTCGCGGGCAAAAGCTAGTAATATCTAAAGGAGATCGCCCAAAGGCTAATTTAATTTGCCAGCCATCAAAAATATACTATTATTATTCGACTACAGTATAACATAACAAAGTAAAAAAAAATACCATGAAATTGTTTAACCACAAAAAGTTAGTAACTTATTCTCCATTTTTTATTTTTTTATTATTGGTGGCACGCAAAAATAAATTTGCCCAATTTGGGTAAACTTTTTATTCTGACATGGTCACAAACAATTCAAAAGTTTATCAAAATAAACCACCCTACACATCCACTATCAAAACAAAGTAGGTCCACCTTACCATGGAGTCTGTCAGCTATTAGTAACAAAATGATATATGAAACCTGCAGACGAATGAATTAAATCGGCTTAAACAACCCCATTCATTTTGGGGATAGGGTTGCAGGGATTAAAATCGTGTGTGTTTGGAGTATTGACTTTAAAAAGGAAGTCTTTAAAAAAAAGGGGTGTGTGTACTTATGTACACGCGTTAGAAGTTATACTTCTTTGACGTACTTATAGAAAAATAATTATAAGTAGGCTAATATTTGAATTTTGTCACCATAATCAATATCAGTTCAGCACACAACACTTTCTCGTTCATGTTTACAAACACGATCAAGGAAACAACAAACAAAAACAAAACTGACAAAATACAACAACCTCAATGATTTATATTGGTTTAATACTATCTAATTTTTGACATTAAAAAAACATTGATTCAGGATATTGATGAATATTTAATTGAGGTGCCAGGCTGTTTATCGTCCACCTTATGAAGCATCCACGTGTATTATATTTAAATCTGCATCTGTTATCTGCAATTAGAGAAATACTTATTACTTACACTTTGTTTAAAGTAAAATAATAAATTGTTTTATTTTTGTGTTATTATCTTAATACTACGCGCTGCTCAGCACCTGTTGGTCGTAGCGTGATGTTATATAGCCTATAGCCTTCCTCAAGAAATGGACTAAGATCCAACACTAAAAGAATTTTCCAATTCCAACCAGTAGTTCCCGAGATTAGCGCGTTCAAACAAACAAACAAACAAACTCTTCAGCTTTATAATATTAGATTAGATAACATAAATGATAAGGGTTTAAATGTACTTATGTAATTTGATATTTAGTCCATTTATTGTTTTCTTTACATAAAATTATATTTTTAAATATTTCTTAAACACATAATTTGATATATTTCGTTCATTTATTTGATTTTCTAACATATTATTACATTTTTAAACATTCCTTAATAAAAAAACATAAAAAAAACATTTAAAAATATAAAAATAGTAGCCCACCGGTATCGGGAACAGGGTCCAAGCTACCGGCGGTCAGGGCTCCAGAGAAAGGAACCTCCTAACAATACGAGCCGTGTCCAGGAGTACCGCTTTCTGTATCAAGCCCTTGATCCAGCTGCCTAACGAGAGCCTCCTCAGGTGTTGGTCGAGGCTCTTAGCAATTAAGCCATTGGCTGTAACGACTATCGGCACAATGATCGCTGAGTCCACGTCCCACATGTCGACAACCTCGCGAGCCAAGTCAATATACTTGATTTGCTTATCTTTCTCGGCTTTCACGAGGTTCTCATCATGCGGAACTGTTATGTCAACAATCATTGCGCGCCGCTCTGATCGATCCACCACCACTATATCAGGCTTGTTAGCAACAATAGTCCTGTCAGTGATGATGGATCGATCCCAGTACAATGTGATATTGCCATGTTCAAGAACTGGGTCGGGCTCATACCTGTAGTACGGCACTTCTGATTCCACAAGATTGTATTTTAGAGCAAGTTGCTGATGGATAATCCTGGCTACAAGGTTGTGTCTATGCAAGTACTCTCCGTTAGCTAGACGAGAACAACCGGAGATAATGTGTCGAATTGATTCACCCGGACGGTGGCATGCCCGACAAATGTCAACCGTGCCGTCCTTCACAATAAATCTCCGGTAGTTATTTGTCATCATAACTTCATCCATAATTGCACAGACAAAACCTTCAGTTTCTCCAAAGAGATCCCCGGAACGTAGCCAGGCTACGGACGCTGATTGATCTACATCGGGTCCATGTAGGGCCCGGAAAAAGCGTCCGTGAAGCTCCTTACTCTGCCATACCTCCCTGCGGTCGTTAGTGTCAAGCACTACAGGTTTGCACCAGTTCTCTTTAGCCAAGGAGAGCGGGGTGAGGCCTTTGTCCACTGCAACCACATCCCGATGCATTCCCACGTCGGTTTCTAGGAAATATTCCCTGAGACTGCATATCTCGCGATTGTGGAGAGTCTTGGCGTTTAAAAAACCTCGACCACCACAACTCCGCGGGATATACAGTCTCATAACCGAAGAACGTGGGTGATGCATACGAAATGCCGTTAACAATGTACGGACCTTCCTATCCAGGGCGTCCAGTTCTGTTTGAGTCCATTTGAGTATGCCGAAAGAGTACATCAAAACCGGCATGACCCAACCGTTGAAAGCACGCACCTTGTTTCCACCTGATAAAAGACTATTAAATACTTTTCTCAGGCGGCCAAAGAAGCGCTCCTTCAACGATTGCTTCATGTCAGCAACATTGATACCCAACGCTTCCGACATACCCAAATACTTGTAGGTTTCGTTTGCTGAGAGGGATCTAAGGTGTATGGAATCCGAGAGTTGGGTTCCCACAGATTCCACAATTTCCCCTCGCTTTACATGCATGACCGCACATTTGTCCACACCAAATTCCATACTGATGGCACTACTAAAGGTTTCAGTTACCTTCAGTAGTTCCATCAGTTGCGAATCGTTGGGGGCAAAGAGTTTCAGGTCATCCATGTAAAGGAGGTGAGATATAACCTGACCACCTCTCTTCAATCGATAGCCCAGACCTGAACCCTCCAGCAACGTGCTTAGAGGATTCAAGGCTAAGCAGAACCAAAGTGGACTCAAACTATCGCCCTGGAATATTCCTCGCTCTATCCTTATCGGTTCACTATTCCTCCGAATCTGCCGGCATCCTGGATAGCGAAGGACTGTACTCCATTGCCTCATACACGAGTTCAGGAAGGTGCGCAGAGTTGCATCAACTTTATACAATTCTAGCACCCTCATGAGCCATGTATGTGGCACCGAGTCATAGGCCTTCTTATAGTCTATCCAACATGTCGATAGATGCCTTCGGGAACGGCGAACCTGTTGACTAATGGCCATATCAATGAGGAGCAGCTCCTTAGTACCACGGGACCCGTTCCTACATCCATTCTGAGAAGCAGACATGATAGAATTGTCATCAATGTGTTTAGAGATTTTAGCCCTCAAAATGGATGTAAGAACTTTATACATTGTAGGAAGACACGTTATTGGTCTATAGTTTTTGGGTTCCGCCGTACTACCCGATTTATGGAGCAGGTGGGTTATTCCAGTTGTCAAGAACTTGGGTAGCGATCCTGACTCTAAGGTTGTCTGGAAAAGTGTCGCCAAACGAGCGTGCGACCTTTGGATCATTTTTAACCAAAAGTTGTGCAGTCCGTCCGGCCCTGGAGATTTCCAATTAGGCAACGGACGGACCGCACAAGCTACATCTTGGGGGCTGATTGTTATTGCCCCCATTTCTGGTATTGGATCGCACGCTTGCTCGACTTCCCGAGTCCATTCACCCTCGGTATGACTGACAGGCACCGACCAAATGCTACGCCAAAACGAGCACATGGCGTCATCATCCGGTAGGTGCGTGTCAGACACACCTTGGTCCGGTCGCTCCCATGCTCTATACACCCACCTTTCATCGCTTTGGAATGTACGATTCAAAGTGTATCGTTCCACCCGCCGCTTATACCTACGAATACGGTTTGCCCATGCATACATTTTCTGCTTCAGGAAGTCGATGCGCTCTGTGATGTGGAACATGTAATCTGAAGGACTAATATCAGTCCCTGCAAATGCCCGCCTCACAAAGCGCATCACTCGAGGTCGAGTGTTACCCCCCCTGAAACAGATAAGTTTGCCAATGAGTGTTCTGACCACACCAATACGTCGCTCAATCCTGTACTGCCAGACTGGTACAGCTGGTTTCGGTCGTGTAGCTCTGTCATCAGGAAAGCTTACATGAGCTACACGACACGCCGCTACAGCCGCACAATACAGTATTGAGTGAGCATCAGTGAGGTTTTCGCAGTTGTCAAAATAGTTTGACAACTGCGAATCCAGAACAGCCACCAGTGCCCTATTTTTATTATG
This sequence comes from Ochropleura leucogaster, assembly GCA_958449745.1. NCBI lineage: Eukaryota > Metazoa > Arthropoda > Insecta > Lepidoptera > Noctuidae > Ochropleura > Ochropleura leucogaster. Next base: position 14,781,657 of record OY288224.1, read on the forward strand.
CATGGGCAACCGAGGCAAGCGTGGTCTAAGTTCGGGCGATATGTACCGATACTCTCGAATCGCACCCTCCAAAGCACTCCTCATTTCCTCATTGCACTGGGTACTTACATTAGTAGCCATGTCATTACTTACCTCGTCAGCGTGACTAACTAGTTGGTGGGACTGTGGTGGAACCACAGCCTGCGACGAAGAGGCAATGACCTGGCTACTCTGCATTTCGGTTCGCAAGCGATCAAGTACGGTGTCATCCAACATACGATTACGCTGGATTACCCGCACCTGATCCGATAGTCGTTGTGCCGACACGTTGACAGCTGGCTCAAGCACCTGAAACAGAGAGAGCATCCGAACCCGGTACGCAGTCAGGTTGTTTCCCCCCTCTGTAGCCCCATAATATGAGCGCATGACATTTTCGTTAATGGAACTAGTCCATCTCATGCGCTGCACACTTCCACCGGGAGCTGGGACCCTATCAGAGGCCGGTGGGCCTCGAAGTCCTAAGCCGTCCGGTGGCCGGCGTCCTCCCCGTCGACGAGCAGGTGGTGGCGTCGTGGGCGGGGAAAAATACTCGTCGCTCGAGCTCGACGCAACTGCCACGGCCGGTGTCACAGCGCTCACGATGAGGCTGGGTTCCGGCGGCGGCGAGGCGGAGCTGAGCGGCGAGTCCGGAGGTGGAAGGCGTGCAAGTCGGCGAGCCGCTAATCGTGTTATCATTTTACATTGTAATTATCCATTTTTCACATTTTTGAGAGGTGACAATGTCAACTTGCCATTGTCTGTCAGTCATTAAAAATTTTAAAATATAATTCATTTCGGCAGGGTTTCGGAAGTTTCTATTGTTGATGTTTTTAGGTTTTGCTTATTGATTTTGTTTAGGTAATTAATTTATATTTTGTTGAGGCCAAGAACACTATTTTATATTTTTTTCTTCGGAGGAACAAATCACAACGTACGCGACACTTTAATTTGATATTATTATTATACTGTTTGATATCCAAATGAACAGATAAAAAAATTAAGCAAGTGTTTCTTTCACTGAACTTACCAATAGAACATTTCTTGCATGATATCCTTTGCGACAGTAATATTATTATATATTATCTTTCTTCATTCTCCTTAGGTCTCATCATAGCAAATAATGTGCTATCTATACATTCTATAACACCGGATATGTTAGTTTTCTTATAAAACCTAAAATAAATAACATTTTAAATAAGTACTAGTACACCTAAATAATGTAATCAAGGGTTTAACAAAGGTGTAAGGTTTAAAAGATATGCAATGTCTGCAAGCAGCCATTTGTGACCGTACAATTTACTTTCACACTGAGCTGATAAAAGATGTAGTTCGGGATAGGTACTGAATTCAATAATTTGGTCACAAAACTTACTTTATAATGCTGTAATATTATAGAAAAGTTACCTGTAATTTTTATTAGTTGTTAAATATAGTGGCATCAGAAGCTGAACCAGGCCAACAGGCTACTAAATTCATATTTCATCATTTTACATCACACAGCTTATATTAGGGGATCCCTTTCAATTTCTAAATTCTCCAGTCTCTGAACCTAAGAAAAGAATTGAATTGTGTTAACAAAAATTTATATAGTAAAACCTAATCCCATCCCCTACTAAATAACACATGGGTGATGAAATAAAATTATTATATGATTTACAAGGTACCAATGAAACAAATAAATACTGCTATAACATACAAAAAACTGATTATTTAGATACACCAACAAAGTCAGTCACTGGTATTAGCCAGTGACTGACTTTGTCCATAATGCGTAAAATAGTAGTCATTATGAGTTGGTGAAAAGGATGTATCATGTATACCCTACGTAAAATGCGTAATGAATGGTGTTGTTTTGGTTGTCTCAAATGAATATTATGCGGTAAGACATACACATACCTGGCTCCTTGGCTTCGACATGTAAACTTTGTACAGATGGCTTATCTAGCGGAAATCTAACTTGGAATTCATTATTATCGAAGATACTAAAATGATCCATCTTCAATTTATATCTTCATTGATTAGAACCACTTTCTTCAACTGGTTCGGAGTTACTCCAGCCCAAAAATCTTTCAAAATCACTTGATTCACTATCTGAACAAGATATTTTACATTTTTGTGGATAGCCGACCGAAATCGAACAGTAAACACATTGAAAACGGCTCGTAACTTTGACAGTTCGTTGACATTTATACTTTTCTAAAAACACCAAAATAATATTCATTTATTCACACTGTTTAATTGTACTGTTACGAAACACGTGCTATAAATATAAAAATACTAGAAAGTAGATTTTATACAACTTGAATGTATGTTATCGATGTTCATGCCACCTAGAACTAACTTCACATTATGATGACCGATACAGTGTGACCAACTACAAATTAGAGATCCTGCCCAACTTAGGCAAAAAATCTGACAAATCCTGCCAAAATCGAAAGCACAAAATGCCAATGTAATTTAATAAAACTCCAAAAATTTAAAATAAATAGACACATTATTTTTTGGAGTTTTATTTAAAATAATTGATCTTAAAGTCTAAAACTGAACTGAATTAAATTATACATTCGTATTAACATCGAATTCTTCTTGATCACTTTCTTTATACATCGCTTTTGTCATTTTGTCAACAAAAGTGCCAGAGAGTAAAATAAAGGGCTAAACCTGCCAAAATGCAGGTTCCTGCCACATATGGTCACACTGGATACCACCTAGAACTAACTTCAATGTGTCGCTGTAGTACCAAATCACTCTCATCACAACGCCCCAAAAGAAGTATAACTTCAAAAAGCATTTTAAAACAGAATATGTTAGTATCTGTTAGAACTAACAAGAATTGTAAAAACCTGTTTTCATAGTTTTTTTTTAATTGGTTTCTAATACTTTTTTGTAATAAAACATTAAAAAGACTGAAAACAAATTACTTCCGGAAGTCGGTGACTTTTGTTTTATTAATAGATGTTTTGTCAGCGACTTTCGAAATAAAATTAGTTTTGTGTTTTTTGGAAGTCGTTGTATATTAGGCTAAAAACCTAAAAAAGTTGTTTATTTGGCTGTGCAGCCAAGCAGCCTTTTTGGCTGTGGTAAGAAATAGTGAAAATATAGTTGAATTGAAATCTCCTCCTTTTCATGAATTCGGTTAAAAACTAGGTATTAACATGGGTATAAACCTAAGTGGGTGTCCCTTTAGATACAACTCTGCCCAGTAGTTCAGAAAATACATGCGTAATGTTATGTATGTATGTGGGTACTGTCCACATCATAGGACATACCACCAACTACTGAAAGTTGTGTAAAGGTAGGCTTGAGTGACGGTGGACGCCATCATGCGCGTGAGAGCCCTCACGACGGGGGCTGCAGTGTCCAGGGGTGGGATTGTCGTGGCGGTGTCTTTCGACATCGCCAACGCATTCAACACCATGCCTTGGAGCTGCATCAGGGACGCACTCCGGTACCAGCGGGTGCCGATCTACCTTCGTCGTGTGGTCGGGGCATATCTGACAGACAGGGCCGTCATCTACCCCGGTCGCTCTGGAGAGTGGAACCGGCGATGTCGTGCGGTGTCCCACAGGGATCGGTCTTGGGACCGCTCCTGTGGGACGTCGGTTACGACTGGGTGCTGCGTGCCGACCTCCCCAGCGGCGTCAGCGTTGTTTGCTTCGAATCGCCTCGGACGTCGGGCGCCGCGAGAAGTCTCCCGGCCACCGTAGATGCGGGCCTGTGGACGGTGACCAATGGGTAGGTCACCGTAAATCATCAAAAACCTAACATAACTTCCCCCGCTCTGGGCGGAGCGGGGGAAGTTATTTGATGATTTACCACCCCAACAAAAAAAAAGGTGGGTTTGAGTTACCAATAACTGAGGGTTGATCGATACCTGGTACCCAAAGTTGAATGGTAGAGAACGTCTTGTGGCTTAAGTACATTAGGGATCACTACTGTTCATTATCATCGCCATCAAACTCCTGCCTTTTTTGCGGATGGAAAATTATGAAATACTAGCTTTTGCCCGCGTTATACTTGGGGTAACACAGTTTCCCTTTCCTGATTGTCAGGTACCGCTACCTGTAGTTTTTGCTCTTGCGCCTTATTGATTGTAATAGCAAAGCTAGGTTTTCCCTGTTTCTTCTTCATTTCCCACTTTAAAAAAAAAACTATATGTGTCTCCAGGGACCCAACTATCTTTGTACCAAAATTCATCAAAATCGGTTTTTAGTTATCAAGGCGTGAATACGTAACAAACAAACTCACTTTCGCTTTTATAATAATATTAGTAACGATCTTCTGCTCTGGGTGGAGGTGGGGGGGGGGGGAGATGTCAGACTTTTCTGACTAAAACCCACCCTTTTTTGTCCTTATGTTTCGGGGCCGCGGTATCTCTTTCGAAAAACCCGCAACCCCGGCAAGTGGTGCCCTGGCAGGCCCCTTTGTTTTGCTAAAATCTTTTTTGACGATTAACGACGATTTAAAGCACCGTCGACAGGGCATGTCGTCACTAGAAGGACGGACGGTGAGCTACTCATTACTAACCGTCCACTGTAGATGCGGGTATCTACGGCTGGTAGTCGTCTCGCGCCCAACGCCCGGAACGTCTCCCGCTGCGGCTGGGTTGGTTTGAGGATTTTCCTGCTCTTACTTGGGGTAGCATGATTTCTTGTTCCAGATCTCCCTATAACTCGGCATCTCCGCAGTCAGTCACCTCCTTCCTACCCCTATAATCTTTCACACAGTCCATCCACGGTTTCTTTGGTCTTCTTCTTTTGTTGTAGCCATTGACATTCATACTCAAAATATTGCCTCCCTTTTCCTTCATTCCTTCGCATCATTTGTCTATACCATGATAACCGATTATCACACAAATTCAGTCAGCCAACGGCCCCCATACAGCCTTACTTTTCTATACTCGGTATCAATTACTTGTGAAGCAACAGTATTCAAAAACAATTGACGACACGGTTGGCGCAGTGGCTGAGCGATCGACTGCCGCGCTGCGTGTTGCGACATCGATCCCCGCATGGAAAAATTATTTGTATGTCCTACAGATAGTTGTTTCGGTCTGGCCGTTTGTGTATGTGTTTGAGTGTTTGTAAACGCGCCTACGATACAGGAGAAATACCTAGTGTGGGCTACGGGGCAACGTTTTAAAAAAAAAAATACATGCCTAATATAAATGATTTTCCGCATGCGAAAATTGATAACTTACGTATCTACTCATTCAGAGACGTTATTGTGATGTTAATTGTTCGAATATTGTGAGTTCGTTATCTTTATTGACCGTTCTTCTCCATGGAGATGTACACTTTACACTTTAGAATAGGCAACTACATTACCTACTTATATTTTGGTGAGTGGACTGTAGCTTACTTTATAGGGTTCCGGCACTGTAAAGGAAAAAACGGTACCCTTATAGGATCTATTTGTTGTCTGTCTGTCTGTCTATCTGTCAAGACCCTTTATTTCGAGAACGCGTGAAGGTTTCGAGTTGAAATTAAAACCATATACTCAAGTACTCAAGTCTGTAGTTCTTTAAGAAAGAAACTATGAAAAAACCTTTAACCTTTTATGTCAACACAGTAAAAAGATATGGCCGTTTCTATCGCAAGTTTGTACAAAACCCTCGGTTCACGAGTCCATTCGCGGCCCAGTTGTTAGGGGTTTTGTGTTATGATTATTTTCGTTTATTATTTTGGCATTTCTTTTGACAATTAACGCGCCTAAATATCATTTTATGAGACGATAAACTTGTTGTATAATGGCAATGGCGTTGTCTTGTTACGTTGCCATAGTAACCACACATTGAAAAAAGAAAACTGCCAGTATTTTAAGCAACTCCATAATGAAAGACTACTATTGTTCTATAGTTTCTCTTAGCCATAATAATAATCATTTTTCTTTCAATCATCTTTCATCTTTCTACATCTTCAAGTGATATTAAATCTTTTAGCCCAACTTAGAATCTTCTTGCCTAAAGAAATTACAATATGTCTGGTCATGGACTAGCGATATTCAAGGTATATAATAAACATAGATACTAATACTCGAAGTAATTAAATAAAAAATTGATAGTTAAAAAAACAATTGGGTCAGTTTTTTTTAAAGTTTTTTAAAGTTACGGAAGTGTCAGCCCATTATTATGTAATTTAAACAAATCAGAATAAACCTATTTTTATGTCAATAAGACCAAAACTTTGACAGACATGATTTTATTTAGTAAACTTTTCAAAAATATCAAAATGGCTGCCAAATAGCGGAGAAACGAATGAGACTTAATAATAATAAATAAATAAATGTCCCAAGATATTTATTTATTTATGTTGTCGTAAACAATAAATGGACGACAACATAAATAAATAAATAATTAAATATCTTGGGACAACTCACACACGGCTATCTGATCCCAAGCTAAGCAGAGCTTGTGTTATGGTAACCAGACAACTGATATACATACATAAATAATTTATAAATACATACATATTTTGAGATAAATCACACCCAGACACAGAACAAACAATCATGCTCATCACACTAAGTTTATCCTGGGTGGGAATCGAACCCACGACCTCTGGCTCAGCAGTCAGGGCCACTAACCACTAGACCAACAGGCCCGTCAAGTATGTAGAGTATTGACACAGTTTAAATATAAGTATCTGCAGTATCAATAGTCCATGACCGAACACATTTTTTAAGTATGATAGGAATCAAAGATGATCGGTGAATGAGTGATGGAAGTGTTCAAGAAAGTGAAGATCGCACCCATACATACATACAGTCCTTAAACGGGTACGGTGTACTAGAGAAATATTGTTGAACTTACTAGTTTCTAGCAGAAGCTTAGCTTGCAATATATTTCTGATGACAGAACAAGCAAAGAAAATCCACAGATAAAAAATAATAAAGAAGACAGTGTAAAGGAATAGTTTTGGTGTAATTTCTAACTTAAGAACGAAATGATTGACGAGATATATTTTGTACTAGTTGGATATTTTTCTAACCAGAGATAATTTCAGATTTCACAATTGAAATTGAACGCTATGAGCAAGCTGTAAGTGTCAATATTTTACAATACTGATGACAATGACAGCTCAGATGATTGCGTTCAGTTTGTGTTTTGAAATTAGCCATCGAATTTAAAATATGGTGACGAGTAAACGTTACGTTAATTAGTTAATTAAAAATACTTGTAGTACTTACAATATTTTCATAATATTAAGTTTATATATAGGTCGTTATTCTGCAAATATATTTTAACTAAAACATTTTAAAATAAAAATATTTTCGATAAAAAAAGACTTATTTACGTAACGTTTACAAATGAAAAATGGCCATGTACAGACGCCTGCACATCAAGCTACTACAATCTGTCAGATTTCTTTGATAGATTTTCGACTTTATTTCTAAAGTATTAGGTTCAAGGTTCATTGGGAAAAATTGACAGTTTCGGGTAGCTTGACCTGCTGGCGTCTGTACAATGTGCCCATTTTTAATATTCTAGGATGGTAGATGATTCTAGTTAAATAACTATTACTAAGTAAAAGTACTTATGATTTACACGCAGATATTCCCAGTTGTCTGCTGAAGGCCTCGATTACTTGGCTGCAGAATTCTCCCTTAGCCCGAAGTACTGAAGATGTAGTCTAATAAAGATAGCTGGCAGAATATGATGTGGAAGTCCGTGAACCGGTTGGCACTTGCTTAAGACCCAGAGGTCTTATACAATTGACAATTGTTTCCAAGGAGTTTCTTTTTCTTTTGACATTTAATTGAATTGAGTGTATTGTATTTCGCATTAATGGTTTGCAAAAATGGCAGTTAATTTGGCTATTCAAATGCAGAGTACAAAAAGTGTGTGAGGTGTCTTTTTTCGTGTACCTACTACAAAATCACTGTGTTCACAGAAAAATGTACCTACATTATAGGCACTTAAAGGATACAGGATGAAAAAAAAAACTCAATCTCGGGTTTTTTATATATTTAGAACAAGAAATGTATAGTTACAACCATTGAGGATATTAAATATCATATTGTAAAAACTATTGTATAAATTGAAGAATGTGACTTTTTCCGTATTTTTTTATTATAATTAATTCCAATAAATTAATTTTAAATATAGACACATAAATTACGTGAAAATATTAATTAAGAATTACGTAAAAACAGCCAAGTATCTACTGATGTAAATATATTGGTTATTAATGCTTACTTTTAGGAGGATATTCTTTTTATTCAAAATCTTTCTAATCCGTTATCGAAAGAAAGATGGCGTGAAGAATTTTGCAAACGCTCGCTTTTCCCTTTTGACTATACGGAGGAAAAAGATAGCGGATTTGGAGAACTCTACACAATATCCTTAGAACGATCTTATATAAATTATCGGAAACAACATTTATGACTAAGAGCGACACTAAAACTGTCATGGACACTAAAAATATATTAGCTGTCAAAATATTATTGCAAAAGTTTTGACATTTTCATACATTTTTTAAAACTTTTTGGACTTACAAAGAAGCGATGCGTTAAATTCAAATTCAGACGCACGGCTGAGACCCTGACAAGTCGACCTTCTATTTCCCAACTAAGAATAGTTGGAATTTAGAACAAAAAAGTAGTTCCAGTTTCAGTGTGTACCTTAGTCGCCTATTCTTGTGCAAATTATAATTTCTCACAAAAGCTTTAAGGTAGAGGTAATTTATTAAACCGACACAATAATTATTATAGAAATACCTAACTTTTAGGTACAATATCAACTAAATCGGTTAATACCACCAACACATATAGACATCTACCTTCTTAATTTTATAATAATTCATAAAAAGACGAAAATGAAATTTTTAACATTGATTCTTTTAAATGTTAATACCGGAAGATCTTAAGTGTTTTTTTAAACTTTTTTTTGCATTTTATTACTTTTATAAAATACGTATTTGTATCAAAGTGACGTCAGCAAGAATAAGGAAAATGGCTGACTGAATTATTCATAATCTCATTTTTTTTTAATTATTATAAATATCATTGCTTTCATTGTCTAGTACACCTTAACTTTGAAGTTGGTAAAATACTTATTCAATACTTTTATTTTTTGAGATTCTTATCTTACGATGCATTTTTTTTCTAATTTATTTCCTAGCCTTATTGTGTCTGGGGGAAGTCACAGGAGAGAGATCGTGGAAAGTGTTAGCACCTTCCCGACCTAGAATGGTTATGGGTTTATGAGTATTGACTAGGTATGCACTAGGAGTATCACAATCTACTCTGTATGATACTAAGATCGTTCCCATCGCGTCGAAAATATTGCAAAAGATAGTGATGCGGCACAATTGCCAACTGGAACACAATTTATCGATAATGAACACGATAAAATTAACTAACTACATTGAAATATCAACTGTACGACAGCAATTTCTACTGATGAAAACGAAATGGGAACCAACTGTGATCATGCAGCTTAAGAGGAATCAACACCGAAAACGAATACTAATAAATAGACAGTGAAATTGATATTACATGATATTACTTTTTATTTTAAATTCGAAACTATGGGTTATTAATATTTTTTTAATTCATAATTCGCTTACCCGAAGCAGGACCGATCCTTTGATGTTTATTTACATATTTATTGCAATCTGTTTTTTTACCCGACGGCGTATTGTCAAGCTAATTTCATCCTAATATGTTTGTAAATAAAGCTTTTTATCCTACGTCAGGTCGATATTATTTTACTTCTCGCTCCGGTTTTCACTGTCTATAACGATTATTCAGGGATAAAAACACATAGGGCTATTTTAATCAGAATCGTCAATTAGATTAGTTGAAAGGAATTTTATTCGAAACAAGTTGTACAACACTATGTGTTCGGAACATTTTGTGACGATGATCATGCGTTTAGGGAAGCGATAGGCTGCCAAAATTAGCTGTATTTATAAAATTATTGATAGACATTAAACTATTAAGCTATACTACTAGAGAAACGGATCCAAAATACAAGGAAGTACAAGGTGAGCAAATGTAGTATTTTAATAATTTTATAAGAATACAGCTGTAGCAGCATACAAGTATCATTAGGTGTTGTGCATTTCGTTCTGTATTCTCACTAGCAATCTTGACATTTATGAAGTAATAGTAACACATTTAGTCGATGTCTCGAGTTTTCTACGACGTGAAAAATATTTCAATCGATTTGCTGTCTTATCGATAGGGAAGCTGTGTCACAACACTAGACGCGGCGTTCATTATTAAATTGAGCATTGTTTTAGGCGCGTCGAGTATGGGGACACAGTTAGATGTTTACACTGAAACATTTTCACGTGCAGAAATATAAAACTTACGTATTTATTTACTATGGAAGATCATTTCTTCATTTTGTGACCTAACTATCGGAATCGCGTACTCCTCGGCCACAGTGATAATTATTTGTGCTCAGCCGAGTTTAAGGCCATTCCTCTATACGATAAGCTGTATAGAAAAACTCTATATGCTTTTATTCCCATCTCACTATTTCCTATCATTATTTTCACACTGGACAGTCAAACAGTTCACGCAGTTTGGAGTATTCATTTCAATTGATTTACTTATTAAATATGGGCATTAATATGTTTTTTGTACGCGTGATTGCATGATTCCAATCACAGAACAGAGAGGTTATCAGGCTATGGGCTAGCAACCTATATCTTATGTACTATCGCAATCTTAACGCTTTATTGCTGTATGTAGCCTCAAGCGGAGTCAGCGCTTTCGCTCAAGCCGCTTGCTGCTCAAATCCGTTAACGGACAGATCATAAAGATACATACATTCCTTATATTAAAAGTGGTGTTCAATGATTTATAGGACAGAATTGGTAACAAGGTATTATGGCAGGTTGATTCTCATTTTAAGCAAAGCTTATTCTTCCGTTTGGGAAAATGTTATGATAATCGACACAATGGGAAAATAGGAAATGATGTGTGTCGATGAGTTTTTTTTGCGCGATAAACTCCCTATTAGTTCTCTGTTCTGTGATTTAACTTACGTTAATATTTTATTTATTTAAATTACGATCAATCGTCACGACGTGTTTCTTTAACTTTATTTTTGCTAATTTCACAGCCTCATTGTCAATTAGCCTATGCGTATTAGAGTATTGTTTCTGTGTAGCCAATTAATTACGATTTTTTAATATTTTTTAATAATATTATTACTTTTTTAATTTCATAAAAATGCATCAAAACACCTTTCAAAAAGTAGCCGTATGCTATTGATCAGATATCCCTTGACACTTAGTGGGGTTAGTTACTTAGCTTCGACATTTTATCCACAACCTATTTACCATAGCTTTGTAGACAACTTCGCTGGTTCAAGTTTTAATTACTATCTATTTTTTTTTTGAAAATTATGGTCACAATTCTGACTCAGTCTATTTTTATTGTACTTCTCTCGCGGTCCGTGATGATTTTTCATAAAATATGTTTTTCTTGGATTCCTCTAGCGATACCTAGCAAGGTTCATTTTTTTGCATTTATAACACAGGACCTGCGACCAAAACTTTGTTTTTTTTTTTAATAGTAATTAAAACACGAACCATTCTGAATTAGTAGAACGTTTTGCGTGTTTGCCGCTTACATCTATGAAGATATGAATTACAGTATATTTTTAAAATACATACAAAAATATTAAGTTAATTATGGTGTAGTTATTACCCGTGTGTTCTGTTTTTATAAAATTCACAATTATTTTTATTGCTTTCCGCGTTACGTACTACAGGCATTGCCCTCTAAACTATTGAGCACTATTATTAATTATTATTATTTTTTATAATTATTACCGAAAGAAGAGGGGCGCACAAAACATTCTACTAACTAGTCACGTAACACCTAACCGAACTCCTAACGAACAATTTCACTCCAAAATATCATTTTTGCATTTTTATCATTCTGCAATCTCATTATTTCTTATTTATTATCTAAAAAGTCGATGAAATTTCAGTAAAATACTTTGGTGTTTTATGTTTCGATTCAATACGACGTATTAAGCTTTATTTTACGCAAATATTCGAGAAAATAACTTTTAAGAAGGACTCGTAAAATTGTGTTTAACCGAATTATGTCATTTTTACCAAACAAAGTTAGCTTATCCAAGCTCCCGACCTAGATTAATTGCCCGATATATTTCCCTAATAAATAAATCAATCTAGGTTAACCTTATCGAAAAACAACATCAATTTTTATCGACGTTAATAAATAAACTGGTGACTAACACTTTTGTGTTCACCTGTACGCTGTACCATTCATGTCATGACTAGAGACGAGACTACGACTTATATCGACATCGATAAAAACTAATATTTAGGAATATAATAATTATAAATTATACATTAAATAAGTTAAATGCACACTAAGTTTACACATAAAATACAATTAATTGCACATACACTAAATTAATGACAATAAATCTAAGACGAAAAAATTTATGACAAAATTATCATTAGATAAGTATATTATTATCAACATTGATCATTAACTTCAACTATTCAAAATATCAAATATTTTTTAATAATTTAATAATGATTCCTTTCGGAATATTATGACTAGAATAGTTGAAATTTTCATGCTGAATGAAAACAACACAAAACACAACAACTATTTTTAACCTAAGAGACAACTACATAGTATAGATAATAAGTATGTAGCAAATCTTGTGCTTCACACGTCGACCATACAAATACTCATTTCTTAGCCAACCGTTAAAATTAACTCAAACTAAATCAGCATTTGAAAACGTCACTTCAAATTGACACCTGTCAAAGATGACAGTTGAAGTGACGTTTAGAAATGCCCATGGTAACTCACGAATTTTCTCTAAATCAATAATAGTACTCCTAATAAAAGTATTAAGACCTAAAAAATGGAATGTCAAAGCATTGTTAAGCTGTATCGAAAAATCAAGCATTTTTTTGTAGATTTTATATTATTAAAATTAATGGAAAAAATGAGTGAATTCAATTCGCGCGTACTGAGTGCGGATAAATAAATAGTTTACAATAAATAGTACCTAAACAAGTGGCGCGAACCCCACAGTACATGTTGATACTATGTCAATCAACGCCTCTTCGAGTCATTTTTGACCTTTTTAATAATATTTTTTTTATTAAATTACGGCTATTAGTTATTGCACGTTTTACATTTATAATAAATATATAAATACTTGTAAATTTTTATCTCCATCTTTTGGTATGTAATGAGTAGATACCTATTTATTTTAATATTTTTGAAATGTTACAAAACGGTTTTTTTTTACATAATATTAAGTATATATTTTTTTTACAAAAATCGTAGGGTCGTTAGGACGGCACGATATTTAAAATATCTATTCAAGTTCGATGTTTCATAGTAGGTCTTTGTCGGGTTAAGTTTTATGTATAGTTCTAGTGTGACGTGTTCTGACGCGGCAATACAGATTAGTTATTCATTTATTATTTTTAAATTAAACAACTTTTTTTTTCTATTTACAAATTTCGATTTAGACTAAGACAATTAAAGCCTAGGTCGAATAGACGCAGGGCCGCATCCATACATTATTATTATAGCAGGTACCGATCATATGTTTAGACATCGATTTTAATTTTATTTTTGGAACGATATCGTTAGACTAGAGTATGCACCATTGTTCCGCGAACGGACTTGTCCTCGCGGCGAGAAGTGGGTGGGGGTGGGTGGGAGGGCGGGTTGTGGTCGCGACACCCCCCCGACCCCGCGGGCCCGTGCCCGCACCACGTGCCCCCCTCGCCTGTGCGCGCTCCCCAGAAATGGCTCGATCGATTTTCGTCCGTCTCTTTCCACGAACTTGGAACATCCGTCAAGCAGGACGACTCGGCATCGCCCGTCGTTTCAAGTGTAACACCACCATCGAAAATGTATCTCAAAAATTTTTCTAATACTAACTACTGCCAGGCCTGAATACCTCGAACAGTCGCTTCCACCCGCTCTTTGATCTTTAAAATTTTATCAAAACCTATCACAGTTTTTGATTAGTTTTTTTTCATCCTTAATTTTAATATATGATTAAAATATACGTATAGATAATATATATTTTTCTTTCGAATCTTTAACAATATAACAGTATTTGACTTCGATTTGTGGCCTATCGGTTGGCCGTCGGCGTCGTCCGGGAACGGTGGTATGCTCGCGAGCACGAGTGGTACGTTCGGCGTCTTAAGCTTTACCGGCCTTAACTCGTTAATACGTACGTTAATGTAATTATTACGATATGATCGCATAAAAATTGGAGCATAGCATTTAGGCTATTATTGCTAAGATTATTTTATATTCGAAAACTATTTTCTCGATTTAAACCACAACCGTTCATAAGCGAAGTTGAAATAACATTATTTTGTTATTGACTATTACCAATATGTATGTTTGGGTGTTCTGGCCAGATGGTCCACATCTCATGTGGATCGTGCTTATTATATTATTGCGTGGTGGTGGCGACCCTTGGTTCAGCGCCATCTTATCCGGACCTGCGCACAGAGGCCGCGCCTCGACGCCATTTTGATTTCCTCAACACTTAACCCAATTTTTGCGACCGACTGTACCGGCGCCGAACAAAGGGGTGCCACACATTACAGTCAAAAACATTTCTCTAGTTTTACAATTATAAAAACGCCCGCCCGGCAACCCCGAGTCGAGGCGGGCCTCGGGAAGACAGTCTATTGAGTCAGGTCCAATATTTAGGAATGTCACCTACGTCTATATTACATTAGACTCATGCTTATCAAGTATTTGGCATTTTATACGTCACCGTAAAAGTCTGAAGTCCATCACTTACATAACACGGTGAAAACGTAATATTTTACATATAAGTATACAACACGACAAAATACTAAATTTTCACTGAAAGGTGACAAGCCTGTGTCCACTGTATGTCTGCCGGCACTGGTGTGTCGGAGGCACGGCTCTGTTGTAGCGAGCGCCGTGCGACTATGAATGAGTATGTATGGGTGCGTCCTGCTGTGCCGTCCTAGCGTCCGGCTAGGCCGAATCTGGGGCGATCCCCTTAGATGGTCTTGATCTTATTAGTCTTGAAGCTGACCTGCAGCACTCGGTTGCCGAGAGTGTATCCGTTGAGCGACTGGATGGCGACGACGGCCTCGTCGTAGTTGGTCATGGTGATGAAGCCATAGCCCTTGCACTTGTTGGTCTGAAGGTCGCGGATCACTTTGACGCTCTGCACGGCGCCGAACGGCCCGAAGAGTTGCCAGAGGACGTTCTCCTCGGTCTCAGGAGCGAGGTTGTACACGAAGATGCACCACTCGGAACCGACGGCACCGGGGAGGACCCCGCCGAGCAGCTCGCCCGCCAGCGGGCTGTAGCGCTGCAGACCTTTATTGATCGCTAGGAGAGACTTGCCTGAGCTGAATCTGCCGAGCGGAGCGGGGAAGCGCAGCGCGGCCGGCAGGTACGCCGCCAGCGGCGCCAGCGCCTTGCCGTTGTTGCTTGGGTTGTTCGCGAACTTCACTGTGATCGGCTCCGTGGCCCCCTTCGGCACCGTCCCGTTCAACTCCTGGATCGCACGCTCCGCTTCCACGCGCTGGTCGAAGCGGATGAATCCGACTCCCTTGCTCAACCCTTGCTCGCCGCCGGTAAATGGCCTTCCGCCAGAGTTCTCGCACAGAATCCGCGACGTAATAATCCTGCCGTACGGGCTGAACAGGCGCTCCAGTTCAGCCTGTGTCATAGTCTTCGGTAGTCCGGAGACATACAGGTTCGCACCTTTGATGGCTTCGCTGCTGGGTCGCGCGTATGAGACTTTGATTGTCTTGTTCTGTAGGCGCAGACCGTTGAGTGTGGCGATGGCCTTCTCCGCGTCTTCGGGGCGGTGGTAGTTCACGAAGGCGTAGCCGAGGCTCTGGCCGCCACCGTGCAGCGCATGGTTGAGCGCGTCAGGGAAAGCCGCACCCTTGTTCCGGATCAGTTTGCACGACTCCACCTCACCGATGCTGGAGAACAGGCTCCGGATTTCCTCCTGCGTCATGGACTGGGGCAGGTAGTTAATAATCAGGTTCGTCTTTGACTCCTCGCCACCACCGTTTTGCTGTTCACCATCGCCTTTCGACATGGTGGCGGCTTAAATCATAAACGGAAAAAACGAAAGAGGAACGAAAAAACGCGATAAAAATAAAGTGCACGTCCGTCGGGGTAGCGCGCGCGAACGTTAGTGAGGGGTGTCCGCGACTGCTGCGCGCATGACGCCCGCTATCGACCCGCCTTACATAACTGGGTTCGTTCACCCTCCCGTTGGTATAGTGTCCGAAAAAACCAGATCTACCCCGGGCGAATCGATCCGCGCCCGGGAAGAGCAGCCCGTAACTGGGTTCCGTGTCACGACGAACGAGCTCGCACTGGGGAAACATTGGGAATTAGGTGGAAATTCGCGAGTATTTATGATTGTGTCAACGGTACATTACAACCTTTTTATTACGTGTTATTACGGTGATGAGAGCATCGGAATTTGTCAGCGATTGAGTACGGTCTCCGATAAAAAAGAATGCTTTACAAAAAGGTTGTCACATCAGTAATGGTACAGAATTGTGTCAACATTACCTCACAATAAATTATAAATCAAATAAAACCTTGTTTCCTTGTTCCAAAACTTTCAGAGAAAATCTATTTTTATGTTCAGCAGAAACAATTATTTGTTTCTTTAAACTAAACTGCCTTAATATTAAATGATTTGGTGCCGGGAAATGCCAGTTGCGATACTTTCCTATATAGTTTTCCTGGAAGAGAGTGGAAAGGGTTGATTCGTGGTAATAAGCAGGTGTACTGACCTGTTATGCGGTTGTAGCGTTGCTCAATATGTTGTAATTGCTCCCGTAATACTTTCAGGGGGTGAACTTTATGCAGATGACGGAAGGTCGATTATTGTGACGCAAGTTGGGATAGGTTTGTGATTTTGTATCGAGTTCCTTTGTTCGGTTTATAATCGTTTATGAATGGGTAATGATACTGGCGGGATTATTGCAAAATACTATGCATTTTGTCAGCACTGTAGTGCTTATATTTTTATATTTTGTTAAGTAAAAACTCCAAATTATATCAGAAAGACGTCGGAATTGTTTATATTTGTTCTACACGAAGTAAAACGCTATGTCTTGAAAAATAACACTATTTTTTTGAAGCTTTATTTCTTTTTTAATATTCGTTTTTTTTTTCAGAATTTGTTTGTCTCTACAGGGCAAAGGCGCCTCTTGCCTTTTTATTTTTTTCAATTTTTTTGTCTATTTACGACATAGGCGAATTATTCAAATATAACAGAAATGAATCATAATAAAAAGTTTCAAACGCAATTGAAATACTGGGTGTCAATTATTTTCATTTGTTTCATAATTTGTAAATTTTTTTTCGGTTGGGAAATCATCAAATAACTTCCCCTACCCTAGGCAGAGCGGGGGGGAGGGGGAGTGACACACTTTTGCTGACTAAACAAAAAGACATTCACGTTCCTTCCTTTGCACTTTATGACGGGCCTGTTAATTTAGTGGTTAGTGGCCCTGATTGCTGAGCCGGAGGTCGTGGGTTCGTTTCCCACCCAGGACAAACTTTGTGTGATGAGCATGATTGTTTGTTCTGTGTCTGGGTGTGATTTATCTATAATATGTTTGTATTTATAAATTATATAAGTATGTATATCAGTTGTCTGGTTACCATAACACAAGCTCTGCTTAGCTTGGGGTCAGATAGCCGTGTGTGAGTTGTCCCAAGATATTTTTATTTTTTATGTTCCGGGCCCCCGGTATCGCTGTCAAACAACTCTGGCAGGCCCCTTTATATTTTTAGGTCTTGATTTGTAATCTATTTTAATTTTCGTACTTAACTTACTAATACAGAAATATACAAAGGGATTTTTAAACGTACTTTTTAATAACTTTTAGTTCGTGGTAATTTTTGCACGTGATCGCGTGTTTAATAATGGTACGTTCAAATTAATTTATATGAGCTATAAAAACTGGTTCCGGGTTCAAATACTTTACATACGACATAGTTATTTACGACGTGATATTTTACTGAATTTATTTTAGTGTTTAAACTTAGTAATATATGAGGTCGTTCATAAACGTTGCATGTTTAATCGGAGGACAAAGAAGCGATGGATGGCCTAAAAAAAGATGATATGATCAGAAAGGAGGTGATTGCTAAGATGAGAGAAGAATAAGAGAGAAGAAGAAGACATCATAGACACGACTTTTTTTTAATACCAATGTCCTTAAAATTTCAATGTTGATTAAACGACATTCGACGGGTTAAATCGGCAGGAGAATGATCAATTATGGTGCTCATTACCGCACCAGCATGCTTTTTATTATTCCACGAAAAAAGGACAAAAGCTTGAAGTGGTTAATCAACCTTTGTACGTAACAGCACTGTACTTGAATTTAGAATAAATAAATATAAAATTGCCATCAAAACTACATATATATAATAACTTATACCGTCGTAGTAATCTAAAAATTCGTAACCTCGTAGCTTCCCAGCTACGCCGTAGTGCCGTGCTACGCCGTAGCACTTTCCCGACCTACCGTAGGCAACCAAACAAGGTTACAATCACAGTTACAATTTATTGTTATAATAGTCTTAGGAGCTATATTTGAGTTTAATTTTAACATCTATAGCTTAATTGCTACTTAATTATATTACCGCTACATAATTAGATAGAGAGATAGAATATTATTTATTATGTACACCATACAAATAACAAGAATAACATTAAATAACTTTTATATAGGTTGACACAATGGACGGTCTTATCGCTAAAAGCGTTCAATTAAACGTAGGTCTAACAGTATCAATAGTACAAATTCAAAATGAAGGCATAAAATTACGTTTCATTTCTTTCTTTCAAGCACAAGTACAAAGGCGGATTTCATTTCTTTCTTTTTTCTTTCAAGCACAAAGTACAAAGGTGGATTTCATTTCTTTCTTTTTTCTTTCAAGCACAAAGTACAAAGGTGGATTTCATTTCTTTCTTTTTTCTTTCAAGCACAAAGTACAAAGGTGGATTTCATTTCTTTCTTTTTTCTTTCAAGCACAAAGTACAAAGGTGGATTTAATGCCATAGGCATTTTCTTCAACCTTTGGGTGACGCAGAGACAAAACAGTGGTAGCTGGAAAACAGAAAATAAATTATTATTATTTTTAAATTGTATCTTTAGCACATAATATTTTTGCAATTTGAAGTAAATGTGAGCCAGTTTATTTTTTTTTTTTTTTTATTTAGAATTAACTCACTCTTGACTTCGATCTCGCCTGATGGTAAGCGACAGATGAGGTTTACGATGGAGCGAGCGAGCCCAGAAGATGCCTATTGACTCTTGTTTTGTAGGCAGACGGGTCGTATGTGGTAGGGAACACAGAAGCCGGCAGAGAGTTCCACACCTTGGCCGTGCGCACAATAAATGTTAAGGAAAAGCGCTTAGTACGACAAGACGGTATATCGACCAAGTGCGGGTGGTACCCTGCCGTGCGTCTGGTAGCCCGGTAGTAAAACGGAGATGGTGGGATCAGGTCATGGAGCTCCAGCGCACACTCACCGAAGTACAATCTGTAGAAAACCGACAAGCTGGCAACGTTACGCCTGTGCGCCAGGCTATGAAGCTTGGACACAAGCATCTCATCGCCTATGAGCCTTTTGGCTCTGCGTTCCACCGAGTCTTTTTAAGTTAAATCAATCAAATCCAAACTCCGACTATTATGTTTTTGATGACATTAAACTTGAATAAAAAACATATCCTTCAGATTACGACGAGATATTAGAGTTACGGCGCATGACATAATATCGTGTACAAAGCGTTGCCCGACCGCCGCGTCGCTTTGTCTGCCGCGTCAGTTATATTGAACACTAGCCTTTGCCCGCGGCTTCGCTCGCATTAAATTCGGAGTAACACAGTTCCCCTTGCGCCTTTTTGATTTGTAATAGCAACGCTAAGATTTCCCTCTTTGTTCTTCACATCCCACTTTAAAAAATATATGTATATATAGCCTATGTCCATCTCCCGATTCCCAACTATCTCTGTACCAAAATTCATTAAAATCGGTGTAGCCCTTAAAGCGTTAAGAGGTAATAAACAAACCAACTCACTTTCGCTTTTATGATATTAAGGATAACTACCTATAATATACTATAAGGATAGTTGTGTGTTTGAGTAATCGATGAACATACATAAAAAAATAAACCGACGAATTTATTTCTTTACTAGCTTTCGCCCGCGGCTTCGCCCGCGTTAAATTTGGGGTAACACAGTCTCCTTGCGCCTTATTGATTTGTAATAGCAACGCTAAGTTTTCCCTTTTCTTCCCTCTTTCTCCCTCACATCCCACTTTTTTTAAATAAAAATTATGCCTATGTCCGTCTCCTGGTTCCCAACTATCTATGTACCAAAATTCATCACAATCGGTTTAGCCATTAAAGCGTGAAGAGGTAACAAACAAACAAATAAACAAACAAACTCACTTTCGCTTTTATAATATTAAGTAAGGATTTATTTAAGGATAATCAACAAAGCTACACCAACATACATGTTAAAACTCTCACACCTTTACAAAATGTAGTGTAGCTTTAATTAAACATAGAGTAGGAACTACAGTTCCTCACGAAACGGGTTTTACATATTTATTAATTTGAAATACTAATTAACTTGAAAGCTTAATTAAATCAATCAATCTTATTTTTTACGAATTGAGGAACTCCTCCTTTTTTTGAAGTCGGTTAAAAAGAAGCCTTAACATTTTCCAAAGTACTTAACTGATGACCGACTTAAATTTCTTTCTACCTATCCCGGTAATCGCTCGCCGTAATGATACACGAAACACATGTAGGGCTAGAAGAGTTGTTTGAGAATTTCCGCGAACCTAACGAGCAAGTAAAAGATAAAGCGGGGTTAGTGACACAACTCTAACTAGAGACTTGGCGAACTTTTTACTAGTTTAGTAGAATTCGTTTAAGTATAATGTAAATAGCTAGGGCTTTTTTTTTGGGTGGTAAATCATCAACTAACTTTCCCCGCTTTAGGCGGAGCGGGGGGGAATGTCAGACTTTTACTGACTAAAACCCACCCATGTTCCTTCTATTGCCTTTAAAGTTCCGGGGCCGCGGTATCGCTTTCGAATAACCCGCAAGGGGCTTGCCAGAACCTCCGCCTGCCGGGGGGCTCTGGCAAGCCCCTCTGAATAACTAGAGCTTCAGTAGTAAAGTCACTTCACGGCTAAGAGGTTAAGTGTCTCGCATCTCATTCTTGTGTGAGAAGTTGTGGGTTCAAATCCAGGCAAGTACCAATGTGTGTTTTTCAATTTAGATGTACTTTTTAAAGTTATCTAAGACATCACAGACATCTGTAAAGGAAATCATCGTGAGGAATCCTGGACTTATTTTAAACTAGCTGGCGCCCGTGGCTTCGCCTACGTAATATCGAAAAAAAACAGGAAACAATCCCCTATCAAGCTCTATATTTTTTAATGATTTTGTCTGTTGAATGTCCATAGAAGTTTTTAAGATCATTTAAAAACCTCTGGCACCCTTGACTTATTTTTTATTAAGCTCTGAACATATTAATTTATTAGGAATAGCAATCTATTGCTAATAGATTCCACAAAAAATAATATCTGGAAATGATAGGAATAAAGAGATAAAAAATAAAATCTAATGTTAGGTGAAAATTTTGAAAATAGTACTTATAAATATTCTAACTCCTAAACTATAAAAAATCGCGGAACATACATGCCTTAGCATAAGGCATCAAATATTTTTCTTTGGACGCCTATCAACTGGCTACCCTGTATAGTAGGATATAGGCTTGAAATCGCCATCCTGTCTTAAACAGGCGTGGTAATCAATGCTCGTGTCTTGTCTGTATAAGACGAGGCCTTAGCCCAGCTGTGGAACTGATATTAGGCTGATATTATTTTTGACGTTTTTACAAAAAAAATATGGTTTGTACTATTTACTCTGTTGTCTGGCTATTCGGTACAAATAAATAAATTCGATATTTTACTTCTAGATTTTTTCTTTGCAAAAAAATATTGTTTCAATAGAAAAAACTACAAAAGATGCTTCAAATGCGAATTGAACTCGCTTGCTCGCTAGGGTTTTGTTCAAACTTGCGACATAAACGGCCATATCTTTTGACTGCAAATACTTAGAGGGTTGATTTTAACAGCTCTAAAGAACTACCAACTTGGGTATAAGGTTTTAATTTCTCAATATCTCCATGCGTTCCCAAAATCTTGACAACAAAGTGATCCAAAATCCTAAAAACGTCATAGTTTTCAATCATCTATACTAATATTATAAAGAGGTAAAATTTGTAAGTTTGTATGTAGAGGGTAATCTCTGGAACTACTGATCCGATTTGAAAAATTCAGTGTTAGATACATAGCCCATTTATCGAGGAATGCTATAGGCTATAAACCATCACGTTACGACCCACGGGAGTGGAGCAGTAACCAAAAATGCAGGTAAAACCACAGGGATCAGCTAGTAACAAATATATTTTTTGGCAGTATCCCAGGTTACCGTGGTAGTATTCTACGCTTTTACAAGTAAAATAACTATGCAAAGTTTTCCAACCGAGCCTTAGGGCTGGCACGCAGTACGCAGTCTATGAAAATGTACTGTATTTTATTTGTTTTTTTTTTTATTTATTTAAAACTTTTAGAATGAAGTTCGGTGAAAAGGAGTTTGAAGTTTCATTATTTAGTTTTTGTTTTGGTTTGCAAATATGAGTTGAACAAGTAAATATGAAGGGATGAGAAATACTTTCTTTTTAGTCGGAATTAAGAGAGATTTTGAGTGTTGTTGTGATCTCATTGAGTATATTTTTATTTCTCCTGTATCGTGGGTGCGTTTACAAACATTTAAACTCACATACACAAACAGCCTGACCCGGAACAACTATCTGCAGGTCATACAAATATTTGCCCGTGCGCGGATCGAACCCGCGACACGCAGTGCAGCAGTCAATTACTCAGCCACTGCGCCAACCGTGCCTTCAAACTTTTAAGGTTGACGTAAAAATATCATGGTCAACAATGGAAAGATTGCCTCGAAGGTCTTGGTTCGATTTGTAGGTCGGGCAGAGTGTTGTATGTCACAGCGTATAGATTGGTGCCCCCTTGATTGATTGGACGGGCCTGTTGATCTAGTGGTTAGTGGCACTGCTGAGCCGGAGGTCGTGGGTTCGATTCCCAACCAAGGACAAACTTTGTGTGATGAGCATGATTGTTTGTTCTGTGTCTGGGTATGATTTATCTATAATACGTATGTATCTATAAATTATATAAGTATGTATATCAGTTGTCTGGTTACCATAACACAAGCTCTGCTTAGCTTGGGATCAGATAGCCGTGTGTGAGTTGTCCCAAGATATTTATTTATTTATTTATTGATGGCAATAGGCTCGCTCCTATTGCATGGGTCTTCAACAAAACTCTGAAAAGTATGACACCTGGAACATTGCTAATTTTAACAACTACAGTACTTTCACAAGTTATTATGTCTTGTGACTGGGACTGTAGCAGCATATTTTTTTTGTTTTTATGACATTCAAAAGTGCATGTAATGGTCTAATTGAAATAATAGATTTTGATTTAATTGATTTGGTATTAACGTTATAGGAACAAAAGGTCCACGATGATCAACGACAGATAGACCAAGAAAGGTCAAAAAGGGTTGAGATCAGCTATGACGTCTTAAAGCAGAAATTATTGCACTGAGGGAAAAAGACAGAGCTATACAGGGTGTCTAGCACCATCTCTTTCTCACACAGGAATAAGTACTGCTATAAGATGTCATGATAACCCTTCAGATCCACAACTCAGTCAGTATTTAATTTCTTTCGTCATCGAGTTTTAAGCACACCAACAGACAAAGCGACAATACATGTAAAAAACATGTAAATACATTATAATCCTTACTAATATTACCACGTTTAAATGGCTGAACCGATTTTGCTGAATTTTGATACATAGATAGTTGGGACCCTGGAGACGGACATAGGCAATTTTTTTTAAAGTGAGGAATATGGGAGAAAAGGAAAAACTTTACAATAAAAAAGGCGCAAGTGCAAAAACTACAGGTAGCAAGTACCTGCAAATCAGGAAAGGGGAACTGTGTTACCTAGTTAAATGTAGCGACAATATATGTACACACCCAACACACACACTTTATAGCACTCTAGAGATGATCCCATTTTATTGAAAACATGTAAATTCATTATAATAAAATATATAAGGCCAATCATTTCGTACAACCCTATTTGCAAACACTGGGCAATTTAAATGGTAATATTTTGGACCTGAGGCTCTCGGCTATCACAAAGCTTTATTATTCACCTTCACGCTATAAACGGTGGGAGCCGAGCAGACTTATCACCCTTTGTGAACGTTAGGAAATTCTTTGTGATAGGTTAAAAATTCTTTTGATGTTTGTGTTGATTGAATTATTGTATTTTTAGAGTACCGTACTTCAAAAATGGCTAATTTAATTTAATTCAGTTTAATTTATTTTAAACTATTCTAATTTAAATGAAATGTAATTCAATTTACTTTAATAAATCTAACTTAATTAATCTAATTTTAATTGAATGTAATCTAATTTAATCATATTAGTGTAATTTATTTGTGATTTTATTTTTGATTATGTTGCATATTTGATTTGATTTTTGATTATTTTATTTTTGTTTTAATGTGTCTTTAATATGGATCGACTTATCCGAAATAAATGAATTTCAATTTAATTCAAAAGAAAACACTCTTTGACAGTCATTAAAGGTAGTCAATGATCCGAAAGTCTGACAACCAATCTTACCAAGGGCTATCGCATTACCCAGTACTAACTGGGTAGTGGAGGTCAGATAGGCGGTCGCTCCATGTAAAATACTGATATTCAGTTGCATCCGGTTAGACTGGAAGCCGACCCCAACATAGTTGGGAAAAGGCTAGGCAGATGATGACTTAAAAAGCGAAAAATTGGTAGGAGAATGATGCATCCATTACATATTAGGTCTTCAGGTATGCAAACCTAAAACTTGCGGGCCTTGCCGGGGTTGCATGTTGTTAGAAAGAGATACCGCAGCCCGGAACATAAAGAGTAAAAGAAGGAACATGGGTGGGTTTTACAAAACCTGACACTCCCCCCGCTCCGCCCAGACCGGGGGAAGTTATTTCATGTTTTTTGACGGGACGATTGGCGCAGTGGCTGAGCGATTGACTGCTGCGCTGCGTGTCACGGGTTCGATTCTCGAACAGAACGAATATTAGTATGGCCTATAAATAGTTGTTTCGGGTCTGGCTGTTTGTGTATGTGAGTTTAAATGTTTGTAAAAGCATCCACGATACAGAAAAATATCTAAATGTGGGGGAACGTTTAAAAACAAAAAAAACTGATCCGCAAAAAAAGGGTCTTTGCAAATCCTTACTAATATTATAAAAGCGAAAGTGAATTTGTTTGTTTGTTACCTCTTCACGCTTTAATGGCTAAACCGATTTTGATGAATTTTGGTACAGAGATAGTCGGGAACCAGGAGATGGACACATTTTTATAGGCTATATTTTTTGAAAAAAGTGGGATGTGAGGGAGAAAGAGGGAAGGAAAGGGTAAACTTAGCGTTGCTATTACAAATCAATAAAGCGCAAGGGGAACTGTGTTACCCCGAATTTAACGTGAGCGAAGCCGCGGGTCAAAGCTAGTATTTAATAAAAACTGAAGCTTAAACTTTAAGTTCTGCTAACTTAAAGTTTAATCTACTACTTTTATTAGCTAGTACAGTAACCCAGTTCGCAACTGGTTTTAGCCTGTAATTCGGTTTACGATCGCGTGTACATAGAACGAGATTCGGTTAAAGTTTTCATTACATAACCACTAAGCACCTACTGACCTTTTTATAAGACTTGGAAAGTCTGAAGTGGGTGAAATTAGTTCATGCTTTTGCTTAACTAAAAGGAACCAAATTGCAATGCCTTTAAATACAAAGTAGCTTGAAGTAAAGAAGTCATCATCGGCTTCGTCATCACTTTGTTGGGGACAGGTTCCAGTGTAAGATATCACCAGGCTTCACTTGTCTTATGGAGGGATGTCCCGAACGAACGGGAATGCTTTTTAAGAAAAAAGAAACAGAACTTTATAGGATGACTTTGTTGCCCGTCAGTATGTCTGAAAAGAACCGGTATCTCGGGAACGCGGAAAGGTATTAAATCTATACTAATATTATAAACCTGAAGAGTTTCTTTGTTTGTTTGTTTGAACGCGCTAATCTCAGGGACTACTGGTTGGAATTGGAAAATTCTTTTAGTGTTGGATAGTCCATTTCTTGAGAAAGGCTATAGGCTATATAACATCACGCTACGACCAACAGGTGCTGAGCAGCGTGGGTGAAACCGCGAGGAACAGCTAGTTGAAAATAAAACTGTATACTGAAGTCTGTGGTCCTTAAGAATTGTGAAAAAGTCAAGCCTCTAACTAAGTCTATGCAGTCAAAAGATATGGTCGCAAGTTTGTACAGAAAACACTCAGTGGCCCGGTTTTTTTATTATAGTCTCCTAGCTTTTGCCCGCGGCTTCGCTCACGTTATATTCGGGGTAACACATTTCCCCTTTCCTGATTTGCAGGTACCTGCTACCTGTAGTTGTTGCCCTTACGCCTTATTTATTATAATAGCAAAGCTAAGTTTACCCTTTTCTTACCCCTTTCTCACTTATAAAAAATAGCCTATGTCCGTCTCCAACTATCTCTGTACTAAAATTGATCAAAATCCGTTTAGCCAT
Organism: Ochropleura leucogaster; assembly: GCA_958449745.1. Classification (NCBI taxonomy): domain Eukaryota; kingdom Metazoa; phylum Arthropoda; class Insecta; order Lepidoptera; family Noctuidae; genus Ochropleura; species Ochropleura leucogaster. The sequence continues at coordinate 14,808,456 of OY288224.1, forward strand.
TTAGGCTTGAAGACGTAACAAACAAACAAACTCACTTTCGCTTTTATAATATTGGTAAGGATTTTACACTTTTTAGTTGATAGATTTTTTTTATTAGCATAGCCGTATAAATACACTACCGTCGCACTTACTTAGTTGGGTGACCACCCGTTACATACCGAGTTTCCTCCGTGCCTCGCAAAAGCACGTTAAGCCGTTGGTCCCGGCTGTCATTTGTAGATCTTTGACAGTCGTTACAGGTAGTCAGTGTTCCGAAAGTCTGACAACCAGTCTTACGAAGAGGTACCGCTTTACCCAGTACTAAATGGTTTGGGGAGGTCAGATAGGCAGTCGTTCCATGTAAAATACTGATATTCAGCTGCATCCGGTTAGACTGGAAGCCGACCCCAACATAGTTGGGAAAAGGCTAGGCAGATGATAGTCGTATAAATACATTTAGTGTCTAAATAGCAAGTAATACCAGTACATATACGTATGTGAATCGTTAACCAGTACGTTAGTACCGAACGGTCGGGTCTGGCAATCGATTTTCACCCACAACCCACTGTACGATTGAGTTGGAATATTCGCATATTCGTGATGGTAATGGTAATAAGCGTTATTACTGTATTGAAATAGTAATACGATTATAGAGCTGATTATATGATTAGGACAAATGTAAGTGTGGATGATTTATTTTTTAACCGACTTCAAAAAAAGGAGGAGGTTGTTTCTTAATTCGACGGAATGTTTTCTCTTGTTTTTATGTGTGTACGTTCACCGATTACTCAAAGACGCCTGAGCCGATTTGCAAAATTCTTTTTTTGTTTGATAGCGTATACTTCCCAGGTGGTTCCATATCAATTTTATTTATATTGTTGAGGTAGTTTATGAGTTATCGTCTATACATATTTCTTTCTCTATGTCTAAATGGAAAATGAATTCATTTTAAAAGTGTTTTTTCCTGCATTTTTAGGTATGTTATAAATACCATAAGTACCTAAAAATTCTGAAAAATAAAACTCCTTCGTAGAAAATAAAACAGACTTCCAAAAAAAATAAAGGTGGAAAATAACTTTATTTCTAGAAGTCAGTGGCAAAACAGTCAACGACACCAACAAAATCACTGTCAGACTTGTACTGACTAAAACCCATCTATATTCCTTCTTTTGCTCTTTATGTTTAGGGACCTCGGTATCTCTTTCAAACAACTAGCAACCCCGGGTTAGGTGATGATAATGTAGGTGCTTTTGACTTTTGTGATCTAGAACATTCCGGTTTCTCACAATCTTCTCCTTCATAGTTTCGAGACCAGTACATTGGGTCATGTTTTCTTTGTCCACGGATTTGCTTGCGTTAAATTTGGGGTAACACAGTTCCCCTTTCCTGATTTGCAGGTACCTGATACCTGCAGTTTTTGCCCTAGCGCCTTATTGATTTGTAATAGCAATGTTATTTTTGACTTTTCTTCCCTCTTTCTCCCCCAAAACAATCTTTTCCGTCTCCAGGGTCCCAACTATCTCTGTACCAAAATTCATCAAAATTGGTTAAGCCATTTAGGCGTAAAGACGTAACAAACAAACCAACTTACTTTCGCTATTATAATATTACTAGGGATATACAAACATCTATTTTTCATGCCCGTAGGTGATGAGGGGACCTGAGCAGCGGGTAAAACCGCTGGGCACAGCTAGTATTAGATAAAAAGAGAAAAGTTTTGTTTGTATCGAATAGGCTCCAAAACTACTAGACCGATTTCAACCATTTTCTTTATTTATAGGAAGCTACATTATCTAGAAGTAACATCAACGGCTTCGCCTGTGTGATGATCGAAAAAAAGTATCTTATGTTTTATACCAGACTATAATCTACCACACTGTGTCAAATTTCTTTAGTATCCGTTCAGCCGTTTTGACGTGAAAGAGTAACAAAAATCCAAACATCCATCCATCCATCCTCACAAACATTGGCTTTTATAATATGTAACCATGGAGTTTCTTGCCGGTTCTTCTCCATAGGAATCGACCAACCCGAAACGTGTACCTTTTGTCGACGTTTTATAAGTGCCCATGTGGGCCTATGTGAAATAAAAATATTTTGATTTTGATTTTGAATATCACTAGCTGTGCCCAGCGGTTTCACCAGCTGAGGTTTAAGGGTATGAAAAATAGATGTTAGCCGATTCTCAGACCTACCCAATATTTACCCAAAATTTCATAAGAATCGGTCGAGCCGTTTCGGAGGAGTACGGTAACTAACATTGTGACACGGAAATTTTATATATTAGATAATAAATGTGAATGTTTCGAAGGGTTCGATTCCCGCACGGAACAAATATTTGTATGGCTTACAAATAGTTGTTTTGAATCTGTTTGTGTATGTGAGTTCAAATGTTTGTAAACGCACTCCCGATACAGCAGAAATTCCTAGTGTTTTTTTTTTCGGGTGGGATATCATCCAATGACTTCCCCCGCTCTGGGCGGAGCGGGGGAAGAATTCCTAGTGTGGGGCAACGGTTAAAAAAAAATTTGTGTAGTACGATTATAGTATTAACTAGCTGTTCCTCGCGGTTTCACCCACGCTGCTCAGCACCTGTTGGTCGTAGCGTGATGTTATATATAGCCTTCCTCAAGAAATGGACTATGCAACAATAAAAGAATTTTCCAATTCCAACCAGTAGTCCCTGAGATTAGCGCGTTCAAACAAACAAACAAACTCTTCAGCTTTATAATATTAGTATAGATAGGATAAAACATCACTCTAGGAAACATAATAAAGAACCACTTGCTACCCAATTACGGTACAAGGCAATATTTGCGGCGCAGAGAAATATATGAGAAAATTGTCAAAGGCAACGAGAACAGCTATGTACTACATTATATACGGAGACACTTGCAAAAAACGATATCAAATCTCTCGCGCCGGGTTCTACGAAACTGCCGTATTTGTAATACTAAATGTATTTATCTTCACATAGTCTAAAACACACTTTAATTTATATGGAATAAGATACATTTTGCAATGTACAAGTTGAACAGGAAATATTAGCTATTACTTTTGCTTGTCAAAGTGTAATCAACTCTAATATAAAAAGCTAAAGTTTAATTTCGAATGCAGTGCAGTAACGCTTTATTCAATAAAGTTTGAGTGAAATGACAAAGAAGATTGCACTGTATGCTGTAAGATATAAGATGGGTTTTCCAATGTTTATAAATTTGTGGGGGTAGCTACCGGCTGTACATTTTCAGTGATGTCTTAAGGGAGGCAATATGTTTCCACTGGTCGTTCTATAAATAGGTTTAACGTGTAAAAATGTACTTCCTGTGTCTAGAATTTAGCTTTTGAAGGTAAAATAATTTCAGTAAAAATGCCTAGCGTAGCAAAGTGCTACGATGTCGTAGCAGGCGTAGACTTCTGCTACGTCGTAGCATTTACAGCAAAAGTTGTCATAAATGTTATTCTTCATCTATTATGTATTTATTTACTCAAAATTTACATGAAATTATATAATAGGCAATATTATAAAAAAATACAGATTTTGATTCTTTTTTTTTGTTTTTATCTTATTTTTTTTACGTCTGCTGACTAATAAATATTGTAACTTATTTGATTAAATTGTACCTTCTGCAAAGTATCAATATAATTATTTATGTAATTTAATTTATGATTTATAAACAGTAACTTTATTTTTGTATAAATATTATAATATTTTCATTTCATTATTTTTGTTTGCCTATAATAGGTTGATCATAGCGCACTTTTTACCAAAACATGACCAACCTACCTATGTACCTATGTATCACAAATAAATATTTCTTATTTTCTGATTTCTGATTATACTACGTCTTTGAACTTTAAGTCTCTTTCTATAACCGTCAACATCGTAAGATTTATATAATCAAAATTTTAAAAAAAAGATACTCCCAAATACCTATGATATAGAAGATCTTTTTCTTCTACTCAAAATTGTCTCTAATTCACTTGGCCTTAAACCTTGAAAACTTTCTAAAACGCCGCATAGATCCCAAAATAACCTACATTTTAACCATACACAATACCAAATCTCATATCGATCCGTATTTCCCGTACCGTCAAACAATGTTAACTGACGACCGCGACCTCCCCGTACATCACTACCCCCTCCCTCTCGCCTCCTCCATCCCGCACCCTGTGCCCCCCTCCCCCATCCCTCTGTCACAGTATTCGGGTCATCGACATCAGCTGGCAAGAGCGTATCACAGTTAGCCCGGTAGTAATATCAACCGCATGTGGAACGCGACAATTTGGCGCTGACAGCGCGTTTATTTGTTTATCATAAGGGTGAATTTTTGTAGTTCCTTATAAGAATTGATTGCGGTTGACTGTATATACAGGACGTGGATTTAGTATGATTTTTACTTATGTTTTTGACGGTGTTTTGTATGGTTTACTGTGTTTTTTAAAGTTGGAAATATGTATATGACGATGAGATGTCTTATAATTTAGAGATCATTGTTTAAGGTGATGTAAGCAAACATGTATAGAATAATAATGTAGGTTATCTTTGTTCATATTTATGATAACATTGGTTTGGGTATTACGACTATTTCGTATATCTAGATTAAAATAACTTATATGCAATGAATAACGTTGTTGATTACATATTGTAAATTTAAAGTTATGTTTATCTTTATGCTTTACTATGTATTTGTTTTTTTTAAATATAAAAATTACAAGTGTGTTTTTTTATCGTTTTTCCAAGATAACCTTTTGACCTCATTTCGTGAAAGACAATCTCTTTGTCAAGTATACTTAATAATTAACATTTAAAGAGATTGGAAAACTTTGAGAAAACAATCAGAGAATAGTTTGGTTATAATAATAATTATCTTTGATACAAAAAAAGTTTCACTCAAATGTATTTTACTTACTTATTATTTGCATAGAAAAATAGTTTTAAAAGACGTTTATTGTTAATATTTAACTATAGTGGATTCTCACACCTCAGTCAGTCGACAATAATTGTCAGTTAACAAGCAGTACTCGTTCATTGTTCAGAGGTTTCACTCTCAGGAACCCAGCTCTCGACACATTTTTTTTATCTCGTGTAGGCGTAGAGGTATCGAGTTCAAATAAAAAGAAGATTTAAACCTTTTTTTTTTTTAATCTTGGGTCAACACACACGGCTATCTGATCCCAAGCTAAGCAGAGCTTGTGTTATGGTAACCAGACAACTGATATACATACTTATATAATTTATAAATACATACATATTATAGATAAATCACACCCAGACACAGAACAAACAATCATGCTCATCACACAAAGTTTGTCCTGGGTGTGAATCGAACCCACGAGCTCCGGCTCAGCAGTCAGGGCCACTAACCACTAGACCAACAGGCCGGCAGGCAGCTGTGAAATCAACCCGGTGAAGTTTATAAGGAACCCTCGGAGCGTGATTCTGATTTAAAAGAGTGTCCATGGAGTTTCTTGCCCATTCTTCTCCATAGCGCTCTACGCTTTGGAATGGGCAACTACAGTACTTTCACAGTTATTATGCCTTGTGACTGGGACTATAGCTTCATTTTTATTGTTGTCAATGTTTCGACAATAAAAAGTGCCTGTTACTGGCCTACTTGAAATAAATTATTTTGAATTTGTAAGTCCGACTCGTATTATTAAAAATGCTTTTTTTTTTAAACTTTGCCCCACACTTATCACTTTCGCCTGTATTGTGGGTGCGTTTACAAACATTTAAACTCACATACACAAACAGCCAGACCCGAAACAACTATCTGCAGGTCATACAAATATTTGTTCCGTGCGGGGATCGAACCCGTGATACGCAACACAGCAGTCGATCGCTCAACCACTACGTTACCCATGTTTTCAAAATTACTATGCTAACAAAATAAATAATCAGTTAAAAACAGTTATAACTTCTATAGAAATGTGTGCGACAATGTGTAAGTTCAGATATTCACACTTAAAAGAGTATTTATTCATCGTAGCATTCTCGTTGTAATTACTAGACAGCATGGCGCTGGCGTCGGCGATCCGTGCTCTTGACATTATCCTCGTTGCCTCTCACAGAATTAAATTATGAAACCTACTAGCTTTTGCCCGCGGCTTTGCTTGTTTTAATTTCAGGGTAACACGGTTCCCCTTTCCTGATATGCAGGTAGCTGCTAGTAGTTTTTGCCCTTGCGCCTTATTGATTTGTAATAGCAAAGCTAAGTATTCTCTTTGTTAACCTCTTTCTCCCTCATTCTCTATTTAAAAAAATTGCCTATGTCCGTCTCCAAGGTCCCAACTATCGCTGTACCAAAATTCATCAAAATCGGTTTAGCCATTAAGGCGTGACGACGCAACAAACAAAGAAACTCACTTTATAATATAAGTAAGGATAAGGATTTTCTTTGCTGTATAAAAATCATGCGATTTGTTTTAATTAAATTTTCAAATTCATACGCACGGCTTAAACTTGTCTAGATGCAAGATTTTATGTCTTTAAACTGACATGGTTACTAACATTATAATTAACATTTAAAATGGGATATTTACCATGTTCGTTATTAATTTTCGATATTTTGGCGACGTTGCAAACGGTTCATCCATGACAACAAACATGGTAAATATCCCGTTTCAAGTGTTAATTATAAAGCAAGATTTTATCCGGGGTTGTGGGTTATTAAAAAGAGATACCGGGGCCCCGGAACATAAAGAGCAAAAGAAGAAACATGGGTGGGTTTTAGTCAATACAAATCTGACACTCCCCCCCGCTACACCCAGAGCGGGGGCAGTTATTTGATGATTTCGCGTTCACAAAAAGAGTGGCACCTATATGTTTGTATGTAATATATCATAATCTGCCTAGCCTTTTCCCAACTATGTTGGGGTCGGCTTCCAGTCTAACCGGATGCAGCTAAATATCAGTATTTTATATGGAGCGACTGCCTATCTGACCTCCACAACCCAGTTAGTACTGGGTAATACGATACCCCTTGATAAGACTGGTTGTCAGACTTTCGGAACACTGTCTACCCGTAACGACTGTCAAAGATCTTCAAATGACAGCCGGGACCACCGGCTTAACGTGGTTTCCGAGGCACGGAGGAAACTCGGTATGTAACGGTGGTCATCCGCTGACCAACCTAGGCAACCTAGGCGCGTATTAACCTAAAGATCGCCCCGAGTGGCTGCTATTATTTAGCCACGAGCTCCTATAATAAAACTGAATATATGCCTAGGTTTAAACCCACGGCATACAGCTCGCAGGTCAGGGTCGTATTCGCTGGGCCATTGTTCTCCGTAATCTTCTAGTAATTATGAGACAGCCTGGCGCCGGCGACCTCTGCTTGCTCTTGACGTCATTCTCGTAGCTTCTAACATAAGCTATGGATAGAAATATGAAAGGTATTTTTCTAACTAAGTAATACCAATTGCCTTAAGGCGCGGCAATAAGCTAATCTTTAGGTATTCGCGGAAGTGACGCTAACTGCATACTAGGCATGGTCTGACATAAGTACACGACAGTATTGCATCGAAAAAATAGAAATAAGGTCGAAAATATTTCGGTGTTTGATTTTATTTGAATATCATGTCCGCCAAAATGTAGGTCATTTTGCAGTTTTTATTGAATATATAAAAATACAGCTCCGTGTTTAAAAAAAATTAAGATATCTCTTTAGTCTATACAATTTTCTTTGTTATAAATATAAAAAATATGATGGTTGTCGCTAAAAAAATTGAGAATTTCGAGCCGAAAAAATTTTTTTCTTGGTCTTTTTAAACATTTTTTTTCGTAGTAGGTACTAGACCACTTTTGTAAACTTATTTTGTTTAACTCTTTACTTTATGTTTTGAACTATAAACGGTTTTTTTTGGCTAGTGGCATGTACAGATACTACTAACTTGCGACGAAAAACTAGACGTTTTTCTCAGCAGTAAGGGCCACTAACCACTAGACCAACAGGCCTGTCACTACAAACCTGCGTAACCCTTCGGGAATTACAGAATTACGATTACAGATTACGTGAAGTTAAATTATAGAGTATGATTCGCACGGTGGCGCCACTTATCGGATCTAAAACTAGCTTACCTTCCAAGCTCTGCCGTACAAAAACACATTGGAATGGGTTGGGAGGTCGTATTGCGTACTGGATATTCAATCCTCAGCGCAGTGTTCAGGGTTGAAAATCAAACGGTGGAGAATATTTCCCCTGTAGTGTAGTCCCTCTTCATATATATGTGGATACCTACATGTATAGAGGTACAGGGTATAAAAGGCGGGATCGTTCAGTTGTTCGTCACTCTGGAAGAGAGTCAGCGGCGAGCAGACGCGCGCTGGTTGTCTTCATCAGAGTCCCAATCGCTTGTCAGACAATTTGTCTTATACAGAAGACAATATGTTTTTTTTTTCGTTCGCCATTAAGTGGGGTAATGTTGCCAGTCTTTTAGGCACTTAGGTATTTAGTTAGATTTTAATTAAATCTTTTCAGGCTATCGTACCTCAAAAAAATCGGAACCCTAAAACCCCGTATTCATGGTATACATTTGTTTAGGAACAGTTGATCAAAATTGTTGGTGAGCGGCGAGAATGATGCTAGCAACTATATTTAAATCAATACAGGTTGTCCACATGCACGTCTGTTGCCAGCAACATGTTGACAGCAATTCCGCAAAACGTTGATTCAACTTTGTTGCTAAACAAATGTTTACCATGAATACAGCGCTTTATAGCATCAATTTGTTGTCCGTTTGTCTGCCTGCCTGCTTGTCTGTCTATCTGTCTGTTAGGACCGTTTACCTCATGAACGCATAGACGCATGGAGTTGAAATTGAAACCATTTTTTTTATTAATTCTTTGGTCTCTTAGACCTGTGAAGAAATCAACCCTCTAAGTCTACGCAGTCAAAAGATATGGCCGTTAATGTCGCAAGTTTGAACTAAACTCTTGGTTTTTGTAGTTCGTAAATATTTATTTTAGACACAAATGATTATTATAGAACCACTAGCTGTGCCCAGCGGTTTCACCCGCTGCTCACTTAGAGGTATGAAAAATAGATGTTGGCCGATTCTCAGACCTACCCGATATGTACACAATATTTCGTTTAAATCGGTCCAGCCGTTTCGGAGGAGTATGGGAACGAAAACTGTGACACGAGAATTTTATATATTAGAAATTAAATTTACTTAAAAGTGTAAAAAATACTTTTAGTCACAATTTAAAATTAATTAATAATAAATAATAATAATAAATAAATATCTTGGGACAACTCACACACGGCTATCTGATCCCAAGCTAAGCAGAGCTTGTGTTATGGTAACCAGACAACTGATATACATACTTATATAATTTATAAATACATACATATTATAGATAAATTACACCCAGACACAGAACAAACAATCATATGCTCATCACACAAAGTTTGTCCTGGGTGGGAATCGAACCCACGACCTCCGGCTCAGCAGTCAGGGCCACTAACCACTAAACCAACAGGCCCGTCAAATTAATGCGACGGTGGCAATACACTACACTGTATTTACCGCACTTACATAGAGTTACTATGAAGCCTATTTGTCTATACAAAAGAAGGTGCTATTTAAATTTCAATGTTCGGCTCAGCTCTGAGAGTTGAAAATCCAACAGAGCGTTCGTATTGGACGTACTTATACATAGGTACAGTGAAACTGCCGGAGCGGTTCAGTCGGGTTTCACGTCAGTGTGATTTTGGAGTAGCGAGGAACAGACGCTCGCTATTCTAAAATCATGTTCCATAATACATTGGGATAGGGTCCAGTCTAACTGGGCTGGGTGTTGCGGAATACCAGAATTAATATCAATCCTTACTATCTAATATATAAAATTCTCGTGTCACAGTTTTCGTTCCCATACTCCTCCGAAACGGCTGGACCGATTTAAATGAAATTTTGTGTACATAACGGGTAGGTCTGAGAATCGGCCAACATCTATTTTTCATACCCCTAAATGAGCAGCGGGTGAAACCGGTGGGCACAGCTAGTAGTATATAATATCCTTACTTAATAGTATAAAAGCGAAAGTGAGTTTGTTTGTTACCTCTTCACGCTTTAATGGCTAAGCCGATTTTGATGAATTTTGGTACAGAGATAGTTGGGAACCAGGAGACGGACATAGATTTTTTTTAAGTGGGGCATGAGGGATAATTAGGGAAGAAAAGGGAAAACTTAGCGTTGCCATTACAAATCAATAAGACGCAAGGGCAAAATCTGTAGGTAGCAGGTTATACCGAATTTAACGCGAGCGAAGCCGCGGGCAAAAGCTAGTAAGTATTATAAAAGCGATAGTGATTTTGTTTGTTTGTTACGTTTTCACGCCTAAATGGCCTGGCTGATTTTGATGAATTTTGGTACAGAGATAGTTGGGACCCTGGAGACTGGAAAAAATGTGAGAAAGGGAGAGAAAGAGGGAAGAAAAGGGGAGAGAAAGATATTTATTTTTCGATCATCACGCGGGTTAAAGTTGTGTTAGCCCAAAGTAACTATGCCACGCGAACGAAGTCGCGGGCGGAAGCTAGTACAAAATATTTTATTTTTCATCCTTTAAGTGCAGGAGAGAGGAGAGCCCTTATTTTTGTGTAACGGTTTATAGAAGACACCTAATCTCCAAATTTTAGACTGTGTGGTGCCAGCAGTCTCGGAGTTAAATGTCTGTGATTTGTTGACAGACAGACAGACAGATTGGGCGAATCTATAACGGTTTGGGTTTTAGCCAGTTGGCTACGGAGCCCTAAAAATGTGGAATGAATTCCAATTATATTTATTTTCTAATGTAGATCTCTTTTTCCAATTTTATATATTTTTTTATTACATTTTTATGTTTGTTGCCTTATAACGCCGTGAATACTAGTTTCATTTACGTGATTCTTTTGTCATGTAATAGAAGAAACTCGAGGGGTATTCTCATATCAGTTTTATACACATTCCTTGGGTAGCTTATGAGTTATCTTCTATCCTTACTAGTATTATAAAAGTGAAGGTGAGTTATAGAGATAATTGGGACCCGTGAGACGGACATAGGCATTTTTTTAAAGTGAGAAATGAGGGACGACTAGGGAAGAAAAAAAAAATACTTAGCATTGCTATTACAATAAATAAGGCGCAAGGGCAAAAACTACAGGTAGCAGGTACCTGCAAATCAAGAAAACGGGAACTGTGTTACAACAAATTTAACGCGAGCGAAGCCGCGGGCAAAAGCTAGTCTTCTGGCTGAAAAAAGTGGAAATTTGTTTTACTTCCAAAAGTCGGCGATTTTTGTATTTTTCGTCGACTCTTTTGATGGCGATTGCCGGCTTAAAGCTATTCTCCATTGTGATTTATTGTTTTTTTTTGTGAGTTAGATTTTTTACTTTAAATTAAATTACGTTGGTTTGAATTTTACTTAACTTTAAATAACTCAATAACTTCTGTACTATTGATGTTCGATTTCACCAACACTTGCTGACGAACGCCCAAATACAAGCATTCAGTTAGATTTCCAACGTTCAACCGATTTTCTGTGCAGCGTCAAGAGTTGAAATTCTGCTATCACCTCTTGTTACCTATAAACATACTAGCTCTACCTATGTTTGTAGTAGACCTACATATATGTGGGGTGTGTAAACTGTATTACCGATCCAGTCGCCGCGTTTCACGTCAGTGTGATTTTGGAGTAGCGAGGAACAGACGCTCGCTATTCTAAAATCATGTTCCATAATAGAATGGGATAGGGTTCCATTTTGATTGGATGCTGTTGAATACCAGTGTTAGAGTATTTTTCTTTGGCATAATGGGCTTTTCTTTGGCATGGCTTTATGTATGTTTTACGTCAAACGTAAGGCAACACGTATTTCTCCTTCTGCGAAACAGTCAAGCTAGCGAAGGAGTTGGCCGGGCGTTTGAGGGAGAGAACCTCAAACCAAGCCAGCTGCAGCGCCTGTAGACGGTGTGCAATGGGTAGCTCACAGTCCGTCCGTCTATTGACGACAGGCCGTGTCGACGGCGCGTTAGTGTTTCACGCGCGCCTCAATGAGATGTCAGCAAAGCAGAGGAACCTGCCAGAGTCACCACCTGCCGGGGTTGCGGGTTGTTCGAAAGAGATACCGCCCCGGAACGTAAAGGGCAATAGAAGGAACATGGGTCAACATGGTGGGAGTCAGTACAAGTTTGATACACCCCCCGCTCCGACCAGAGCGGGGGAAGTTAATTGATGAAGTTCCATCCTCAAAAAAGGCACACTTTGTTTTTTTTTCTTCTGGCTGTATCCCATTTTTATTTGGTCGCGACTCTCTTACTAATTGTCCTCCAAACGTATTTTTTACACTTAGTTATTTTTCATTGAAAAATAAAATGACATAATTCAATAGTTTTAGTTTCAGAGTTGATAACTCAAAAACATGGGTGTCTTTTTTTTCTTCTTTGGCAACTGAGTCGATGTCGACTATTCTGCACAGCGTCTCAAAGATTCTTACTGCTGGTATATATTAAAGTCAATGTCGATTTGATTGACATAAATGTATGTTGCTATAATTTGAATGTGTTTTGTGCCAGACGTTTATTGTACTCACAGAGATCTTATATCTACGTTTTTTTTGTGATTGGAAAATTATTGTGAAGTAGTACGGCCAACGAGAAGCGATACGAAAGGTCATTAACCTAACGAACAACTGTGGCGTTGACAATCTAATATTTAGCTCTTTCCATCTTGTGCCTTTGTCGTAATGTCTCGTTCTCCCGGCAAAAACATGACAACGTTAAGACGGGTTCGCCCACATTCGGGCGGCCATTTTAGACGGGGTTTTAGCATGGGTTTTGTTTACATTTGGTATCGCTTCTCGTTGGCCGTGCTTTAACCATGTATTGTCATGCAAATGAAACATGTACGCAGAAATTCAACGTGAGAGGGTTTTCATACTGTAAGCCTTAACTTGGACATAATACATTGCATTATTGTTTCGACATTAATTGACAAAAATTTTGAAAAGATTTAAAATTATTTAAATGCCATCACTATTCTGCCATTCATATGTTTAATTTTTTTACATAATTATTTTGTAACTTGTTAAATCTAATATGTATATAAAATTCTCGTGTCACAGTTTTCGTTCCCATACTCCTCCGAAACGACTGGACCGATTTAAACGAAACTTTGTGTACATATCGGGTAGGTCTGAGAATCGGCCAACATCTATTTTTCATGCCCCTAACTGAGCAGCGGGTGAAACCGCTGGGCACAGCTAGTTTTAATATATTTTTTACCATAATCTATTTGCACGCCATCAGATGTGGCAAATATGTCCGTTTCGTTTTGTTTTCCTGCATGCATGTTTTGTTTGTACTATTCATGTGTGTGTACACATGTTTCAGCAAATAAGTATCTTATCTTAAAATTTCAGCTTAATCGGAAACCTTGAATTGACCCGTGTGCTTGTTATTTTTCTTTCTATCTTTTTTCTTTAAAAAAAACGTTGCCCCCACACTAAGAATTTCTCCTGTATCGTGGGTGCGTTTGCAAACAATTAAATTACATACACAAACAGCCAGACCCGAAACAGCTATCTGCAAATCATACAAAATATTTGTTTGAACCCGCGACACGCAGCGTATTATTCTAGATTAAGCTATAGACACACCATAGTAAGACCTAGTTACCAAGGAATCTAAATATGGAACGAGTGCATTCTTCCATGATTGTTTACAAGTTCATCTAATTTTGTATTCGGGTCAGACAGAATCTATCCAGATTTGTGAAAGTGGATCTATTATTGCTGCGGTTTCCACCTGCTGCTCAGGTGTTCAGTGTCGTACCATCCTTACTAATATTATAAAAGCGAAAGTGAGTTTGTTTGTTACCTCTTCACGCCTAAATGGCTTAACCGATTTTGATGAATTTCGGTACAGAGATAGTTGGGACCTTGGAGACGGACAAAGCCTAATTAAAAAAGATTGAGGTAAGAGGGAGAAAGAGGGAAGAAAAGGGAAAACTTAGCATTGCTATTACAATAAATAAGGCGCAAGAGCAAAAACTAGAGGTAGCAGGTACTTGTAAATCAGGAAAGGGTAACTGTGTTACCCCGAAGTTAACGCGAGTGAAGCCGCTGTCAAAAGCTAGTGATTGTATATTATAGTCTTTTAATTTCGTGAAATCATACCTATGTAACATTTTAAATAAATCCAGCCATTTGATTACATCCTGAAAGGATGCACCATGCAAAATGTGGGACTCCTAAAACTTGTCTGAATCTGAATGTGCTAAAATTGTATCAAATTCTCATTTAATATTTGGAGGTCAACAATTCATATGACTAGCTACGATACTTTTCCTATCTAGAAAAAAAACCATAAGAATCGGTCGAGCCGTTTAGGAAGAGAATAGGAACGAACATTGTGACACGAGAATTTTATATATCTATTAGACTAGCTTTGTCCGCGACTTCGTCCGCGTGGATTAATAGTTCCCGTTCCCGGGAGATTTCCGGGATGAAAACTATCCTATGTCCTTTCTCGGGTCCCAGACTATATCTGAACCAAATTACATTGAAATCGGTTCAGTGGTATAGGCGTGAAGAAGAGACAGACAGACAGAGTTACTTTCGCATTTGTAATATTATATTATACTAGCTGTGCCCAGCGGTTTCACCCACTGCTCATTTAGGGGTCTGAAAAATAGATGTTGGCCGATTCTCAGACCTACCCGATATGTACACAAAATTCGTTTAAATCGGTCCAGCCGTTTGGGAGGAGTATGGGGACGAAAACTGTGACACGAGAATTTTATATATTAGATATTATATAAGTAATAAGTACGGATTTTAATACTATTGTCAATACAATGAAAAGGGCAGTCCTAACCACCATCATTTCCCTGACTTGCCAAATTCTATTTGGGGTCGGCGCAACACGTTTTCTTCTTCCATTCTCCCCTGTCAGACGTCACGCGTCTGACAGGGGAGAATGGACATCATTTACTCGTTTCTCCTTCATATGATTCCTTACACAAATATGACTAATTTTCCAAGGACAGTCCTAAACAATTCAGCGGACCTAATTCCATCACTTTTTATTTTTTCGTTGTTAGTGTAATATTCCTGTACATGATTTCATTTAATCTCTAAATACAGACGGATCACGCAACCATACATCATGAAAACCCTTTTAACAAAGCTTAAAAGAATCACAAAAAGCGTGTCGCGTTTCAAAAATCCGTCGCACGGGAATCGTACCTAAGCCGTCCATTAAGGGAACGGCACGCAATCCGTATTGTAAACTTAATGTAGTACACGATTTTTATGACATAAAACGGAATAATTTAGTCGGACATGAAATGGGCCCTTCACCCTATTTGCATGAAGCTGTAGAGAGTAGATTTTGAATACAGATTAAACAGCGGTCAATAATGGTTTATTTTTCTTTTTTTTATGATTTTTATTTGTAAAACCTTTGGTTTTCTATTCGGTATAGCTTCACGTCTCTTTCCGTAAAGGGTTAGGTAGATGGGTGAAGGTTTAAGCGGATTTCTATATTGTCGACTAAAAAAGATTTTTGAAAAATCATTGAAGTTAAATGGATTGACTTATTTTATATAAATACTAGCTGCAGCACGCGGTTTCACTCACGTGATAATAGAATTTACAATATATCTTTATGAATGTGCCTATGTGTTTTTCTGATCTGTAAGCTATATTATTGTCTAGTTTCATTTGAATCTACTCGGTAGTTTTTACGAGTAAGAGCAACAAACATACTTACACACATCCGCACAAACTTTCGCTTATTATAATATCAGTAGGATAATATTTCTTTATTTTTTACTTGTGTACGTATAAAAGATAGTGTTATAGTAAATTTGCAAAGACACTCGCTTAAATTTTATTTTTATTTGCGTGTAAAGTTAATGAAGCAGAACCATATCTACTATACTAATTTATGAAGAGGAAATATTTTTTGTTTTTTTTTTTACCGAATACTCCGAAACTGCTGAACCAAATTTAACAAAAATAGATGTAGCTAGCATTAATAACAGCAGATTTTTTCAACAAAATAAAATAAAAACAACAAAAGTACAACATATGACGCTACTCTGTACACAGTTGAGAGAGCACGCGACTGATGCGGATTTGATACAGGCTGTATAGTATGGAGGAGGCGTTTGTTATAGATTTATTAAAATTTGGAAATAAAAATTCCTCTGTAACACAGGTGACGGACGAGCTCATATCATTATTCACCTGCTTTTAGGAGAACATATTCGAAGTAGGCGCAACATATCTTCTTATTTCCCCCTTCTTTGTTACTTGTCATTAGTGTTGAAAATGACATCTAAAATACATGTATCTTTCAAACGTCTTCATATTTTTCAATAAAATACAGAAACTTCCCTTGTGATTAAGTCTTTGCATGTATTTTAGGGTGCATTTTTATAATATTGCAATAAGACTATAAAGAGGTAAATAGGTATATAATGCTGTTGACTAAAGTACATAAACAAACTACAATATTAATTTTCATTTTTTTTATGCATTTTTAAAACGTTGTCCCACATTATTATTTCTCATGTATTGTGACTGTCAAACATTGAAACTCACATACACAAACAGCCAGACCCGAAACAACTATCTGCAGGTCATACAAATATTTGTTCCGTGTGGGAATCGAACCCGCGACACGCAGCGCAGCAGTCGATCGCTCAGCCACAGTGCCAACCGTCAAATTTTAGACTATTTTTTTTTTAATGAATACTGACAAGCATGATTTTTTGCCATTGAATATGAAAAATACGCAGCTATAACAATTACATGACGAAGACGAATGTGTTTTTTTTTTTCAATATTAAAGTGTATTTTAAAGGGAAGATACAAAGTTTCGAAAAAAAAAGTATTATTCGCAATTTTCAAAGGCACTCGTAATTTCAGTAGTCACTTCCTTTTTAACCATATAATACTTTATACAGTAAATTCATTGTTTCATTGGTCTTCTTTTATTAATCTAAATAAATCTTTCTAGAAATACGAAACGCTTAAAACCCGTCTTAAATTTACTGGAAAAAATGCTCTTGAACACTATACAGACGTATCAAAAACACCCAGTTTTAAAAAGTATCCTTACTAATATTATAAAAGGGAAAGTGAGTTTGTTTGCTACCTGCAAGAACAAAAACTGCAGGTCTGCTTGATGTGTTATACCGAATTTAACGCGAGCGAAGCCGCGGGCGAAAGCTAGTAAGTAATAAATTCAATTCACCCTTTAATAAAAAAAAAACCGAGAAGAAACGAATCACAATTCTCTCCTAAATCAAAACATTAGAAATAACAAAAAAAAAATTGCAACATCTGTGATATATTCGCAACAATAAATCGCACTCCATACTAATCGTTTGGTCATGCATGCAATATAATTAGTTTCATCCTATCTTCCCTCTCAGTTTTACTTATAAAATCTTCCCATGCTCTCTCTCCCTCCCACTTGTAATAAACGTAGTTTGGTTTTGCGCTGTCTCGCTCGCACTCGTTGTTATAATTAGTTTGTTATCTGTTGTCTCTTTCACACGCGACGGATGTAGGCCGGGAGTCGGGATTACGAAATGTATTGTAAGAATAGTTGATTTGTTTTGTTTAAAACTAGATCAGTTTAGTTTCGTTGGGTGATTCTTATAAGTAACGTGTTGCAATGCTTATAAAATGTTCGTTCGTTCTCTAAGAAGATGAAATATATGTCACGTCGTTGGGGTTCTTTTAGAAGTTTCACTCGGAAACTAAAAATGTAATGGGTGGTCAGTGGTCATCAATCCACAGATTATATATTTACTAGCTTTTGCCCGCGGCTTCTCTCGCGTTGAATTCGGGGTAACACTGATTTGCAGGTACATGCTACCTATAGTTTTCGCCCTTACCCCTTATTTATTGTAATAGCAATGCTAAGTTTTCCCTTTGCTTCAATCTTTCTCCCTCATTTCTCACTTTTTCTAATAATAAGTTAGCCTATGTCCGTCTACAGGGTCCCAACTATCTCTATACCAAAATTCATCAAAATCGATTTAGCCATTTAGGCGTGAATACATATCAAACAAGCAAACAAATTCACTTTCGCATTTATAATATTAGTAAGGATTTACCACGTAATTATAGTACCTTTACAGATACATCCAATATGATGCTACAAGTCACCAAACAACATAAAAATAAAAATCAAGTTATTTTTTTGAAGCCCCACACTAGGAATTTCTCCTGTATCGTGGATGCGTTTACAAAGTTTTAAACTCACATACACAAACAGCCAGACCCGATACAACTATTTGCAGGTCATACAAATATTTGTTGCGTGCAGGAATCGAACCCGCGACACGCAGCGCAGCAGTCGATGGCTCAGGCACTGCGCCAACCGTGCTGTCAAAAATAAATTAATAACAAAGCTTATGCTCCTATGCATAAGCTTTGTTATTAATAAAATCTAAATCACACATGACATACCACAATTGATGGAGGGCACTTCTCTCAATTATGATCTGATAGATAAACCCAGGCAACCACAATATAACCTGAAGATTGATCTGAGTGCTTCTTATAATTTCCGTTTCACGCGCTTATAAAAATTCTACCAAAAAATAAACAACTGAAATAAAAATATCGCTGACTGACAGACACAATGACGGCCATTTTCAAAGAAAATCCTTTCTCCTTTCTTCCTCCTTTGAAAATAGCTGTCATAACATTGCAAGGTATGAAACAAACATTCATATGCATCATTTTGATACTTTCATTTCGTGCGACAGTATAAATTATTCATGAATTATTCACGAGGCGCGAGGTAGGAACGTGGTTTGTAATGATAAATGTTTTACGTTTTGTTGGCGCACGCTTCTTGTTATATGACTGAATTTTATGTCTTTATGTTTGGTATTTTGAAGAGAAATGTGGGTTCAGATAGGTAGATTGTTGCTAAAATGTGATAAGGTTTATTTTTATATCTTTTAGATGTATTTATTTATTTATGCACACACAAAATTCATGACAGGACATTACATTAAGACAGAAGTGCACAAAGGCACAGCTTATTTCATTAGAAATTTCTTCCAGCAGACCTGCGAGAGGAAAGTTGGATAAGATATGTAGACACAGTGTGTGGAAAAGATAAAACAGAAAATTTTAAATTATCAATCATATAATAAACTTACATACAAATAATACACGTTTAAAAATAAATACTCAGATAGTAAATATACCTACAATATAATAATTATTATGATGATTGCCGATAATAGTCGGCTAAGTTTTAGTCTTATAAATAAATAACCGACTCCCATCAAAAACCACAAAAAAATGAAAAATAAGTTTTTTTAACACCTTTTTAAGTAGTTATATGTATTTTTTGCAAAAAGAATGAAAGAGAAAGGAGAATGGAAGAAGAACACGTGTTGCACTGAAGCCAAATAGAATGGGACAAGGGCAGGAAAATGATGATGATTTTTTTGCAAAAAGCTCTTTTTTTTAATCGTGGATTGATGGTAACTCACACTATTTCCTGTGGAGTATTAATTTTACATTGTTACTAAAAGATATAAGTCGATCATATATACAGATACGTAGAAAATATGTATTAAAGAAGGTACCTCATAAAATACTCAAGCAATATAAATACAATTGATATGGGACCACATGGGGTTGCTCCCCATTTGCTTGCAAAAAATATTTTGAAAATCGGCCTAAATTTGATGAAGAATCGCGTAGTAACATGCTAAAAACATAATAAAGGAGCCCGGGAGTCGGGAGCCCTGTGGTTAACATATACCCAAAAGGCTTATAATGCTCTGTGTATCCAATATAATAATGCGTTCAGGGTATTGCTGCAAATCCCACGCTTCTGTAGTGCCTCAGCAATGTTTGCTGATGCACGAAAAAAATCTGCCTCGCTACTCCACAGGCTCCGTGGCAGTCCCAACACTATCCTGCAATCGATAGATGACCGGGCAGACAGCCCGCTAATGTGGGCGCTAACTAATCGTACTCGATCTCTTCTAGTTGTTAAGTACTAACACAGGCTAAGTCATATTGTTACTAACACACTGGACCACATTGTAGTCTGTAAAATAAATAAATAATAATAATAGAGTCGAATTGAGAACTTCCTCCTTTTTGTTGAAGTCGGTAAAAAAACAGGAGACGTCATTTGTTATGTTATTGAAGAGAGCTTCATAGTTTTGGGCAGCAACCACAAGAGCAGCCATTCTTGGCAAGTCGCTGCATTGTAAAGAGTTTTCCGTGATGTTGCCAACCGTCACTTGTCTAAGAAACACGCCCCTAAATTGATAAATCAATAACAAATTTGCAGCTATCATAATCTTCTATGACTACTTGATATGACTATTTAATATTCTATACACTTTGACATTAATATTTACTTTATTTTTACATTCTTTTTATTATTATGATTAGTGACATTTTATTTTCTTATTATTTTAATTTATGACATTTTATGATTTCATTATGATCTCATTAATTTTTTATTTTTTTATTTTATTTGTTTATTGTAAATGTGAGGACCATGTGGATCATTTCTTTTATTTACTTTGTTTTTTGACGAAGGTCTGGCAGTTTGAGTGCTATAAGCGACCTACACAAATGTCCTTTTTTTGGTATTGTTTGTCGTGTCGTTGAGCTCCTTGGGTTATGAGTTGAGCTACACGATAACTGACAAATGCTTGCACTGACTGGACAGGTCCACTCAATCTGTGTGGTGCTTTCTTAAAAAGACCATTAAGTTGACCAAGATTATTTTGTCTGGACTTTAAAAGAGACTATGACCTCTGAGTTTGTTTCGGCTGTTTCTTCTCAGAGTAGTCGGGTACGAAACACCGGCCTCATCTAGTTTTAAAAAAAGATGACGTGTAAAAGTGTTTGTGAAAACCTACTTGCAAAATAAACATCATTTATCATTATTATTTATGCGCACTTAGGTAAATTTAGAAATTTTTACACAAACTAAAACGTCGAGAACAGGTGCACAATTTGGGATGGTCGATTTCTATGGAGAAGAACCGGCAAGAAACTCCACGGATACTTTTTTTTTATCATTTTGTTTTACAATGTTGTTGTTACAGCGTTTATACTTGTGTATGAGAGGACAGCGTAGGCCCGACGGTAAGTCGTTGCTTGCTTTACAAAAAATAAAATAAAATAAGAAGTTAACAAGTGTCTAGGAATCTACAAGGCCCACAATGTATAAATGACGGTCTAGTGGTTAGTGGATCTGACTGCTGGGCCGGAAGTCGTGGGTTCGATTCCCACCCAGGACAAACTTTGTGTGATGAGCATGATTGTTTGTTCTGTGTCTGGGTGTGATTTATCTATACTATGTATGTATTTATAAATTATATAAGTATGTATATCATTTGTCTGGTTACCATAACACAAGCTCTGCTTAGCTTGGGATCAGATAGCCGTGTGTGAGTTGTCCCAAGATATATAAAAAAAAAGATATAAATGTCCACTCACTTACTGCACTTATACAGTTGTTGCTTTAGTTACTTTCTTTATCAAAATAAACCTGTTTTAGGATTATGTTACTATAACGTAGAAAAAAGAATGGTATTACTAGCTGGCGCCGACGGCTTCACCCGCAAGATATCGAAAAAAAAATCCTATGTGTTATTCCAGACCATAATAATATATCTGTGTGCCAAATTTCATCAAGATCCTTTCAGAAGAAAGAACGGAAGACCTTAACAAAATAAAATAAATAATGCCAAAAGCTCCTCAGCTCAGCATAATGCCAGATGGCAACACAAGGCCGCCACCTGACGCTGATTTTCAGCTGCAGCCCACGAGTGCCATACGCTCGAAAACATAAACAAACACATAGGTATAAAAATCAGAATTGAAAACAGTAGTAAAATTTCGTCTAAGTAAGTATTTTGTCGTTCAGCCGTTTTGATAAGAAATAGTAACAGACATTCATACATCTATCCATCCTCACAAACATTTGAATATTAGTATGATTTTGCTGTCTAAATTTTATCTACATAATGAAAACTTTATACCTCTACCTAACACAAATCAATGCAAGCGCAATGTCATTAGAATTTTATTAAAACTGAATTGGAAGCACTACTGCGCACAAAAGCTTGCATAAACAATAAATAAAAAAAAGAACAGCTCCCGGCCTTTTTACTTAGGGTTGCCCGCCTTAAATTAGCATTTAAAATAAGGGGTAGCTTGACTATTTTATTCAAAAACACCCTGAATTAATCCTTCAATCTTATTTCACTATAATAAAGATCATATTTGTTCAAAATACATTTTCGCAACTGCACATTTCACATGGTGTCATTCGACACGTTTCGTAAAACTCGCAAAAGTTCTTATAGTTTCAACATAAGGGTTATTTTCGCGTGTTTTCCAAAATTGTGACAGAAAACAGAACACGTTTTCGGAACCCTTAGCATATGACAGTTGTTTTCAAGTGACCAGGGAGCCATAAAAGATTTATGTAGGTCAGCAGAAAGCATTGATTGTGACAAGATAATATTGTTGAAGCTTTTGACTCCATTTTTGTGACAGATCTTTTTTAAGGATACAATACGTGTCGACCATTGTCATGTAATATGATGTTAAGGCCCAGTATTATGTCGTTGACCTTGTTCATACATTTTGACGTTGGACTTTACTGCATACGTATGTCGTAAAAATACAAATAAATTTGTAAAAAATTAAATATTAACTATTCAATCAAAAACAATCCATCATTGAACGCAGTTTGGCATTGGAAATTTCATTGTATACTTTTTATTATAATTACGATTAATATTGAAGAGATAAACTGCTTTAAAAGAAAATTTAGAGGTGTGTTTGAATATTTTTTTACACATTTTAGTATATTTAATTATAATTTGAATTCCATCAATGTATGCAAAAAAGCCTTAAAAATATCATATTTTTTTTAGTGATTAAAATTATGTATGGTTTAAGAGATACACTGCGTTAAAAAACCTGATTTTTGGCCGTTCTCAAGAAATCTTCACCGTAAGTGAGGATTTTGCTTATGGGATAAACTGAACATGTAAACAGATGCGTTGGACAGATTTAAAATACAAATACAATACAAAAAATTCTTTATTTTTTTCTCCACAAGCAACACTTATAGGCTAAAACTTTAAAAATAACAATATTTTCAGTAAGCATCTAATGTTTATTTATGGGAGACTGGATCCTTAACTAAGCCGTGGCCTGTAAGACACCAGGGACTCCCCCTTACAGGGACAGATAGCGTCAAACCATTATCATTAGCTGCTGTATGGCGAAATTAATGCAACCGATTTACACACAGATGAAACAAATGTATGAATTTTTGTGGGTCAAAATGTGACGATATACGTGTAAAAAAGGAGCGCTTATACTTAAAGGTGTAAAGAATACACTGTTAAAGAATTATAATTTAAATCAATGATTCAATTTTTTTTAATTATACTCACTGTTAAACACTAGGTGTTTAGGTCAATGGCCGACGAAAGTAGGTACTAAAGATATTAAGTACGAAAGCGTTGGTTAGAAGAAATCTAATATATAAAATTCTCGTGTCACAGTTTTCGTTCCTATACTCCTCCGAAACGGCTGGACCGATTTAAACGAAATTTTGTGTACATATCGGGTAGGTCTGAGAATCAGCCAACATCTATTTTTCAGACCCCTAAATGAGCAGCGGGTGAAACCGCTGGGCACAGCTAGTAATATATAAAAAAAAAATATGTGAGGATGGATGTCTGGGTGTTTGTTACTTTTTCACGTCAAAACTGAAATTTAGCACGGAGGTAGATTTTAGTCTGGAATAACACATAGAATACTTTTTTTTCGACTATTACGCGGGCGAAGCCGCGGGTGCCAGCTAGTATACAAATTATTCATACCGTCTCATTAAAGTTTGTAATAAGATGGTACTATTAATGATCTGCTTAAGATATGCCAAAATTAATTGTATTTAATTTACATTAACATGAGATTAATGACAATAAATTAAACGCTTATAATAACATTGTTGACTTCAAACGTTCATCTGTCAAATTGTCAAACGATTGAAGTATTGAAAACCGATTCCAATACAAGAGATACAAATAGAACAACTGTATGTTACAGATATATGCACTTTTGGCAACCGTCTCTTCCTTATGACTGGGAGCATGCACAAATTAAGCATCAACACAACTGAAAATAGACTCAACAAAGCGAGTTATAGAGTTGGTTTTTGTATAGGGAATTCTCTGTGACATTTAGTAATTTCACGTGGACATTTCTGACTAGAAATGCGGCCCAACATATCGGTCAGACAGAATCTGTATTTAGAAGCTCAGTCACTCCGATTTCCCTGTAAACGGTAGTCGTGGATATATCTTTACCGTGAAAATGAATAAAAAGGGAAAAAATAAAAAGGGAAAAGTACCAAATCCTGTACCTGTGCAGGAAGTCAAAATTGGTGAAAAAGTTGAAGATTTGGGGAAAAGTGGTGATAAGATCGAAGATGTGGGGGTGATTACCGGTGATAAAAAGGAAGTGGTTGGGTTAATTACTGACATTATACCGAATTTAGAAGAAAAACTTGAAGGTCTCAAAGAAAAACGTGTGCCTGAAATTGTGAGTGAAGTTATAACACCTGCTGTTTATGTAAAAGATGAAGAAACTCCTAAGAAACCGAAACGAAATAGAGGGAAGAAGAAAAAAGGCAAAGATGATGATTTTGATGATGACGTTGAGGAAAAACCAAAGGAAACTGATATCCAGACGTCATCCGTAGAAATAAAAGTTGATATTTCGGAAGTTGAGAGCAAAATAGATGATATGCCTCAAATAACTCCTACAGCTCGTAAAAAGAAGAACAAAAAGAAGAATGCTGATCAAAAAGCTGAAGAAATATTTTCACCGGATCAAGAACTTCCTAGTATTTCCGTGGAGGTAGAAGTTAAAGAAGAAGTTGAAGAACCTATACCAGATATCAAACAGGACTTTTTGAAAACAGATCTTACAGATCAAGAAGTAAAGTCCTCAAAAAAGAAGAATAAGAAAAAGAAGCGTACTGATTCAGAAAAATCTGACAGAGAAGAATTCTCTTGTACTTCTGCTTTCCAGAAGTTACTTGATGATAAAGATGAGTCTAAAATCAAAATAGAAGAGAAGGTTGATGATCCAACTATCGCCTTAGAGAGTGTTAAGGCTGATATTGAAACTAAGTTAGAGAAGACTGAAGAAACTCTTCTAGTAAAGCCGGTAATGGAAAAAGCACCAACTCCAGTAAAAGAAATTGAAGATGCTAAGGAAATACCAGTTTCTGAAAGTAAAGGTAAAAAGAAAAATAAAAAAGACAAAAAACAAACTTTGAAACTTGAAGAAACTTCTAACCTTGATGTATCAAAGTCTGATCAAACTACTACCTTGATAGACTTCAATACACCCACACAAAACATTGTCGCCGAACCAGTGAAGGATGTTTTAATAAGCACCCAAGAAGATAAAGGTCAAGAGATTGCAATCACAGAATCATCTGAAGCCTTAAGTGGAGACTTGAGTCCAAAAGCTAAAGCTAAAATCGCAAAACCCGTAGAAAAAAAACGCAAAGGAAAGCATGAAACCTCTGAAAGCTTACCTCACGACACTTTCCTTCCTGACTTTGCTAAAGTTGAGGATGATCCTCTTAAGGTGAAACTGGAAATTGTTGAAACTGAGCCAGTTGTGTTAGATAAACCACTTGACATTGAGATTCAGACTTCACAACCTGAAATTACTAGTGAAATAAGTTTAATCGCACCTGATGAAGACGAAAAACTGATAGCCCAAGAGTTTGAGCTGCTTGCTGAAAAAGCTATGGGTAAGAAACGGAAAAAAGGATCGAAAATGCCTAAAACGCTTGACATAGGTATTCCAGAATCAAAACCCGAATCTGATAGCAAACAAACTGACTTTAAAGAGACTACAAAAGAGCAATTAGCAGTTATCACAGAAATATTGACTCCTCAGACTGACCAACAAGAGTTCATTATCAAGAGTGAAAAATCTGATATGCCAACAGCCGTTGACACTGTTCCAGAAATTAAAGAAGAAGTTCCTAAGCCAATAGCACTTGATTTCCAAGGAAAAGTATTATTAACGCCAGAAAATATAGGAGAAAAGATAGAATTCACTAAAACTGGAGAAACCACGGAATTGACGGAAGAGAAACTAAAGACTGAATCTAAATCTGGTAAGAAACGAAAAAAGTCCCCTAAACCCCCAAGAAAGTCTGAAGAAACGTCAATAACGGAGCAACGAGCAATAACACCAAAACCAGAATCAGCAACCCAAGAAACATCTAAATCGGAGGGCATTACGCAACAAAGTTTGGCTCAAAAAGTTGATGCTTCCAATATCACAAGAATGTATGATATCGAAATCAGTAGTATTAGAGCATCGGAATCTGAAGGTTCAGCTTCCGATCTCGTACCTGATGTAACGTATCCACGTGCCTCAAGTCAACAGATGCACGATGACAACAATAATACTGTTATTAGAGAGATTTTTTCTCCAGCAGAGTCAATATTAGACGAACCTTTAAAACAAGAAAGAGCTCAAACTCCTAAAAAAATGGAAGAAAAGAAGTCTCCTACAAAAGAAGAAAAAACAGACATAAAATCAAAAATGATGGAAGTGAACCAAGATATGGAAGAGTTAAGACTGTCAATTGAAAGGTCTTTAGCTGAACTGACGTCTATGGAAAAGAGTGAAGAGACAATTGAAAAAGAGTTCGAAGCAACCAAAAACAAAGCTAAAAATGTATCGAACCTTTTATTTGGTACAGACGAAAGTGCTACTAAACAAAAGCCAAGCGTCCGAGCGAAAAGCAGGAGTAAAAGTCCTTTTGTGGAAGGTGCTGTTAATATCCCTTCAGAAGAAATGAAGGTTCCAACTGTCATTGAAGACAGTCCCAAACAAAAACCTGAAGAAAAATCTAAGCATGAAGACAAAAAAACAAAAAAAGACAAACACAAGAAAACTTTTACAGAGGAGAAAAAAATTGAACTGCCTATTGTCGACACTACAGTGGTAGAACCATCATTCACAATCGACAGCACAACTATTGAAATGCCGCCTAAAGTAGAGAACCGGCCTAAAACACCAACTCAATTACCAGGCATTGACAAGCCTTTGACTGAAGCGCAGAAAGTTATTGAAAGTTTCATGCCCCCAATAGTTTTACCACCAGAAGACGAGACAAACACTGAAATACCTGAAATTGAAAAGAAAGACTCTGAAAACCCCAAAGAACAAACTGCAGAAACACCCGTAGATGTACCACCAGTGTGTCCTGCAAGAAAAGATAATAAAGGCAAAAACAAGAAGAAGAAAGGTAAACAAGATACTCCAATGACTGCTACTACACAAAGTACAGCGACTACTGCTTCTACCCAATCTCAACCTACACAAGAAATTAAGAAAGAAGAAAAAACAGAATCCAAAACTGAAAGTAAATCTGAATCAAAAGGTAAAAGTCAAAGCACAGAAAAGGGTAAACAACAAGCAAGTAACGTCGATTCTGAATCACAAGACGAACCACTTGACTATGAACCAATAGAAAATTTTGAAGATGCACTCACATCTAGTATTGATGACGTGAACAAGACATTCGAAATGATAGTAAAAGAAACACAAGAACAAAATAACCCTAAGATAAACATTATAGCACCGGATGAAGAAAAAACACCCGTTTCGCCGCCAAAAAACTTGCTAGGCCACCCCGATATTCCTGTACGATCGAATAGAAGGGACTTTAAAAAAGAAAAAAACAAATTACCAAATGAAATCACAGCTCGAGTCAAAATAAAAGATTCTGTTGAAGTTGAGAAGAAACAGACTAAAAATACTCAGACAAATAATAAAATGAAGGAGTTGAGTAAAGATTACAAGATGGATGATAATGATGATTTTGTTTACAAGTATAGTTTTAGGAAAGTGTTTCTACAGAGTTCTTGTCATGTATGTAAGAAGAGTTTGATTGGGTCTCGAGTACCGTGTAGTTACTGTAACTTGGTGTTCTACTGCAGTAATAAACATAAGGATGAAGACTGGAATCAGCACCAGGCGTTGTGTTTCGCTGTGTCTACCATCGTTCATCTGAAAGGTTAGTGTATCATTTAAGATTGTTTAACTGTATGTTTTGTCTCGAATCCTGTCATTTTTGTTACAGAATTTGTATCGAAACGCTTTCAGAATTTTATAAATCTATTAGAAATCTGTCTTGATCACATAGTAAACGATACAGTTTGATAAATAAAAACCATGAATTCAATTCAACTTAAGTAATTTGAGGGTCTAGTCTTGACTAATTCTAGAATCAACAATAAAGATGATGGACTAGTCATTATTGAATTGTTTCAATTTGACATAATCTACCAAAATGCTTTTAGGACGAGCCATGTTAATCCAATTTTGTCGTTGTGTAAAATAAGATTATAAGCTATTGACGCTTGTCTATATCCTCTAGTGATTCACAATATCTTTCTAGAATCGAAAATACTAACGAATTATCATTCCACAGATCAAAAGCACATTTATGGCGATGCAAAGAACCTCACAGGCCATGACTACCGGCTGATCAGAATGCAGATGATAGTGTCTTGTGAGAAGGTGCTGAAGAGACGGCTGGTGCCTTGGGAGCAGGAGGCGCTGCTGTATCCCAGGGTTTGTGCTCATGTGCCGTGCAGGGAGTGGAGGCAGAGCAAGCTGAGTGATTGTCAGGGCTGTGGGCAGGTTAGAGACAGCATCTATTACGCATAACTACTTACACTTATCAAAATATAGTTATTTCTAACAGAATATGAGTATTATTCATGTAAAGATAAAAAAGGAGCAGTAACTTACAACTGCGACGATCGGCCGGAGGACACAGTGAAGTACACTGTGACGGTTTGCCCAGCTTGGCGGAAAACCGCTGTGTTCTCGTAGAGGCGATCGGCGGCGGCGACCTCTCGCACCGGCGCGGGTTCCGTCCATGATCCGGAGCAAGAGGGAATGGGAAGCTTTCTGTGAAGCAGTTACGTTTATTATTTGAGGGTGAGAATCTCAAGCCCTCTGGAGACGCTCCGGGACTCGGCCGCCTTGAGACGACTCACGGCCACCGAAGATGCGGGTCTTTATTTTAGTAGCGTAATAGACTTTATCCTGAACCGGTCAGGTTTTTGGTATCAACTGTTTATTTCTAGCCTATGGCAGATAGACAGACAACGGACGACAGAGTGATCGAATAAGGGTTTTTTTTTACTTCTTGGCACGATGTCCTAAAAGACAGAAGCTAGTATTTTTTAGCAGCTGAAGAGTCGGTCAGTTAAAAATGGGAAGCCCATTTCAAAGCATAATAAACTCTATTTAGTCACACACCATAGATTCGTAGATCTTCAAACCAAATAACGTTGTTACTCCCCAGATCTCCTTTTGCACTGACAACGCCGACCACTTCCCAAAGTCTCATTCTCGCTGGTGTAAGTCATACTCGTTGTATGAGAAGCTGGTGAGCTACCAGCAGACCAAGGGCCGGTTGGAGCCGAAGATGCCGACCAAGGTGTTAGTGGAGCCTCACCCGATACCGGAGAAGATTAATGAGGTGCTCGCGTCTATGTATGAGGAGAAGATTGGTAAGTGAGAAACATCTTTTTTTCTTTTACTTGGTATCCAGCCTATAAGAGGAAAAATTGTCTATCTCTGTACCAAACCAAAAAAAAAAACTGTTACTTTATTCATATTTAGAATATCCAACGAAACTGATTCTGCTGACAAATTTGTGATTAGATGACGGTTTGTTATCCTCGAAGGAGCACATATTTCGCTAATTACGATGTGTAGTTATGTAGTATTTACATAAAAGCCACTGTGTAAGGTCAAGATACAAGATCCCTACAAAAATGATATGATGAATAATGATAACACAAAGAGAGTTACTTTTGCAGCGTGTTACTTAATATTAAATGAAACAGTGTGATTTTATTCGCTCATATAGTCACACAATGTACACTCAAAATATCTCTCTCTCTCTCTCTGTCTCTCTCTCACACACACACAGACACAAAGATATATATTAGATTTTTCTCTTTTGTTATACATATTCGTATATTTATAAAGTAAGGGAAAAACGGACCCTAAATGGAGACTCTTCGTCATGCAATATAAGCCAAAATGATACGAAGTAACGTTACTTCCATTTGTTTTTTTATGATCAGTAAAATCAGCTGCCTCATTCTTCAAATGTTTAGTTCTAGGGCATATCCAACGGTAGTTTTCTCACGATATTTTACTTCACCTTTTTAAGAGGTAGTTTTAATGACATGAATTACAGAAAGTTTTGTATCTGCTTGGGTTCAAACCCATGACTTACAACTTATAAGTCTGGGCCGTTGCACAAAGGCCACCACAGTTCTCTCAGAGATTAAAATCAGTTTTTTTTTAAACTTCCATGTTAACAGTTTTCCAACCAATACTTATATTTTGTTGATGGACGGAAAGCGAGAGGAAGGCCAAAGAAAAGATGGGTGGATTGTATAAGGAATGATATGAAGGAGAAAGGAGTAAATGATGCCGTGACGTCTGATAGGGGAGAACGGAAGAAGAAAACGTGTTGTGCCGACCCCAAATAGAATGGGACAAGAGCAGGAAAATTATGATGACTTATCTTTTGGACATTGACTAGAAGTAAAGTAAACTTTCATGTTATTTTGCGAGTCCAATATCCGTTATCAGCTTATACTATGCTAACTTGAACAAAAAATAGAATGACCGATTTTATTTCGAACAAAGCACTCAAATTGCAACGTTTTACAAAAGGAGAAAGCACAAAAAGGGCTTGTTTTATTAAAAAGTAAAATACATGTCAAAATTATTCATTGTGAACGTAAGGGGACACCCCCTCGATACTGTTGACCTAGATTTTAGTATAATAGTATGGTCGTCAGCTGGCGTTGGTGGAATTTGAAATATTGTGAATTATTGACAATGCGTATGAGAGACCATTGCTTGAAAACTGTATTAGAAGAAGAAGAATAATGAAATATTTGCCAGAATGTAGGTGTACAAGTAGTATGTATGATCTTAACATTAATGTGGCCCATTTACATTCTACCATTAATTGTGGTGTGCAAATATTTAATTTAAGAATGGATTAAATTATTAAAAGTGTCCTAATATTACATTTAGTGTGATGGAGTTTCGGTAAAGAATGAATAAAAGGAGGATGGCAAGGGTTTTTGTCCAAATAATAAAGACAATACAAAGCTTTACATATTTCGTAGCATCATATATGGGAAGCTACGCTCACAAAACAATTGAAACTGTATATCTGCATGTTCTACTAAAACTACACCAATACTGCAAAGGAAGAATTAGGTTGTAGACGATGAAAGTTCGTTAATCCTGATGATTAAACATTATGATTAAGCAATTGATTGATTCTTTCCGAAATTTACTAAACATTTTGAATTCAGTAGTGCCGTTTAAAACCATTCGTGATACTGAATGATTGACAGTTACTAGAGACGCTCCGGACGTCGGGAGCTGCAATACGGCTCCCGGCCACCATAGGTGCAGGCACGTTGAGCTAT
Organism: Ochropleura leucogaster; assembly: GCA_958449745.1. Taxonomy (NCBI): domain Eukaryota; kingdom Metazoa; phylum Arthropoda; class Insecta; order Lepidoptera; family Noctuidae; genus Ochropleura; species Ochropleura leucogaster. The sequence continues at coordinate 14,840,032 of OY288224.1, forward strand.
GAGTAGCTAACTGTCCGTCGGTCTAGTGACGACGGCGTGTTCAACGCGCACATTAAAGAATTGTCAGCAAATCTGAGGGCCCGGTTAGGGCGACTGCCTGACGGGGATAAGGGTTGTCCGAAAGAGATACCGCGGCCCTGGAATTCAAAGGGCAAAATGCTACTAAAGATGCTATTACTCCATCACTGAATTTATTGCTGATAAACAGGAATATGAAGATCCGATTATGCTAATTAATTATTAATTAATCAGTAATATGATCCAAATTATGTTCTTATTTTATTTTGATTTAATTTTTAATAACGATTCTAACAACTTGATTGACACAGTTATTTTTAAATTTTGACATTTCAAGCTATTTAACTAACTTTGTAATTGTGTTATTTTTGTTTGTTTTTTATACCTTAACTTTGTACGCCATCTATTAGCAAAACATAGTGAACCTATCTCTTATATACTACTTGTAAACACCTGTAGGCCTACCATGACATGTTAAAGCAGAACTTATTCCACTGAGGGAAAGAGATGGTGCTAGACACCCTGTATAGCTTTGTCTCTTTCCCTCAGTGGAATAAGTTCTGCTTTAAGACGTCATAGTAGGGTAGCTGTTCTACAAAATAAATGATTGATTGATTGAAAATAAGGAACAAGGCCGGGTTCTTTTCAGTACAAGTATGACACTCCCTTTAGCTGCACCCAGAGAGAGTGGAAATAAAGCCAAATGATTCAGGCAGGCTGGGAGTACCTAATAGTGATGGTCTCATTCTAAGACTATTTTCTACATGCAAACGAAATAAATTTCGAACAGTGAGCACTGAGTGCAAACCTATTAAACATGATTTATTATGTACTGCATATTTATTAGTGTTTGCAATAACTATTGTGAAACGAATTTAAATATAATATGTGTCATGGTGATATGAGTAAGTATTAAGTATGTTGTATTTGCCCACGGATTGGTTTCTACAAAACGATTATATAACATTATTTTTAGTTTATGCGAAAGCCAAAACACCTGTCCAGTTTTTTTTTTTATATAAAGAATCTATGTACAAAATTTCAAAACTGTATCATGAAAAACTACAAAGTTATAAGCTTGTTATGTTACCTGGATATCCGTAAAAATACACTGTTACCAACGGCGCATGGCGTCCCTGCGCCGCGACTGTGACTCGCGCCGCGCGCGGATTTTTCTTGTTGAGGTCCGGCCGGGTGTTTTGTGCGCTTGCGAACAGGTACCTACTTAGTGTCGCATGGTGTCCATATTATAATTTATTTTTTATATTTTTGGGAAAAAATATAACATGGTGTAAAAATGATTGGAATCGATTCAGTTACTTATTCTGAACAAACTATATTCAGGTTTCGCATATACTAAAAATAATTTTGTATATGTATAAGTTGACCAAGATTTTTGTCTGGACCATAAAAGAGATTCGGCTGGTTCTTCTTAGCGTAGTCGGGTACGAAACACCAGTTTGATTTACATGCTGAGCGATCGACTGCTGCGCTGCGTGTCGCGGGTTCGAAACCCGCAAGGAACTGAAAAAATTGAACCACAAAAAAAATATTGTCTGTATTTATTTCATTAAACAACATCTAAAAAAACATCGCCAAAATCGAAAAGCATGATGTTCCTTTTCGTTGCCTTTAAAAGATTCTGCCATTTGAAAAACGTATATTTTCAAACTCTTTTTGTAACCATATTTGGTATAAGGTGCGTGTGCGCCGAGTTGTATTGTTTAATTTCGCGATTTACCTTTTTTGTTCGTAGCTAGGTCTGCTCCATCATACCCTACCTTAAGATGACGTTACCTCATTATAGATCCGTATGCTTCTTTCCCACAGATATTTCGGACATTCAATACGCAGCGTTGACACAGCTAGCGACGGCTCCGCTTACTGCTGCCTACTGCCATCAGCTGAGCAGGAACAAGACTGGTCCTCTAACCAATGGTGTTAATAAGGTAATAATGGCAGCATCATGTCCTTCATTTATTCATTTTACATTCTCATTTTTAAATATGGAAAAACATAACATAAATTATAATCCTTACTAATAATATAACAAATGAGCAAACTCACTTTCGGAGTTTGTTTGTTTGTTACGTCTTCACGCCTAAATGGCCACAACGATTTTGATGAAATTTGGTACAGAGATAGTTGGGACCCAATAGACGGATAAAGGCTTTTTAAAAAAAAATATTGAGATATGAGGGAGAAAGAGGGAAGAAAAGGGAAAAGTTTGCATTGCTATTACAATAAATAAGGCGCAAGGGCAAAAGTACAGGCAGCAGGTACCTGTAAGTCAGGAAAGGGGTGCTGTGTTATTCCGAATTCAACGCGAGCGAAGCCGCGGGAAAAAAGCTAGTAAAATATATATCAGAGCGCTTCGTGCAAATGTGTGTATCTACACATTTTGATATTTCACGTGAAATATCAAAAAACTGGCAAGTCGGACTCGCGCCATAATATTTGACTCCGCAGACTTAGAGGGTTGATTTTTTCATAGCTCTAAGTCAGCGGTCGGCAACCTTTTGGCAAGCAAGGGCCACAAGGTGTCAAATTAAACTAAAGGCGGGCCGCAGTCATTTTACTCGCATAAATCCAAGAAGCCCAATATACCTGCTCATAATAATTGTTCATATTCCATAAAAAAAAAACAAATGCCATTGAAAATTGTTAAAACATAGGGAATTTGATTCGTACAATACTCAGGCAGTAGGCGTCAGGCGGTAGGTGAGGACGCCAAGGCACCTCTCCAGCCACACCTCAAACAGGGGACTTACCGCCACTACGGTGACGTACCCTGCACGGGGTTGCGACAGTCGCTCTCTCCATGCCACCATGAGATAGCACCGGAGATCCGCTGAAATGTCCGCTGGGCGGTAATTTACCGCGTCAGCAGAGATTCCCCCCGTTGTAATGCCTCCGCGCGCCATTCGTAAAGGCGCGCGAGGACTATCGCCTCCAGATCCCACGGTGGCAAACAGACAAGAAGTTTCGCCGCCTTTCCGGAGATCGTGCGGTAGCCCCGGATTAGCCTAATGGCTACCACCTTTTGGGACGCGTGCAGGTAGTGGGCGGCGCGCGGGTTAAATAACGCGCCCATAAAAGGTCATGAACCGCAGCAATTTTGAAAGCAGCACCAGCCCGCTCGAATTTGGGAGCCAAACGTCAGAAATGCTCCACGAAAATCCTCCAGCTGTTGAGAACGATATTCAGGTACCTCATCGTCGACCCGACACCGATGCGAACCCCTCATCACCATCAGCTGGGATCCCGACGGTGGCGTATTCCCGCGGTCATGAAAGACCATGTCCTCGGATTTGTGCTCGGATCCTCTTCGCGACTATCGCAATCCCGCGTGTTATTGTTTCCGCCGCTGCCTGGTGCAACCACTCCTATACCAGGACGAGTGTGCACGACATGTCTCACCGGTTCTACTCTTCAGAGCGACCGGGGAAGCTAGGTCGGCCGATACGGTAGTACCGGTGTGCCTCTCTGATGCAGTCCCAAGGCATGGTGTTGAACGTTGGTAATGTTGAGAGACACTGCCACGACGACCCCACCCCTGGACACTGCAGCTCCCGTCGTGGGGGTTTTTACGCACATGATGGCGTCCAACGTCGAGCGCCCCCCGTGGAAACCACACCAGTATGGTTTCCACGGTTTTCCGCAAGATCCGGCCCCGTCCCCACAAGGTGCCCGACGAGGCGGTTTGCAATTACTCTTTCAAAGAGCTTGTCCACCTCGTCGAGCAGCACGATGGGCCGAAACGCGGACGGAGAGTCCGCAGGGCGCCCCGCTTCTGTATGAGGACCAGCTTCCCCGTCTTCCAACGAAGTTGGGAACCGGCCCCCCTCCAAGCATACAAGCATCTTAGGCCAGGACCCAGGCTTTGACATGCAAGCCATTGGGTCCCGGCCTCCCGGGGTGGTATTTTTGGCTGTAGAATAGTTATCAAAAGCTCACGAAAAGTAAGACGAACGGCATGTTTATTTTTTCTATAATTGACAATGAAAAATTGTACCTAATTGAAAAATTGTAATGAACTGCTTAGCAAACTTTTTCAACTCGTCAAAATTAAATGGCATTTAACAAGATCATTGAATTCATAGGAGCTTTGAGAATATCAGCTAGTACCTATGACACATTTCAAAGTGTTGCCGAGCAGAGGGGTTAAAAGGAGCGCTTACTTAATGCGTTGATTTTGATAATAATCATAATTTTTTTACAAAACATTCACGGGCCGCAGGCAGACGTCCGCGGGCCGCATGCGGCCCGCGGGCCGCGGGTTGCCGACCCCTGCTCTAAGTAATCACAGACTTAAGAATATGGTTTTAATTTCAACTCGATACCTGTATGTGTTCTTGAGATAAAGGGTCTTGACAGACAGACAACAGAGTGGTCCTATAAGGGTCCTGTTTCCTTTTGAGCTACGGAACCCTAAAAAGTATCATACTATCGACACAGTTGGTACAGTGGCCGAGCTATCGACTGCCGCACTGCGTGTCGCGTGTTCGATCCCCGCACGGAACAAATATTTGTTTGGCCTACAGATAGTTGTTCTGGGTCTTGCTGTTTGTGTATGTGAGTTTATATGTTTGTAAACGCACCCACGATACCGGAGAAATTCCTAATGTGGGGCTACGTTTTTTATAAAAAAAAAAAACATTTTCTATTCTAAAATAACTATTGTTGACGGGCCTGTTGGTCTAGTGGTTAGTGGCCCTGACTGCTGAGCCGGAGGTCGTGGGTTCGATTCCCACCAAGCACAAACTTTGTGTGATGAGCATGATTGTTTGTTCTGTGTCTGGGAGTGATTTTTCTATAATATGTGTGTATTTATAAATTATATAAGTATGTACATCAGTTGTCTGGTTACCATAACACAAGCTCTGCTTAGCTTGGGATCAGATAGCCGTGTGTGAGTTGTCCCAAGATATTTATTTATACCGTATCCATAATTCTTACCTTCATTAACTTAACTAAATATCCTTGTTTCAGAAATCCTCATTCACGATCCACGTGGTCGGAGCGGAGCTGCAGTTCGAAGCCGATGCTCTCAACAAATGGGAGGTTTTCTTCCTCCACCTCAGACCAGACCTGCAAGAACTGAGGGTGGTACTCATCAACTATAACTTGAACCCTTCAAACTTGCCGTTGGAACTGCTGGGGAAGGTCAAGTGAGTTGGTTTCAGTATAATCCTACTAATATTATAAAATCGAATGTTTGTGAGGATGGACGGATGTTTGTTACTGTTTCACGTCAATACGGCTGAACGGATCTTGATAAAATTTGCCATTGAGGTAGATTATAGTCTGGAATAATGCATAGGATACTTCTTTTTTGGTCATCACGCGAGCGAAACCGCGTTCGTCAGCTAGTAGAAACATATTTTTGGAGAAGATCAGAAACTGATTATTATAAGATATTGTTTAAATACTGCAGAAATGTAGATCTTAATCATCAAAACCTATCAGTTTACATTTAGAACAAAATACACCTAAAAGAATTGTTCAATGAAAGGTAAAGTATTACTTGTAAAATTATATCAAAGACAAGGTTATCTAGACCAGACAACATGGTTAGCGCAGTGCACACGGAACAAATATCAGTATGATCTACAGATAGTTGTTCCAAGTCTGGCTGTTTGTGTATGTGAGTTTAAATGTTTGTAAACACACCCACGATACAGGAGAAATTCCCAGTGTGGCAGTCTTAAAATATATACGGAAATATGCCTTGGTAACTATAAGAAAAGATTATCTTCTTATATAGAAGGAGCTCGTGGCTAAATAATAGCAGCCGCTCGGGTCGATCTTTTTGTTAAGCCGCGCTTGCCCAGCTTGGTCTGTGGATGGGTGACCACCCGTTTTCATACCGAGTTTCCTCCGTGCCTCGGAAAGCACTTTAAGCCGTTGGCTGTCATTTGTAGATCTTTGATAGCCGTTACTGGTAGACAGTGTGGTCTGACAACCAGTCTTACCAAGGTGTATCGTATTACCCAGTACTAACTGGGTTGTGGAGGTTTCAGCTGCATCCGGTTAGATTGGATGCCGACCCCAACATAGTTGGGAAAAGGCTAGGCAGATGATGATATCTTCATAAATACTAGTACGTCAACTAGACGCAAAGAATTAAGCAGAGAACTATAACTCCTAAGGCGTGTCGCACACACGACCAACAGTCGAGGCGCAGTCGAGGCGCGGGCTCATTGGGCGCGTCGCCCACACGACATTTGTAAAGAAAATCTCGTTGCGGCGTGCCTCTTATGTGCCTGCGCCTCATCTGCACCTCGATTGTTGATCTTGTGGGCAACGCGCCTAATGCACCCGCGCCTCGACTGCGCCTCGGCTGTTGATCGTGTGGGCGACGCGCCTAAAGTTATGATTTGTCGGCAGATTATGTGAGAACTGTCGTCAGCACAAACGACGAGTTGTGTTCAACTTCCAAGATAAGAGAACTTATGCTGATTACAAATCCAGTGAAGACTATGTAGTTCCTGATATTGGTGAGAAAAATTGCTTCCCTACTAATAATACTTAAAACGGGATATTTACCATATTTGTTATGTATTCCGAGTTTCTGGTATTTCGGCAATTTTGCAAACACCAATGAACTGTAGTTATAGTGAGTGGGTGTTTATGAGCAGAAAGAAACAAAAAAAAAAGAAATTCGTCTGCGGTTTCAAATGTTCACGATTGCGAAACTTGTAAGTGCATCGTATTGTTAATTACCACTTGAAGGTTTCCAGTAAGTTCACTCTAGAAATTTTACGATCACCGGATGAATCAGAAAAGCATATATTTTAAAATCATCTACAGTACGGCCATCGAGAAGCGATATGAAAGGTCATTAACCTAAAGAACAACTGTGGCGTTGACAATCTAATACTTAGCTCTTTCCATATTGTGCCTTTGTCGTAATGTCTCGTTCTCCCGGCAAAAACATGACAACGTTAAGACGGGTTCGCCATCTTTCGGGCGGCCATTTTAGATGGGGTTTTAGCATGGGTTTTGTTTACATTTGGTATCGCTTCTCGTTGGCCGTACTATAAAACAATTTGACTATCTTCTTCTTTGCTGTAAGAACACCCAGTTATGGGTTAAGCTCGCCGTTGTAAGCTATATATTTAAATTTATGTGTATATTATTGTTTTGTATGCAATAAAGAGAACGCTTGAAGGTATAGAGTTGAAATTAAAACCATATACTCAAGTTCGTAGTCCCATTGTGCTGTGGAAAACCAACAATATAAGTCTACGCAGTCAAAAGATACGGTTTATGTCGTAAGTTTGTACGGAAGCCTCCGTGTGTGAGTCCGACTTGCTATAACCCGGCTTTTTTTTTAATTATAAGAATTTAAATTCACAAAACAATATGTTGGTTACAGTGTGCGCCTTCAATCCCAGCATTCAGCGCTCTTCAGTATACAACGGCAAGGACCCCTGGCCGTCCACCATCGACGCCATCTTGAAACTCAAGGTTCCCTTCATCATCACCGGCTACACCATCACCGAGCTACAAAAAGACTGCATCAGAATCAAGGAGTGTTCTCCAACAGGGTACAATTTCATTGCAGAACCTAAATACAATAACTTTGCCAGCGTCAGACCTGATAGGAACTTTATTTCTGACGATGAAATGCCTTTATTGTTCAAGAATTATTGTTTTGCTATTATTAATTCTGCATGATTCCTTAATAGTGTTTTGGTAATCTTCATTATGATTGGCTGTTAAGTATTTTTCCGGATTATGTTGGGGTTGGCGGATAGTCTGACCAGATTCAGCTGAAAACCAGTAGGCCTACTATGACATCTCAAAGCAGAACTTATTCCACTGAGTGAAAGAGATGGAGCTAGACACCCTGTATAGCTCTGTCCCTTTCCCTCAGCGGAATAAGTTCTGCTTTAACACGTCATAGTAGGGTAGCAGTAGTCATATTTGGCTGCTTATCTGACCTCTATAACATTAGTCCTTGTTGTCAGATTTTCGAACTTTCTATTGCTCATTTATGTTTTTTTTTATTATTATTTCGTTTAATAGTTTGTTGTCTTTAAGTTCAGTAATGTGTGTTCAGTAACGATTTCTAATGATTGTTGTATAACAGTATTAGTGTAAGATCATATGTAATTGTACTTCACTTATTCGTTTTCATGTGTTTTGTTTAATTTTGTTCTGTTTTGTCTTAATAAAGTATGTGAATTGAAAGGCTCTTTCTTTTCTTTATTAAAGTTATTTCTACATCAACCAAATCTTATTATCTTCTTTATGAGCAAAATTGACGGCACGGTTGCCACAGTGGCTGTTGTTACGCTGCATCTGGTGGGTTCGATCCCCGCTCGGCATAAATATTTGTATAACCTGAATTAGGTCTGAGGTATTTAATCAAAATCAAAAGTCAATAATTAAAATTAGGCTTATTATCAGCACTCTTTGAACTTTAAATTACAAGAGACAGTCTCATAAAATCGTCCTGCCCTTCGTCACTTACTAGTGTTTTATCTGGAAAGATGAAGTGGCGGAACAAACTCCCCAGCGCGGGTAATCTGACGCGTATTCGACCAACCACTTTAATTTGCGGCTAGGAAATCATCAAATTATCCGCGTATTCGACCAACCAATTTCGACATCACTTAAGTGACAACTTAGACTAGTGTTTATGCACAAATACTCGCAAAAATCTTACTTAACTTACAACTGCTTGCTGAATAAGTACGAAATTAAACTGTCTGGAGACAGTCTCCATTTCAAATATGCGTCTATTTTAGTCCATAGCGCCACCATCCATTGTCATTTTCGCATTTGGATCAAGAGCCAGAAATACTTCACGATGTTTATAGTCTTCAGGTATTCCGGACGAGAAGTTGTGAGTATAACGCCTTGCTCATGACATCAGAGCACGGCAATGTTAGGATCATAGGTGAGTTTTAGTCAGTAAAAGCCTGACACTCCGCTCAGAAGTGGGAGATATAATTTGATGATTTCCCATTGGTACAAAAAATACGTCGATGTTTAAATCCTTACTAATATCATAAAAGCGAAAGTGAGTTTGTTACGTCTTCAAGTCTAAATGGCCAAACCGATTTTGGTACAGAGATAGTTGGGACCCTGGAGACGGACATAGCCTAAAAAGAGTGAGAAATGAGGGAGAAAGAGGGAAACAAGGGAAAACTTAGCTTTGCCATTACAATAAATAAGGCAATAAAAACTACAGGTAGCAGGTATCTACAAATCACGAAAGGGGAACTTTGTTACCCCGAAATTAACGCGAACGAAGCCGCGGGCAAAAGCTAGTAGATAATACAATTATCTTATGGTATTTTAGTTAATTTGTTTTGCAACAAGCCCAACAACAACAACAAGCAACAAGCTTGTGGTGAAGCAATAAGTCATTAGCTACGTGAGCCAGAAATACTTCTCTATAGTTTGTCTCTCTCTTTATAGCAAAAATTGAAAAAAAGGCAACCGGGACACTACGCGCTCGCTGGTATAGTTTTAATGAATTAGCAGTACAGGAATACTTCTAAGATTAGTCTTCAAAACTAAGGAAGGACATTTCAAACTTACAGGAAACTTAATGTAAATAAAACACAAAAATACATTGAAAATATAACATTTATTTCCTTAAATCTAATTGTTACTTAAATTGGCAATATTCAAAAAATATCTAACAAAATTATACTAAAACATATCACAGATAAGATGATTAGTTACAAATTAACTTAAAACACGATTAAAATAACCTATCCATTGCCTCCCTTGCCTGAGATAGAACTGTTACTAAAGTTATTGGTAGGGAAGAGCCAACCTGAGAGAGTCGACTGTGCGTTCAAGTTTCAACAAAGCAGAGAGGCCTGCCAGGGCCTCTGCCTGCTGGGGTGAAAGAGATCGGAGAAAGAGATACCGCGGCCTCGGAACATAAAGGGCAAAGGAGGAATATGGAATTGTTTTAGTCAGTTTGACACTCCCTTTCACACCGCCCAGTGGGAAAACTTATTTGATCACTTCCTATCTAAAAAAGGAGGAAAGCCTAGAGAGGTTTTTAGCTATTGTTTTCAGCATTTATTTATTAAATATGCAAGTCCTCAAAACTTAGTAAATGGACGTGAAGAGACAACTCAAAAACTATTTATTGTTAAAAAAAAAAAACTTTCGGAGTTCAAAAAGTTTATAAACTAACAACGGATTGTTCAGAAACGTTTGTTTTTATTTCCACAGGCCCTTTTCTTTCTTCTTTGGGGAATGACCCGATGTCGACTATTCCGCCACCGTCGTGTGATGTATAGAAACCCTTGCACGAGTTCCCGACGTTTACGTAACAAGTCAATATTAAAACAAAAAATACCCACTTTACATGTGACATATTTGTATCTGTGGATGGTGAGAGTGTTGTGTGAGTGTGGAGTGGATGGTGTGTTACAAATTACCTAGCTAAATTGCTACAGGATGATTGTATTTTCAATTGAATAGGGACTCTGTATTTTGGGTTAAAACACAAACAGACACTTTTGAACTGTCGCTTCAATGATAACCATAAAAATTAAGCTAGAGTCCCAGTCACAAATCACAATAACTGTGAAAGTACTGTAGTTACCCATTCCAAACAATAGATCTCTTTGAAGAAGAATGGGCAAGAAACTCTATGGACACTATTTTGAATCTGGATAATGTTGCGAAACCTTGGCTATTTCATTCATGTCCGATGAACGATGTAGCAAGACGTGCAAGAGAGTCTATACAAATGTCAAAATAAAACAATTAAAATATAAAACAGAATTAGCGTTTCGAAATAACTCGTCGTTAGTTTTTGAACTTTTTGAACATAAATTGAAGAAGATATTGTTGGGTTTCAGTAGACAAATTAAGCTCTCCTACTCTAACTACCTAAGATTCAAAATTAAAATTCTATCTATAGTAACTCTAGTTACCAACAGATAGGATATCAAAATCGGCGGTAATTTAACATCTATACTGTTTTCGCTTGTACCATGGTGCGAGTGACATTAAATGAAAATACATGTTTATTGATGGGATCTAGCTATACAAGTTCCTGCTACTCTTTGACAACAAACATGTATAAATTAAATAATAGATTAGTATTTCTGGACACTTGTCTAGATTTGTAATTTTTAGAAACAAATTAATTCAAACCATATTTTTGTTGCAATGATTTAGACCATACCGTAACCTAGGATTATGGTCTATTATCATATTATACGGTCCATTTAACTAATTTCATAAGCACCATGTTACTACGAAATCAGTATATCGACTGATAGGTTACTCAAGAAAGTGTTGTTTTTCTAATTTTCTTATTCTCTTCTAGATCTTCTACTACTAACATATTTATATTTGACAGTATTAACCCCTTGCCCGCCAGAGCCTTTTTACGTTAATTCATCACCGAAGCCAACCTTAGTAAAAATGTATTTTTCATTTGAGACAACTTTAGTTATCGATGGCGTCTCAGTCTCGTGGCCGGTTTTGCAACTTAAGTGGTCAATGGCGTTCACAGCTCTCTCTAAGACCTTTTCATCGGGCCCATCTTTCTCATTAATCAGTCGACTCTTAACATTTAAAACCAAATCTACATTATTATAATACAATTTAAGATACTTGAGTTCACAGGCAAATAAGTACCTACTCAAAATCATAAACAAATCCAGATTGTGTCAGATTTCGACAATCTCAAAATATTTTACAAAAAGCAAAAGTTGACCAGTCATCAATGACTGTTTTGACTGACGAATTCAAGATGACAAACCCAGTAAGACTTTGCATGGCCTAAGAGTCAGAGCCTTTATCTTTAGTAATTGTGCTAAAAATAATAAGAATATTACTAGTGTGATGGTCATACTCAGTCACAGCAAATACAGAAACTGCAAGCGGCAAGTTCTAAGATCCTCAAATACTCATTTTACTACGTTTTAGCTCGAAGTTCAGATTTGAAGCGCTTGCACGATTTATACCGTTTTGCTTTAGTACTGGAATTGTCAAAGCATCTTGTACTTACGCTGAACTAATTTTGTGAGCTCGAACGTTGAGCTCTCAGTAAAGAGTCAGCACTTAATCTCTTTAACTAACATCACCAATAGCATGACAGTAAGCAGTGACAATGATAATGAGAACAAAACAGTTTTAATCACAGCACAAGAAAATATACCAAGTAAACACAAACACGAATCGTTAGCCGCTAAGCTAACAATTCCCGAACAGGACACAGAGACACCTGGAGATAGAGTAGATATAGAACAGAGAACACGCGAGCGGCTTACTGGTGATAGCTCTGGATACAGACCCCAACACCTATAGACAGACACGGATTAACACTAGTACAATGACCTCTCTGACAGCGGTTTCTCTATAGGCTTTATTGACAGTTAAAACAAACGAGTAAAGAAAAAGAACGAGAAAAATTTAAATAAAATTAAATACATGAATCTACGTATTGGCACAAACAAATAATAAATAAAAAAAAATGTCAGCAAGATGGTAGACTTTACTTCCCAGGACATTTCATGTATACTAATGGAGACTTTAAAATTGTCACATAAAAGAAATTCTGTTTTTTTTTTTTAAGAGAAAACCGCTGATTCAGAAAGATAATCGAAACAATTTAGAGACATAGAAAAAAGAAAACAATTGTTATAACACCTACTGGTGTATACGACAAAACATCGAGACAAATAAAAGTGCGTGTTATAATAATAGCAATTGGAAAATTAATGTGCAGTAAGTAAAGTGTTATTGACAAAGAAAGTAAAATAGCTGTTGACAATAATAAGATCGAAAAGTCTGATATACATCGTCTTAAAGATGATGATGGTTATGGTAAACGGGCAGACAGTGTAGCAAATAAAGAATTGGTTCTGTAATTACCATTAAATGTCTTTTCGATCTTAAATTGTAGCGTAGTATTATTATAAAATTTAAAAAAATGCATTAAATATAAAGAATTAAATTAATTTGTGATTACTGAAAGAAGCCAGATTGACATTTTTTAGTTTCTTTCTTTACAATTAAATAAAATGTATTTAGTTGTGCAATTCAGATATAGCGTACACAGTTCTTTTGGCGCATGAATGACATTGACAGGATGATAAACAAGATGGCGGCGTAAGTTTCGAATAAGAACAGGCGCCAAAAAGAACAAGGCAGCACTATTTCTAATCATTTACCATACACATTCATTCACTGAGCAAATTATGTGGATTAGCATAAAGTTAAACAATATTAATTATAAGGTTTTAGCAAAATTAAGTACAGTTTTGGATGCAAATTAGCTTGTAAATTATTATTAGTACGAACAACTATCTACAACAATGCTTTTAATATGAATTACAACTAGTATATTGTTCATAATTATTTAATTAATCATGTACTCATTGTGACCTCGTAGTTAATTTACAGATGGCCATACTACTATAAATACAGACGGTGCGATTGGCGCAGTTGCTGAAAAATTGACTGTTGTGCTGCGTGTCGTATTAGTATGGCCTACAAACAGTCGTTTCGAGTCGGGTTGTTTGTTTACTTGCGTTTAAATGTTTGTAAATGCAGCCACGGTACAGGAGAAATGGAGCAACGTTTAAATAAAAACCTATTTAAGAAATATATTATCTATCATGAAAGGTAGCCAAATGGAAAAAGTTAAAGCGGAGCTACTTATCCAGAAATGCAAGACCACAGAAGATATATTTGAATTATCAATTAAATAAGAGAACCACATTATAAGAACGTTTTGGTTATTAAATGACGTAAAGAAACGTTTTGTAAGCAATTGCCATTTGTAAAATCAAATCAAATCCATTAAAGCTTTTGTATCAACATACCATGTGAAGACTAGTAGCAAATATTTGTTGTAGTAGACAGTTGTTCCAGAAACATAAAATTAACGACAACAGTTAACAACAAACCTTAAACAACTGAAACAACAACCTGTTCTGTTAACACCGGTGCCAATGTTGTCCCACTATCACTTTTGGTTACAGCGGTACTATCATCACCTATGCTTGGTTCAACTGTGGCACTATCAGCACCAGTATCCAATTCACTTAGTTCCACTCTGGTATTAATAGCACCAGTTTCCCATTTACTTGGTTCCACTGTGGTACTAATAGCACCAATTTCCACTTTACTTGGTTCTTCTGTGGAACTATTAGTAACAGTATCCACTTCACTTGGTTTCACTGTGGTACTAATAGCACCAATATCCTCTTCATTTGGTTCCATTGTGGGAATATTGGTCCCGTCTGTACTACTCGCTATATCAATTTCAGTGCTAGGATTATTTGTACTAGATTCTTCTGTACTAACGTCGATGAAAGCCACTTCTATTGAATTTGAATCTGTACTGTTTTCATCTATACTGAAATCACTTTCAAATAAACTAGTCTCTTCTTGACTAAAAATTAATGTACTTTCTATCGTACTTTCTTCTTTTAAACTAAATTTTTCAGAACTTAACGTAGTTGTGCTAGTTTCAGTGGTACTTTCCTCAGTTAAATTGTTATCTTCTATTTTGAAGTCATTTGTTTTATTTTCTTCTACGTTCAAGTCAATATTACCTGCTTTTGTTGTACTAATGACTTCTTCACTTACTTTATTATTTAAATCGAGTGCACAATTTTCTTGTTTGCTTATATTAACCATACCGTTTTTTTCAGGTATTACAGTCGTTGTACTTATTTCTTGTATACTTCTTGTAGTTGTACTAGTTTTGTCTAAATTTTCACTGGTCTTAAAATCAATATATTCATTCGTTTCGTAAATATCTTCCCCTGTGGCATCCCCTGTATTATCGTAATCATAATTATCATCTTCGGTGGTCGTTGGCACTGAAATATAGGAAAGTGTAATAAATTGTGTGTTTAGTAAAAAATTAAAGTGACGGTGGCTAAGTTGCGTTCCATTTAAACCAAATAAAATAGCTGGTAGAATTGAATTTTAAATGATTATTCAAGATATGACTGGTTTAAGTTTTGCATAAAAGGTTGCTCAAAAGAGATACCGCGGCTCCGGAAGACAAACAAAAAAGAACATGGATGGATTTTAACAGTAAAAGTCTGACACTCCCTTTCACTTGGCCTAGAGGTAGTAAAAACCATTTTTGATGACGTCCCATCCGAAAAAAAATGATATTTTTTTACCTTTTTACCCTATTAATTCCAAAAGATTCAAATATACAAATACGCATACAAAATAATTAATAGATCTCAAATAATAATGAATATTACAATATACAAGGATCAAAATGGGAAAAGAGTCAATCTCGGTGTTTATACTATTTATAGTGCCACGTTGAATGCAATAATTTTATGATAAAAAATCAGCGTTCTGGCTTACGACAGACGAATCGACTCACTGCTTGGCTTGGCTTGTTTCAACCTCAAACGTCTCAAACACATTACAACCAAAAACTTTGCTATACAATTTAAAAAACTTACCAGTAACTGCAATCCTAGTATCATTCTTCTTAAAAGGATCCTCAGTGACTAAAACTACACGAGATTCATCAATACTGCCATCCCACTCTTTATCATAAGTCTGTTCCAGTTTACTCTTATTATCACAGCCATCGGCACAGTAATTAGCTATCTTATGCAATATCATATCAACTAAAATACTTTCTTTAATATCTTTATGCTTTGACGCAGCTTCCTTTTCTTCTTTTAACTCTTTGTCAACCATTTCTTCAATTTTCTGGGTGTAGTTTACGGGAGGAATCCAGGTATATTCTGGGTCATATTTTGATGCATTACCCGGATTGTAAACTAAATTGGTTGTGTCTTCAGCGTCATCTGCTAGTTTCATGTTTACTTTAGTGTATTTGGCTATGACAGGTCCTAGTGTTTCTGTGACGTAGTTTCTTAGTTTCTTACATTTGGCGAGTGTGTTGACGTCGTTGGAACTGCCCCAGATTATGAATCCTGAGGCGTTCGATTTGTAGAATGTGCTCAATACAATTTCCAGGTCGCTCTGTAACGAGAATGATTAGTATGTCACTAAATGATTTTTAGATCTTCTGCAGAGAAGTCGGTTTCTCTAGACTGTTTTGAATGAAAGGTAAAATCAATTCTACGACATGGTTGGCGCAATGGCTGAGCGATCGACTGCTGCGCTGCGTGTCGCAGGTTCAATTCCCGCACGGAACAAATATTTGTATGACCTGCAGATAGTTGTTTTGGGTCTGGCTGTTTGTGTATGTGAGTTTATATGTTTGTAACCGCACCCACGATACAGGAGAAATTCCAAGGGTAGGGCAAGTTTTTTTTAAAGAAAAAAAATCTTCTCGTAAAGTAAACATTGTTTAATTTTGCTACTGACACTAATGGATAGAAAATTTTATAATGAACATTTTGATATAAATATTTTTCCAAAAACCCAAAACTTTAATTTTATACAGATGATTTTATTCCAAAAAATGGGTATTATTCACTACTGTTACTCCTGCTTAAGGTTATTTGGTTAGGGTACTGCCTTAAGTAAGGCGCATTGCCTGTCTGCTGGGGTGATTGTGTAGAATGCAAATGTGTCCCCGCACCCCAGCCAGAAGTGACGAGAAGGAACACCGTGTGGTTTTAGTTAGTAGGAGTCTGACTGACCCCTCCGCAAAGGCGGAGGACATCCATTGAGGATTTCGACACGAAAAAAAAAGGCGCATTGCCTGTAATGATAGACGTGAGAAGATAAAGGGGTAAAAAAAGTGTGTGTGTCAGCTCCGAAGCACGACTGGAGTTTACTTCTTAAGTACGAGTATCTATAACCATACGCAAAAAGAGTTTATTCAACTGAAAAAAGATTAATATCGTATGAAAGGGTAAATTCACAAATTAATGAAAAACACTCACAGCCAAATTAGAAAGTTGCGCACTAAAGGTGCGCACCAAAAACGTGACACATTTTTGTTACTTTAGTAGGTTTTACCCCTCGGATTTTTCTCATACCGGGCGCCTTATATATGAAAATCGATTCTTAAGGAGTAAACTCCAATAAATTTCCTGTTGTGATGGATCTCTGAAAAATGACCATATTGACCAAATTCGTTTAGAAGGACTGTCATAGTAAGGAATCCAAGTCACCTCATTAAAATAGCCCTTATCCCTGTAGCGGTACCAGAAGTAGGGCAGTATGGGCGCGCCGCCCCGCGCCACCCGCGCCGCCTCCCGCACGCGCCCCCGCAGCAGCCCCGCCAGCTGCGCGCCCGACATGTCGTCCGTGCTGTACACGGACGGGAACAGCGCTGTGCTCTCCTGCCACAGCCAGCTTATACTGAAATTTAACAGAAGATAATAGTTACATTATATTCAAGAACGATACATCCAACTTTTTCTACATCTTACATCATAACACTGGGTTTCTTTTTTCGAACTTGGAGTCAAAATATGACCCGCGCGATCACAAGACCAGCAAAAAAAAAACTTAAGAGGTGTCAAGGGGCACCCGGATGGAATGAAGTTATTATTTATTATGTACAAAAAAATTAGAGGTGTCAAGGGACACCCGGATGGAACGAAGTTCCTTTTCTTCTATAAGAGAGACAGACAGAGAAACATGCGACGCCGCACAGCTTACAATAGCTTACTATAGCCAAAAGTGTCGTGACAACTTTTCGTAAGATTTTTTTCCGTCTAGCCCCCTATCACAACGCGCAATAAGGAATTTCGTTTCAAAAACTAGAGGGGAAAGACAAGTGACAATCGATGTCTCGCAAAACCTTTCGTTTTGATTGAAAGTTTTCGGTATCTTACGTCAATCCCATACATTTTTGACCGTTTCCATCCTAAGATAGTGTAGCGACACAAATATGAAGAGGCAAAAAGTAGGTACGACAGCGCCATCTATGTAACCACTGAAGCACTAACGGCAACATTTCCTACATCGCGCAAGCAAAGTTGTACGTGAAGTTAACATAATATACGAACTCCCGACACAACTGTCGGGCAGTGGCCCACCACACACGACACCCTTTTGGTCGGAGGATCTTCCCTTTTCCATAGAGGATGGAGACTCTACATTCTGTTCTTCATACCTCTAAAATTGTAATAAAACTTCTTAAGATCCTCCAGAAATAAAACTGACTCACCGATCATTCTCCTGAGGCACTTTATCAGCGCAAGCCTCCTTCCTGTTATTATACGCCATGTTGAAGCAGTACGGGAACCCATAGTACCCCCACACGGCATGGGGACGCATCTTCTTCGCCAGAGACACCGTCGCCTGCATGAACTCGCGGGCTGCTCCTTCGAAACGACGTTTTGCCTGTAACGGGAAGAACATGCATGTTAGATTTATAATTCCTATAATCCTCTAGATCATCAGCATCATCAGCATTTGCCTAGTCCACTGACAGCTTAATTTTAATTATACATAAATTACTTGCTAATATTATAAAAGCGAAAGTGAGTTTGTTACGTCTTCACGCCTAAATGGCTAAACCGATCTTGATGAATTATGGTACAGAGATAGTTAGGGATAGGGACCCTGGAGACGGACATAGGCATTTTTTTTAAAGAGAGAAATAATGGAGAAAGAGGGAAGAAAAAGGGAAAACTTAGCATTGCCATTACAATTAATTAGGCGGAAGGTAGTACCTACAGGTAGCAGGTACCTGTAAATCAGGAAAGGGGAACTGTGTTACCCCGAATTTAACGCGAGCGAAGCCGCTGGCAAAAGCAAGTAAATTAATAAATGTTACTTTTTTAAGTTTATATTGGACATCACAGATATTGGTGAAAGAAAAAATCTTGAGGAAAACCTGGAGTAAAGTCTGAAATCGCCACCCAGTCTCGTGCTAGCGTGGTGATCAATGTTCGTGCCTTGTCTGTATGAGAAGAGCCCTTTGCCCAGCAGTGGGACGGTTATAGGCTTTATTAACATACCTATTAATATAGAAAAAGTTAATTATTTAAGCTTACTGTCTTTTAGTTCTGCCTTAACTGATTACTTATGTTGTTTTAGTTTTGTTCTCACATACCAGACAGTCTCCTTCCTAAAATAAATCCATCAATTAAACATTGCCATTTCCTGATTCTATAAGATTGATCTGTTATCTAGACCATATTTAACGATGATGTAGACCCAGAACAAATATTGTTAATAGATGTAGGAACTGAGACTCAATGCGGAAGACACTAAGGTCAAACTTCTTGCGAAGAGATTCTCATTCGATACCGGCTGGATATCCCATCAAAAATCAAAATCTTAAATTTTTTCACGGTTCGGGTTGGTCGTTTTCTATGGAGAAGAACCGGCAAGAAACGCCATGATTGCTCTTTTAAAATCATTTTGTTTTACAATGTTGTTGTTACAGCCTTAGTACTTAAGTATGAGAGGACAGCGTAGGTCTGACAATAAGTCATTGTTTACTTTACAAATCGTAAAATAAGATAAGAAGTTAACAAAAATTAACAAGCGTCTATGAAACTCCCAGACTAACAAGGTCCACTCATTCACAACGAATTGGTAAAAAGAATCTATACAAGAATAAGAAAAAATATTGTAAAAAATTCATCATCGCTTTGGCTTTTATGAATTCAACTAGCTTTTGCCCGCGGCTTCGCTCGCGTTACATTCGGGGTAACACAGTTCCCCTTGCGCCTTATTGATAAGCAACGCTAAGTTTTCCCTTTTCTTCCCTCTTTCTCCCTCACATCCAACTGTTTTTTAAAAAAAATAGCCTATGTCCCAACTATCTCTGTACCAAAATTCATCAAAATTGGTTTAGCCATTAAAGCGTGAAGAGGTAACAAACAAACAAACTCACTTTCGCTTTTATAATATTAGTAAGGAGGGTAGGACACCGTCCGCGTGGACTAACATGCATTTGTTTCGCCATCACCATCGAATTCGCGGAAGAGTGATGTCGCGTGAGGATCAAATTCTAGATCATGCTCTAAAACCTACTCATATTCCGGGGCCGCGGTATCTCTTTCAAACAAAGTCTATGTTCCCTTACAGCTATGAACCCTTTAGAATCTAAAGGGTTGTTTTTTTTTCACAGCTGTAGATCTAAAGTTTAGATCTACGCAGTCAAAAGATATGGCTGTTGATGACGCAAGTTTGTACGGTACCCTTGGTGCGCGAGAGATTTTACTCTTGGCCGGTTTTTTCTTTTCAAGATATGAAACCCTTAAAATTAATAATAGAAAAGAAATAAATTACAAAACGTGAAGTGACTGGGTTTGAACTCACGACCTAAGAATTCATTTCAGTTGGTCGACGATGCCATCTGCTGGATGTAAAAAACTGACCTCTAAACTACCTCGACATGTTATGCAGAACTATATTCTTTCTAGAATATAAAAATGAATCGTAAAATGTGTTGGTTAGCGCAAAACTCAACAACGCTGGGATCAATTTTGCTAATTCTTTTTTTTAAACATTCGTTGAAGTCCAAGGATGTTGTTTCTATGGCGAGAAAAAGTAAATAAAAAAGCTAAGGGCAGAATAGGTTTTTGTGTATTTTAGGTGGAAAGGTAAAAAAATTGCATTGCAACGGCCGGGGCACAGCTAGTACTATAATATTATAAAGAGGAAAGTTTGTTTGTATTGACTATGTATCAAACTACTCGACCGACTTTAACCATATTTTCACTAAAAGGAAGCACCATTATCAGGCAGTGACATAGGCTATACAACATCAAGCTACTACCCACGGGAGCGAAGCAGCAACTTAAAACGCGGGCGAAACCGTGTAAGACAACTAGTAATTTATAAAAAGCACACCTCTCCTTACCAATCAATCTTTCAATCAACTAAGCCCATCAACATTCCCAGGTGGAACAGGTCCATATTTCTTGGAACTCCCAAATCTGTACTAATATTATAAGGGAAAAAATTTTGTGTTCACCAAAAATACTGATCGTGCACCAAATATTCTTTCCTGAATGCTAAAAAAATGCGTAGGTTAGGTTAGGTTAAAACTGTGCCCCCCTACGCACGAGCCGAGCGAGCGGAGCGAGCGGTGCCGCGGCAGCGGCCGGCGAGTGCCAGTAACGACTTGCATTAATAGAAAATGGATAAAGATTAGCTGTTATAGCTGTTAAGCTTTAAAGATCTAACAGTATAGTATAATTGATTTATTTGATAAGCAAATTTAGTGTGCAATTCAGTATTTTTGGTGATAATTTCGAATATTTTGATTGAAAAAAGGGGATTTACAGTTAAAGTATTAAATACCATCCATATTATAAAGCTGAAGAGTTTGTTTGTTTGTTTGAACGCGCTAATCTCAGGGACTACTGGTTGGAATTGGAAAATTCTTTTAGTGTTGGATAGTCCATTTCTTAAATGATAAATGATGTTTATTTTGCAAGTAGGTTTTCACAAACACTTTTACACGTCTTCTTTTTTAAACTAGATGAGGCCGGTGTTTCGTACCCGACTACTCTGAGAAAAAACAGCCGAAACAAACTCAGAGGTCATAGTCTCTTTTAAAGTCCAGACAAAAAAAATCTTGGTCAACTTACATGAGGACTATGCAGATTAGTGTCTGAAGTGGTCTTTTTAAGAAAGCACCACACAGATTGAGTGGACCTGTCCAGTCGGTGCAAGCATTTGTCAGTTATCGTGTAGCTCGACTCATAACCCAAGGAGCTCAACGACAACTAGTAATTTATAAAAAGCACACCTCTCCTTACCAATCAATCTTTCAATCAACTAAGTCCATCAACATTCCCAGGTGGAACAGGTCCATATTTCTTGGAACTCCCAAATGGTAGATATACATCGTCATTACAAATGCAGTTGTTATTAATAGATCAACACTTTGATATAGTGGTCTCAATGGTCATTACATTGTGTAACAGGCATGCGTTGTGGAGTGAGTAAGTGTGGTGGTACACGGTCTGTTTTAACGATTGACCCACAAGATTGATGCGGATTGACTCATACAATACTAGCTTTTGCCCGCCGCTTCGCTCGCGTTAAATTAGGGGTAACACAGTTCCCCTTTCCTGATTTGCAGGTACCTGCTACTTGTAGTTTTTGCCCTAGCGCCTTATTTATTGTAATAGCAAAGCTAAGTTTTCCCTTTTCTTTCCTCTTTCTCCCTCATTTTTAACTTAAAAATAGCCTTTGTCCGTCTCTAGGGTCTCAACTGTCTCTGTTTCAAAATTCATCAAAATCGGTTGAGCCATTTAGGCGTGAAGACGTAACAAACAAACAAAATCATTATATACGCGCGAAGGACCTCGCGGGTGGACTTTCAGACGAAACTTTTTTTTTTAGATATTTTTTGTGTATGTTGTTAGGTGGAGTGTTTTTCAGTTGTCTATCACTACATAGTATAAAACAAAGTCGCTTTCTCTGTCCCTATGTCCCTTTGTATGCTTAAATCTTTGAAACTACGCCACGGATTTTGATGCGGTTTTTAATAGATAGAGTGATTCAAGAGGAAGGTTTTTATGTATAATACATACATATTATAGTAGAGAAAAGTGGGGATTATCAAAGATTTGTAACACCCGTGCGAAGCTGGGACGGGTGGCTAGTAAATATTAATATGTTGACAAAAAAGTTGATTAGTCGAATATAGTGAGACTAAGATTATTTATTTTACCATGTATGTATTAACTTATATTCTTTTAAAAAAAATATTTTTAAATTTCAGTTACTAATAAAATTCAGTCTGATAGTGACTAATGAATACTGAAATGCAGTCTTATTTACAACTCAGCTCTTCTTTAATATTTTGATGATGCTGAAACTGTCAACCATTACACACAAATAAAACGATTGATAGATTGATGAACGTGTACCCCAGCACTAATAGCGCCCCAAATAACTGAAGCATTAGTTTGACGAGTGCATGCCGACATCTGATTGATAAATTACAATCTTACAATGTTTGTACGTACTTATTTGTTTGTTTGAAGCGGTTTGAAGTATGTAGTCGGGGAGCTAGTATAAAAATGGCATATGATCTGTTTATGATCAACATTGATGTTTGTAAGATTTAGAGTTCTATATCGTCAACCTGGAACGAGTTAGTGAAAATTTAAACGATATTGTGGGCTGTATCTGTTGGATGCTTTTTTGGAGGGAGTGTCAGATTTTTACTGACTAAAACCCATCCATGTTTCTTGTTTTACTGTATTCCGGGGCCTTGGTAGGTATTGTTTTCAAAAATCCTGCAACGCCGGCAGACAGTGGTGCAATCAGGCCCTTCATCATCATTTTCCTGGCCTTGTCCCATTCTATTTGGGATCGGCACAACACGTTTTCTTCTTCCATTCTTCCCTATCAGACGTCACGGCATTATTTACTCCTTTCTCCTTCATATCATTCTTTAAACAATCCATCCATCTTTTCTTTGACCTTCCTCTCGCTCTCCGTCCATCAACATTCAGATCCATCACTCTTTTAGTGACATGTGCTTTATCCCTCCTCATTACATGTCCATACCAAGACAAACGAATCAAAACAAAGGAATCAGGCCCCTCTGTTTGGCTAAATAATGACTTCACTTGGCTTATAGAGCATTTAAGAAATATTAAAAACTCTCCTTTATGTATTTATGTGGTTGGGGTACCACATAAATACATAAAGGAGAGTTTTAATTTTTCAGTAATACATATTAAAACTTAAAAGAAACTATACAATAATATAAAAGTGCACATTAAACATAGTGACAACAAAAAGTTTACAAATAAAATCCTTACTAATATTATAAAACCGAGAGTGAGTTTGTTTGTTACCTCGTGACGCCTAAATGGCTACACTGATTTTGATGAATTTTGGTACAGAGATAGTTTAGACCCTGGAGACGGACATTCGATATTCTTTTTTTAAAAGAATGAGAAATGCGGGAGAAAGAGGGAAGAAAAGGGAAAACTTATCAATAAAGCGCAAGGGCATAAACTACACGTAGCCGTTAGGGTAAGGAAAAGGGAACTGTGTTACCCCGAATTTAAAGCGAGCGAAGCCGCGACCAAAAGCTAGTAACGCTATAAAATTAACATGAAACCAAATGAAATAGTGTTAAAAATAAATAAACTTAAAAAATTTGATTATATGAGTATGCAATTAGCTCTCTTTGCAAAGGTTTGCAACCGCCCTTTGAAACATGACAACCAATTAACAGCCACTGTACAAACAATTAGAAACAAAGTTGAATAATTAAGCGCAACGCGAGAGGCCCTTTAATAAGCGTGGCCTAATTGCAACCACAGATAATAGGATTGAGCAATCAACGGGATGAGTGAGCCATGGTCTCGAGCGCGTGTATGGAATTGTATGGGTGATGGTAATTGTATTAATTTGAATGAGAGCTTGTTGTGTTTGTTTTGGTTGTGAGAATATTGCAGTGAGTAGAAAATTTACTAAAAACTGAAATTTTGAAGTGAGATGAGTTTTCAATGAAAAACAAAACAACATTGTAAAACCAAATGATTTCAAAGAGTAACCATGGAGTTTCTTGCCGGTTCTTTTCCCTAGGAATCGACCAACCCGAACCGTGCACCTTTTCTCGACGTTTTATAAGTGCCCATGTGTATGTATGTGAAATAAAAATATTTTGATTTTGAATGGTAAAGTCAGAAAAACATATTTATATTTTAAAACGTTGTCCCACACTAGGATTTTCTCCTGTATCGTGGGTGCGTTTACAAACATTTAAACTCACATACACAAACAGCCAGACCCGGAACAACTATCTGTACATAAATTTTTGTTTCGGTCGGGGATTAAACCCGCGACACACAGCGCAGCAGTCGATCGCTCAACCACTGCGCCAATCGTGTCGTCAAAACTTTGTTGTCTGTCTGTCTGTCAAATCCCTTTACCTTGGGAACGCATAGAGGTATCAAATTAAAACCATATACTTAAGTCTGTGGTTCCCTTGAAACTATGAAAAAATAACTCTCTAAGTCTACGCATTAAAAAATATGGCCGTTTATGTCGCAAGTTTGTACGGAATCCTCGGTCCCTGAGTCCGACTCGCACTTTTTTTGTTTTAAAAACAATATTTGTTTGTTTAAAATTGAATCTAAGTGATGTTAAACACGAGACACGGAGGAAACTCGGTATATAAATGAATGGTCACCCATCCCTCGACTGACCTAAGCAAACTAGGCTTTACCTTGATGATCGGTTGCTGGTATACTAGCTTCCTCCCGCGACTTCTTCCGCGTGGCATAGTTACTTTGCGCTTATTGAAAAAAAATTGTCTTTCTCCCCCCTTTCTCTTTTTTCTCACTTTTTTAACCTATATCCGTCTCCAGGGTCCCAACTATCTCTGTACCAAAATTAATCAAAATCGGTTTAGCCATTTAGGCGTGAACATACAAAAAAACTCACTTTCGCTTTTATAATATTAGTAAGGATAGCAACCAGCTCTAGGATAAAAGTATTTCTAAGCAGTTACATTACCTCTTCCTCAATCCACTGCTTCTTCCACCACCAGTGCCTCTTCTTCTCTATCTCGTAGGACACGTCCTTGTACGGCGTGAGGATGCCGAAATTCTGCCGCAGCACCGGCTTCCAAGACTCGAAGTCTATGATGCCAACACCTGCAACATTTACATTGAAGAATGACACTAAGGCTTTGCCAATAAGGTTGAAATTGGGGACGATAAATCATAAACCAGGGTATGTTATCATTGCCTCAAACCTTCACAGCCACCACGGGAGACGCTTCAAGCGTGGGGAGCCATGTTATTAGTCCCGGCCACCGTAGACGTCGACGTGGTGCGCGTTTCATTCGTTTGGTTATAGAATATACAATATATTTTTATGAATTGTAGCCTATATCTTATTCTGATATGTAAGCTATATTATTGTCAAGTTTCATCAAAATACATTCAGTATTTTTTGCGTGAATGGGCAACAAACATACTTACACACATCTACACAAACTTTTGCTTTTATAAAATTAGTAGGATATGCAATAGTTCTATAATAAATCAAAGCTCTGCCATATTTAGCATTGGGCATGCAAGTATTTTTTTAAATACGTTTTAAAACATGTCAATAAATTGCAAGAAATAAAATTAAATAATCATTAAATAATTCATTAAGATTAATGGATTACATATAAAAATATCAATAAATGTTTTCTCCGTTAGGAATTCAGCTACACAGCACTGTAATACGTTTCACTAATAATAAAAAAAACATAGTGTACTCTTAAACAGCGCTGTATGTAAATCCCTCCAACCACTTGGTAATTTATTGTAAACTAGCTGGCGCCCACGGCTTCGCCCGCGTTATATCGAAAAAAAAAAATCCTATGTGTTATTCCAAATTATAATCTACCTCTGTGCCAAATTTCATCAAGATCCATTCAGCCGTTTTGACGTGAAAGAGTAACAACCATCCATACATCCATCCTCACAATCATTCGCATTTATAATATTATAAATAAACTAGCTGTGTCCAGTGGTTTCACCCGCTGCTCACTTAGGGTTCGTCGGTCCAGCCGTTTCGGAGGAGTATGGGAACGAAAACTGTGACACGAGAATTTTATATATTAGATATATTAATAGGATTAAAAGGAGGCCATGCAATAAAAAGTTTAGCGCATCAATCACCTTGTTTTCAGTATATAGAATGAGTCACTCTCCATACCTTCCAATAATTATTTGTTTAATGTTACATTCCACTATCATTCACTATCTAATATTATACTTTCCCAATCCGAATACTTTAATAAATCGTATCGTCTCATATTCAAAACAGCTGCATCATATTTTTGTTACTAACATTTCCGGGAATCAACACAACGCAAAGTTAAATAAACTGACTCATTGTTAAAACGATCATATTGAAAAGTTGTACAAACAATCGACGGAAAATAATTATGAATGAAGCAAGAGCTCAGTGTTGTTTCTACCGGGGTTGCGGGTTGTTCGTAAGAGATACCGTGGCCCAGGAACATAAAGGGCAAAATAAGGAACATGAGTTATAGTCCGCAAATAGCGGGAAAAGTTATCTGATGATTTCCCATCCGTAGAAAAAAAAATCGGCTTAAGCTTGAAAAGAGAGACTTACGAGTTGTTGGTCGTGAATTTATAAATAACTAGCTTTTGCCCGCGGCTTCGCTCGCGTTAAATTCGGGGTAACACAGTTCCCCTTGTGCCTTATTGATTTGTAATAGCAACGCTAAGTTTTCCCTTTTCTTCCCTCTTTCTCCCCCACATCCCTCTTTTTAAAAAAAAAATAGCCTATGTCCGTCTCCTGGTTCCCAACTATCTCTGTACCAAAATTCATCAAAATCGGTTTAGCCATTAAAGCGTGAAGAGGTAACAAACAAACAAACTCACTTTCGCTTTTATAGTATTAGTAAGGATTAGCTTCCACCTGCGACTTCGTCCGCGTGGCATAGTTACTTTGGCCTAACTTTAACTCGAGTGATGATCGCAAAAAAATATTTTTGTTTTCCTTTTTTATAAATAAACGGTTTTAATCTGATTATTTTCTTCCCGCTTTCTCCCCCTTTTCTCACTTTTTTTGGCCTATGTCCGTTTCCAGGGTCCCGACTATCTCTGTACCAAAATTCATCAAAATTTTCGCAGGATTCTTCTTGTCGGGTTGGTACCCCACATGGCGTATAGTGTTGGTCATAGACCAAGAAAGGCCCATTTGCAGAACATGGTTGACTCATCACCCGCCTGGCGGGTGATGAGTGAGATTTCCCAACTAAGTTTGACCGGCTTCCAGTCTAACCGTATACAGCCCAAAATAAATATTTTATGTTGATTATGCAACACTTTTTTTTAAATGTAGCCTCACACTAGTAATTTCTCTTGTATCGTGAGTGCGTTTACAATAATTGAAATTCACATACACAAACAGCCAGACTTGAAACAACTATCTGTAGGTCATACAAATATTTGTTTTGTACGGGTATCGAGCTCAGCCACTGGGCCGACCGTGCCGTCGAAAAAACAACAAAATGTTACTGACAACTATAATTTAATATTCCCAAAACCGCGCCACAATATTATGCATAAACAAATTCCTAGATTAGACCCAATTAGAGCCACGAGCACGAGCTATATATAATTATGAAATGTTAGGTGTTAAACTGTTACCAAGGGCAGGCTCGCCCGCATAGCGAAGGATGTGTGTATGTCCAAAGAGAAATAGATATAGTGATGGTTTTATGTACCTATGGGGCAGTTTCTGTTAGTTTTTAATCTGATCCAAAAATAATGAATATTATACATTTAAACAGTACTAGCTTTTGCCCACGGCTTCGCTCGCGTTAAATTCGGAATAACACAGTACCTGCTACCTGCATTTTTTCCCCTTTTTTTTTTCGGCTGGGAAATCATCCAATGACTTCCCCCGCTCTGGGCGGAGCGGGGGGGCATGTCAGACTTGTACTGACTAAAACCCACCCATGTTCCTTCTATTGCCCTGTACGTTCCGGGGCCGCGGTATCTCTTTCGAACAACCCGCAACCCCGGCAGGCGGAGGCTCTGGCAAGCCCCTCTGCTTTGCTGACTCTCTTTGAGGCGCGCGTGAAACACGAACGCGCCGTCGACACGGCCTGTCGTCAATCGACGGACGGACGGTGAACTACCCATTGCTCACCGCCCACAGGCCCGCATCTACGGTGGCCGGGAGTCGTCTCGCGGCGCCTGGCGCCATGGGCGTCTCCCGCGGCGGCTGGGTTGGGCAGATGTTCTCTCCCTCAATCGCCCGGCCACCTCCTTTGCTAGCATTACTGCTTCGCAGAAGGTGGTGACCGCTTCCCATTCCCTCTCGCTCCGGACCATGGCCTGAACCAGGGCCGGACGCGAGAGATCGCTGCCGCCGATCGCCTCTAGCTCGGGCACGGGTGCTCCGCCCACGCTGGGCAGATCGCCACTGTGTGCTCCACCGTGTCCTCCGGGCGATCGTCACAATGGTGACACTCGGGCGCTTCCTCCCGCCCGATGATGTGCAGGAACCTCCCGAAACTAGTTTTTGCCCTTGCGCCATATTGATTTGTAATAGCAAAGCTAAGTTTTCCCTTTACTTCCCTCGTTCTCCCTCATATCCTACTTTTTCAAAAAACCTGGTTCCGAACTATCTTTGTACCAAAATTCATCAAAATCGGTTTAGCCATTGAGGCGTGAAGACGTAACAAACAAACAAACTCACTTTCGCTTTTATAATATTAGTAAGGATTCTGCTATATTTTTTTCCGTTGTGTTTTAGAAACTCTGATCATGTTTGGAGTTAATAATATTATTGTTGACGGATTCACTCACGTATTTATTTTATTGGCTTTAAATTACTTACGCGATGATCATCTCTGTTTGTTTATGCATAATCACGATTGGATTTGTTTAAATTAAATCTAAACAGAAGTATTATTAAAAGCTAGATAAATAGGTTTGAGAAAATCCTAATATTTACCTGAAATAATTAATCTTAATAATATTGTGTATGAGATACCGCGGCCCCGGAACATCGCGGTATCTCTTTCGAACAATCTTTCACTTGCTTTGCTGATGTCTCCTTGAGATAATACCCGCTACTGATGGACCAGTGATGAGAAATCATCAAATAACTTTACTTTGTCAGACTTGTACTGACTAATACCCACTATGTTCCTTCTATTTCCCTTTATGTTCCGGAACTGCGGTATCTCTTTCGTTTCTTCTACAACCCGCCACCCCTCACCTTTTTTTTGTTTGGCGTGGGAAATCATTAAATAACTTCCCCCGCTCTGGGCGGAGCGGGGGGCAGTGTCAGACTTGTACTGACAGGACTCACCCATCTAACTTTTGATCAATAAACCAGCGCACCGTTTATTCCAGTTCCCCACAAAAACGTTAACAAAAACACACTCACCGTTAAAATTCTTATCCGGCACACTTTGTTCCAGAACCTTCTGGAAAGTATCCAGATGCCTGATCAAGTCCCCTTCTTGCGGCACCCCCCCATTCCTATACTTGATCTCTCCGCTAGAACTGTTCCTCAATAAAGCTGGGAAATCTCCCGGATCATAAAGTATGGAGATCTTATCGCCTCGGAATGTGTCGCCTTCGTTCTGCAAGATGCCGAACTTTTCGTACAGATCTTCGAAGTTGATTTTCTTGGATTTGCACTGCATCGTGGGGACGTTCCAGTAGACTCTGAAGTCTTTTGTTGGGAGGACATCGTTGTCTGGCATTTGGACCACGTAGTAGCTGGAACAAGGAGAAATTTGGTTAGCTAAAGTTTTAGAATTTAGGAAGACAAAAGAAAGAAAATCCTACGTACAAAATTTGAGACTAACACTTGTAGTTTCTAAAATTTCGTGTTGACTGAGTCAGTGATTTTTTTATTATTTTTCTATTATTTTATAAATAGACCTAATTAATCTATAATATAAAAATGAATCACAAAATGTGTTGGTAAGTGCATGACTCAACAACGCCTGGACCAACTTAACCAATTCTTTTTTTTTTTATATTCGTTGAAGTCCAAGAATGGGTTTCACAGCGAAAAAAAGGTAAAGGTAGTACTTATAGGTTTCTGTGTAGTTTAGGTAGGTAGAAATGTAGAAAAAATGCAGCTAGTTAATAATATATTTTTTGCCGCTCAGGTCAATCTTTAGGTTAAGCCGCGCTTGCCTAGGTTGGTCTGTGGATGGGTGACCCGCTACACACCGAGTTTCCTCCGTGCCTCGGAAAGTAGGTAAAGCTTTTGGTCCCGGCTGACATTTGTAGATCTTTGAAAGTCGTAACCGGTAGTCAGTGTTCCGAAAGTCTGAGAACCAGTCTTACCAAGGGGTATTGTTTTACCCAGTAGGTACTAACTGGTTTATGGAGGTCAGATAGGTAGTCGCTCCATTGAAAATACTCGTATTCAGTTGCATCCGGTAAGACTGGAAGGCGACCTCAACATAGTTGGGAAAAGGCTAGACAAATGATAATTTATAAATAGTGTGATTGGTACAGATTATGAAATAATAACAATAGGAAACATGACGCGGTACGAAAGCTGACGCATGCAGACCTACATAATTACATTTATGTAATATCAATAAAATGATTATTGTTTATAATGTAGGTATGTTGAGTCAATGGCCGCGACAATTATGTCATGTCGAGACCTTAATTGATTGTTTATCATTCAAATTAGGTACCTATCATTGGCCAAATGGTTTGTTGGTTGAAAATGTAGTTTTGTTTTAAAAAAAAAACTTTTATGATTTGTATTTAATCAGTTGGGTCTGCGGACGGTGAGCAATGACTCACTAGCTCACCGTCTTTCTGTCTAGTGACGACAGGCTATGTCGTTAGTGTGCGAGTGAGATAGCTGTAGCTCACTCCTCCTTCTTACCTGAGACAGGGTATGCTGCAAGCAAACTGTAACTGCTGGCTTGATTGTATAGAATGCAATAGTGGGGACACAGTTGGCACCTTCGCCAGAGAATGAACACCGTGTGGTGTGAGTCAGTAAAAGTTCTTGATACCCCTCTGGCACCCCGGGGGGAGGGGAGCGGGGGGTATCCATCGAGGATTTCCATACGATTAAAAAACGATTGTTTATAAAAAAAAATTCGTCGTGTCAAATTATGGAAACTGTCAATTTTCTTATTTGTTTACATTAAAACAGAAGAACACAAAGGTACAGCTTATACCTTTAAAAAATTCTTCAAAGCGAGAGGAAAGTTGGATGAGATTATGTAGACACAATGTATAGAAAAGACAAAATAGCAAAAATCCTTCCTTACTATATATATAATATATATACAATTATAATATTATAATAATATTATAAAAGCGAAAGTGAGTTTGTTTGTTTGTTACCTCTTCACGCTTTAATGGCTGAACCGATTGTGATGAATTTTGGTACATAGATAGTTGGGAACCAGGAGACGGACTTAAGCTAATTTGTATTGGGAAAAAGTGGGATGTGTGGGAGAAAGAAGGAAGAAAGAGGGAAAACTTAGCGTTGCTATTGCAAATCAATAAGGCGCAAGGGGAACTGTGCTACCCCAAATTTAAAGCGGGCGAAGCCGCGGGCGAAAGCTGGTTAAAATTATAAAGCATAAACTAAACAAACATGCAAATAATACACCTTTGGAAATAAGTACTGAGATAGTAAAATATGTCTTAAATATATAACATATTATAAAACTATTCTTTTAGCAAAACTGACGAATCAACGAAACGAGTGACGTAAACTGATCAGTGTGACGAGAAATCTTATTAACTGTCATACATATTTTCTTTGTTATCTCTCTTATACCACTTATTACCAGTCTGCTAAATATCCTGTCCTGATTTAATTTACCCTCATAAAACACATTAAAAATTAAGGCTCTCGCCCACTGCCGCGTAACATGTCAACAGGTCACTGACCTTTAGGTATTGTTTGATGTTCGTATTTGGTTCGCACTTGATTGAGCCATTTCTTACCGGTCTTAGTTTATACAGAGTGTTTTAGAAATTTGTGGACATCATCAACTACCTAGTCTTTTACGAATTTTTTTGGGGACGGCCATTTTTTTTTTTTTTGCCGATCCTCATGGATGTCCCCCGTCCTGGGGAGCACAGAGTAAAACCACACCGGTGTTTCTTCTCAGACTTGTGTTAGGGGGCAGCGGGAATAAGTACGACTTCCGCTGCCCTGGATTAGTGTGGCCTGACGTGCCCTGAGTGGACCTCGTCTTCAGGGGGGGGGGAGTGAGGTACAGACTCCCCCCGCTATGTCTGAGAGGCGCGCGTGGATCACATCGCGCCGCCGTCTCGGGTCCAATGTGATGGGGGCGACGGATGATGGGGTCGGCATCAAGCGGATGCAACTAAATATCTTTGTACATGAGTGAGTGCCTTTCTGTACCCCAATTAAATACCTACTGGGTTTTACGATACCCTTCTTTTTTAATGGTTGCCCAACACAAGGAATTTCTCTTGTATCCTGGTTGCGCTAACATATGTACATTTATACTCACATACACAACAAACCTGACCCGGAACAACTACCTGTCGGTCATACAAATATTTGTTCCATGCGGGGTTCGAACCCGCGACTGATTGACTGTAACGACTATCAAGGAACTTCAAATGTCAGCTGGAAGCGACCAACCCATCCACGGGCCAACCTTGTCAGGCACTGCTTAACCTTGAACCCTCTTACGATTTTTTCTATTGTTATTAAAATGTTGGGTCACATTGAGAGAATGGTTGAGTTTAAAAAAAACCATTTCAGATATTAATCTGCATAGTCCTCATGTAAGTTGACCAAGATTTTTTATTTGGACTTTAAAAGAGAGAGTTTCGGCTGTTTCTTCTCAGAGTAGTCGGGTACTAAACACCGGCCTCATCTAGTTTTAAAAAAAGACGTGTAAAAGTGTTTGTAAAAATCTACTTGGAAAATAAACATCATTTATTATTTAAAATAAAGCATTTCTGAAACAAGCTGTATAGAAAGACTAGTATTAATTTGTGATCTTGACCGTGGAGATAACAATTATGAATGAAGTAAGTGTGATGTCATATTTATTGGAGCTAGTTTAAGAGCTAGTATCTAGGAATTTATTTTATTGGATTTGACATTCAAGTGTAGGACAATGGCTGTCAGTCTTTATTTATAAATGTTGCCACTTAATTTTTTATAAACATGTAGAAGTCAGTTACTATATTGATGATGGAGATTTTTTATCTTTAGTTTTTATTTAGTTTAAGAGTAGAGTCGCTGGTCTTTTAATTTGGTCAAAAATCTTATTTTTCGTACTCACCAAGCTTATCTGCCTCTAGTAACATTTATGTGTTATGGGTTTAATAATATTGCTGAATGGCGAGGAAGAAGAAAAATAGAAACATTGTGTGAGAAATGATTTGAAAGGAAAAGAATAAGATGATAGCGAAGTTACGTTTGACGTAGGATGGAAGTAAAAAACAGCCAAATGCGAGTCGGATTCGCACACCGAGGGTTCCGTTCAACTTGCGACGTCTATTGACTGTGTAGACGTAGAGGGAAGATTTCAGATCTCGTGAAGACTCAACCAAGCGCAGGGCAATGTAAAGGAAGACTAGATGGAATATCATCAAATAACTTCTCCCGTCGGATTTATAACAATCATATGGATAACAAATTATGTAATATTGTGACACTTTAATAATTTAATCCATTCTTAAATTAAATATTTGCACACCACAGTTAATGGTAGAATGTAAATGGGCCACATTAATGTTAAGATCATACATACTACTTGTACACCTACATTCTGGCAAATAAATTATTCTTATTCTTATTCTTCTCGGTATAAAACAAAAGAGACTGCATGACTTTTACTGACTAAAACCCATCCATGTTCCTCCTATTGCCCTTTATGTTCCGGGGCCGCGGTATCTCTTTCGAACAACCCGCAACCCCGGCAGCAGTGGCCACGACAGACCCTTGTGTACTTGGAGCCCATGACATACACAAATGCTGAAACTTGAAATTTCTGATTATCGCGCCATTTTCCTTGCCATAACCAAGTGTCTCTGGTTTAGTTTATCCGATCGATTGACTATATTAGTATTGTCTACAGAGTTAATTTTAGTCTTGCGCTTTACGATGTTTCTTATGCTCCAATTCCCGTAAATGTAACCAGAATCGTAACTGCAATTTCATGATTTTGAAATATGAGCTGAAACTGTTTCCTTAGGGTGAAAATATTGTAGTCGCGAATTCATAGACTTCTTTTGATTTAGCGCGTTCCATTGTCGATGTCATGTTTGTCCTCAGGCCAGGATTAAGGTCAAGGATAAGCACGTTGAATATAAAACATGGCCAAGAGCGAGTCAGAATCGCGCACTGAGGGTTCTGTACAAACTTGCGACATAAATAGCCATATCTTTTTACTGCGTAGACTAAGGCGCGTCGCCCACACGACCAACAGTCGAGGCACAATCGAGGCGCGGGCGCATCTGGCGCGTCGCCCACAAGATCAACAGTCGAGGTGCAGTTGAGGCAGGCACATAAGAGGTACGCCGCAACGAGATTTTCTTTATAAATGTCGTGTGGGCGACGCGCCTATCGCGCCCGCGCCCCGACCACACCCCGACTGTCAATCGTGTGGGCGACGCGCCTATCGCGCCCGCGCCCCGACCGCACCCCGACTGTCAATCGTGTGGGCGACGCGCCTTAGAGGGTTGATTTTGTCACAGGACAAAGAGACTACAGAGTTGACTAGTAGCGATTTTAATTTCAACTCAATGCCTTTACGCGTTCCTGAGATAAAGAGGGACAAAAAAGTGATCCAATATTATCCAATTTGACGGGCCTGTTGGTCTAGTGGTTAGTGGCCCTAACTGCTGAGCCGGAGGTCGTGGGTTCGATTCCCACCCAGGACAAACTTTGTGTGATGAGCATGATTGTTTGTTCTGTGTCTGGGTGTGATTTATCTATAATATGTATGTATTTATAAATTATATAAGTATGTGTATCAGTTGTCTGGTTACCATAACACAAGCTCTGCTTAGCTTGGGATCAAATAGCCGTGTGTGAGTTGTCCCAAGATATTTATTTATTTATTTTATTTAATAAGGGTTCCATTTTTTTCCTATTAAGTTACGGGACTCGAAAAATAAAGTAGAAACGAGCGCTGTAGGGTTACCATGACATCTTATAGCAGTTCTTAATCCCGTGTGAGAAAGAGATGGTGCTAGACACCCTGTATAGCTCTGCCTCTTTCCCTCAGTGGAATAAGTTCTGCTTTAAGACGTCATGGTAGGGTAGCAAATTGTAATACTTATCTTAACTTCGTCCTGCTATTTCTCATCCAAACAAGGATTCAAGATATAAACCGCTGGACCTGGTTATAGCCAGATTTTCACCCTTTTCGGTCGAAATCTGTTGAGTTTTAGTCCTGTGAAATCTATTTTTTTATTGTGAATTTGCAATAGTGATCACGGAGCTTGTATTTGTGTCTAATTGGCAATATAAGCTTGTCACATATAACATGGTACTTGAATATTATGGTGAACTAGCAGCTTCGCCATCGTCATATCGAAAAAAAAAGTATCCTATGTGTTTTTCCAGACCTTAATCTACCTCTGTGTCAAGTTTCATCAAGATCCGTTCAGCCGTTTTGACGTGAAAGAGTAACAAACATCCATCCATCCTCACAAACATTCTCATTTATAATATTAGTAGGATTGTGCGTTTTAAAAGTGCGGCTAAAATCTATTTGTTTACTAAGAGCACGTTAGATCGTGTGTTTCCTCAATTAGCTTGCACAATATATTAAATAACAAAACATTACAATTTATTTACTAGGTACTATTAATCACAATAAAATCTTGTACTGTATTTCTGTTATCTTGTACTTTATTAGAAATGACGCAATGTTCTGAGAAAAACAACAATTAACAACGGTATTGTGTTATATGTTAATTGTTACGCCCTGTTCTCGTCGTCAGGGGTGACAGCGGCGGGTCTGTGGACGGTGAGCAATGGGTAGCTCACCGTCCGTCCGTCTGTTGACGACAGGCCGTGTCGACGGCGCGTTGGTGTTCCACGTGCGCCTCAAAGAGATGTCAGCAAAGCAGAGCCACCGCCTGCCGGGGTTGTGGGTTGTTCGAAAGAGATACCGTGGCCCCGGAACATAAAGGGCAATAAAAGGAACATGCGTGGGTTTTAGTCAATACAAGTCTGACACTCCTCCCCACCTCCGCCCAGAGCAGGGGAAGTTATTTGATGAATTCCCATCCGCAAAAAAAGGGCAGCGACTTGCGATTTGCGATTTGCGATTTGCGACAGCGACTTGCGACTGCGACTTGCGACAGTGACGTACGACGGCCATTTGCGCAAGCTAAGTTGTCTTATGCCCTGAATTATAGTTATAGTATTTTGTTGTTGTAAATATTATTATTGTTGAACATGAACTTTGTTCGTTTGTAGAATAAGTTGAATTGCACAAATATGATCGAGGTCATTGTTCTGTTTTTAATTATAAATAACTATACAGGTATCAATGAAATTTTACTTAGACAATGCATTTCGTTTATTGTATAATACTATGAGTAACGTCTTGACGAGAAACATTTTTTTAAATTGAAATACATTGATTAGTGTTTCACGCGCGACTCAAAGAGATGTCAGCAAAGCAGAAGGGCTTGCCAGGCCCACCGCCTGTCGGGGTTGCGGGTTGTTCGAAAGAGATACCGCGGCCCCGGAACGTAAAGGGCAATAGAAGGAACATGGGTGGGTTTTAGTCAGTACAAGTCTGACTCTCTCGCCCAGAGCGGAGGAAGTTATTTGATGATTTTTTGTTAAAATTTCATAAAAATGTTAAATTTACTAATTTTAATTCCAAACTCAACCTGCTTCAATATTTAGTTATTACAAACTTTTTATTTATTTTTTTAATTATATAATATATGAACTGTTATTTTGTTAGCTTATAGTTAATTATATTGTGCATGCTGTGGTCTCCTGTAAGTGAAGGAGTGCACCTACGTGATTCTATTGTCGTCCATAATTTAACTTAAATGATCTGTGTACATCTTTTGTTGGAGATCCTTAATAAATAAATAAATGATTTACTATACGCAGGTTTATTCCTAAGGTTTGGACATTAAGGCCTGACTTGTCACGGAGAGGAGGCCAAAGTCCCACCCGTGGCACATAGTGGAACAATAACAGACAGACAAAAATATTATTATTTTAGTATTTCATTTCGTAATGAAGACAAAACCGTTATATTGAGGTTAGCATGCTTGGGTGTCATAAAGTAGTCAATGATTAAGTTTGGTCGATTTCTCGACACGCGAAGATGTTTGATATTTTATTCCTGGTTTATGAGTTTTTAACCGACTTTTAGAAGAAGGAAGAGGTTATCATTACCTGTCATATATTGGATTATTATTGTATGTATTTATTGTTGAATCGACCTGATATTTATACTAATTTACCTGCGTCATTGATAAGCATCAATGTGATAAGCAATAATAAATTCAAATTAATTTTCAATGAATGTCATACCATTGTCATTACGTCAATAAATTTAACATGTCATTACTATAACAAATATTAGTATTACAATTTCAAAGTCAAAATGTCAGTAGTCTAAATGTCAAAAATCAAAAATGTCATGAATAAAAATTTCAAAAATTAATGTGTACGAATTAATAAATATTTTTCAAAAATCTTTGAAATAACCGGTACGAACTCAATGTTACCTAATTATTATGAATTTATTAATTTCTATTTTACATTAATTATATAGAGGTTACTTCTTATTTAAAAAACAAATTGTGCCCGACCATAAGAACCGTATTATTATGTTTTTTTAATACCTTGTCAAACACATGTGAGATGCAATAAATAATTGAAT
This sequence comes from Ochropleura leucogaster, assembly GCA_958449745.1. Classification (NCBI taxonomy): domain Eukaryota; kingdom Metazoa; phylum Arthropoda; class Insecta; order Lepidoptera; family Noctuidae; genus Ochropleura; species Ochropleura leucogaster. The sequence goes on from OY288224.1 coordinate 14,878,295, forward strand.
TGAATCATTTCGACTTCATATTAATTTCACGCAAATTGATAAGATTCATTCATACATTTCACTTAATTGTAAGTTGCAATTGCTTCTGTAACATAGACTTTTACGCGACTAATAATAATAAATAAATAAATATCTTGGGACAGCTCACACACGGCTATCTGATCCCAAGCTAAGCAGAGCTTGTGTTATGGTAACCAGACGAGTGATATACATACTTATATAATTCATAAATATATACATATTATAGATAAATCACACCCAGACACAGAACAAACAATCATGCTCATCACACAAAGTTTGTCCTGGGTGGGAATCGAACCCACGACCTCCGGCTCAGCAGTCAGGGCCACTAACCACTAGACCAACAGGCCCGTCAACGTCACTAATAACGTCTGCCAGCCACCATCTCATCTACGCCTAATGTTAAGTATACAGTTGCCTACCTATGTTATAAATAAGAATAGTTTCTATGCATTGTAATGTTGCACTAACATCCACTTACGCGTCACAATACAAAAAAACGCATCTACTAATTGTCTAGGTAGACATTAAAAGTTGCTAAATGTCAAAATGAAATCAAATCAAATCATTAATTTCAATTAGACCATTACAGGCACTTTTGAATGTCATGAGAAAAAGATGCTGCTACAATCCCACTCACAAGACATAATAACTTGTGAAAGTAATGTAGTTGCCCATTCCAAAGCGTAGATCTCTATGGAGAAGAATGGGCAAGAAACTCCATGGACACTATTTTCAATCATAATATTTTACAAAACCATGGATACATCATTCATGTTGAGATCAAAAATACATGTGAGAACGATGTAGAAAAACGAGCACATTAAGAGCGTCCAGAGTAAAAGCAAAAATGTAATATGTATTATGGTATCTTTTCAGTTTCATAATAATCACTCGGAGCTATTCAAATAAAATCATATCCAATATTCGTTGTTATGGTTCGATTATAACCTCAAAAATATAGTATATTTTTAAAATAAATCTATTCTGCAGCTAGTCCGCTATAAAAATAAGATCATAAAGGAGTTTACTGATGATAGAAAATACAATACATCATTTTCCGACGCTCTTGGCTGCAGGGCAAACAATGTATGGACGCAGAGCAATGTCCTTTATAGTTGAAAGCAAGAACCTTTTGGATGACGGGCCTGTTGGTCTAGTGGTTAGTGGCCCTGTCTGCTGAGCCGGAGGTCGTGGGTTCGATTCCCACCCAGGAAACTTTGTGTGATGAGCATGATTGTTTGTTCTGTGTCTGGGTGTGATTTATCTATAATATGTATGTGTTTATAAATTATATAAGTATGTATATCAGTTGTCTGGTTACCATAACACAAGCTCTGCTTAGCTTGGGATCAGATAGCCGTGTGTGAGTTGTCCCAAGATATTTATATATTTTCACCTTACCTACTACTTAGTTGATTTTCTGCAACACACCTGCACTGTGAATCTAGTTCAATTACCACCTACTAGCTATCCGCTATGTAAACAATCTTAATAAGTATACATTATGCATACCTAGGTATACAAGGTCGGCAATTTATGAATATGTCAGTATGTCCTTGTTTATACGGAACTTACTTAATGTCAATGAGATGTTCCTAATTTGGGTCTTTGTTATGTAAGTTGAGGTGGCTTTTTAGGGTTCTGTAACTTAAAAAGAAAATACGGAACCCTTATTAGATCACTTTGTTGTCTGTCTATCTGTCTGTCAGGACCTTTATCTTGGGAACGCGTAGGGGTATAGAGTTCAAATTAAAACCAAATACTTCTATACGTTTCCGAAACTTACTGATAATTCCTTATTATGACACACACAGAAAGTGTCGTAATAAAGAATTATCAGTAAGTTTTCCCAGTGGTTTTATTTTCAGCGATTTGACTGATTTATTTATAAGTATTAATATTTAAGTACATGTGTACATGTAAACTGGTCCTAAGTACCGTTGCGTTATGTCATAATAGACTATAGTCTTCTTCAGTAAATGAAAAATAACATGAAAAATATTTAGCTGTCTCTGATAATTATAATGAATTGAATCTAGATTAATGCAAATATTAGTAGATCAGAAAAAAAAAAAACTTTTTTTAAACTTTTCCTCACACTAGAAATTTCTCCTGTGTCGTCCGTGCGTTTACAAACATTCAAACTCACATACACAAACAGCCAGACCCGAAACAACTACCTGTAGGTCATACAAATATTATTTACGTACGAGAATCGAACCTGCGCCACGCAGCGCAGTAGTCGATCAGTCAGCCACTGAGCCAACTGTGTCGTCAAATACTAAAAACATGGCAATCATTTTATGCGCCGGTCTTCGATGTTATTTATAATATTTATATGACATCCGAGTCTAGTTTCTATTTACATAAAGCTATACTTATTAAATAAATACACAACAAATAAGACAAAGAAATCCGATATTCTGCAGAGCAAACATATAAGACTAAATATTTGTACACACGGTGTAAATATTTACAAGTATTAAAGTAAATATTTACAAGTTAACGTGTAAACAATCAATATTATTTCGGAAGTGACCTTATTAACGTGTCAAGTCGGTGTTTGTTTGTTTACAAATATTTGTATTTTTTTGGTGGTTTTGCTCAATTTGAACGCATTCAAATCAAATCAAATTATTTTTTATTCACATAGGCCTACATGGGCACTTATAAAACGTCGAGAAAAGGTGCATGGTTCGTGTTGGTCGTTACCTATGGAGAAAAACCGGCAAGAAACTCCATGGTTACTCTTTTAAAATCATTTGGTTTTACAATGTTGTTGTTACAGCGTATTGGGAAGTTAAGAAATGTCGTAAGGAGCTTAACGGGGCTGATCCATGCGTCATGTTCGTGAACTGGCGCTGTCAGTAGTGACTGGTCATCTCTTACCTGCCACGGTTTTTTTTATTCATCTATTGAACTCTTGTTTTTGCTTTTATTCTGTACGGCCTTCATTCAAGTCGTTTGTCTTGGTATGGACATGTAATGAAGCACATTGACTAAAAGAGTGATGGATCTAAATGTTGATGGACGGAGAGCGAGAGGAAGACCAAAGAAAAGTAGATGGATTGTGTAAGGAATGATATGAAGGAGAAAGGAGTAAATGATGCCGTGACGTCTGATAGGGGAGAATGGAAGAAGAAAACGTGTTGCGCCGACCCCAAATAGAATAGGACAAGGGCAGGAAAATGATGAGTACTTAACACAGTTAAACAGACCTACCATCAAAAGGCACCGCCAACCTGTTTGTTAAACAAATGTTTGTAATACCTGACCGTTCAGTAAACCCTTGACCACGAACTGCACGCTCAAGCGATATACAATAAGCGTTTTATGACAACGACTCCGAAATAAACTCATCATCTTCTTTGTCTCATGGTACTTGAATTGACGCTACGAGTTTTCTTTTTCCATTCTCCCCTGTCAAACGTCACGCTATCATTTACTTCTTTTAGGGTTCCGTAACTCAAAAGGAAAAACACGAGACCCTCATTGGATCACTTTGTTGTCCGTCTATCTGACTGTTAAGATCTTTTATCTCGGTAACTCGTGAAGGTATTGAGTTGAAATAATAACCATATACTCAAATTTGTGGTAAGAGACCTCAAATTTGAGTATAAAAACAACAATTCTCTAAATCTACGAAGTCACAAGATTTATGTAGCTCTTGGCTAGTTTTTTCCTTCAAATCATTCCTCACACAATCCATTCCAATCCACAATCCATCTTTTCTTTGGTCGACTCTATCCATCTTTAAATGTCACTCTTTTAATCTTGACCATGATTATAATTATCTGGACTTGCAAAAAGTTCTCTCTGAGTTGGTGTCGGCGTTGCTACTCAGAATAGGTCGGTACGAAGCATTCGGCCTCATCATTGCCAGTCGCGTCGCAATTCGAGTCGCAGGTCGCATCGTAAGTCGTATCGCCTGAGGTAGTGGCCGGAGTAGGATAGGATATGCAGTCGCTATCGATTGGTATAAGTGGGCCAGAACTTTGAACTTATGACGAACTGATAATAATTGTGTGACGTGCTTGCATTGATTTCTGTGTATTTCATTTTTAATTTTGTCATTTCCTGGCTCTGAGTTTTACTATTATTGCAGAAAACATGACTCTATTACTAAACTTAGGTAGGTATAAGGCAATAAGCAGTTAACGGGCATAGTAGCATTAGCTCGTAGGTAATATACAAGATTAGTGTTCTAAGTAATCTTTAAAACAATCAAGAACGGACTAAAGAGTCCGATTTTGCGAACTCGATTTGTTTGATTTAGATAAAATATCAAAGCGTCGTAAGGCCTTAGGCATACGATAAACTTTTTGTGTCTCCCTGATAGAGTACATTTACACAAAGTGTCTACAACACACTACTGCAGACAACACTGTACATCTATAGAGTTTCTTGCCTATTCTTCTCCATAGAGATCAATGCTTTGGAAAAATAAAAAATAAACTTTATTGTATAATTTGAGACAATCACAGAGAGTAATTTATACTAATATTATAAAGCTGAAGAGTTAGTTTGTTTGTTTGTTTGTTTGTTTGTTTGAACGCGCTAATCTCAAGGACTACTGGTTGGAATTCGAAAATTCTTTTAGTGTTGGATAGTCCATTTCTTGAGGAAGGCTATAGGCTATATAACATCACGCTATGACCAATGGGTGCTGAGCAGCGTGGATGAAACCGCGTGGAACAGCTAGTTTAATTATAACCTACAAATCAACAGTTGACAGTTGTAAAATGTATAATGGTAGATGTGACTGATAGACTTTTTTGATAGAGTGTGATTGTCTTCGGACTGATTCGCCATATCCCCTCGTACTAGCAAAAACTGTATCACGAGCAGATAGTCTTCCTCACCCTTAGAACAACAGATTCAAACAAGGTTCCCGTATCAAGTCATATAGTTACACATAGTATAACAGGCAACTACAGTACTTTCACAAGTTATTATGTCTTGTGACTGGGACTGTAGATTCAAAATTTTGTTTCTTGGCATTCAAAAGTGTAATGGTCTAATTGAAATAAATGCTTTTGAGTTTGATACAACATAATGCAAGTTTTTTTCTGTGGTTTATTACTATTTTTTTGGGCTTTGATTTACCCACTGTATGCAACTTTAGCATGCCATCAGTTGTCAGTCATTCTTCTCCATAAAGATCTACGTTTAGAAATGAGCAACTACAGTACTTTCGCAAGATATTATGTCTTGTGACCGGGACTGTAGCTTCAAGATTTTGTTTCTTGACATTCAGAAGTGCCTGTAATGGTCTAAATGAAATAAATGATTTGAGTTTAAGTTGATACAAACACTGTTTAGACTTTAACAGTCAAATTACAGTTGCATCGCTTAAAAAACCGGTCAAGTGCGAGTCGAAATCGTGCACGAAGGATTCCGTAGCATTGTCTACAAAAACGTCTGTAGTATAGGATATCCCCTTGTTTTTTTTTTTGTTAAAATAGCGGCAACAGAAATACATCATCTGTGAAAACTTTTCAACTGCTTAACTATTATGGTTCATGAGATACAGTGTGGTGACAGACGGACGGACAGACGAACAGCGAAGTCTTAGTAATAAGAAACTGAATGTAGAGCAAATGTCTCAAGACAGACATCTCTTAGTGTAAACTAGGCTTAAGGTATTGCCCTATTTATAACAACGATCACTAAGTGGCTGTGTCAGAAGCAAATATTAGCTTTAGATAAGTTGATTAACTTATTATCAGAGTGGACTCATTACTGTGGGGAGTGTGGCTTGCTTAGTAGAAAGTAGGTAGGGTGCTTCGCAAACACAAAAGATACTAAGAAAAATTAGAAAAAAAAATTTAAATTGGATGAATTTTTAACGATGACTCAATATAAACAAAAAAAAAATGACTTATTATTATTGTTTATTAATTATGAATGTTTCGTTTTATTTTAATTTAGAGACACATTGACATTTATTTATTTATTGACATTGACATTTATTTATTTATTGACATTTATTTTGTATTCGTTATTAATCCTATTATTTATTCTAATTTAATTTAATTTATTTATGTTAATGTGGGACTTACTAATGCATTTTTATTTGTTTTACTGCAATTTAATAATAAAATTTGAATGTCTCTTTATGGTAATTAATGTTTATATAATATTTGTACGCCATTGATGGCAAGACATAGCGTTCTATTTAAGATTATTGACATCTGTACTTTTGTTCGCCTATGTTCTACAAATAAAAAGATTGATTTGATTTAAGAGGAAGTTCCTCTCTCTGGAGCCCTAACCACCGGTAACTTGGACCCTGCTCCCGATACCAACGTTTATCGCTTATATCCTTACTAGTATTATAAAAGCGAAAGTGAGTTTGTTTGTTACGTTTTCACGCCTACATGGCTAAACCGATTTTGATGAATTTTGTTACAGATAGTTGGGACCCTGGAGACGGAAATAGGCTTACTTTTGTTTAAAAAAAAGTGAGAAATCAGGGAAAAAAGGGAAAACTTAGCTTTGCTATTACAATCCATAAGGCGCAAGGCAAAAACTACAGGTAGCAGATACCTAATCAGGAAAGAGGAACTGTGTTACCTCAAATTAAACGCGAGCGAAGCCGTGGGCAAAAGCTAGTATCTTAATATTACTAAGTCTCCGCTATCCTGATATGACGTGCCTGTTGGTCTAGTGGTTAGTGGCCCTGACTGCTGAGCCGGAGGTCGTGGGTTCGATTCCCACCCAGGCCAAACTTTGTGTGATGAACATGATTGTTTGTTCTATGTCTGGGTGAGATTTATCTATAATATGTATGTATTTATAAATTATATATAAGTATGTATATCAGTTGTCTGGTTACCATAACACAAGCTCTGATTAGCTTGGGATAGAATAGCCGTGTGTGAGTTGTCCCAACATATTTATTTTTATTTATTTATCCGTCCGTCTGTCACCAGGCTGTAGGTATTTCGCGAACCGTGATAGTTAGAAAGTTGAAGTTTTCTCGGGCAAAAGCTACCTAGTAAATTATATTTACCACGTTTTTATTGGCTAAACCTCGCCTCTTTTATAGCATTGTGTATGACAGAGCGCGTAAAGAGGTGGATCATAGTTTGATACACATACCCTGCTGCCGTTCACCTTTATCACCCTGATTTAAGGTTCTATTTTGTACTCCAATAAAGATATATCTAAAGTACGGCCAACGAGAAGCGATACGAAAGGTCATTAACCTAAAGAACAACTGTGGCGTTGACAATCTAATATTTAGCTCTTTCCATCTTGTGCCTTTGTCGTAATGTCTCGTTCTCCCGGCAAAAACATGACAACGTTAAGACGGGTTCGTCAATTTTCGGGCGGCCATTTTAGATGGGGTTTTAGCATGGGTTTTGTTTACATTTGGTATCGCTTCTCGTTGGCCGTGCTATACGTACTTATGTTAAGAGTTTTCTGACCCCATAGACATATTGACCCGTACCATAAACATGAATGTTATAAAAATCCGGCCAAGTGCTAGTCGCACTCGAGCACGGTGGGTTCCGTACAAACATGCGACATACACGGCCATCTTTTAAGACCGCGTAGACTTACAGGGGTGATGTTTTCACCGTTGCAAGGGACTACAAATTTGAGTATGTACAGACGCCTGCAGGTCAAGCTACCCGAAACTGTAAATTTTTCCCAATGAACCTTGAACCTTATACTTTAGAAATAAAGTCGAAAATCTATCAAAGAAATCTGACAGATTGATGTAGCTTGATGTGCAGGCGTCTGTACATAGTTTTAATTTAATCTCGATACCTCCAAGCGTTACTGAGATAAAGGTTCTTGACAGACAGACGGACAGACAAGTGATTCTATATTTTGTCTGTTCATAAACACCCGCAATAACTTCAGTTCGTCCGTGATCATGTCGTTTGTAACATCGCCGAAATATCGGAAAATTAAAGCAAATAACAAACATGCTAAAATCCCGTTTCTAGTGTTAATAACAATGTTAGTGAACATGTCAGTTTCATCATTTTCCTGCCCTTGCCTCATTCTATTTGGGGTCGGCGCAACACGTTTTCTTCTTCCATTCTCCCCTATCAGACGTCACGGCATCATTTACTCCTTTCTCCTTCATATCATTCCTTACACAATCCTGGATGGATTGTGTAAGGAATGATATGAAGGAGAAAGGAGTAAAAAGTCTTTTCTTTGGCCTTCCTCTCGCTCTCCGTCCATCAACATTTAGATCCATCACTCTTTTAGTCACATGCGCTTCAACCCCTTTTCATTACATGTCCATACGTACGACGTATAATAAATAAAAAAAATATCTTGGGACAACTCACACACGGCGATCTGATCCCAAGCTAAGCAGAGCTTGTGTTATGGTAACCAGACAACTGATATACATACTTATATAATTTATAAATACATAGATATTATAGATAAATCACACCCAGACACAGAACAAACAATCATGCTCATCACACAAAGTTTGTCCTGGGTGGGAATCGAACCCACGACCTCCGGCTCAGCAGTCAGGGTCACTAACCACTAGACCAACAGGCCCACGATAATGATTCTATAAGGGTTCCGTATTTTTCCTTTTGAGGTACAGAACTCTAAAATTGGTTCGACATAGTCTGACCTAGATCCACCAGATTGCATGACACAAAGGTATATAGACAGATTTATATATAAACATAGAACAGTCTACTGATACGTGTGTACATAGGTGTGGGCTTTATCTACAAACCTTGACCATGGAACGACATACGAACATACCTTGCTATGTGGGGCCTTTAGGCATACCTAGGGGACGTGGGTAAGGATATCCTACTAATCCTTACTATCTTTACTAATATTATAAAAACGAAAGTGAGTTTGTTTGTTTGTTTGTTACCTCATCAATTTTTATTTAAAAAAATGGGATGTGAGGGAGAAAGAGGGAAGAAAAGGGAACACTTAGCGTTGCTATTACAAATCAATAAGGCGCAAGGGTATTACTCCAAATTTAACGCGGGCGAAGCCGCGGGCGAAAGCTAGTACTATAAAAGCGAAAGTTCGTGAGGATGTATGTAAGTATGTTTGTTGCTCTTTAACGCCAAAACTTGCACTGAATGGATTTTGATGAAACTTCACAACGACATAGCCTATTAGAATAACACATAGGCTACAATTCATAAAGATATGTTTTATATTCTATCACTACGAGAGTGAAAACGCGGGGCGCAGCTTGTTTATATACAAAATCAGAAGCCGACGGCTTCGCTCGCGTGATGATCGAAAAAAGTATCCTATGTGTAATTCCTATAATCTAACTCTGTGCCAAATTTCATCAAGATCCGTTCTGGAGTTTTTATGTGAAAGAGGATCAAACACACATCCATCCTCACAAACATTCGCATTTATAATATACGTAGAAAATATAGTAGGATTATAATTAAACGCTGCCCCCCGCGGCTTTGCCTGCGTGATGATTGAAAAAAAAGTATCCTATGTGTATTCCAGACTACCTCTGTGCTAAATTGCATCAAGATCCGTTCAGCGGTTTTGACGTGAAAGAGTAACAAACGTCCATACATCCTCACAAACATTCGCATTTATAATAATATGATAGTAGAATGTACCTAACATCTCTGCCATGCCCTTCGGGGATTCCAGCCGTGATATCACGTTTAGTGTGACAGCAGTGATCTGTAATGTATAGGAGTGGACAAGCTTTGTATGTTCACCTTGACAATCGTATGCGACAGATAGGTAGGGCTGGCAAGTACAAGCATTCTGTCAGAAGAATTTAATGAGAGCATAATCCTTATCCTTACTAATATTATAAAAGCAAAAGTGAGTTTGTTTGTTTGTTACGTCTTCACGCCTAAATGGCTTAGCCGATTTTGATGAATTTTGGCACAGAGATAGTTCGGACCCTGGAGGCGGACATGAGCTATTTTTTTATTTAAATTAAGATATGAGGGAGAAAGAGGGAAGAAAAGAGAGAAAATTGCATTGCTATTACAATAAATAAGGCGCTAGGGCAAAAACTACAAGGAGCAGGTTACAGCAGGTACCTGCAAATCAGGAAAGGGGAACTGTATTACCCTGAATTTAATGACTGGGAAGCCGCGGGCAAAAGCTTATAGTATACCATAATTACTTAAGTTTCAGAAATAAATAACTTTGATTTTGCCTTTTGAACTCGGCCTTAATCCATATACCTCAAAAGGAAAAACTGGAACCCTTTTTGGATCACTTTGTTGTCCGTCTGTCTGTCAAAGACCTGTATCTCAAGAACGCGGGGACGTATCAAATTAATACTATATATTTAACATTGTAGTTCCTGGGTGCTGTGAAAAAATCAACCTTCTAAATCTACGCAATCAAAAGATATGGCCGCTTATGTTTAAGTTTAAGCGCGTAAGTTTGTACGGAATCCCCAGTAATGCGCAAAAAAAGGCTTATTCGTCAACTCGCGCCTCATAAACTCGCGACTACGCGCGAGTTAGCACTTTCCGATTTTACCTATTTTTGTTGTAGTCAAATCGCGACCGAGTGAAAATTTTACGTATTTACAGTCATCTACAAAGGTGTTTTGCCTTTTTAGTAAATTGTCTGCCAGGTTTTGAACCTACAACCTACGGAACGTAAGTCTGAGTCGTTTGGTGTCGCTAGGCCACCGCTGCTCTAAAGTTGTTTTTAGAACTTATGTAAAATACCGGAGTTTCTTGACTTCGTTTTTTTTGGGACAAGATTGCATTTAATCGGTTATAGAAAATTAGGACAGACTGAAAACATGCATCTGAAATTCTAGGGTTGCCACTTGAACCAATTTTTTTAGCAGCTTTCTTTGCATTTCCTAACAAAAGTGTCCTAACAATAACTTTCTTTGTATCCGTGATCTGCAAAATGCGTGGCAGCTGCAAGTCTGTTTGTATTCTAGCGGAGAACTATCTACAACAGTGTGAAGAATGTTGTAGATAGAATCTCTTCTCCGCTATGGAGATCTTTTAGCAAACGTAATGTATTTTAATTTAATTTTAGTTGTAATTTGGTTTAATTTTGATTTGATTAGATTTAATTGTGACTTAATCTAATTGTGATTTATTATTTTTATGTTTTTTATTTCATTTCGATAAAATTTTAATTACTTAGGTTTAATTTTTTATTTGATTTTGATTTTTGTTTATTTATTTTTTATTTAATGTGTTTTTAACTGAGTTATCCTTACTAATATTAGAAAAGCCGGGTAAAAGCTAGAAATAATAAAATATTAGTAGGAAATAGGATTTTTAAAACAAACCGTTGCCTAGCAACCCTAGTTTGCCAGACGCATAAAAAGACTGTTCTATGTTGGTAGTGATTTATCTGTTTTTTTTCTCTAACTCCGAGACACGCGAGGTAACAATTGATGACTTATTAGTTCGTTTCGTGTTCACTGGCGAGTACAGGGTGTGCCTGTGTTCGATGTCTGATTCGTTTTCGTTATAAATTGTATAAAAAATATTTTTCTTGGAAATGGTTCAATATCCTTATTTATTTACTATTTACTAATATTTATTTACTACTCCAAAACAAACAAAGGAAAAAATCTTTCGTTTAGCTTTCGTGTTGAAAATGAATAAAAAATAAATAAAAATAACTATAATAATTAAAAAAAGGTTAATTGAAATCTATCAAAACTATAGAAACGGTTTTGTACCGTTTCTATAGTTTAGATACGGACAAATAATTAATAAGATAAAAACCATAGGTGCAAAAACTATAGGTACATAGGTAGGAAATCAGATTTTCAATGCAAAGAAAAAAAATATAGTATGCAGTATGCCATGTAAAAAAATTACTTTTTATGAAAAGTTTCCACAAAATAATCACTAACTTAACTTCCACACCCTGTACATAACCTGACTTCATTCCTTTTATTATCGGCTTGTACGTAATGACTACGAATTGCTTCATACAACTCAATAGTTAGGACGCGGGTTCGACTCGTATAAAATAATACTTTTGTTTTTGGAACGAAGTTCCTTATCGCGCGTTGTGAAAGGGACGGAAAAAATTCTTACGAAAAGTTGTCACGACACTTTTTGCTATAGTAAGCTATTGTAAGCTGTGCGGCGTCGCATGTTTCTCTGTCTGTCTGTCTGTCTCTCTCTCTCTTATAGAAAGCAAGCCAGATATTTTCATTTCCATAGGAACTTCGTTCCATCCGGGTGTCCCTTGACACCTCTAAATTTTTTATTTTCATTGGATTATTATCTCTTTGGTCGTAATCGCGATCGCTAAGCATGAGGTCGTGGATTTCATTCCCGGTTCGGACAAAGTTCTAGTCAGGGAGACAGTGGGCCGAAAGTCTGATAGTAAGTTTTAACAAGGGATATAACGTACTGGCTGGAGCCCGCGGTTTCGCCCGCGTGTTTATCAAAAAACAAGTGTCCTATGTGTGATGCCAGACTATCTCTACCTCTTTGCCAAATTTCATGAAGATCCGTTCAAGCGTTTTGACGTGAAAAAGTAACATAATATTGGTAAGTTAGCTGGTGCCCGTGGCTTCACCCTCATGATATCGAAAAATAAAGATTTTTTTGCGTTATTCCTGACCATAATCTACCTCTGTGCTAAATTTCATCAAGATCCGTTCAGCCGTTTTGACGTGAAAGAGTAGATAACAAGCATCCATTCATCTATCCTCACAAACATTCGCATTTATAATATAAGTTATAAGTAAGATTACAAAATACAAACTTGGTTGTGGAGGTCAGATAGGCAGTCGCTTCATGTAAAATACTAGTAGTCAGCTGAATCCGTTTAGACTGGAAGTCATCCTAACATAGTTAGGAAAAAGCTAGGCAGGTAAAGGAATTTCTTTCTTAACTCTTCGTGTCGGACTCAACATACCTTTGCCTTGCCATGCCTTTAGACCAAAGAGTTTCTCTCTCCTCATTTAAATCCATCCAAATCATGTCATGAAAAGTTCGCTTTTAGCGATAAGACCGCCAATTTTGTCACTCTATTTATAACTAGCTGTTCCACGCGGTTTCACCCACGCTGCTCAGCACCTGTTGGTCGTAGCGTGATGTTATATAGCCTATAGCCTTCCTCAAGAAATGGACTATCCAACACTAAAAGAATTTTCCAATTCCAACCAGTAGGCCCTGAGATTAGCGCGTTCAAACAAACAAACAAACTCTTCAGCTTTATAATATTAAATATAGATAGTATAGATTTGTACCTATATTGTTTTTCTTGTAATTTGTATGGTGTACATAACAAAGTATATTCTACATATTCTTTAAAATGTTATAAAGGTGGATACACCTGTGTGTGCACTCGCACCAAGTGCGAGTCGGACTCTCGCATCGAGAGTTCCGTACAAACTTGTGACATAAACAGCCATATCTTTTGACTGCATAGACTTAGAGGGTTGATTTTTTCTTAACACAAAAGCACTACAGACGTAAGTAGATGGTTTTAATTTCACCCCGATACCTCCACGCGATCCCGAGATAAAGAATTTTGACAGACAGACGGTCAACAAAGTTATCCAATTAGGGTTCCGATTTTTCCTTCTAAGGTGCGGAACCCCAATAAATGAGGTAAAATATGCAACTTCATACTGATAAGATTACACCTATATAAACAAGACAGGTCATTGCTCCTACCACAGCAACCTCATCTACACTTCGTCTAAAAAAGAACTGCTACCCTACCATGACGTTTTAAAACAGAACTTATTGCAGTGAGGGAAAGAGACAGAGCTATACAGGGTGTCTAGCACCGTCTCTTTCTCACACAGGAATAAGAACTGCTATAAGATGTCATGGTAACCTTACTGGTGTGTCGTTTGTAAACATTTGTATCAATATTTGTTTGTATACTCAAGGAGATCGCTCTCAAGAATAATATTTTATCTCAAGTAACAAGTACATCTGTTTTTGTACAAAGAGTGCATGCGAAGTCAGGTGTTTTTTTTATATCTTTTTTTTATATCTTGGGACGACTCACATACGGCTATCTGATCCCAAGCTAAGCAGAGCTTGTGTAATGGTAACCAGACAACTGATAACCATACTTATATAGTTTATAAATACATACATATTATAGATAATACACACCCAGACACAGAACAAACAATCATGCTCATCACACAAAGTTTGTCCTGGGTGGGAATCGAACCCACGACCTCCGGCTCAGCAGTCAGGGCCACTAACCACTAGACCAAGAGGTCCGTCGTTTTGTTGTAATAAATGTTATAATGTTGGATGAGTCAACTTTTGAAAGTAGGTTTAAATTTTTTTGGTATATAAAATGGCGGGAGAGAGACAGAACTTAAAAAAACTTATTATAATTGAAATTTTCAGGTTTGTCGTAAATGTGGATGAAATCTAAAAACAAAAAAGTAATAACAGTTTATTTAGTCCGTCTTTTAAATTATTCAAAAATAAAGGACACGTATTTTTATAAAGATTTTTTCGCAACAAGTGACGTCATACGTAAGTTTAATGGACTATATCTTTGTCATGTTAAGTCTAATACACAAAAAAAATACATGGCCTTTTTTTGAATAATCTGAAAGACGGTTTTTTTTTTTTTTGGAAGCTAGCCTGTTCCATAGGCACTCTTTTACAAAATTTATAGACTCTATAAAACGCTACGACACTGAATGGCTGAGTAGCAAGTGAAACCGCTGGGCAGAGCTCGTTATAAATAATGCTACCCGAAATCTAAGAAACCATTAACTAATTAGTAATGAGAACAAAATATATTAACATAACCGTATTTTACCCAAGACATACTCCAAAAAGATAATACTTATATGCTCATCAAACTATGTTTTACCATTATTTACTACTTCTATTTACCGTTTAACCCATTTGTATACTACGATATCTATTACAGCTTCCTTCTCTATATTAAACTATGATAATACAGAGAAAAACATAATAAATCACCGTTCAAAATACTATATAGTAAATAAATGTACATGTTTGTAAATATATCACTCAGCTTAACAGCATGCAAATGTATTACAAAAGACATTCATTGAAAAAACGACCTTATCTGCAAACGGATATGACTTAATTTTCAATGAGAGGTACTTGCCCTGAAATGATTGACAAAACAATGTGATTTGAACTTTAGAACCTGTAAGAGAAAGTGGAATTTACAATGAGAAAAGCTACTCTCAGATAAAATTAAAGACTCAACTGAAACTCAGCTATATTTTCAGTGCGTTTAAATATAGTTTTCAATGGTACAGACTTGCTCTAGTTTCACAACCTGAATCATCGGTTCTCCCGTTGCCTAGCAACGAGTAAACAAACAACTTGGGATTTCTTTGTTTTGTTTAACTTTCAAATGACATTTTATTTAAAACAGTTTCCCCTTTTCCTTTGTTTTACAAAGTTTATTTTTGGAAAATGATTTAAAATCATTTTATCTGTGTTAGTATTTAAATTTTAAAATAGTAATAGTTTTCTACATAAATATGTAAAAAATAATCGCCAAGTTTTCTTTTGTGTCGGAACAAATTAATATTTGACAGTTTGACATAGCAAGTTTTCAGGTTAATTTTATTTGTGTGAAAGCTTTTAATTAACATTTAAGGAACATTTCTTCTAACAGCAGAAGTTTTTGACCGACTTCAAAAAAGGAAGAGGTTATTTGTATGCCTGTATGTGTTTTTTTTTGCAACAATCGTAGGGTGAAAGAAATAAATCGTGTTTCTTTTTAGGGTTCCGTAGTCAACTAGGAACCCTTATAGTTTCGCCATGTCTGTCTGTCCGTCCGTCCGTCCGTCCGTCCGTCCTCGTTTAATCTCTGTGACCGTTAGCACTAGAAAGCTGAAATTTAGTACCAATATGTATATCAATCACACCGACAAAGTGGTAAAATAAAAATTTGAAAAAAATGTTTTATTAGGGTAGCCACCCTATATGTAAAGTGGTAAGTGATTTTTTTTTTAATTTCAACCCTAACGTGTGATATATTAATGGAAAGGTATTTAAAAATGAATAGGGGTTTACTAAGATCATTTTTTGATAATGTCATTAATTTCGGAAATAATCGCTCCAAAAGTAAAAAACAATGTGTCCCCCCCCCCCTCTAACTTTTGAACCATAAGTTTAGAAAATATGAAAAAAATCTGAAAAGTAGAACTTTATAAGGACTTTCTATGAAAATCATTTTGAACTTGATTGACACAACAGTTTTTGTACAAAAAGACAAAAAGTTTTACAAAATAATTTCTGGACTAAGTTTGTAGTATAATCGTATATGCAAGCATTTTTTGTAACTTCGTTCACATATTTTATTATCCTTAACGTATCTTTTTTCAAACAAAAAAAGAATTATTGAAATCGGTTCGCGCAATCCATAATTACCACCGAAATTGCACATCTTTGTATTAATTAGTAACCCAATTCACCGAGAGATGGCGCTGTACGATCCAATGTACTTATTACATTGGATCGGGTATTACCGAATTGTTTGGTTGGCCTCACAACTGGGAACACTTATTGTGACGGACGAGAAACTACGGAACCCTACACTGAGCGTGGCCCGACACGCTCTTGGCCGGTTTTTTAAATAAACTTTCACCGCACTAGGAATTTCCTCTGTATTGTGGGTATGTTTACAAACATTTAAACTCACATACACAAACAACCAGACTCGGAACAATTATCTGTAGACCATACAAATTTGTATGGTTTGGAGATCGAACCCGCGACACGTAGCGCAGCAGTCGATCGCTCAGCCACTGCGCCAAACGCGTCGTCAAATCTTGTTTTATGGGACTTAAAAATAACTTTTGAAATGTGAATAGGGGTACTTTTTTGCGGATAGGTAGTCATCAAATAACTTCTTCTGGGGGGATTGTCAGACTTGTACTGACTAAAACCACAAAACCACCCATGTTCCTTCTTTTAGACATTATGTTCCGGGGAACAATATAACATCACCCTTGCAGGGGTTGTGGGTTGTTCGAAAGAGATGCCGCGGTCTCTTTCGAACAACCCGCAACCCCGGCAGGAACTATAAGGTACTTTAACCGCTGCCTACCCCTGCAGAGGTGATGTTATATTGTTTCTTCTACAAAACATATTAGAAGAAAAAAAAACAAAAGACAACTATACAACTATCCATTGAATGGAAACTCCTTTTTGACATTCAAAAGTAACGATTTAATTGAAATAAATGGTTTGACTTCTGAATTGACACCACAGCTAAATGTTTTCATGTAACTGCTTAGTCATCAAAAAAATAAATGACTAGCTTTTGCTCGCGACTTCGTTCGCGTGGAATAGTGACTTCCGACAGCTCGACATTTATAGTACCTACTGAATTTATGCCGACTTCTGACCAATAGATGGCGCTGTATGTCCGGAATAAATTTTATTTTTATTTTTTGTAATAAAAACTATCCTATGTCCTTTCTCAAGTTCCAAACTATGTCTGTACCAAATTTCACACAAATCGGTTAAGTAGTTTAGGCTTGAAGAAAAGACAGACAGACAGAAAGACAGACAGACAGAGTTACTTTCGCATTTATAATATTAGTTTGGATGACATCACGGTATATTTCTAGACAAAGTGAGGCAATATATGTAATCTACAGTAAGCCTACATTCGTGGTGTTAAACCCTTTTTTGCTGATGGGAAATCAACAAATAACTTCCACCGCTCTGGGCGGAGCGGGGGAGATTCTCAGACTTGTAATGACCTACCCATGTTCTTCTCTGCTCTTTATGTTCCGGGGCTACGGTATCTCTTTTGAACAACCCGAAATCTTTTTCGTGAAAGAGGATCAAACATACATACATCCATACTTACAAACTTTTGCATTTATAATATTAGTAGGAGCAGGATAATACTTACATCATTATAATAAACTAGCTGGCACCCACGGCTTACCCGCGTGATGTTCGACAAAGAGTTCTTTGTGTTATTCCAGACTTTATACTATACTATCTACCTCTGTGTGAAATTTCATCAAGATCCGTTCAGCAGTTTTGACGTGAAAGAGTAACATACATGCATACATTCACAAACATCTGGGGGCACGGCAGTGCCCCCACCAAGTCGAGCAAAAAGCGTCACGGCCGTACCATCCTTTTCTCGAAGCAACTCAGACCATTTTCGACCCCCTGTAACTTCGTTGTGGATAAAACTAGAAAGCTGAAATTTTAGTAACCTTGCAGGCATAGTAAAGACACGGTATATTTCAAATTTCATTCAATTTGAACCAGTATTTTAAGAATTATAACGGGTCAAATTTCTTAATTTTGTCACTCACTGACTCACCGATCATCAAAATGCTAAGGCACTTCTAGCAGACCTAGAAGCTTGAAATTTGGAATATAAGTAGTGTTTAGTGTATGAATCAAGGAAAAACTAAAAAATCTGGACTAGATAAGATCGCAAAGAAAATTAAGTCCATACAGCCAAATTTTCAGTAAAATTTTTCAATATTGGCTTTATTCGTAACGATGTTTTACGGGTTTAAGCTAGTCCCATATAAATATAGGCGCATGGTAGTGCCCCTGCCAAATCGAGCAAAAAATGGGTATTCCCGTCATGAAAACACGTGTAAATTAAATTATTTTATGCAAAAAACGTACCTACGTGAGTATTCGTACTTAACATTACATTTAATAACGAACATGTTTACGAACTTTGTCCGGTTAAAACTAAATTTGAAAAATTATTAATAGCGCTTATGTTCATTGCGAACAGTTTCCCATATGTATAGCCTATACTTTAACTATACATAAAAGTCAAGGACTAAGTCTACATAATGCACTGATGGATATCGGTTCTACAGTATTCACATCCGGTCACGCTTACATGGCCCTTTCGAGAGTTACAAGTCTGGGCGGTTTACATCTAATTAATGTCGACTTTGGAAGTGTTAAGGCGCAGAAATCCTCAATTTGTGAATACAACAGACTAAGAAGCATTTACCGTCCAGATTTGTCAAAAATTGAAACATCAAAGCCTCCCAGAAAAACGCATAGAGACAGGGAGTGGGCTCTTAGAAAAACTGTAGCTGAAGCTCAAGAAGTAGTACCGAAAAAGAGAAAACGGAAGGCTACCTACAAAAATAAGAAAAGTTCCTAAGTCAGAGAGATGGCTTTACGAAAATTCGTTGCTGGTAGATATACATATATACAAAAAAGTGTGTGTGTCAGTTCCGACGCACGACTGGAGTTTACTCCTTAAGTACGAGTATCTAACCATACGCAAAAAGAGTTTATTCAACTGAAAAAAGATTAATATCATATGAAAGGGTAAATTCACAAATTACACACAGTACACGCGTTAGAAGTTATACTTCTTTGGCGTATAGAAAAAAAAAAACTAAAATGCTGTAGTGATTAACGATAAATATAAAAAAATATCACAAGAATGTGAGCCGTCGCGGGACGCCTGGCAGATGTGAAACATCGACATTATTTTGTAAAAGTAGTATGCAGAAACGAACAGATTGTGATAGGAACTAAATATGTCATTGAAAACATCATTATTTTGTTTCATTGTGGACTTACCAAAAGGACATCGTTTTCGTTTTCGTGTTCAACATCGTTTATGAATTCGACGATCGAAGGCACTTTGAATAAAAACTCTATTACTGGCTATCTGTGGTAACCCATGCATTTCCAAACCTTGGCAAGGGTTGCTTAACCTGGCCCCCTGTGGTAACCCATCCATTTCCAAACCTCGGCAAGGGTTGCTTAACCTGTCTCCGTGTGGTAACCCATCCATTTCCAAACCTCGGCAAGGGTTGCTTAACCTGTCCCCGTGTGGTAACCCATCCATTTCCAAACCTCGGCAAGGGTTGCTTAACCTGTCCCCGTGTGGTAACTCATCCATTTCCAAACCTTGGCAAATGTTGCTTAACCTGGCCCCCTGTGGTTACCCATCCATTTCCAAATCTCGGCAAGGGTTGCTTAACCTGTCCCCGTGTGGTAACCCATCCATTTCCAAACCTCGGCAAGGGTTGCTTAACCTGTCCCCGTGTGGTAACCCATCCATATCCAAACCTTGGCAAAGGTTGCTTAACCTGGCCCCCTGTGGTTACCCATCCATTTCCAAACCTCCGCAAGGGTTGCTTGGAATGTGAAATTCATTTAATAAGAACACCAAAATAATATTTATTTATTATGAAACACGTGTTCTAAATAGTCGCTCCATGTAAAATACTGATATTCAGCTGCATCCGGTTAGACTGGAAGCCGACCCCAACATAGTTGGGAAAAGGCTAGGCAGATGATGACGTGTTCTAAATATAAAAATACTAGAATATGCAACTTGAACATAGTTATCGATTTTCATGCCACCTAGAACTAACTCCACGATGTCGCTGGCTAAATTCACTCTCATCATTTTTCTCCATCGCGCCAAAAGAAGTATAACTTTAAAAAAACAAGCCCATTATCATATAGTATATAGGTGTAGTCGCCTATACAGCATACTACATGTACGTCTTAATACACTCACAGCCAAATTAGAAAGTTGCGCACTAAAGGTGCGCACCAAAATCGTGACACATTTTCGTTACTTTAGCAGGTTTTACCCCTCGGATTTTTCTCATACCGGGCGCCTTACGATAACTGCAATTTGAAAGTCAGTGTCAGGTTGTGTGTTGAATTAAATATAAATCGCGACTGTATTAAGCATCACGGTGTTATAATAATTACAATCGTTAATAAAAACCCCCTGAGTTCATTTAATCTCATAAAATGACTATCATAATAAAAACTCGGGATTATATGATCACACAAGGGTTGTAAAGATGATTTTAATCTTTATTAAGAAATTTTAGTTAAGCATACAATCTGATAAAGAGCCGCAAAAAGGGAAACAAATCCTTAGTAATATTGTAAAAGCGAAAGTGAGTTGGTTTGTTTGTTTGTAACGTCTTCACGCCTACATGACTAAACCGATTTTGATTTTTGGTACAGAGATAGTTGGGAGTCTGGAGACGGACATAGGCTAAGTGAGAAATGAGGGACAAAGAGGGAAGTAATGGAAAGGCGCTATGGCAAAAACTACAAGTAGCAAGTACCTGCAAATCGGGAAAGGGGAACTGTGTTACCCCGAATTAAACGCGAGCGAAGCCGCGGGCAAAAGCTAGTTATAAATAATAACAATCTAAATAAAATATTTAAAAGTACTTCCAATGAAAAGAAATCGCAAAAAGAAAAAGAAGACCTTGGGTTTGATCCAGCGTAATGTTATTTGACTATCCGTTTCTTTACCAAACACGCTATTAGATCATTAGAACTGGGATTGAAATTACTGACCGTATTGTGCGCACCAAAATCGTGACACATTTTCGTTACATTAGCAGGTTTTACCCCTCGGATTTTTCTCATACCGGGCGCCTTATATATGAAAATCGATTCTTAAGGAGTAAACTCCAATAAGTAGAAGGTACCGAAAAGGAATAAAGTAGAACTATCTACAAAATACAAAAAGAAATGAGATCCCATCAAAAACAATACTTGTCAAAAAAACCAAGTCTCGCAACACTCAGTTGTGCTGCTTTCAAAAGTTGTGAGATCCATGTAATACCAAGTCGGTTATTAATTTATTCAGTCTCTACTTAAGCGACTTTCTGTATTAATACGTCCAGCCTCTAAGACCACGATCGTGGTCCATAACAATTGAAAATCAATTGTGGCTGGAATCTCCGTACTCGAAGCATTAAGTTGTTACGTAATAATTAACAGCATCTTATAGTGACGCATATCAATATTAAAATTCTTTAATGTTTCATATAAATATATTGTGACTTGGTCATCGCCTGAAAACACGTGTAAATTCAATCGCCTGAAAAAACATGTAAATTCAATTATTTAGTGCGATGGCCAAGTTTCGATATATTTATATGAAACATTAAAGAATTTTAATATTGATATGCGTCACTATAAGATGCTGTTAATTATTACGTAACAACTTAATGCTTCGAGTACGGAGATTCCAGCCACAATTGATTTTCAATTGTTATGGACCACGATCGTGGTCTTAGAGGCTGGACTTATTAATACAGAAAGTCGCTTAAGTAGAGACTGAATAAATTAATAACCGACTTGGTATTACATGGATCTCACAACTTTTGAAAGCAGCACAACTGAGTGTTGCGAGACTTGGTTTTTTTGACAAGTATTGTTTTTGATGGGATTCGCATTTATAACACTAAAATTAGTACTAGAATAGTAGGATGACGATGGAAATAAGAACCCGTCAAGCGATCACTAATGTACTCACTGAACTGAACTGAGCCAGACTCAGTATACTCGGCCACATTCTACTTTTAGTATATAATATACAAAGCCTTACTGACATTTTACACGTATATTATTGATGCACTCTGAGGAGGTCGTGTCGGTCGATCTTTACGTTAAGCCGCAGTTGCCTAGCTTGCTCTGTACAGACTGAGTTTCCTCCGTGCCTCAGAAAGCACGTTAATCTATTGGTCCAGCCTGTTATTTGTAGATATTTGACAGATATTTTCTGAAAACCAGTCTCTTCAAGGGGTGTCGTATCGCAGGACAACTCCCGGCCGCCGTAGATGCGGGCGATGAGCAATGGGTAGCTCACCGTCCGTCCGTCTATTGACGACAGGCCGTGTCGACGCCGCGTTAGTGCTCTACGCGCGTCTCAAAGAGATGTCAGCAAAGCAGAGTGGCTTGCCAAGGCCACTGCCTGTCGGGGTTGCGGGTTGTTTGAAAGAGATACTGCGGCCCAAGAACTTAAGGGGAAATAGAAGAAACATGGGTGATTTTTAGGCAGTACAAGTTTGACACTCCCACCCGCTCCGCCCAGAGCGGGGGAAATTATTTGATGATTTCCCATGCGCAATAAAAGGGTATCTTAATACCCAGTATTAACTGGGTTGTGGAGGTCAGATAGGCAGTCGCTCCATGTAAAATACTGGTATTAAACTGCATCCAGTTAGATTGGAAGCTGACTTTAACGTAGTTGGGAACAAGCTTGGTAGATAATGAATGAATGAATGAAAAAGTGGGTAGGTGTGAAAAAAAGGCAGACGTAACTCTCAATATTTATTTCGTATTTAAATAGTAATTTACAGTTTTTCCACTTAATTTTCACTTATTATCAGTGTATAACCTGCACACAACAGGTACTTACGTTTGCAGCTTGTTCATGTGACTTTAGTCATATTTATACACCACCTGCCAGCTCATCATTCACATCACCATATTCACTGTCATTTAGCACAAGTGGACACTATTACTACAATGTCTCAATTCGACGAGATCAGATCTGCACAGAAGAGCTTGGAGGACAGCTTTATACGGAAAATGAGCGAGCTTGAAGCACAGATCCAGAGTGCGGGGCCTGCCAAGGATACTGTGGCAAGAGTAGCCGACGAGTTCCGCACCTTCAGGGAGTTGATGTTCAGCATGCTTAGTCTGCTCAGAAATCAGATATGCGAGTGTGCAAGGCAGGTTGATGGTTTGGAGACTAGGCATCGGCGGAAGGCACTCATCTTCCAGGGAATTGCAGAGGTTGAAGGAGAAGTCAGCAGCACGGCAATCCTGGAGGTGATCAATAAGAAGCTGTCCCTCAATACTGTCACTGCATCCTCAATAAAAGTCTGCCACAGGCTCGGCGTAGCTAAAAAGGATCATCATAGGCCAATCCTAGTACGGTTCTCAAGCTATGATGACAGGTCTGCGGTCTGGAGAGCGAAGTCGGGGCTAAAGGGGTCATCCATCTCTGTCAAGGAGTTTTTGACTAAGACCCGGCAAGACATCTTTGGGAAGGCGCGGCTTCATTTCGCTATGCGTTCGTGTTGGACTCAGGATGGTGTAATAATCATCAAGGCCCCCGATGGGAGCAAACATAAGGTGACATCTTTTGAGGAATTAAATCTGCTGCTGGTGAAGTATCCTGAGCAAGCTTCTGGAGATGGCCTGAAAAATAAGACTCATTAGTTTGGTATTTCTTTTTTCTCATATTATGATGTTTAGCATTCTCACTTTTACTTAGTTTCTTACCTTAGAACTTGCTATCATCCACTCTTTGACTGTAACTGATACTGTGTTTATTATCCTTGTGTATTTTTGCCACGGTGTGTTGATCAGTATTAGTTTTATCTGTATCTAAACATATCTTCCAGTTTACAATTAGTTTTCTGGTTTTTACCCTCCTCAACCCAACTTTCATTAATAGCTTTTGATAGTTCTAATGTCAATTACAATATTTACTGTCGTAATAATTTCGTAGTGTCAAACTTGTCAAATAATTTTTTTTTTTTTTGTTCTTAGTTCGGATACGTTCACTATAATATTGTCTGTTGTTTTGTATGCTTTTTAAGTGCGTTCCAGATTAGTATCTGGAACGCACTACTTTTTGATTTAGATTAATTTTATTTCTTGTTGTGTTTACTGTCTGTAATGATGATGTTAGCTGGCGGGTGGTGCAGTGATGCAAACGTCCCATCCATCAGTAATTCGTGTGCTTTTTATTTTATTTTATATTCATATTATTATTTATTTATTTTATTTTTATAACTATGACAACATTATCTGATAGTGATTCTTTTTTTTCTGCCAACGAATCATTTGCCTCTTCTTGTGATGATAGCTTTTCTTCTGTTACGGAGACTCTGGGAGAACTTTTACGACAAACATTTAATCAAAATTGTGGCCGGCTGTTTAACGCTTGTCACATAAATGCTCAAAGCATTCCAAGCCACTACAATGAGCTCTGTGTAACTTTTACTAACAACAATGTCCATGCTATCCTGATCTCTGAGACTTGGCTGAAACCTGAGCTTTTATCCACCACCTACTCTCTCCCAGGTTTCGTTCTTTTACGGAATGATCGAGTCGGTAAGAGAGGGGGTGGGGTAGCTATATACCTTCGCGCTGACTTTCCTTTTAAAATTCTTTCCACTTCTTCTTCTAGTGATTCGGCTGAGTTTCTCTTTTTAGAGATCTGTGTCAAGGGGGCTAAAACCGTCCTTGGTGTAGTATATTGCCCCCCTTCACTTGATTATTTCATCGAATTCGAATCGGTTTTAGAATCTTTAGGTTCGGAGTATGCACATCACATCGTCATGGGGGATTTCAACACCAATCTCCTGGCCCATAACTCCCATCGATCCCGTAAACTTTTACATCTGGTCGAGTCAGCCAGTCTTCACCTGTTGCCTCTCAAACCAACTCATCACAATACTGCAGGTGATGATACCTGGCTCGATTTGATCCTCACCTCAAATCCTTCTATGGTCTCCTCTCATGGTCAACTTGACGCTCCTGGTTTCTCCCATCATGACCTCATTTTTCTCTCTTATGTCCTTAAACCTCCTAAACCCAAACCTACGTTCCAGTACAGGCGTGCTTTTGCGCGGATGAACAGTGAAAAGCTCTCGCAAGACGCTTCTAAAATTGATTGGACACCTCTGACGGAAGCCACTACAGTTGATGATAAGGTTGCTTTCTTCAACACTGTTGTAGTTAAGCTGTACGACACTCACGCTCCTATCAGGAGAGTCAAACTGAAGCGTCCACCTGCGCCATGGATGAATCGAGGAGTACGGATGGCGATGCGACGCAGGGACCGCGCGTTTCGTAAGTTTAAAAAGGACCGGTCGGATAATAATTGGACCCTCTTCAAAACTGCTCGCAATCGTTGCAATCAGATGATACGCAACGCTAAACGCCGCCACATTCTTGATAATATCACTTCTGCTTCCCCAGCTGATATTTGGAAATTCCTCGGAACTTTAGGTATCGGCAGATCGCGGCATTCAGACCTTCCTAATACATTTGGCTTGGACGATCTAAATCGTCATTTCTCCACTGTACCCTCTCTTGATAGTCCAACCAAATGTCAAACCATCGACTACCTTGCTGGTCTAACACGACCAAATATTACTCCCTTTGCTTTCACCCCAGTCGACCCGGGAGAGATCAAAAAGATTATCCTATCCATTAAATCCAAAGCCGTGGGCTGTGATAACGTCAGTCGGCACATGATTGTGATTATTCTTGATCAGCTCCTTCCTGCTATTTCCCATATTATTAACTTTTCCCTTTACTCCGGTGGTTTTCCTTCCTTGTGGCGCAAAGCCCATGTTCGTCCATTACCCAAAATCACTAATCCCACTCTTCCTAGTCACTTTCGCCCTATTTCCATCCTTCCCTTTTTGTCTAAAGTACTCGAGGCATGTGTACATAGACAATTCTCCTATTTTATCCACCAAAATTCCCTAATCAGTCCATTCCAATCCGGGTTTAGGCCCGGGCACAGTACCACTTCTGCTCTCCTTAAAGTGACTGACGATATAAGGCGGGGAATGGAAGACACTAAAGTCACGGCTTTAGTGTTGATCGATTTCACAAATGCCTTCAATACCGTCAGTCATGATGTCCTTTTATCCATCCTCTCCTATCGTATGGTCTCTCGCGAGGTTCTGGATTGGTTTTCTTCCTATCTTCGGGGGCGTCAGCAGGCAGTTCTTGCTAGTGACTCTTCTTCCAGCTGGCGTGAACTTGAAACTGGCGTCCCTCAAGGCGGTATTTTATCTCCACTTTTGTTCTCTATTTTTATAGATCTCATAACTACCGAACTTCAGTGTGCGTATCATCTTTACGCTGACGACTTACAGCTGTACTGTCAGGCGGGTGTTGACAGCTTATCTGGTGCGATCGAGGAGCTAAACCGGAATTTACGTGTGGTAAAGGACTGGTCTCATCGGTTCGGGGTGGCTGTTAACCCGACCAAGTGTCAGGCTATCATTGTAGGGAGCCCCCATAGCTTGCGAAGGCTCAATGGCGTGCCACCGCTTACCTTTGACGGCGCGGTCATTCCGTTTAGTTCTGACGTCAAAGACCTCGGTTTGCATGTTGACACTTGCCTTGACTGGCGTAAGCAGATTGCGATTGTGAGCAAGAAGGTCACAGGAACGTTGCGGTCACTCTATCGGCTGAAAAATATTCTCCCATCACATATTAAAGCAACGCTTGTACAGTCCCTTATCTTCCCTATAGTTGATTATGCTGATGTGTGTTACTACGACCTGAATGCAGATCTCCTCAATAAACTTGACCGACTTCTTAATAACTGCATTCGATTCGTTTTTAATTTACGCAAGTATGACCACGTATCTGCACATCGTTCGCTCTTGAAATGGTTACCCATTCGGGAGCGCAGGGCATTGAGAGCTTTAACGACCCTATTTTCTCTTCTTAACAAACCCACTTCACCTTCTTATCTGTCTTCTCATTGGCAATATTTATGCTCTGCGCACAGCAAGAATCTTCGTTCTGCCAATAATCGTCTTCTTCGATGTCCTTCTCACCGCTCTGGTTTTATTAAATCCGCTTTCTTTGTCCAGGCAGTCTTCCTTTGGAATGAGCTCCCTCAGAGTATCAGGTTGGTAACCAGTCCCTTTACTTTTAAAAGGAAAGTTCGTGAGCATATCTACAAGAAGTTGGTAGATTCGTCTCGTAATTAAGTTGTGGTTGTTGTTTTGTTACGATCTCTGAACTTTATATAATGTTGTTTTATGTATATATATAAGTATTTATAGTTATTAATATTTATATATGTATATATATATATATATTTTAATATTCATTTACTAATATCCTTTTTTTCTGTTATCGCACCTACTGTTTTTGTCTCTGCATCACCCTAAGGTAGACTGGTAGAAAATGCCTAAGGCATTAAGTCCGCCTTTGTACAGTTTTTACTTGTGCATAAAGTTTTAATAAATAAATAAATAAATAAATAATGAATTGTTAATTGTTCACAACACAACACGCCAGGAACTCTCCCAGCATTAACAAATCCACTCGTTGAAAATTAGAACTGCTACCCTACTTTGAACTCTTAAAGCAATTCTTATTCCACTGAGGGAAAGAGACAGAGCTATACAGGGTGTCTAGCACCATCTCTTTCACTCAGTGGAATAAGAATTTCTATAAGATGTCATAGTAGCCCTTCTGTTTGCCTTAGTAAATCCTAGTTCCATGGCTTAATTAGTTAATGAAGTAAGCAAAAGACCGATACAGATCTTATGATACCACTTTTAATCAATTTAAACAATGTAAAAACTCAAGAGATAGTCGAAACTCGAAATAAAATCGGTGACAATGACAGTATTTACTGAGAGCTGACGTAACACACTTTGATTTGTGTTTTAAAAAGCATGGCGGATAGCAGTATTTTGTAATTTTATTTTCTAAAATAATATAATCTCGTCTTAAATCTAAAAATGGTGATTTTTCTACAATACATACACAATATTATGTTATCAGATAAACACAATATTTTAATGATTCTGTCTTACTGACATCTTGCCCATTGATTAGCACTTATTTCAGCGCCATATTTGTTACGATCAATGCCACCTACACAAACTAGTTATCGCGACTCATCATGGAAGCCCACTCACTGTAGTTAATCAGATTACTCGAGTAAAACAAAGTAAGGTTAAGGGCACTCGGCAACGTATCTAATACAGTTAGTCAGGGACCGAAGTCGATAAATTAAAAATATCGATATGTTTAAAGAAAATAACAATAATAGCAAGTGGTATATTGTTCATGTTTATATCAGTATCGACATTCGGCCTTGATTCAGTCCATGGTCCGGAGCGAGAGGTAGAATGGGAAGCAGTCATGCTAGCAAAGGAGCCGAGCCTTTGACGTAGAGAACCTCAAACAAACCCAGCCTCCGCAAGAGACGCTTTCGTGTTCCATGTGCGCCTTAAAGAGATGTCAGCAAAGCAGAAGAGTCTCCCAAACCCAGTGCCTGCCGGGGTTGCGGGTTGTTCGAAAGATATACCGCGGTCTCGGAACATAAAGGGCAAAAGAAGAATCAACACAGTGCAAAGCGAAATATGGGTGTACTATTTCGTACATTTCTGTAGACAGAAGTGATTGCAGGCGTGATGTAGGTATTATTATAATTATATTTTCCTGGAATGACTCCTTTAGTTAGGCACATATACTTCATGGGACTTTTCCATTATAGTAAATGATGACAATAAATTGCCTGAAAATAAACGGTCCACAAAAACATCCTTACTAATATTATAAAAGCGAAAGTAAGTTTGTTTGTTACCTCTTCACGCTTTAATGGCTAAACCGATCTTGATGAATTTTGGTACAGAGATAGTTGGGAGCCAGGAGACGGACATAGGCTATGTATTTTTAAAAAAGTGGAATGACAGGTAGTACGAGGTAAGAAAAGGGAAAATTTAGCGTTGCTATTACAAATCAATAAGGCGCAAGGGCAACATCTGCAGGTAGCAGGTACTGTGTTATACCGAATTAAACGCGAGCGAAGCAGCGGGCAAATGCTAGTTGTTAATAAATTTAAAGCCAGGTTAAAGTCATCGCTTTTAGAAAAAGCTTAGACATTATATAATATTAAAATATAATTTTATATTATGTTTTAAATGTTTATGTTAAGAAATACGTTTAATGAATATTGTCTATGGCTACATATAAGTTCAATTAATATAGTATTATTGTGAAAGTTCCTACCATACGTGATATTAGATTCTGCAATATAATTTTATTAGTATTAAGTCATTTTGCTGCGCCCTAACAGGGTCATGTACTCACTAATTATAAGCCTAGCGTGTAACTATTTGTACATTGTGCATTAAAAAAAATTAACAACGATCTGTTTCCATTAGTAACTACAGTTGTATCTTAAATTAATTAATATATACTATGTAAATTAAATATTTTATATTAAATAAGGACAATGTAAAGACAAGTAGTGTCTGTTAGTACTTAACTCTATTTTGTTATTGTCCTCATAGGGAAACGTCACAGATTTTGATAATAATGTAACCTCCGCCTTTTGTCGTAGTCGGTTAATCTTCTTTAATAGGTTACATATAAAACTAGCTTTAGCTTCGCCCGCGTGATGATAAAAAAAGTATCCTATTTGCTATTCCAGACTATAATCTATAATAAAATAAACACCACTTAAAGTCCAACTCGCACTTGACCACTTTTTGCTGAATGAACAGTGTGTCATTGACTTGTAAATAAAAATATACTTTTGCTTTACTGCCAAGAGTCCCAAACAAAGGAGTTTTTATGTCGACTTTGTGATGTAATTCATATAATTGTAGACCATGTAGTGAAGGGCGATACGGAAATAAATGGCTTTTAAGAATTACCTCAGAGGCTGACAGTACGTGGTTTTGGCTAGAAAATTATATTTATGGGACTTCTTTGAGAATTTGTTGTTGAAATTAATTAATTACCAGGTCATAAACGCCTGAGCCTGACGGACTTCTGCGTTGCGTGTCGCGGGTTCGATTCCCGTTCGATACAGATATTTGTATGGCTTACAAAAATAGTTTCGGGTCTGGCTGTTTGTGTATGTGAGTTTAAATGTCTGTAAACGCACCCACGATACAGGAGAAATTCCTAGTGTAAAAAAAATCGTACGTCCGGGTCTTAAGTGTATATTTCTTTCTCTGTAACAAGTATCAATCGTTTCATAAGACTTTAATAATTATGATCCGTGAAGTACGTAAGTAAGTAGTTAGCCACATTTCGCCGATTATGTTTAACCACTCTGCACGACAGGATTTTGACACATGACACATCAGCTGAATCGGTGGGGTGACGCGAATTGTCATGAAATTCAAGATTTTTCATCAATTTACAGCATTCAATTTTGTTATTAAAAATAAGTCACCGGGGCTGTTTCATATGATAAGTTTGAAGTTTATATTTCCAAAAACCTCATAAGGTCGATAAAACGGCGTCATTCTATTGTAAAATGTGTGTAAAATACATATTATTACACCCTTCCAAAAATTAGGTACTTTAAAAACGCTGGAAATAATGCACATACACAAGACAACCCTTTGATAATAAAATCGGAAATCAAAAATAAAATCAGTGACATTCCACCTGCAATCTTATTTTTGCCATTTTACATATAAATTCAAAATAAAACACGATACAAATCTCGACAAAAAAATACTAAAAACTGTGTTGCAACATGACATTTCTTAGTGCTGACCGTAAATCTAAGTTTCATCATTACGATTAAAAAGTTGCATTCAACCTAATCGATAATCGAAATGAAGTAAACTTTAAAAAAAAGTTTTGGGACCATTGAGGAATTTACCTATGGAGATTGCATATTATTCTACTATTGATATTATAGTTGTTCAAATATCTATGATATCGATAAGAAAAGAAAGACAACAACATTTTGTCACGTGCTTTTTTGTTATGCTATAATTATTTTCTTATGCGCCAAGATTTGAGGTACATTTTGCTGTCAAATGGTTTCGCGGTAAAGATTTTGGCTGTTTTCTTGAATGACCATGAATGAAAATGGCGGCCATTTTTGTAGGAGGTCATGCTAATTCTGTAGGTAACTAGTCAGGCACCCCAGCCGGCACAACTATACCGTACCGCACCTAGAAAGCCATGCCTCCGCAGTAGAGCCTTGTTTTAGACGGACAGGGACTCCGCACACATCGGGGCCCTAAAGTATTGATATAGACACCCGACGCCCGATGCCTGTAGCGTCTCCCGCGGTGGCTGGCTTGGTTTGAGGAGCGGCTCACTTCCCCCGCTCTAGACGAAGCGGGGGGGAGTGTCCGGGTTATGCAATAGAAGGAGCATAGGTGGGTTTTAGTCAGCACTAGTCTGACACTCCCCCCCGTTTTGCCCAGAGCGGGAGAAGTTATTTGACGATTTCCCACCCAAAAAAAAACCCCGGTACCTACACGACATCAAGAAAAATCCAGGTTCAAAATGGACTCATTTTGAACCAGGAGTTTTCTTGGTGTCGTGTTTCCATCTCAATTGTGCTCTTCCTCTATAGGCCATTTTTACCCCAAGGCTTCCACTCCAAGAACACTTTGGCCTACGAGCCATGTTTTAGGAATGAATGAATACGCTTTTCAAATAACCAATCCAACCAAACAATTTTGTCGAACAAATGTAATTTATCTTAGCTGATTTTTTTAATGTGCTTACCAAGATCATAATTGGCGCGTTCTATATTCAACCTTATTTATTTCTATTTGCAATTCACATTCAAATAGTAGGTACAAAACCAAATTATTGATAAAATAGCAAATAAACATTTTAATATAAATTTGAACAGCGAGCGCATTCCTTTTTTGAATTTTTATCTGAAAATAATATTGGCGCGAATTTAGCCATAGATCAGTTTGTACTGTTTGTTTTTGAATCGGTTTTAGTGGCGTAAAAAATATTATAATCAATATTTATAGTGTTTTACACGTATTACAAAATTAATTTTTATTTTCATCTATCAATTTCTAATATTCCTTAATTTAATTATTCGAGTTGATTGATTTAAAAGAAAATAATCGATTGAAATAATCGCATTTACACATCACAAAATAAAAAAAAAAGAAATGGACGTCAATTTCGAAAGTAAATTTAGTAGTGGTTATGAATATTCCGTGTTATTGGTCCTATTATTGCAAATCACGATAAGATCTGGGCATTGTTATGTTATTTATAATATTTGAAATGATATTTGTGTCAGTTGTTATAGAATCTATTCGTGAATATATAATGTGGAATTAAAAATGTAAACAAGCACGATTGGCGCGAAAATTCGACTTTAGATTTCAAAATGTATCATTACCACTACTAATATAAGTTCAATTACGAATGATTTCTTCACGTAATAAAAGGACACGTTAATTATGCCCAATAATGTGGAGTTTAAATGTCCGAAAACCTATTTTTTAATGATTTCTAGCGTCGACCTACACTGCCATCAAAATGGCGATGATCGTAATTTACGGCTTTGGATTTTATAAGACTTAATTAAGAAACTTCCTCAATAATTAAAGAACTTCTAATGACGTTTACATATGAGTTTTTTATTCTACTATCTTAATGAATGCACACCCATATTATTTATTAACCAGAAAATAAAATATTTACAAAAATAGTGAGGAGGTCATATGACTTAAATGTCCGACCCCTTTCGGGGCCAGTACCGAGCCAGCGGAGGTTTGAATGTCGAGCCCCCGAAGGGGTCCGTACCGAACTATACGGTTAAATCCCGAATATTGGAAGCCACATTGCCACGATGTTGGTAGAATTGACGGGGCTGTTGGTCCAGTGGTTAGTGGCCCTGACTGCTGAGCCGGAGGTCGTGGGTTCGATTCCCACCCAGGACAAACTTTGTGTGATGAGTGTGATGATTGTTTGTTCTGTGTCTAGGTGTGATTTATCTATAATATGTACGTATTTATAAATTATATAAGTATGTATATCAGTTGTCTGGTTACCATAAAACAAGCTCTGCTTAGCTTGGGATCAGATAGCCGTGTGTGAGTTGTCCCAAGATATTTATTTATTTAATATAAACGAAAAATTAAAACCACTCGTGTGAAATACACTGCATATTGACACTAGCAAAAAAAGCGCGATATGAGCCATTTTTCGAGGAAGTATATTAAAAACACGTGTATTTACTTAAGTCAGCAAAGTGTTACTGAATTTATCAACTTCGTAAAGCAGTTTTGTGTCTTAAGGTTCAAAGTTCTTATTCATTTGTTTATGGTCTGCAAAAAAAAAACACAGAAGACTGTATGATTGAACGTGACGTTCAAATAAAATTATTTACATCACGTACGTATTTATGTTCTGTTAAGACTTGGAAACGAAAACCGCACTTGACGTAAATATTAAATATCCTCGTTGAATACATCAGAAACGGTAGATAAAACTGTTTACGTCAAAATGCTTAGTCAACTTTATAAGCTTCATCTATACTATAATATTATAAAGCTGAAGAGTTTGTTTGTTTGTTTGAACGCGCTAATCTCAGGGACTACTGGTTGGAATTGGAAAATTCTTTTAGTGTTGGATAGTCCATTTCTTGAGGAAGGCTATAGGCTATATAACATCACGCTACGACCAACAGGTGCTGAGCAGCGTGGGTGAAACCGCGTGGAACAGCTAGTCAGCTATATAACTGTAGGCGGACTACTTAGATGAAATGTATGGAGAACTAGTTGATGCCCGCGACTTCGTTTGCGTGGAAATTGTGATGTGCACTTGACTTTCTTTACATTTTTTTTTTGCAGAAGAAGTCTTTACAGACGTCCACAATCACCCCCAAAAGTATTATCACAATCGGATACGAGACTTTGGAGCCAATAGAGAATAAACATTAAAAATATTTTTATTTATTTATGTAGAACATTGTTGGAAGAAATTTTTTTTAGTATTAAAATATCATTAAAACATTTGATTATATCACTAACTTTAGGTTTTATAAGAATGTCACCGAAATGGCAGTGTCCCCATTAGTTACCCCAAAGGGAAAGGTATTTGTAGTCAGCCTTTTCCCAGCTGTGGGACGATGCAAGCTAACACTTAACAGTTAAACCAGAAGATAAATAAATAAATAATAATAATATAATGAGAGTTTGCGTAGTAAGATTTACTACTTTTATTTGAAGCTTACCTTGGCATTGGCTGAAACTTGTGAACGTTGCCAAAAAATAAACAAAGAAAGTTAAACAACCAAAAAAGGAACGTCATTTTCGTTTTTTTTTTCACTTATATTTAGTTTTCTTAGGAGATAATTATTTATAAATTAGTTTAGTTATTTATAGCCTATTCGCTTATTAAGGTACTATTACAATTTATATTATTATGAAGAATATTGTCAAAAAGCCGCAATGATAAATCTAAATATAAAATTAATAAATTTTGAATCCACTCACTTAGAATCATCGCACCTTACAGCATATCCCGCCAACAACAAAAACAAAAAAGTTTTCATTTTCACACACTCCACTAAAAACTCCTTTTGATATTTTCCATAAAAAAAGAAAAAAAAAACGAATCTTTAACGCAATACTTGTCAAACGTTAAAAGAAAAAAAATAACAAATCCAAATTTAAACGTTAAAAAAATATTGGAATTAAAAATAAAAATACGTTTCGCGCCAATTTTTCGACGTGTAGTAGTGATGTGGAGCAAGGCGCGCTCTCGACTCCACGTGCGAGTCGATTATGACAATATTAAATACTATACTACTATGCTGTGGTCGATTCTCGGTTGTAGTTTAAGAGCTAGTGAGTGATTCGTGCGTTTTATCTTGTAAACAATATTATTGTAGTAACCTCTGAGTTTGTTTGTGTGTTTTCTTTAAAATAAGTTCGTTAAGAAGTATTTGCAATTCAACTAGTACTTGGAGAGTTAGATAGTTTAGTACGAGAAAAAAGTATTCACAGGGCAGTGAATGACAACGATTGGAGAGGGAGAAGAGAGGAGAGGACCTTATTGGTTACGTGAGGTTATTCAGAAATGTCATTTGCGTAGTAGGTACGACCAACTGGCGTACATGTATCACCAGATGTAAGAAATGTATGGATAAAACAGTAAGATAGATCTTACTTTTTAATATTATAAACGCGAAAGTTTGTTTGGATGGATGTATGGATGTTTGTTACTTTTTCACGCAAAAACTACTGAATAGATTTTAATGAAAATTTACAATAATATTGTAGTTTATACATCAGAATAACATTTAGGCAACATTTATAAATATTTATTGTATACTAGCTGTTCCCCGCGGTTTCACCCACGCTGCTCAGCACCTGTTGGTCGTAGCGTGATGTTATATAGCCTATAGCCTTTCTCAAGAAATGGACTATCCAACACTAAAAGAATTTTCCGATTCCAACCAGTAGTCCCTGAGATTAGCGCGTTCAAACAAACAAACAAACAAACTCTTCAGCTTTATAATATTATATAAGTATAGATTCTATCACCACGCGAGTGAAACCGCGGCGCGCAGTTAGTAGCTAGTGTCTATAGTTTCTGCCTAATTCTTTAGGAAAAAGGAGTGAGTTTATTCATAATTGTAGTCATTAGTGGAATTTCTGCTTGTTTACGTTTACAAATATATCGGAATATTTTTAAATGAGATAAGAGGGTCAATGGAACAGAATAGATAGGAGAAAATATCTAACTGATAACAACGTCAATGAATAATATTATCAGTTAGAAGGAAATTGTATTCGAAAATTTCATTTCACAGTTTTTTTTTTTGTAATATTTTATCACCTGCTTAGCCTTTTCCTAAATACGTTGGGGTCGGCTTTCTGTCCAACTGGATGTAGCTGACTATGAGTTTTTAACATGGACTGACTGCCT
Organism: Ochropleura leucogaster; assembly: GCA_958449745.1. NCBI lineage: Eukaryota > Metazoa > Arthropoda > Insecta > Lepidoptera > Noctuidae > Ochropleura > Ochropleura leucogaster. The sequence goes on from OY288224.1 coordinate 14,914,477, forward strand.
ATTTGACCTCCACAATCCAGTTAGTACTGGGTAATACATTACCATTTGGTTTAAAGACTGGTTGGGTTTGGGAGTAAATAATTAGACGCCAAAATCAAATCTAGTCACACTAGTTGCTTAACCCTAACTGCCGAAAAAAACCCGTTCATAAATTTCAGGAACCTGATTTTGTATAAAAACAAAGTTGTTTACAATGTTTAAAACCCGACGAAATAACTATGTCGATGATAAGACGGTTACTTGATTAAAAACTTTAATAAAACCAATGACATAACTAAAGTTCATAGTAAATATCAAATGGAATTTTCTCACAAAATAACAACCAATTACGGAATTTTGGTAAACATATGGCGACAATATTTTGAACGGCGAATCTTTAATGTGTTAGTAGACATAAATAGTTTTGAGATCAATATTATGTAACACAAATGTTTCTTTATTAAACTGTTGTGAATTTTAAGCATATTATACACAGTGAAACTCGAAACATTTATTTCAATTAGACCATTACAAGCAGTTTTGAATGTCAAAAAACAAAAGAATGAAGCTGCAGTCGGAGACACAATGCATAATAACTGTCTAACTAAAGTACTGTCCTACTAATATTATAAATCCGAATGTTTGTGAGGATGTATGGATGTTTGTTACTCTTTCACGTCAAAACGGCTGAACGGTTCTTGATGAATTTTGGCACAGAGGTATAGTATAGTCTGAAATAACACATAGAATACCGCTATCATAGATATCTATCAGCGATAAACCCGCCATTGTAACCATAGATTTAGCATTTTTTTGTAAAACAGTTTTGTTTTTAAAGATGTGCAATAAAGTATTTTCTATTCTATTTTATCCTATAGGATACTTTTTTTTCGATATCACTCGGGCGAATACGACTAGTTACGCACGCAGATATTCACGTGACGCAACTAGTTTCTATATTATACTTTTGCCAGTCTCGCCTTTTCCTAACTAAGTTAATGTTGGGTCCCGCCAAACCTGTTACAAACAATAACGAACGAGGGAACGACATGTTGCCTTACGTCTGTGTCCTAATTGTTTACTCAAAGTAATCGAGTTCTTTATAGGACAAATGAAGACTAAGGAAACGATAGACTGGATAGACTGTGTGAAGAGTGGTATGTCTAGAAAAGACATTATTATGAAGATGAGGCAGCCTCAAATGAATTGAGATTAGGACAGGACAATGATGGTGTTGTTTTGTAACAGAGTGGGTATTTTACCCTCTCTGTTGACTCAACCTCTTTCCTTTTGGATCAACATTGATTTTAAAATATTCATATTTCGAATTTCATTCTGTCATTTCATCTTCAACAGTCATTTCTCGCTCATTCCTTTATATTTTAGACCTCTTAGTCTGGTCAAGTTTGAGGAGGAGTAAATGATACCGTGACGTCTGATAGGGGAGAATGGAGAAGAAAACGTGTTACGCCGACCCCAAATAGAATAGGACAAGGGCAGGAAAATTATGAGTCTGGTCAAGTTTACCCTACAAATAGGGGTACGTCAACAATGCTCGCATGGAGCTGAAAGTTGATACGAATGTTCGGAACACCATTATAAATGAAAGGTAAAAGTTCCCATCGATCCTATACTTGCAAAAAAAAGTCAAGGTCAAAGTTCTAAAATATAGGTTACTAGCCTCCACCCGTGACATTGTCCGCATGGCTTACTTTGGGCTAACGCTAACTTTAGCCAGCGTGAGGAAGATGATCGAAAAAAATTACTCTTTCTCTACACTTTTTTTAGCCTATGTCCGTCTCCAGGGTCCCAACTATCTCTGAACCAAAATTCATCAAAATCGGTTTAGTCATTTAGACGTGAAGACGAAACAAACAAACCAACTCACTTTCGCTTTTATAATATTACTAGCGACCCGTCCCAGCTTCGCACGGGTGTTACAAATCTTTGAAAATCCCCACTTTTCTCTACTATAATATGTATGTATTATACATAAAAACCTTCCTCTTGAATCACTCTCTATTAAAAAAAACCGCATCAAAATCCGTGGCGTAGTTTCAAAGATTTAAGCATACAAAGGGACATAGGGACAGAGAAAGCAACTTTGTTTTATACTATGTAGTGATATATATTAGTAAGGTAAATACACTATTGTACTTTACGGCTATCTACATAGGGTATATTATCAAGTACAAGTGTAGTTTAGTAATAAAGGGGACCCATAAGACTGGAAGTTAATCAACAACACATTTGAAAAAATAATTTAAATGACGGGAACGGATCCATGGAATAATATCTGGCGGCACAGACGAATGATGAGCCAAGTCCAATTAAAAGGCGATCAAAACAGAAATTGCCATAATCATGGCGCTTGGAAGACGGACTGCAATATTGCAGTTTGTTACTAGATGATTGTAGAGCGCTGAGAACTGCTCTTGGCTTATAAAGGCGAAGGCTAGGTCCTTGAAAAAAGAAATTTGTGTGTTTGGATGCAGCGGGTAATCTTCGGAACTACTGGTCCCATTCCTTCCCGTATATTAGAAAGCTACAGTGCCTCCGAATGTCATTATCTACATTGAGTACGTTTCATAATTTCCTGCCCTTGTTCCAATCTGTTTGGGGTCACCGCAACACGTTTTCTTCTTCCATCCTCCCCTATCAGACGTCACGACATCATTTACTCCTTTCTCCTTCATATCATTCCTTAAACAATCCATTCAACTTTTCTTTCCCGAACATACGCGAGTGAAGCCACAGGCAAAAGCTATGACAGTATAAAATAAGATCTCCGACAAATAAGTCTTTTGTCATACCCAAGGAATGTCATAGCATGCAAAACAAAAAACAATCAACGAAAAAAACCTCCTCACGACTGTGGTACAGTCAACTTAAACGAGCACAAGGACTCAGAGAGCAAAAACCGACCTTAATGCTACAAAATAAGGGCTAATATCTCTCTCTGTTCCCAATGCGTGTGCTGTTTGATGTACGTCGGTCTCGTCCCTCATTGTATTATTTTCTAGAACCAAACGTGATCAGAATATATGTTGGAAAGAAATTCTTAGAAAGGCGGTTACAATAAAAACAGCCGTATAGACTGGTGTGTAAGGCCTACTATTATATAAGTTCGGGTCGGCACATGCAAATCAGCAGTTCATTTAAATCCCTAAATATTTTTTGAAAAATAAAGCCGACCCGAAACAATTACCACACAGATTTGGGTCGTGAGGATCGAAAGACTTCGTTCGGCACTCCCATATGTAAATCATGCATTCGGGTCGGTACACTTCCAGCTGAGCCGAGCGATGTTTCCTTTCTCTTAAAAGACATACAATCATTACCTACTCATCAGTCACTATTTTACATGTGATAGCAGTTATTCAACTGCAACTTTATGGGCTGTTTTTAGTTCTTCAGGTTCTTTGAGCGTGTGACCGCCATAAAAAACCGCCATGTTTTTTTTTCAATCAGCAGTCCTACCATTACAGTGCTAAAAATTCCTATGCAATGCCCTCCAACACATGCACCTCTGTGTTTTTGATTATTGTATAATAATCACTTACTTCAGTGAGGAAAAACATCGTGAGTTAAAGAAACCATCATGCTTGAGAGACAATATCTCTAGACTCGACATGCAAATCAAAGTCTCTAAAACTCTGATACCAGGTAAAGCAGCATGTGGCTAGCACATCATAAAAAACATGTATTCGATTTACGACTCTTCGAAATCATGCCGACCCGAACATTTCGTGTGTAGCTCCCTTTAGACAGACGTTCACAATAATAACTTTGTATTGACGGGAGTGTACAATCAAATGGTTGTTTGTCACTTTCTTCTAGAGGAAATTATACATTTTAATGTGTATGTGGTCTTGTTTGGTAGATTTTTGGGATTTTTAACTACGGATATCAGTAAAAGGTTATTTGTATTGGAAGTGTCTCTCCGGGCTTACGGACGAATTTCACCAAAGCTACAGGTCATAAAATATGGTGGCAAAATCAGTCATTTGACGTCACGGTTGGCGCAGTGGCTGAGCAATCGACAGCTGCGCTGCCTGTCGCAGGTTCGATTCCCGCACGAAATAAATATTTTTATGGTCTACAGATAGTTGTTTCGGGTCTGGCTGTTTGTGTATGTGAGCTTAAATGTTTGTAAACACACCCACGATACAGGAGAAATTCCTAGAGTGTACAAAGTTTTAAAAAAATATGATAGGTATACCTAGGAGGTTTCCGGCGACTGGGACCGCAATTGACTAGGACCGCGGTCCCAATCACCGGATCTGTATAAAATAAATAATTTTCTTCCGGCGACTGGGACCACTTATATGATAACTGAAATAAAAAAAAATGTACAGTCAAACAAAAAAATTTTAGATGTAACAATTGAAGAAAAATCCTTTTTGATTTAAAAACATCATTTATTGATAAAATAAAAACAACCACTGACTACAGTTCTGTTATTTAAAACTTTCGTTATTATAACATAGTGCATGTTTTAGATCGTGTTAACAACAATCAACAAAAAATTTGTCTTTAACTGGTACCGTAAATATAATAAAAAAAAAACCAGCCAAGAGCGTGTCGAGCCACGCTCAGTGTAGGGTTCCGTAGTTTCCCGTCCGTCACAATAAGTGTTCCCAGTTATGAGGCCAACCGAACAACTCGGTCATACCCGATCCAATGTAATAAGTACCTACAGCGCCATCTCTCGGGGAATTGGGTTACTAATTAATACAAAGACGTGCAATTTCGGTGGTAATTTTGGATCGCGAGAACCGATTTCAATAATTCTTTTTTTGTTTGAAAAAAGATACGTTCAGGATAATAAAATATGTAAACAAAGTTACAAAAAATGCTAGCATATACGATTATACTACAAACTTAGTCCAGAAATTATTTTGTACAACTTTTTGTCTTTTTTGTACTAAAACTGTTGTGTCAATCAAGTTCAAAATGATTTTCATAGAAAGTCCTTATAAAGTTCTACTTTTCAGATTTTTTTCATATTTTCTAAACTTATGGTTCAAAAGTTAGAGGGGGGGAACACATTGTTTTTTACTTTTGGAACGATTATTTCCGAAATTAATGACATTATCAAAAAATGATCTTAAACCCCTATTCATTTTTAAATACCTTTCCAACAATATATCACACGTTAAGGTTGAAATTAAAAAAAAAATCACTTCCCACTTTACATATATGGTGGCTACCCTAATAAAACATTTTTTTCAAATATTTATTTTACCACTTTGTCGGCGTGATTGATATACATATTGGCACCAAATTTCAGCTTTCTAGTGCTAACGGTCACAGAGATTAAGCGAGGACGGACGGACGGACGGACGGACGGACGGACGGACGGACAGACAGACATGGCGAAACTATAAGGGTTCCTAGTTGACTACGGAACCCTAAAAACACAATAAAAATAATAAACGTGGTACTATCTATGTCAATCACAATTAGTTTAAAATGGCTGTTATGGCTTCACACAAAATCAGTCAAGTAAATAATTATCACAAAATCAGCTTTTTTTTTTCCGGATGGGAAATCATCCAATGACTTCCCCCGCTCTGGGCGGAGCAGGGGGGCATGTCAGACTTGTACTGACTAAAACCCACCCATGTTCCTTCTATTGCCCTTTACGTTCCGGGGCCGCGGTATCTCTTTCGAACAACCCCGGCACGCGGAGGCTCTGGCAAGCCCCTCTGCTGTGCTGACATCTCTTTGAGGCGCGCGTGAAACACGAACGCGCCATCGACACGGCCTGTCGTCAATAGACGAACGGACGGTGAGCTACCCATTGCTCACCGTCCACAGGCCCGCATCTACGGTGGCCGGGAGTCGTCTCCCACGGCGGCTGGGTTGGCTTGATGTTCTCTCCCTTAAACGCCCGGCCACCTCCTTTGCTAGCATGACTGCTTCGCAGAAGGAGGTGGCCGCTTCCCATTCCCTGTCGCTCCGGACCATGGCCTGAACCAGGGCCGGAGGCGAGAGACGCCGCCACCGATGGCGTCTACGAGGGCACGGCGGTGCTCCGCCCAAGCTGGGCAGATCGCCACTGTGTGCTCCACCGTGTCCTCCGGGCGATCGTCACAATACAAAATCAGCCTTAACTGTGATAAAATATAAAGTTAGAGAGGGATAGTACTATAATACAATGCTATTCCCTTTGTGTGTATTTACCTGCATGTGTAAATTATGTCAAAACGGGCTAGCTTAATCTATTACTAAGCGCATAAGATAAAATCATGTCTAGAACGAGTCAATGATATTTATATAAATAATTCATAAATTTTTTCGTTTGACTGTACTAATTTTGGCTTGAATAATAGATGTTTTTAAGTTATCTATGAGTGGTCCCAGTCGCTGGAAGAAAAATATTTATTTTTTACGAATCCGGCGACTGGGACCGCGGTCCTAGTTAATTGCGGTCCCAGTCGCCGGAAACCTCTACCTAGTATCACCTTCACAATTATAACGAAATCTAATCAATCAAAGCTATCCATCAAGCCGTTTAGGCTATAGAGCATGCCAAAAAAATATACATGCGCACACACACTCGGAAACAACCATAACATTTTTCTGACAAAGTCGGGTAAAGAAGTTTAGTAATGATCGAATTTGAAATAGAAAAAAAAACTAGGCCAGTGTGTGTTTGTTGATGTGGATCAAGTCATAAGTTATTCATGAATACCATTACCGGTGTCCTATAAATAGTGTCACAAAAGTGTTTTTCCATGGCGAAACCGGCCAAGTGCGATTAGGACTAGTGCACTGAGGGTTCCGTACAAACTTGTGACTAAAACCGCCATATCTTTTGAATGCGACGGGCCTCTTGGTCTAGTGGTTAGTGGCCCTGACTGCTGAGCCGGAGGTCGTGGGTTCGATTCCTACCCAGGACAAACTTTGTGTGATGAGCATGATTATTTGTTCTGTGTCTGGGTGTGATTTGTCTATAATATGTATGTATTTATAAATTATATAAGAATGTATATCAGTTTTCTGGTTACCATAACACAAGCTCTGCTTAGCTTGGGATCAGATAGCCGTGTGTGAGTTGTCCCAAGATATTTATTTATTTTTTATTTTATTTAATGCAGATTTAGAGGGTTGATTTTTTTTACAATTTTTAGGGACCACAGACTTAGTATATGGTTTTAATTTCAACTCGATACCAGCACGCGAAAAAAACGGTGTTGAAAGACAGACAGACAGACAGACGAAACAAATTGATTCTATAAGGGTTTCATTTTTTCCTTTTGTACGGAACCCTAAAAATCTGTGACATAATATGTAAATGATGCAGTCATTTATTTTTGTGCAATTATTTTTTGGCGTAAATATAAATAATTATTTTTTGAAGTAAATATAAATAAAAGAAGGTAAGTATTTCGTACATTTATTTATTTTTACATACATATAATTACATTTTTAAATATTTCTAAAAATCATAAAAAAACATTTAAAAATATAAAAATAGTAGCCCACCGGTATCGGGAACAGGGTCCAAGCTACCGGCGGTCAGGGCTCCAGAGAAAGGAACCTCCTAACAATACGAGCCGTGTCCAGGAGTACCGCTTTCTGTATCAAGCCCTTGATCCAGCTGCCTAACGAGAGCCTCCTCAGGTATTGGTCGAGGCTCTTGGCAATTAAGCCATTGGCAGATACGACTATCGGCACAATGATCGCTGAGTCCACATCCCACATGTCGACAACCTCGCGAGCCAAGTCAATATAGTAAGTATTTTATTATTATGAAACGATGATTTCAAGATAGCTTTTGTTCTGGATACATAGTCTCCTTTTGATCCAAAAGAATGCGGCGTCCCCAGGTGATGATCAAATAACTCCAAAATAGTTTTTAACGACGGGTAACTCCGTAGGGCGCAAATAGTGAGCGTATTCAAACGAAAATTCGAATTCTGAACGGATTTAGGTGAAAATTGACGAACAGACAGTTTATAACTAGGGTACACTTTTGATTCCTTTGGCATTCCAAAGGAACCAAAAGTGTAACCAAGTTATAAACTGTTATAAGCAAGTTACAAGTGTAATTGACCCTCGGGATAATGATCCCGAGGGTCAATTACAGAACTTGAATCGGGCAACGCTGCGGGCTTAAGCTAGTTCTAAATTACAGTGCAATCGTTGATTTTATCCCCACAGCCAATTCTTTAAACAAATGTAAATATTTACAAGTTACAATATTATGCTTACATCAGCACCAACGTCACAATGTTTTCTTTTGTAAGCTTCTCGCTTGGTCAGCACTTGAAGAAGCAATGGGTTCTCAGGAAGTGCATGTTATGACTGGACATGTTCGAAGAATTTGTAGGAATAACAACAACATATAAATCAACTAGTTGGCGCCCGCGGCTTCGCTCGCGTGATGATCGAAAAAAGTATCCTATGTGTTATTCCAGACTGTCATTGTAATAGCAATGCCAAGTTTTCCCTTTTCTTCCTTCTTTCTCCCTGATATTTCAATCTTTCTTCTCCACTATCTCTGTACCAAAATTCATCAAAATCGGTTTAGCCATTTAGGCGTGAAGACATAACAAACAAACAAACTCACTTTCGCATTTATAATATTAGTAAGGGTAACTGGATATGACGTACTTTAGAAGTAATATCAACGTTAAAGTACAAGGGCATTCCTAAAGATGTAGTAAGTACAGAAATTCCCAACGCCCACGGCCCACGTGTCAGACTTATCCGAAATATGAATAGGTGTGCACCGCTTAGCTTAGGTACCTACCAAATAATAATGTGTGTAGGCAAATATATCGTTGATGTGGTTTTGTGATACGCTGTGAAAGACTGTTCTGAAGAGGAGAGACAAAGCATTATGTAACTAAAAGAGAGATGGATCTGAATGTTGATGATTGTCGGGCCTACGCTGTCCTCTCATACTTAAGTACTAACGCTGTAACAACAACATTGTAAAACCAAATGATTTTAAAAGAGTAACCATGGAGTTTCTTGCCGGTTCCTCTCCATAGGAACGACCAACCCGAACCGTGCATCTTTTCTCGATGTTTTATAAGTGCCCATGTAGGCCTATGTGAAATAAAAATATTTTGATTTGATTTGATTCGATTTGATGTACGGAGAGCGAGAGGAAGGTCAAAGAAAAGATGGATGGATTGTGTAAGGAATGATATAAAGGAGAAAGGAGTAAATGATGCTGTGACGTCTGATAGGGGACAATGGAAGAAGAAAACTTGTTGCGCCGACAACAAAAAGAATGGGGCAGGGCAAGGGCAGGAAAATGATGATGCTGTGAAAGAATGTTCTAATATAATTCTGATCTTCTAATATAATATGTACCTATAAAATTCTAGTGTAGTGGTGTTTTATTACGAAAGTCCTCCGAAACGGCTGGACCGATATTTTGTGTGCATATTGAGTGGGTCTGACAATCGAGTAACATCTATTTTTGATAGCTCTAATTGATAAGTGGACTACCCTTATAAATTAGAGCTCTGAAAAATAGATGTGTGTGTGTGTGTGATCTACAGAAGGGCTCTAGAGCAACGGGTGAAACCGCTGGGCACAGCTAATGAATCTTTTAAAATTATTCATGTAAGTTGACCAAGATTTTTGTTTGGACCTTAAAAGAGACTTTAACCTCTGAGTTTGTTTCGGCTGTTTCTCGGTATGAAACACCGGACACAACTTATTAAAAAAAAAACGACGAGTTAAACCTAGATACTTGCAAAATAAACATCACTTATTTATCACTACAGTCGTGCTTTGGTATAATTACCTTTACGACACATTATTTTAAAGTGTGTATTGTCTTGCTTTCTCTACTCCAAGTTGTTTATTACTTAAGAGAAAAGCCTTTAGAAAGTATAATACTATACAAAGTTTACAATTGTATTGTGCGAGAATTGAATATGGATTTCACAATAATATTTATTTAAATGAATTCTTGGGTATGTCTTGGAAAAAGAAAACACCGTTGTATTTATTCAAATGTTAATAAGTTAAAACATACATAAGTATGAGTACAGTCAGATGTGGTTATATGTATACACTATACACGTATCAACTTTATATACAAAGGGTGAAACGGGACCATATTACTAAGACTCCGCTGTCCGTCTGTCTATCACTAGGCTGTATCTCACGAACCGTGACAGTTAGACAGTTGAAATTTTTACAGATGATGTCTTTCTGATGCCGCTATAACAATAAATACTAATAATCAGAATAAAATAAATGTTTAAGGGAGCGTTTTCATACACAACTACCCGCGCCCCGCGGTTTCACTCCCGTGGTGAGAGAATATATAATTATCTGATAGAATATACAATGTATCTTTATTAATTATTGTATCTATCCTATGTGTTATTCTCATGTAAGCTATATTATTGTTAAGGTTCATTAAAATCCATTCAATAGTTTTTGCTTGAAAGAGTAACAACCATACATACATCTACAAACTTTCACGTTTATAATATTATATTACTAGGATGGTATGGAATCTTTCGTACGCGAGTCCGACTCACACTTGGCCGGTTAAATTTTTTTGGATGTTTGTTCTTTAAGCGATTTCTCCGATGATTGTGGGCCGACTTTCAAAACCCTTTTTACGATTCCATATGAATTTTACCTATATTGATTGGGTGTATTTTTTTTTCGAGACAAAATATTAAACTAAAAATCAAACACCATAAATTATTATTATGAACACACATTCTTGTGTCAGGTACTAATTTGTTGTGTTACTTGTGTTTATTTAAAATTTAACATACCAATAAATAAACTTACACCATCTCCGAGACTATAACAAGGCTAAATTAATTGCCGGAGTCAGCAATCAGTCCGGAAGTCGGTCTAGTAGAGGTGCACTCATCGATTACGATACATTAGTCATTCCGTGACTCATTTGACTCAGTCGATCGACTCAGTTGCTGCGTTGCAGATCTCTTCAAGGGCTTCAAGAGATTTATGGTTTGTTATTGGATGTTTGTTACTCTCACGTCAAAACGGCTGAACGGATCTTAGTCAAATTTGGCACAGAGGTAGATTATAGTTGGTTATAGGTGGATTATGGAGAGTGATTATAGGTGGATTAGAGTTGTGAGGTATATAGCAAAGAAAAGGTAGGGAAGGTAGGCTAGGTAGAAAGGTAGAAAATTGCATAGCAACGCATGCATAAATATATGACATAACGCATTCTTGCAAAACAGACGTGTTAATGTCAATAACAATCAAGTGCTTGTCAGTAACGAACTTATTACGCACGTGTTTATTAATAAGTTATGATCGTTTATTCATTTACATACATACTTTTTATGGAAATTTTTACATATAATACAAAAAAATAATAGCCAATTATATTATTCCTAAATTGGTATCTAAAACAGGGTCCATGCTACCGGCAGTTGCGGCAGCTATCTCTCGCGTTCGGCCCTGGTTCAGTCCATGGTCCGGAGCGAGACGGAATGGGAAGCAGTCACCTCCTTCTGCGAAACAGTAATGCTAGCAAAGGAGGTGGCCGGGCGTTTGAGGGAGAGAACATCTGCCCAACCCAGCCACCGCGGGAGACGACTCCCGGCCACCGTAGATACGGACCTATGGACGGCGAGCAATGGGTAGCTCACCGGCCGTCCGTCTATTGACGAAAGACCGTGTCGAAGGCGCGTTAGTGTTCCACACGCGCCTCAAAGAGATGTTAGCAAAGCAGAGGGGCCTGCCAAGGCCACCGCCTGTCGTGGTTGCGGGTTGTTTGAAAGAGATACCACGGCCCCGGAACATAAAGGGCAATGGAAAGAATATGGCTGGTTTTAGTTAGTACAAGTCTGACACTCACACACCCCGCTCCGCCCAGAGCGGGGGAAGTTATTTGATGATTTCCTAAAAAAAAGGGATCAAACTCGCAACATGCAGCGTAGCAGTCGATCGCTCAGCTACTGCGCCAACCGTGTCGTCGAATCTGTGAACATGAACTTTATTGTTTGGCCTAGCCACATTTTACTGCCCTTGGTATCAACAAATTGACATATTTTTTGTCCTTATCTAAACTGAAATGCAAATGAGACAATTTTCTCTCATTCTCTCTATCTCCCGAACTACATTAAGGAAGCGTAAAATTATCCTAATAACCCTTTTGATAACGTATGTCGGTATTACCCAACGACCTAAATAACTTGATACCTGCAATTCGGTACATTTACGATCTTCTTATCAACGTTTCCGTACATTAATGTAATTTGAGGGGTCAACACAAACTGGTTCGGTGTGCATGTACCAAACGTTTGATAAAGTTTACAAAGTTATCGCACGGATTCTGTTACGGGGAATTCGACTTTATTGTGATAACCAAAGAATTGTTTTGGTGGCAAGTGTAAGTTGGTTGTTTCAATTTGTTGTTTTTACTGCAAATAATTGAGTCATTAGCCCCAGTATAAACGAATGCAGTATGCCAAGGTTGTGCAAATATTTGTTTAAAGCTTATTTTCTTAACCTATCGACGCTGACTGATATATTGGGTAATTGGATAAATGTTTATCCGAACAATCAAACAGGGAACTTATTAATTGTAAATAATTATTTTTCGATGAACTGAGTTTTATTTGCCAAATTTTCGGTTGCAAGTTCATTAGCAGTTAAACGACGTGGTCGGGGAAGTTCATTGGGGTTTTCCTACATTTCTCAGTCAGTCACGGATTCTAGATTGATGGCAATACACTCGACCCCAATTACTTAAATATAACTGGCACACCTCTGCCTGCCTTAGGGAATTACAGGCGAATTGTTATAATGATGGCACACACTATCTGGCGCCCGCGGCTTCGCCCGCGTGAAAAGTATTCTATGTGTTATCGCATACATATATCACAAACATTCGTATTTATACTATTAGTAGTAGGATAGGATTTAAATTAGTAGGACGTAGGATGGCTGGCTCCCGCAGCTTTGCCCGCGTGATGATCAAAAAAAGTATTATATGTGTTATTCCAGACTATAATCTAACTCTGTGTCAAATTTTTATCAAGATCCGTTCTGCCGTTTTGAAGTGAAAGGGTAACAAGTTTAACATCCATACATCCATCCTCACAAACATTCGCATTTATAATACTAAACTGGCGCCCGTGGCTTCGCTCGCGTGATATCGAAAAAAAGTATCCTAAGTGTTGTTCCAGACTATAATCTACCTTTGTGCCAAATTTCATCAAGATCTGTTCAGTAGTTTTTTCGTGAAAGAGGATCAAACAAACATCTATAGTCACAAACATTCGCATAATTATAATATTACTACTATTCTTGCCCGCGGCTTCGCTCGCGTTAAAATTCGAGGTAACACAGTCCCAAGGGGGCCTTATCGATTTGTAATAGCAACGCTAAGTTTTCCCTTTTCTTCCCTCTTGCTCACTCACATCTCAGTTTTTTTAATAAAAATTAGCTTATGTCCGCCTCCTGGTTCCCAACTATCTCTGTACCAAAATTCATCAAAATCGGTGTAGCCATTAAAGCATGAACAGGTAACAAACAAACAAACTCACTTTCGCTTTTATAATATTAGTAAAGATGATTATAGTAGGAAGTAGAATCATTTTAAAACGAATAAAGATTCAACCGTAGCTTCTACAGTGCATTTTTAGGGTTCTGTACGTCAAAAGGAAAAAAACGGATTCCTAATTATATCACTTTGTTATCTATATAAATGTATCGAGTTGAAATTAAAACTATATAATTGAATCCGTTGACCCTTAGTGCTGTGAAAAAAAAGGGGTGTGTGTACTTATGTACACGCGTTAGAAGTTATACTTCTTTGACGTACTTATAGAAAAATAATTATAGGCTAATATTTGAATTTTGTCACCATAATCAATATCAGTTCAGCACACAACACTTTCTCGTTCATGTTTACAAACACGATCAAGGAAACAACAACAGAAACAAAACTGACAAAATACAACAACCTCAATGATTTATATTGGTTTAATACTATCTAATTTTTGACATTAAAAAAAATATTGATTCAGGATATTGATGAATACTTAATTGAGGTGCCAGGCTGTTTATCGTGACTGTATGAACTTACCAATAGAACATTTCTTGCATGATATCCTTTGCGACAGTAATATTATTATATATTATCTTTCTTCATTCTCCTTAGGTCTCATCATAGCAAATAATGTGCTATCTATACATTCTATAACACCGGGTATGTTAGTTTTCTTATAAAACCTAAAATAAATAACATTTTAAATAAGTACTAGTACACCTAAATAATGTAATCAAGGGTTTAACAAAGGTGTAAGGTTTAAAAGATATGCAATGTCTGCAAGCAGCCATTTGTGACCGTACAATTTACTTTCACACTGAGCTGATAAAAGATGTAGTTCGGGATGGGTACTGAATTCAATAATTTGGTCACAAAACTTACTTTATAATGCTGTAATATAATAGAAAAGTTACCTGTAATTTTTATTAGTTGTTAATTATAGTGGCATCAGAAGCTGAACCAGGCCAACAGGCTACTAAATTCATATTTCATCATTTTACATCACACATCTTATATTAGGGGATCCCTTTCAATATCTAAATTCTCCAGTCTCTGAACCTAAGGAAAGAATTGAATTGTGTTAAAAAAAATTAATATAGTAAAACCTAATCCCATCCCCTACTAAATAACACATGGGTGATGGAATAAAATTATTATATGATTTACAAGGTACCAATGAAACAAATAAATACTGCTATAACATACAAAAAACTGATGATTTAGATACACCAACAAAGTCAGTCACTGGTATTAGCATTGTCCATAATGCGTAAAATCGTAGTCATTATGAGTTGGTGAAAAGTATGTATCATGTATACCATGAGTAAAATGCGTAATGAATGGTGTTGTTTTGGTTGTCTCAAATGAATATTATGCGGTAAGACATACACATACCTGGCTCCTTGGCTTCGACATGTAAACTTTGTACAGATGGCTTATCCATCGGAAAATCTAACTTGGAATTCATTATTATCGAAGATACTAAAATGATCCATCTTCAATTTATATCTTCATTGATTAGAACCACTTTCTTCAACTGGTTCGGAGTTACTCCAGCCCAAAAATCTTTCAAAATCACTTGATTCACTATCTGAACAAGATATTTTACATTTTTGAGGATAGTTGACCGAAATCGAACAGTAAACACATTGAAAACGGCTCGTAACTTTGACAGTTCGTTGACATTTATACTTTTATAAAAACACCAAAATAATATTAATTTATTCACACTGTTTAATTGTACTGTTACGAAACACGTGCTATAAATATAAAAATACTAGAAAGTAGATTTTATACAACTTGAACGTATGTTATCGATTTTCATGCCACCTAGAACTAACTTCACGATCACGATGAATCTACCAGTGTGACCAACTACAAATTAGAGATCCTGCCCAACTTAGGCAAAAAAACTGACAAATCCTGCCAAAATCGAAAGCACAAAATGCCAATGTAATTTAATAAAACTCCAAAAATTTAAAATAAATAGACACATTATTTTTTGGAGTTTTATTTAAAATAATTGATCTTAAAGTCTAAAACTGAACTGAATTAAATTATACATTCGTATTAACATCGAATTCTTCTTGATCACTTTCTTTATACATCGCTTTTGTCATTTTGTCAACAAAAGTGCCAGAGAGTAAAATAAAGGGCTAAACCTGCCAAAATGCAGGTTCCTGCCACATATGGTCACACTGGATACCACCTAGAACTAACTTCACTTTGTCGCTGTAGTACCAAATCACTCTCATCAATTTTCTCCATCGCACCAAAAGAAGTATAACTTCAAAAATCAACCCTCTAAATATACACAGTCAAAAGTTATGGCTGTTTGAAGTTGATGATTGGCTGATGAATAAATAATAATAATAAATAAATATCTTGGGATAACTCACACACGGCTATCTGATCCCAAGCTAAGCAAAGCTTGTGTTATGGTAACCAGACAACTGATATACATACTTATATAATTTATAAATACATACATATAATAGATAAATCACACCCAGACACAGAACAAACAACATGCTCATGACACAAAGTTTGTCCTGGGTGGGAATCGAACCCACGACCTCCGGCTCAGCAGTCAGGGCCACTAACCACTAGACCAACAGGCCCGTCTAATGAAGCAATTGTGTACGGAACCCTCGGAGTCTGACTCGGCCTTTCCCGTTTTTTATTCTAAATTTCATAAATTGTCCTACTGCAATTAAATATACTGTGACAACTACAGTAGCACAGTTTACAGTAGAATATTGTAACAATTATAAAATGCTTTATCAATTACGATAGAGCTCTGCTATTATGAAACGATAGGACACGCTAAGGAAACATTAATTAGTATGTTTGGTGTTAATTGATCTTTGATGCTGTAATAAAATGATGTGTGTTGTGGTAATTAGTTTTAACGTTTTTTTCTTTGTTAAATGTGTGTTTGTTGGCTAAATATAGACTTTTTTTTGGGAGTTAAGTCATTTTTTTGGAAGACATTTATGTGGTGTAAGAACTTTATTATTTTTCATAAAGAATAAGCAATGATTCACTTATGAGAAACTACATTTAAATAGTATATTAAAATAACAATGTTTATGGGCGTACAGAAAACGCTAAAAGTTAAATGTGAGGGTAAGCGATTACAATTAAACATAATTATATAAATTTAGTAATAGACTAGCTTTTGCCCGCGGCTTCGCTCGCGTTAGATTCGAGGTAACACGGTTTCTCTTTCCTGATTTGCAGGTATTTTGTTGGTAACAAAGAGTATGACGTACTATTTTTAGCTTCCTACTTTGAAAAGTCCCATATTAAATTTCACCCCCTCTTTTAAAATGTTGGAGGCAGATTTCTGAAAAAAAAAATGTTGAACGAAGTTTTTGTTGGTGCCAATAGTCCGCATACTTTTTTTTGCTTTCTACCTTGAAATTTGCGAAATGCTCCATGCAAACTTCAAAACAGATTTTTATTTTTAGACCAAACGCTTGTTGGAGATATTTTATACTACATTATAATCCTATCGATTAGTACAAACACAACTTGTTTTAAAAAAAAAAAAAAAAAACTTTTGTTTCGAGTCCCGGATGAAACAAGCGATTTTTTAGAAAATCTTTAAATGCAGTTTTGTTTCTTTTTTTTATGTCTCCTTTAAGTAAAATGAGGTAACTTAAAGATTTAAGGTAGTTTTCCTTCAGGCTCCAACTCATTTTTCCACACTGTAATTACGAGTCTTTTGAGAAAACAGTTGCCCTACCATGACGTCTTTAAACAAAACTTATTCCACTGAAGGAAAGAGACAGAGCTATACAGGGTGTCTAGCACCATCTCTTTCTCACACAGAAGTAAGAACTGCTATAAGATGTCATGGTAACCCTTCTGAGTTTTTATACTACATTTCATGCTCTGGATATATTTGTACGTCAATACTTAAGGGTAACAATATTGGAATCAAACCAGTTAATATCTTGCATGCTCTTGTACGAATATAATGTTTAACATAAAGGAATTTTAACTTAACCTATCTTTGCCAAAGTCGGGTAAAAATAGCAAATGGATCTAGGTCTCCCACGCACTTCTCTGCCACAAAATCTCCATATGGAAATAATATCTACAAAATATGAGATATACGCATAAATAATTTGACATAAAAAAAACAAAATGTGTGAAAAAATCCACTCAGGCGCCGAGTCAATGACCTGACGTGGTACAGATCAACAGATGCTGTTTTCTTATAAATATTATTATTGAAAACACGCATGTAACGGTGTTTTGAAACATTTATTTGTATACAGGATGTTTTTATTGAATGAGAAAGGAGTTTTAGGACGAATCGGACTTCTTTTGTTTGGAATGAGAATCCATTTTCTTTGTTTTATTTTCAGACCTATCTAGGTCTCTATCTTTACTAATATTATAAAGCTGAAGAGTTTGTTTGTTTGTTTGAACGCACTAATCTCAGGGACTACTGGTTGAAATTGAAAAATTCTTTTAGTGTTGGATAGTCCATTTCTTGAGGAAGGCTATAGGCTATATAACATCACGCTACGACTAACAGGTGCTGAGCAGCGTGGGTGAAACCGCGGAGAACAGCTAGTTAAAAAATATGCGGAAATAAGCAGTATCGTTGTGCTCTTCTGTCTTATATTTTCCATTGTCAAATATTTGTTTGTTGTCTTGACTTCCGTACGTTTTACTCTCGGGTTGATCTCTGAAAACCCAAGCCTTCGGTACGGTGAATGACCCGTGTGGTGCGACATTTAAAGCGAGGTCTTCGACTGCTACCTGCTAAGGACGAAGAGTGCACAGGACTGTGCTGTGGGTTCCAATAGCACATTATCATGCTGACTGGTGACGTGGTGATCTACTTGTCGAAGTCACGACTTGCAAGCAATTTTTATTTTGTCCCATTTATGTATTTAAAAATGTTAGTGATGCTTAACATGTTTAGGGGCTGCGCAAACTGAGACACTTTTTGCTGCTATTCATTGGTAGCTTGCATTCGACACAAGACACAAAAGTGTTTTTGTTTGCGCAGCGCCTTAATGTTTTGTTATTTTGTGTGCCCGTCGTAATTTGCGACTAATAAATATTTTCCAGTAGAAAACCACCGATAAGATTTTTTAAACGATTTAAGAAAATGGAGGAGTTTCTTCATTCGATTGTTTTTTTTTGTATGTTCTCTGTGGACAAAAGGGGTCCCATATAATGTTATCTCTATTATTGCTTCAGTAATTAATGAGCAATCTTTACTAATATTATAAAAGCGAAATTAAGTTTGTTTGTTACCTCTTCACGCTTTAATGGCTTAACCGATTTTGTTGAATTTTGGTACAGAGATAGTTGGGAACCAGGAGACAGACATAGGCTAATATTTTTTTGAAAAAAATTGGTTGTGAGGGAGAAAGAGGGAAGAAAAGGAAAAACTTAGCGTTACTATTACAAATCAATAAGGCGCAAGGGGAAATGTGTTACCCCAAATTTAACGCGGGCGAAAGCTAGTAATATTATAAAAGCGAAAGTGAGTTTGTTTGTTACCTCTTAACGCTTTAATGGCTAAACCGATTTTGATGAATTTTGGTACAGAGATAGTTGGGAACCAGGAGACGGACATAGGCTAATATTTTTTTAAAAGAGTGGAATATGAGGGAGAAAGAGGGAAAAAACGGGAAAACTTTGCGTTGCTATTACAAATCAATAAGGCGCTACCGAATTTAACGCGAGCGAAGCCGCGGGCAAAAGCTAGTTATATATAAAAAATCGGTTGAGTAGTATATAATATTAGTTTAGATTAGATTATCGTAACAGTTTTTTTAATGAATATTTTTGCTATTTTTTTAAGTGGGATTTGATGGAGAAATAGGGAAGAAAAGGGAAAACTTAGCGTTGCTATTACAAATCAATAAGGCTCTATGGGAACTGTGTTACCCCGAATTTAACGCTAGCAAAGCCGCGGGCAAAAGCTAGTCTTCTATAATTATATTCTAACATCTCTTAGTAGTAATGAAAAATCCGTTTTCATAATTTGTAATTCATGTAATACATTAACAAACATGTGTGCAAATGTGAAGGAAAATGGTTAAAGGGCAATATTCAATACTGTTTTGCCACTATTGAACTCTGGTGAAACTGTCAACTTCATTAGGTTACTACAATAATTTGCAATTGACTACAAAAATTAGTCAAGTAACCAGCTTTACTCTACATGTGTATGTTAGTTTTAAGGCCAAATTAAAGTATTTTATGATAGTTTTATTCATTATTGCTAATATAGTATTATATTATATGTTTGATAATATAGTATGTACAAAAGTAGTGGAAATCATACCACAACTAAAAACTGAAATAAAAAACGTTTTTGTTTGCTTGTGTGTATGTTTTTCGTTTTTTTTTAATTTCAGTGTTATGATGAAACTAGATTTTACCTGCGGCTTCGGTTACGTCCACCCCTAATTTTGGGGGTTAGAATTTAAACAAAAAGTAGCCTATATGTATATCACTCTCCATCCCTTCAACTATTTCCACTTGAAAAATCACGTCAAATCGTTGCTCCGTTTTGCCGTGAAAGGGGGACAAACAAACAGACACACACAAACACTTTCCCATTTATAATATTACAGTACGGATTCTTTTAACGGTTCAATATTGTGTGCGCTTAAGGTATGTGCCAAATAAATAAATAAATATCTTGGGACAACTCACACACGGCTATCTGATTCCAAGCTAAGCAGAGCTTGTGTTATGGTAACCAGACAACTGATATCGATGGTCCCTATTAACAATGTCAGTTCTGCAAAAAGAGTACTGTTCAGTAGAGCAGTTCAAAGTTTGTTTTGACGATAAAAAAAGAATTACATAACTGAGGATATTCAAATTTGCACTGATTATTTTATGTATTGTTAACTAAGTACTGACATGGACAAAACTAAGCAATTATTTATGGAAAAGGAAATAATGTACCACCGACATTTTAATATGGACAATTTGCAAAGTGAATTGTCGGTTGTGACACAAACGACAGTTTTGTTCGGATAATTTAACAGTCATTTAAGTAGGTAGTGGTATATTCAACATTTTTAAATGGAGATTTAGAAATAAATTTGTCGTATGTGTAAGGTTTGCTGTTTTTTCGTACATTTATTTATTTTTTAACATAAAATTACATTTTTAAATATTTCTTAAAATCATAAAAAAAAATATTTAAAAACATAAAAATAGTAGCCCACCGGTATCGGGAACAGGGTCCAAGCTACCGGCGGTCAGGGCTCCAGAGAAAGGAACCTAACAATACGAGCCGTGTCCAGGAGTACCGCTTTCTGTATCAAGCCCTTGATCCAGCTGCCTAACAAGAGCCTTCTTAGGTATTGGTCGAGGCTCTTGGCAATTAAGCCATTGGCAGATACGACTATCGGCACAATGATCGCTGAGTCCACATCCCACATGTCGACAACCTCGCGAGCCAAGTCAATATACTTCATTTGTTTATCTTTCTCGGCTTTCACGAGGTTCTCATCATGCGGGACTGTTATGTCAACAATCATTGCGCGCCGCTCTGATCGATCCACCACCACTATATCAGGCTTGTTGGCAACAATATACAATCAATGTCAGTGATGATGGATCGATCCCAGTACAATGTGATATTGCCATGTTCAAGAACTGGATCGGGCTCATACACTCATACCTGTAGTACGGCACTTCCGATTCCACAAGATTGTATTTTAGAGCAAGTTGCTGGTGGATAATCCTGGCTACAAGGTTGTGTCTATGCAAGTACTCTCCGTTAGCTAGACGAGAACAACCGGAGATAATGTGTCGAATTCAACACATAATAAACAATATAGCAGTCAAAATACCTATAGCATTAAGTATCACAAAGTTTTATAACAGGTTAAAGTTTAAAATTATCAAAATAAACAAAGTTTACAAATATTATATCTAGGTACCTTTAGGAACTTTTTGTGGCTAAATATAATTAATTACTACAACCATTATCAGTCTTACTGTTGTACTTTAAAACCTTACTTTATTATAATATTTAAAAACAATAAGATTGTGTAATAAATCAGGACCTTCAAAATTACAATAGTATCAATAAAAAAAATTAAAAAATCACAGCCTTTCAGATTTTATTCGTCAGATTCAGAGTCAGTTTCTTAGACTACTCCATTAGAAACATGTGGCAAGTCTCTATAAAAACCATGATATTTTTCAGGGATGACACCAGATTCGCACATATACAAAAAAAATACAATACAAAAAAGTTTATTTTCTCTCTCACATAGAAATATACAAGGAATAATTTACATAATTCAAAGTGTACATCGGTGGATTATAATCTATGTGAGAGACTGGTTTCTGTACTAGGAGACCTGTATGACAGATTACCAGCCTCTCCAGACTCCGGAAGTGCGTAACAGGTAGTAGGTGTACATCATTCCAGTAAAGAGAATTTAAATTAAAATTAGGTAAAACTGGGTGAAGTGTGTCTGTTGTGAGTATTAAGTTTATGAGGGAGTGAGAATCGGGTGTCCGAATATGTATATGAGGCTGTGTGTGAGGGTGTGTGTGTTGTGTGGGTGTGTGTGTTGTGTAGATGTGTGTGTTGTGTAGATGTGTGTGTTGTGTGGGTGCAAATGTGTGTATGTGTGGGTGCGGGTGTATGAGTGTGTGTGGATGTGGATGAGAGTGTGGGTGTTGTCGAGTAGTAAGTAAGACTAGGATGGGACTTTAAGTAAGTTTTCTGTTTCATCGTAGCTGAGGGTCTTTAACCAAGTGGTTAAAGCCCTTTTACAATTGTTTTTTGTAAGTGGGTAAATTGCAAGTTTCTTATTTATTTTATTGTATAGGTATCCAGCTAAAAATTCAAAAAATTTGCGTGAGAAAGCAGTGTTTCGCTTGGTAAGCGTTTGGCAAACCCTGTGTTTGACTCGCTTGTTGATATTCATTGCGGGATCATACCCTATTAGTGAGTGTTGTTTGAGAACTGTGCACAATATATACAGTTGGCGCACTGTCAACACTAATAATAATTCCTAAAATAAAAGTAGGTCAAACCATACCTACCTATAGGAGTCAGATAAGTATCAAACTATCCGTTTATAGAGAATAGGTTACGTCGCACTTAATTTTCCTACCAAAGATTCAAGATTTTTGTTTTATTCAATATGAAGTTTTTGCAACTCATACATCCGACTAAATATTATATAGATAATGCAGTTATTAGTGTAGAAAGTGACATATCCAACCGACTGACTAAGTTTAGGTAACGTGAAATAATGTCGAAAGTGACACATCCGACAAAACGTCTGCTTTTAAGTTACATGTAACAATGTCGGAAGTGACACATCCAACAAAACGCATGCTTTTAGTTACATGTAACAATGTCGAAAGTGACACAACCAACAAAAAGATCTACTATACGTACATGTAATAATGTCAGAAGTGGTATATCCGACAAAATTGTCTGTTTGAATACCATTGAAAATAGATGTATCTACCAGAACCTGCTTTATTAAAGGGAATATACCTATACTAGCTGTTCCCAGCGGTTACATCTGCGTCATTGGTTACTGCTCTCTTCCCGTCAGTCGTAGCGTGATGTTATTATAGCCTTTACTGTGTCTCATGAGTTTGGCTATCATATACAAAAATAATTATTCAATTCGGACTTAAGTGCGTAGTGGCAGAACCGCGCGCAACCGCGCTCTCTCCACCCCGCGGACAACGCCGGTTCCGTCACTACCAACACTGTTGCGCGGACAAAGTTATTGCAACCGACAATATTAACCAAGAAATTTACTAAATATAATGATTTTCAATAAAATAAAATATTACGTAAGATAGATCTTTTTATTGTGATTCTATTTATGTAAAAAAGTGAAAATTGGTAAAAATGTATTTCCGACATTGTTAATAGGGACCATCGATATACATACCTATATAATTTATAAATACATACATATGGATAAATCACACCCAGACACAGAACAAACAATCATGCTCATCACACAAAGTTTGTCCTGGGTGGGAATCGAACCCACGACATCCGGCTCAGCAGTTAGGGCCACTAACCACTGGACCAACAGGCCCGTCAAATAAAAAAAAAACTCTAATTAAAAAAATCAAATTAAAAAAATATATCTACTTATTTTTTTTCTTCTTTTTACATAGTCCCTTACCAAACGCAGCTTACCCGTGAAGATCGACCCGTGCGGCTGTTATAATATAGCAACGAGCTTCTGATGACGTTTACGAATTTCAGAAAATAAAGTAACACAAAAATTTAATAATATATTTCTTTAATCAACAATTCCTTAGAATAGTTAGTATGTTATTATTAAGTTACAATAATTAAGTAGATACAACTACAATACTTATAAGTTTTACATTTGCTATTTTTTACCGATCTTAACAGAATATTTTATATTCATTACGTTAATTATACTAGAGAGTAAATAAGCTAAAACCTCCTTTTGTAAGTCGGATAAAATAAGACTAGATATGAATAATAAAAGATGTCGTTGTAGTTATTATTATTATTATTTTTTTTTTATTATAAAATTTAAATTATTTATAGACAAGTTTTTAAATATACCTAAATGTGAATCACTGGTGCCTGTGGTAGGTAGTGAAACACCTGTTTACAGGTCATCAAAAATATATACGATATATATATTACTACTTTGCTTTTGCCCGCGACTTCGTACGCGTGGATTAATAGTTTCCGTTCCCGGGGGATTTCCGGGATGAAAATTATCCCAGGTCCTTTCTCGGGTCCAGGCTATATCTGTACCAAATTTCATTAAAATCGGTTCAGTGGTTTACGCGTGAAGAAGAGACAGACAGACAGACAGAGTTACTTTCGCATTTATAATATTACTTTAGAAGTTTAGATTTAGACTTAGATTAAATAAAATAGATACTAGGTACATGGACAATTTAAGTCTTAAAAGCTTCTTTAATTACAAATAAACATCCCAATACATCTCAAAACTCACAAGATTTATAAAATTGAGCAAACTTAATATGGGTGAAACACCTATAGGTTCTATAAAAAAAAATAGAAGTTCTTCGTTATTCTCTCTTCTCAAAATTCCCCGCATACTTCTCAGGCCGAAACCTCTTAAAGTTCCACCCAAAACTCCTCTGCGTTCCTGCAGTCCTGTTCAACGAAGGTGACGAAGGCAAAGAATCTTCTGGCCGGGACAGAGTAGAAGAGTCCTCAGGAAGAGAGAGATCAGTAGGAGAGACAGACATGTTAGGGGTTGACAGGAGATTGGTGGAGGCCTTCAGGTCTTGCTCGAAGTCTTTGAGGAAGCTTGCGCTGCAGAGGGGAGTCTCGACTTGTTCTACTGTGTTTAGATGGTCTGTGTCGATCTTGTAAGCTTCTTCTTTTTTGCTGTAGCTGTGGAACAAGACAAGTATTTGTTTAAATCTATACTAATATTATAAAGCTTTGTTTGAAGAGTTTGTTTGTTTGAACGCGTCAATCTCAGGGACTACTGGTTGGAATTGGAAAGTTCTTTTAGTGTTGGATAGTCCATTTCTTGAGAAAGGCTATAGGCTATATAACATCACGCTACGACCAACAGGTGCTGAGCAGCGTGGGTGAAACCGCGTGGAACAGCTAGTCTATATATAAATAAAAAAGTCGTGATAGTGTAGTGCTATTTATAACTTTAGAACGGCTGAACTGATTTGGCTGAAAATTGGTCGGAAAGTAGCTTAGAACCAGGCGAAGGGCATAGGATTTTTAAACCCGTTCTTTTTATTTTTTTTTCGATCCGTCCTGCATCCGCCATGACCATCAAATAATCACAATGGCAATCTTTGAAAGTTTGTGGTCTGAATCTTGAACATCCATGTCAATTTTAATCCATATTTGGCATGTTCACGGGTCGGTAGACCATTGAGTTATTTGTTTTTGCGCCTGATGATAAAACAAAAAATGTCTGCTTGGTTAGTGCTTCAGTGAAGAGTGCAACCTATGCACTAAAATACATGGAAAATAAACAATAATTAAAATCTGCTCATTTATTGCTTCTATGGTAAAAAGTAACTCTTCGCAAAAAAAAAAAATTAATCGGCCAAGTGTGAGTCGGGTTCGCGTACAAACATTCGACATAAAATACCATAACTTTTGACTACGTAGATTTAAAAGTTTGGTTTTTTCACAACTTCAAGGGACCTAATTAGAAGTAGATATACGGTTATAATTCAACACTGTACCTTCACGCGGCCCCGAGATAAACGTTCGTGACAGACAGACGGACGGGTTGTATTTCAGTTGATTGATTTGACTAATAAACAACGAATATTTAACAGCTTAAGCCTGAATGTTACCTTGTTTGACTTACAAAATTGCAAAATCAAACATTTTTTTTCAATAGTATAACTCATGCCAATGATTGAATGATTAATTGGTTTTCAACAAAAAGTAACGCAACATTAAAATAAATTAGTCATTATGTAACACATGATATCATTTTAATAAAAAACGTTACGCATTCAAGGTGACAGAGAATTTATTATTGAAACTGGTATGTTATGTTTGAGACTGTAATGTAATATTTTACCCGACCGCCGGAAGGAGGAGGGTTATATTTTTTGAGCGTATGTATGTATTATGTCTATTACTTAAACCGTTTAACGGAATTCGATATATAATGAATAAAACTAAAAAACCATCAAAGTCTTGACCGGCTCAAATCTATACTAATATTATAAAGCTGAAGAGTTTGTTTGTTTGTTTGAACGCGCTAATGGAATTCGATATAATAATGAATAAAACTAAAAAACCATCAAAGTCTTGACCGGCTCAAATCTATACTAATATTATAAAGCTGAAGAGTTTGTTTGTTTGTTTGAACGCGCTAATGGAATTCGATATAATAATGAATAAAACTAAAAAACCATCAAAGTCTTGACCGGCTCAAATCTATACTAATATTATAAAGCTGAAGAGTTTGTTTGTTTGTTTGAACGCGCTAATGGAATTCGATATAATAATGAATAAAACTAAAAAACCATCAAAGTCTTGACCGGCTCAAATCTATACTAATATTATAAAGCTGAAGAGTTTGTTTGTTTGTTTGAACGCGCTAATGGAATTCGATATAATAATGAATAAAACTAAAAAACCATCAAAGTCTTGACCGGCTCAAATCTATACTAATATTATAAAGCTGAAGAGTTTGTTTGTTTGTTTGAACGCGCTAATGGAATTCGATATAATAATGAATAAAACTAAAAAACCATCAAAGTCTTGACCGGCTCAAATCTATACTAATATTATAAAGCTGAAGAGTTTGTTTGTTTGTTTGAACGCGCTAATGGAATTCGATATAATAATGAATAAAACTAAAAAACCATCAAAGTCTTGACCGGCTCAAATCTATACTAATATTATAAAGCTGAAGAGTTTGTTTGTTTGTTTGAACGCGTTAATGGAATTCGATATAATAATGAATAAAACTAAAAAACCATCAAAGTCTTGACCGGCTCAAATCTATACTAATATTATAAAGCTGAAGAGTTTGTTTGTTTGTTTGAACGCGCTAATGGAATTCGATATAATAATGAATAAAACTAAAAAACCATCAAAGTCTTGACCGGCTCAAATCTATACTAATATTATAAAGCTGAAGAGTTTGTTTGTTTGTTTGAACGCGCTAATGGAATTCGATATAATAATGAATAAAACTAAAAAACCATCAAAGTCTTGACCGGCTCAAATCTATACTAATATTATAAAGCTGAAGAGTTTGTTTGTTTGTTTGTTTCTTTGAAAATTGCGCTAATCTCAGGGACTACTGGTTGGAATTGGAAAATTCTTTTAGTGTTGGATAGTCCATTTCTTGAGGAAGGCTATAGGCCTTATAACATCACGCTACGACCAACAGGTGCTGAGCAGCGCGGGTGAAACCGTGGGGAACAGCTAGTCTTCTCAATAAAGGCCCCAACTGTTAAAGACACACTTGCTTTTTAGGGTTCCGTAGTCAACTAGGAACCCTTATAGTTTCGCCATGTCTGTCTGTCCGTCCGTCCGTCCGTCCGTCCGTCCTCGCTTAATCTCTGTGACTGTTCGCGCTAGAAAGCTGAAATTTGGTACCAATATGTATATCAATCACGCCGACAAAGTAGTAAAATAAAAATTTCAAAAAAATGTTTTATTAGGGTAGCCAGCTAGCTAGCTAGTGATTTTTTTTTTAATTTCAACCCTAACGTGTGATATATTGTTGGAAAGGTATTTAAAAATGAATAGGGGTTTACTAAGATATTTTTTTGATAATATCAATAATTTCGGAAATAATCGCTCCAAAAGTAAAAAACAATGTGTCCCCCCCCTCTAACTTTTGAACCATAAGTCTAAAAAATATGAAAAAAATCTGAAAAGTAGAACTTTATAAGGACTTTCTATGAAAATCATTTTGAACTTGATTGACACAACAGTTTTTGTACAAAAAAGACAAAAAGTTGTACAAAATAATTTCTAACTTAGTCCAAGTTTGTAGTATAATCGTATATGCAAGCTTTTTTGTAACTTTGTTTACATATTTTATTATCCTGAACGTATCTTTTTTCAAACAAAAAAAGAATTATTGAAATCGGTTCTCGCAATCCAAAATTACCACCGAAATTGCACGTCTTTGTATTAATTAGTAACCCAATTCCCCGAGAGATGGCGTTGTAGGTACTTATTACATTGGATCGGGTATTACCGAATTGTTCGGTTGGCCTCATAACTGGGAAAGCTTATTGTGACGGACGGGAAACTACGGAACCCTACACTGAGCGTGGCCCGACACGCTCTTGGCCGGTTTTTTTCTTTTTAGTTTTGTTAGGCAATCGATAAAGTATTTGTTTTTTTTTAATTTGTACTAGCTTCCGCCCGTATCTTCGTCTGCGTGGCAGTGTTACTTTGGGCTTTCGCTAATTTTAACCCGCATGATGGTCGAAAAAAATCTTTCTCTCCTAGTTTCTTCCCTCTTTCTCCCTCTTATTTCACTTCTTTTTTTTTAACTTAGCCTATGTCCGTCTCCAGGGACCCAACTATCTCTGTACCAAAATCAAAATCGGTTTGGCCATTTAGAAGTGAAGACGTAACAAACAAACAAACTCACTTTCGCTTTTATAATATTAGTAAGGATTTAGTACCCATAAAGGTAGCTTTGTCAATTTCTTCAGTACTTTTGTCCTGCTGTTTGTTCACAGAAGTTATTTAGTCACATACTCTTATCATATTTTTTCGATTTTCTTCATTCACCTACTTGCCAGACCCATATTATAACAATTGCCCACTACACAACGTACATCATGATATCCATTTTCTTCATAAAAATACCAGAAATGAATAGGAATAAATACTAACTGCACAACATTTTTGAACCGGTATCCCCAAATGATCTCCTTGGACAGGTATGAAGTGCGGCTCTGTGTCGTAGTGCCCATGTTCTTGGAGGCTCCCGTCAGGCACACTACGATCTCGAACCTGAAACATTTCATGCGCCATTTTGTTTTGATGTTTTATACAAGCTCTCGTGCCGTAGGACTTCCCTAGTCCCAAGTAATCTCATCAATCACTTCTCTAATTCTAAGTAGTGTATGATAGCTCCCTTCAAAGCTTGGTTAACATCAAATACAAGCTTGTGCTATACAATGTTATGTGTTAGCTTATACGTATATTTGTACATGGCTTAATTATCTCTTATATAATATAAAGTTCTCGTGTCACAGTTTTAGTTGCCACACTCCTCCGAAACGGGTTGACCGATTTTTATGAAATATTTTTATGCATGTTCAGCTATCCTACTATGACCTCTTAAAGCAATTCTTATTCCACTGAGGGAAAGAGACAGAGCTATACAGGGTGTCTAGCACCATCTCTTTCACTCAGTGGAATAAGAATTGCTAGAAGATGTCATAGTAGCCCTTCAGTAAGTCCGAGAATTGGCTACTATTTATCTTTCAAACCTGTAAGTGGTAAGGGGAACTTGAGCAGCGGGTAAAATCGCTGGGCACAGCTAGTATCTATATAAAAAGCCCTCGGTGAGACCTCATCATTTTCCTGCCCTTGTCCAGATACTTCTACATTTGTTTTAAGTTATTATTGCCAATACCTGTAATCCATCATATCTTGTGCGGAGAAGTCATAGAGCGGGCTCTCAGCGTTGATGACGTGGACCACTGTGATGGGCCACAGGAGGAACGCGCGCGACTCCTTCAGCTCCAGTTGGTGCATGTAGTTGTGGACCAGCTCACCTTCTAAGGTCCTGGAATATGGAGGAATGAGGAATTGTTGGAATGGATTGAAATAAAAGTATAGTCACCGCCACGTCTTCGCTTGCTTTGTGGGCGTTATCCTTCGGGAATATTTTAAGTATAGACTATGACACTAGAGGACAATGTAGCATACTACTAATACAGTAATTTTTGGAATAGAATCAGTAGTTCGGTTCAGCAGTTGTTAGTGGAGGTTGCATGGTTTTTTTGTCGGGCTTAAAATAATCAAATAACGCGTTTCCTTCAGCCCAAGTATGTGCAGGAACCTCCTAAAACTTTCGTGTCCGGCGAGGACCTGTAGCAGGCGGTAGGTGAGGACACCGTAGTGCCTCTCCAACTACTCCTCTAAGAGGGTACTTATCGCTACGTTGATTCCGTTAAGTAAGTGCACCATGTTAGACCAAGAAAAAGCATTGTCGCGTCCAAAAAAACGGCTAACAGTCTAACCGGATACAGCTTACTGATTCAGTGTTCTACATGTATCAACTTCGGTAAGCCAGTTACAAATATAAAACATCATACCTGATTGGTTTGAGCATGTAAGCAGTAATCGTGCTTCCGATGAGGTGCACGTTCATTAAATCCCAAACTCTGAACTGCAGGCAAAGCTCTCCATCACGGCGACAGACCTGGGAACAAAAAGAAAAAATACGTGTGGCACTCGGGGACAGCCGCGGTAAAGCTATTGCATAGGATTTTTATCAACTTATGCAATAAAAAAAATGAATATAACATTTTAAAAGTAACTTTTAATAAAAAAGAAGTCGCAAAAAGAAAAATAAGACCTTGGGTTTGATCCAGCGGATCAGCAGCAGATCTAGAATTTTATATATTAGATTAAATACATTTTTTTATATTTCTTTAAAAAAACCTAGACATCAAACTATCAAGAGCCTGGAATCCAGTGGTTAAATTGTTTAATGTATTTTTACACAGTTGAACCACTGGATTTCAAGCTCAAAGTAGTGAAAAAAGATCGCGACTTGATACAGTGAGTTTTATGTGTCGAGAGCAAAATCGAGTTGTGAGTGACGGTGTTAGTGGTAACAAACGCAAAAAAAAGAATAAGAAAGAGGGTAGATCGTTTTGTCTGCTCGTAAACATCCACCCGCAATAACTTCAGTTCATCCGTGATCATGGCGTTTGCTATATCGCCAAAATATCGGAAACTCGAAATAAATAGCAGACATGGTAAATATCCCAGATTTAAGGAGGTTAAATACACTAATTAATAATGAAAGCACTCACCGCTGCCTTCCTACTGAATCCCACGGAGTTGACATGCCGGTTTGGTCTGATTAACTTCGTGAACAGTAGACTTGAGAGTCCACCTGAGAGAGCAGTACCAGCTACTATCTGAAATGCAACAACAAAACTTAGTACTGTAAATGATAAATGATATTTATTTTGCAAGTATATTTTCACAAACACTTTTAAACGTCTTTTTTTAAACTAGATGAGGCCGGTGTTTCGTACCCGACTACTCTGAGAAGAAACAGCCGAAACAAACTCAGAGGTCATAGTCTCTTTTAAGGTCCAGACAAAAATCTTGGTCAACTTACATGAGGACTATGCAGATTAGTGTCTGAAGTGGTCTTTTTAAGAAAGCACCACACAGATTGAGTGGACCTGTCCAGTCAGTGCAAGCATTTGTCAGTTATCGTGTAGCTCGATTCAAAACCCAAGGAGCTCAACGAAACGACGAACAATACCAAAAAAGGACATTTTTGAAGGTCCCTTATAGTACTCAAACTACCAGACAATCGTCAAAAACAAGGTAAATAAAAGTTATGTAATAAATACTTAACCGATATAAAAAAACCTTTTAGAATTTGCCAGTTGTAAAAACTAAAATTGCTCTACCTAAAGAAACTATAGACGAACTGTGTGAAGAGTAATATGAGTAGTATAAGCACGGCAAGGCGGTGATGACACGGTTAGCACGGAACAAATATTTGTATGACCTACAACTATCTGAGTAATTTCGGGTCAGGCTGTTTGTGCATATGAGTTTAAATGTTTGTAAACGCACCCACGATATAGGGGAAGTTCCTAGTGTGGGGCAAATTGTGGCTGCTGAGATATCGTGGGACAGAGAAGTCAATATCTACCTAGCCTTTTCCAAACTTTGTTGCAATAGGCCTTACTAACCAACTTTGATAAACTAAGGCGCGTCGCCACACGATTAACAGTCGAGGAGCAGTCGAGGCGCGGGCGCTCATAAGTGCCTGCGCCTCAACTGCACCTCGACTGTTGATCTTGTGGGCGACGCGCCTAATTCGACCGCGCCTCGACTGTATTATGCCTATTAGATATAAAAACGGTAAAAATGGTATTCAAATTAAAAATGGAAGCCCCTTAAATATT
The DNA here is from genome assembly GCA_958449745.1 of Ochropleura leucogaster. Lineage (NCBI taxonomy): Eukaryota > Metazoa > Arthropoda > Insecta > Lepidoptera > Noctuidae > Ochropleura > Ochropleura leucogaster. The sequence continues at coordinate 14,946,629 of OY288224.1, forward strand.
TATTTTATTACTGTTGTTGTGTTGTATATTTGCCGTATTAGCGACAACAGGCTGTAACAACTGTCTAACTATCACGGTTCGTGAGATTCAGTCTGGTGGTAGACGGACAGACGGACGGACAGCGGAGTCTTAGTAATAGAGTTCAATCTTATCTTTTGGGTATAGGACGCTGACCCCAAATGAGTTGGGATCAGATGGGCTACTATGACATCTTATAGCAGTTCTTATTCCACTGAGTGAAAGAGATGGTGCTAGACACCCTGTATAGCTCTGTCTCTTTCCCTCAGTGGAATAAGAACTGCTTTAAGACGTCATAGTAGGGTAGAAGGTCAGCAGAATAATGGTGCAGTACTCTATCCTGCAAGAAGGAGAACAGATACAATAACTTACCTCTAATACCATGATAATGATAGCTTCGGGACATTCTTCGTTTGGGAATCTGGTGCCGTAACCAATCGTCATCTGAAATATAAACCAACATTTTGTTTAACACATAATCACGCATTTTATCTTCGATGAGTTTGATAAATGATGTTTATTTTGCAAGTAGGTTTTCACAAACACTTTCACACGTCTTTTTTTAAAAAACTAGATGAGACCGGTGTTTTGTACCCGACTACTCTGAGAAGAAACAGCCGAAACAAACTCAGGGGTCATAGTCTCTTTTAAGGTCCAGGCAAAAATCTTGGTCAACTTACATAAGGACTATGCAGATTAGTGTCTGAAATGGTCTTTTTAAGAAAGCACCATACAGGTTTGGTGGAAGTGAACGTGACAATACAGCCGGATTTACTTATTAAGGACCCATGTTATAGGGCGAGCCTATTATCATCAATCGGGCTCAGGTCTGGACTCATTGGCTGCTACCAAAAAAAAACCACATTGAAAAACCCAAAAAAGTTGCCATTCGACCTGGGAATCGAACCTCTTGCTTAGCAGTTGCGCTTGCACCACTAGCCTAATAAGTCAGTCTTTTTCTTTCATTTGGCAAAAGAAAGAAAATGGATGGGTTTTAGTCAGTACAAGTCTGACGCCATTTGTCGAAGCAACGTGTCTACTTTTAGTTAAGAAAATCTTCGTTAAATACGTTGCTAGGAACGTAAACGCTTAATCATAATATTTTTGGGATGCCTAAGCCATGATACCAGAATTATACTTTTACTAGCTTTTGTCCGCGGCTTTGCTCGCGTTAAATTCAGGGTAACACAGTTCCCCTTGCGCCTACGCTAAGTTTTCCCTCTTCTTCCCTCTTTCTCGGTCACTTTTTTTTTAAATTAGCCTATGCCCGTCTCCTGGTTCCCAATCTTCTATCTCTGTACCAAAAATCATCAAAATCGGTTTAGCCATTAAAGCGTGAAGAGGTAACGAACAAACAAACTCACTTTCGCTTTTATAATTTTAGTAAGGATTATTTTGTGGCCGATATCAGGGTTGATCCCGTAATAAAAGTTCTTCATAATTACGCGTACAGTCCACTTACATCATTCTATCTCTTTCTATCCTCAAAGTCAGAAAGAAACAGAAGCATTGCACAAACCTGAGTCTCCACAGACATCATGAGAAGACCAGCGAAGGACGTAGTGCCGGTAACGCAGTGCTCCTTCCCGTCACCTATGTCTTCCTGGTAGGAGGAGGACACGGCGTACCAGATGGCGGCAAAGACGAACCAGAAGATGAAGTGGGCAGCCACCATCATCAGGAGAATGAAACGCCATTTGCTGTTGATCTGAAGGTAAAGAATACCCTTTAGAAAATACTCTAGAAATTGAGGGAAGTTTGAACATTGTGATTTTTACAGAAAAAGTACACTTTTTTTAAAAAAAAAAACCTTTGTTCACACCAGAATTTTCTCCTGTATCGTGGGTGCGTTTACAAATATTTAAACTCACATACACATGCCAGACCCGGAACAACTATCTGTAGGCCATACAAATATTTGTTCCGTGCGGGGATCGAACCCCCGACACGCAGCGCAGCAGTCGATCGCTCAGCCACTGCGCCAACCGTGTTGTCAAAATAAATGATGTTTATTTTATTTTGCAAGTAGGTTTTTACAAACACTTTTACACGTCTTTTTCTTAACTAGATGAGGCCAATAATTCGTACTCGACTACTCTGAGAAGAAACAAACGAAAGAAACTCTAAGGTCTCTTTTAAGGTCCACACAAAAATCTTGGTCAACATATATGCAGACTAGCTTTCGCCCGCGGCTTCGCTCGCGTTAAATTTGGTATAACACACCAAGCAGACCTGCAGTTTTTGCTCTTGCGCCTGATTGATTTGTAATAGCAACGCCAAGTTTTCCCTTTTCTTCCCTCGTTCTACCTCATATCCCACTTTTTTTAAAATAAAAATTAGCCTATGTCCGAATACTGGTTCCCAACTATCTCTGTACCAAAACTCATCAAAATCGGTTTTGCCATTAAAGCGTGAAGAGGTAACAAACAAACAAACTCACTTTCGCTTTTATAATATTATAGTAAGGATTATTGATACTAAAGATTTTATTAAACTGTAATTGTGTGGTAAAATAAACAGCTTTTTTCTTCTTATTTATAATTAAAGTTAAACAATACTTACAACAGTAGTAACAATATCCCTCATGTACTTGATGGACTTGGCTGATATGTTGCTTCTGACCGGTACATTCTCCTCGCCGCTCTTCAGCACCACTCGCCTAGAACGGTTGGGTCTTCCTTGTCTTTGCCTGCAAGAAATTTAAACGTCCTTTGTTTGTTTAAGTAGAACAAAATATGTTGAGAGCGGGAGAAACAGCGTTGTGGAAAAAAATCTTACTAATATTATAAAAGCGAAAGTGAGTTTGTTTTTTGTTTGTTTGTTTGTTACCTCTTCACGCCTTAATAGCTAAACCGATTTTGTGGCATGTGGGAAAATACGTGGGATATGAGGCAGAAAGAGGGAAGAAAAGGGAAATCTTACCTTTGCTATTACAAATCAATAAGGCGCAAGGGAAAAAACTGCAGGTAGCAGGCAAGGGGAACTGTGTTACCCCGAATTTAACGCGAGCGAAACCGCGGGCATAAGCTAGTAATAACATATTATTATGATCAGACTACAACCTGATGAAATATTAGCTTGTCAGATAGATGGTAATAATGAGGGTTATATTTTTTGTACTGGAAATTGTCAAGGGACGCTGTTGGCGGAGCGGACGGTAGTGTCAGATTTTTACTGATTAAAACCCATCCATGTTCCTTCTTTAGCCCTTTATGTTCTGGGTAGTATCTATTTCAATCAATGCACAGGCCCCTCCAATTATGCTGACATCTCTTTGTTTCGTAGAACACGACCGTTTATCAAAAAAAAGCCGAAGCCGTATATTTGATAATAAACTGAATTGCAGTTCGTAAACTAACTGCGACTTACGTTAATGTATGGGGACAACAGTTTTTCAATGGTTCCAACATACTGTGTATCTTTTCACTGGAGTAATGTTTGTTTTTTCAAGACTAAGTTATGGGTAGCTCACCGTCCATCCGTCTAGTGATGACGGGGTGCAGGTTGTTCGAAAGAGACACCACGGCCCCGGAACTTATAGGGCAATAGAAGGAACATGGGTGGGTTTTAGTCAGTACAAGTCTGGTACTTCCCCTCGCTACGCTCAGAGCGGGGGAAGTTACTTAATGGTTTACCATTCGCAAAAAAGGGTTAAGTTGTTTTTCCTTGTGGAATCAAAGTGGAGCAAAAAGAGGCCTATTAAAACCCAGCAAGATGAAATCAAACAGTGACGTTGACGGGCCTGTTGGTCTAGTGGTTAGTGGCCCTGACTGCTGAGCCGGAGGTCGTGGGTTCGATTCCCACCCAGGACAAACTTTGTGTGATTAGCATGATTGTTTGTTCTGTGTCTGGGTATGATTTATCTATATGTATGTATTTATAAATTATAGAAGTATGTATATCAGTTGTCTGGTTACCATAACACAAGCTGTGCTTAGCTTGGGATCAGATAGCCGTGTGTGAGTTGTTCCAAGTTATTTATTTATTCTATTAGTGTATGATAATGTTTATTATAATCAATCATTACAGAGGAAAATGGAAGGTCCATGTTCGATATAGTACAGTTATCGGCTGATAGGACGAACGTAAGTAAACAAATGATTCAATCGTTAGCAATTCTTTTTCCAATACTTTTCGTTAATCTTAGAAATATGTGGGTATCTTATCTTTCTTTACATTCGCCTTAAAATCGATATGATTCAGGGCTGTCTTCGCAGGCATGAATTTTAGATGTTATTTAGGCAAACTTGACATTAAGGACATTTTTTGGGTTGCGTATCTCAAAAGGAATAAACTAAACTAGCTATCTCTAACTAGCTTAGGTCATACAAATATTTGATCCGTCCGGGGATCAAACCCGCGACAAACAGCGTAGCAGTCGACCGCTCAGCCACTACTCCAACCGTGCCGTGAAATAATGTGATGTCTAACTTGCATCTTATGCTACTGATCTCTACAGGTGGGAGTTAATGAACCGATCAGTAGGCCTACTGTGACATCTTAAAAAAGAACTTATTCTACTGAGTGAAAGAGACTGTGCTAGACACCCTGTATAGCTTTGTCCCTTTCCCTCAGCGGAATAAGTTCTGCTTTAACACGTCATGGTAGGGTAGCAGATCTCAACAGTGTATGTGGATATCTATTGGCAAAGATCTGCCTACCATTTTAAGCTGTTCTATATTGCTACCGTGGCTTTCGGCTATCTGAATCTGCCAAAGATGATTGATTTTTTGTCACCAATACGCCAAGAAAAAAATATTAGTAAACACGATATTGTACAGTTTATGTTCCATGAAAATCAATCAAAAAACAAAATATTTTTATTTTACATAGGCCTACACGGGCACTTACAATACGTCGAGAAAAGGTACACGGTTCGGGTTGGTCAATTCCTATGGAGAAGAACCGGCAAGAAAATCCCTGGTTACTCTTTTAAAATAATTTGGTTTTACAATGTTGTAGTTACAGCGTTAGTAGTTAAGTATGAGAAGACAGAGTAGGCCTGACAATAAGTCATCTTACTTTACAAAATAAAATCATACGTTAACAAAAGTTAACAAGCGCCTAAGAATCTACAAGGCCAACCCAAAATGAATATTCAAATCTCACCTATGTGTCATTCTTCTCTTCCTTCTACTATAAGGGGTAGAATACCCAGCTGCAGATGGTCCAAAGTTATTATCCCTGCCATCAAAAATACTATCAGCCGTCTCAAGGCTCTCCGCAGTTTCAATCGTATCATATATATGGTTCGTGTTGGTATCAACACTTGAACTTGCTATCGGTAAAGTTGATCGTTCGGACAAAGGCTTGGTAACATCAGAATCTTTAGGACTAGTGCTTATGTCACCAACATCTATAGTCATGACCAATCCTCGATCCGTATGCTCATCTTCACTGGAATAAATTGAAGAGTCTTGTGAAGCTTCGTCTATAGGGATTCTTAAATAGTTCTTTGTATCTACGTTAGTGATTCCTGATGGAAAAGCTATTTCTTTTCCTTCGACGTAAGTCTGTGATATTCTGTAGTGTTTTTTTAGCTCTTCGTTTGCGTAAACGTCTGTGTGGACGATGTTAGGGATTTCGATTGAGGATCTTTTTGAACCGTTTCCTATGGCTTCGGAGTAGCTGAGGGATCTTTCTAAGGCTCTGTTTCGGCTGCCTCGTCTTGATTCGGTTTCTAAGACCCTGCCTCGACTACTTCTTCTGGAGTCACATTCATCGAAGTTCAATCTAGTTACTTCGAGTTGCTGCATGTTTATTCGTTCTGTGGGTCTTTGTTGGTTAAAAGAATCTCCTTCTCTTTCTGTGCCTCTCCAATTGAAGGACGCTGCTGATGGTTTTGTTTCTGTAGTCTTGTTTGCACTCTTTAAGTACTTATTTTGTAAACATTATTGATCACGTAAGCATTGATTAACTGTATTTGAATAATAACTAGAGCAAAATTTAAAGTTGCAAAACACGTAAAACCATTTCTTATTAAATCACTTAAGATTTTGTTGTCAGATAAAAAAATAAGTAGGTAATGTTTGCAGTTGTCACGTAGTATTTCTGTTTCAATATCACCATCATTTTTCTTATCAATCCTTTACTCCTAGTCCTCTCAACATCTTTTTGCTTGAATTTTTCCTCACTGAACAATTTTCACTTTACTTTGGTCCCAACTCAGACAGGTTAAAATTTATACTTTTATAACACCAAAATATTGACTTGATTTTAAGTCTTTAACACCTGTACTGTTCAAAGCTGAAGATATAAGACTGTTCGGTACAATAGTTATCTTTAAAGATAACGAGCACACCTTACTTGAGATAAGAGACAAATATATTTGTACTATAGATTGTTTTGATCTAATTATGGCCTAGAAATCTTTATGGGGCGTTGACTGGAATTTATGAATTGGGATTTGGGTTGTAAATTCGAGTTAATAAAGTAAATCATGAGGTAGATATTTGGTTTGTAATATTTTTTATAATTGTTTACTTTATACTTATGTACAAATATGTAATATGTACAATGTGTGTATAAATTTTAACAGCTCGTGGCTAAATATTAGCAGCCATTTGGGTCAATCTTTAGATTAAGCTGCGCTTGCCTAAGTTAGACTGTGGATGGACCACCCGTTATATACCGAGTTCGAGTGGCTTATTATGATTCTGATTAAAGTGACCATTTTAGGCGCCCCGGAGGTCATTCCTTGTTCTAATTAAGTCACAAATTCTACTCACCTATTATAAATAATCAATGTCAATAGCTTAATTGGTAGTTTTGTATTTGAACAGTTTTCTTCAGTGCCTCGGAAAGCACGTTAAGCTGTTGGTCCAAGGTGTCATTTGTAGATCTTTGACATTTGTTACAGATCAGTGTCCCGAAAGTCTAACAACCAGTCTTACCAAGGAGTATCGTTTTACCCAGTACTAATTAGGTTTTAGAGGTCAGATATTTAGTCGCTCTATGTAAAATTCTGGTATTCAACTGCATCCAGTTAGACTGGAAGCCAACACCAACAAACTTGTGAAAAAGCTAGACAGTTTTCTTGTTCTCCAGTATTCTTACTTTTGACCCGTAATGGTTCGGCTGTCTATTTGCAAATGCTATTTTATTTTCTATGTAGGATGGTGTAAACATTCGCATTTATAATATTAGTAGGATGAGCCACAACCATCTATCACTATTGAATAAAAAAAAATAGGGGTGTCAAGGGACACCCGGATGGAACGAAGTTCCTATAGAAATGAAAATGGCTTGCTTTCTATAAGAGAGAGAGAGAGACAGACCGAGAAACATGCGACGCCGCACAGCTTACAATAGCTTACTATAGCAAAAAGTGTCGTGACAAGTTTTCGTAAGAATTTTTTCCGTCTAGCCCCCTTTCACAGCGCGCGATAAGGAACTTCGTTCCAAAAGCTATGTATGTACTTATAACAAAAGGGTATAAATGAAAAACTCGTATTGCTTACAATATATATATATATTATATTTCCACGATTACGGTACAACTTAAAAATAAGATTTACAAATATTACTGATAAGTTATATTCCAATACAGATAACATTTTTAGATAGATAATGTTTGTTTTTTGTCTCTGCATCACCCTAAGGTAGACTGGTAGAACATGCCTAAGCAGAAACCCCATCTTAGTACAGTTTTGGTGGACCTGTCACGGCCCTCTGCTCCGTTTACATCTTGTATATTATTATTTATGCATTCAACTCTAAGCTCACTATTTCTTTTCCACAGTTATTTTACTTCCCTTCAATTGTTTGACGGCCTGTTGGTCTAGTGGTTAGTGGCCCTGACTGCTGAGCCGGAGGTCTTGGGTTCGATTCCCACCCAGGACAAACTTTGTGTGATGAGCATGATTGTTTGTTCTGTGTCTGGGTGTGATTTATCTATAATATGTATTTATAAATTATATAAGTATGTATATCAGTTGTATAGTTACCATAACACAAGCTCTGCTTAGCTTGGGATCAGATAGCCGTGTGTGAGTTGTCCCAAGATATTTATTTATTTTATTTTATTTTATACAGTAACAATGAAATTGATCTTTGTTTCTTACATGGTAAAGATGCTATTGCTTTAAATTACTACCAGTGACAGTCTCTCATATCGACCAAGATTCCCATTTTTATTACATACAATGTTGTTTGCTTCTTTCAGAGGTACAGACGCCTGCACATGAAGCTACTACAATCTGTCAGATTTCTTTGATAGATTTTCGACTTTTTTTCTAAAGCATTAGGGTCAAGATTCACTGGGAAAAATTGACAGTTTCGGGTAGCTTGACCTGCTGGCGTCTGTACATATACATTTTATTTTTTAATTTCTTAGCTTAATAATCTCATGTATTTATTTCTTCTTATATACAAAAGTTAAACAATAATTCCTACTTTCATGCTTTATTACTATTAGTATTCGTATTTTTTCTAAACGACGAAGATCTTTCGAGATGGAATCCTGAGACCGACTCGCTAAAGTTGCCTGGAGTTCCAGGGGTTGGAGGTGGCTCCATCTTCACTGGGGTAGAACTGGAATAATAGAGAAATAACAATGTTTTAGTGGTATTTGTAGGTGCGCTGACGCATCAGCTTTGTATTCCTAGCACGCGCAGCGCTCGCCGAGCATAGTTTCCTACAAGAAGTATAAATATATAATATGTATTATTATAGTTTCCTATAAGGAGTCGTTCCCTTGAACTATGAAGACGTCTAGGTCTTAATGACCAGGGAATCGAGAAGTAGGCAGTGAATTCCACAGTATGACGGTCCACAGATCTAGGACAATGTCGAAAATGGCCCTGTGACTTTTTTATTATATACTAGCTTTTGCCCGCGGCTTTGCTCGCGTTAAATTTGGTATAACACAGTACCTGCCTTTTTGTGCTCTTGCGCCTTATTGATTTGTAATAGCAATGCCAAGTTTTCCCTTTTTATTGCCTTATATCCCACTTTTTTTAAATAAAAAATAGCCTTTCGCCTTCCGTTTCCAAGGTGTCAACTATCTCTGTACCAAAATTCATAAAAATCGGTTTAGCCATGTAGGTGTAAACAAACAAACTCACTTTCGCCTTTGAGTTTGAGGGCACTATTTATTTAGTATAGAATACTAACGTTCTATAAGCATCCCTGGCGCAACAGTAGGGTGTGTCGACAGGCTCCAGCTGGTCCAGCTTCTTATGGTCGATCACGTACTTTTGCTTATGTGTGTCGTACCTGAAAACTCTTTACGTATACTGTTCACGAATTCGGAGGCCACGGTAAGACTGGGGACCGGTGGCACCATCTTTTTAGATTCGAATAGTATAGTTTAAAAAAGATAGATATGGATTGTGTAAGGAAATCTTCTAATATATTAAATTCTCGTGTCACAATTTTCGTTGCCATACTCCTCCGAAACGACTGGACCTCTTTAAACGAAATTTTGTGTACATATCGGGTAGGTCTGAGAATCGGCCAACATCTATTTTTTATAACCCTAAGTGAGCAGCGGGTGAAACCGCTGGGCGCAGCTAGTATATGAATAAAATTTATGACACTATATCAGATTTTCTTAATGACTTTATTTAATCTGTTTCCTAAATAAGGTAAATAAGTAGCTTTAAGTAAATATAAAAATAATAAATCTGTTTGACTTTCAAGTCAATAAAATTTTGCATGCCCTGAGGCAGAATGTCTAAGGATTCAAAATATTGTAACATCTACCTATACCTACTATCTAAGCAAATAAAAAATATATCTAAATATTCTTCAGTTAGACCTTCAGGTTTTCAATGTACCTCGGTCATTAGTGTAACAGCTGTAGCCTTATTATAACACCTATAGGTACTGTCCACTTGTTTCCTCACACCTCCTTGGAAAGACATCTCCTTTACAAGTAGGTAAGCCTTAATCAGATCAAAACCAAACTCACTGCACAACAGGTGGGAAGCGGTACCCCCACGCCACCTCCTTGGGCAGGTACGACGTCTGGCTCTGTGTGAACGTGCCCATAGATGCTGACGCTCCTTTCAGACTTACTGTGATCTCGTAACTGTGGAAACAGAAGGTTTTGCTATAAGGCTACCTACATCACCACGTATAGTCAAAAAAATTGATAGAGAACTAGGTTCGTCAGATACACTTGTTTTTTTATAAATAAATAAATTTCGTTTATTTCGGAACAAAAACAAAAGAATGTAGTACAACAAGTAAACGATGTTAGCCGCAAAAGTATAAACTGTGGCGCAGCTAACAACGCCCATCTCCAGACACAGAATGGAATGCTGTTCCATGCAAAAACTTAAAAAAATAAAACAAAATAATAAAGATAAACAAAAGATTAAAAAAAAACAACAACAACATCATACTAATATTATAAATGCGAATGTTTGTGATGATGGATAGATGCATGGATACATCGATGTACGGATGTTTGTTACTCTTTCACGTCAAAACGGCAATATGGAAGGGAATTTTAAAAAAAGAACAACACTGAACAGCTACCAAGCCAACACTGCTTTTACCGAGCCGGATATAATAACCGAATTTCGACTTTCACTTTGGTCGTATGATAGTTGGAACTATGATTCTTAGATTTTTTTAAACGATACTTTTCAAATGAGAATAGAAGCGACCTGGCGCCATGTTGTGACGATATAGCTGTCAAATTAAAAATGTTGGTTAGAGATAGCTAAAACTCAAACATTTATTTTATTTAGACCTTTTTTAAGCACTTTTTAATGTCATAAAAACAAAAAGTGCCAGTCATAAGACTTAATAATTTGTGAAAGTATCGTCTACCCAATACATGTCTTAGCAATAAAGATAATTATGTTTGATAAAAGAACAGCCAACATAATTACAAAAAAACTTATAGTTTATATTGCCCTCACTGGGGAAATCTGTGCAACAATACAGATCGAGAATTTGACCAATTCAAAACATGGCACGAGGTCGATCCTATTCTTATTTGAAACGTTTTAAATATTTTGTTACGGCAGAATACAAACCTATTATGTGCGATCAAATCCGGCGTGTATCCAAACAGGGGGCTGGTGTCATCGATGACGTGTACCAGCGTCACCGGCCACAGGAGGAACTGTCGCTGCAGCAGAGTGAGGCTCCGGGCGTAGTACCGAATTACTTCACCTTCCTTGGTTCTGGAGAGGAAACGGCTTTTAAAGTACGGAAAACAAAGAACCTATTCTATCTACTATTTATTTGAAATTGATTGATGATGTGCTTGCATTTTCGTTTTTTTCATCTATTTTCCGCTGTCAGACGTCACAGCATCCTTCACTCCTTTCTCCCTCATATCATTCCTTACAGAATCCATATATTTTCTTTGGCCGTCCTCTCTCTCTCCAACTACTGATAATGATGATTCTTAATAAGTTATTTATGGAAAAGTGCAATCCCTATGAAATAGAAAAATAGGTCCTGTTCTAAGGGGTGTTGTCAAATTTTACACCCTGTTCATCACAATCCAAAATGATTTTAATTTGACTTCAAAATTCATCAAATTTCTAACTTCTTCATTACAATTTTCCAACAAATTCTAACATATTTGAAATGACAACCTGACAACCTACTTAATGTTTCCAAAAAACTGACCAAGGGCGAGTCAGACATAAACAGCTGTATCTTTTGACTGCGTAGACTTAGAGAGTTGATTCTTTCACAGCACAAATGGACCACAGCGTTGAGTATATGGTTTTTAATTTCAACTCCATACCTCCACGTGTTCTCGAGATAAATGGTATTAACAAACAGCCATACAGACAGACAATAAAGGTCCAATAAGGGTTAGGTTTTTTTTTCCAAAGGAACTCTAAGAAATAACTCTTATACATCACCTGTAAGTATTAACAAAATGTGCCGTGAACTCAGAGCTGATGATGTGATCATAGTTAAGGTCCCACGCCCTCATCATGAGACAGAGGCGACCGTCACGCATGCTGATCTGGAACACATGGACAAGAACACACGTATAAGCAGTACTGTGGTGGTAAAGTTGGTAGGTCGTGCTAAGAGAAGTTTTTCTGATGGTATAATAAATAAATATCTTGGGACAACTCACACACGGCTATCTGATCCCAAGCTAAGCACAGCTTGTGTTATGGTAACCAGACAACTGATATACATACTTATATAATTTATAAATACATACATATTTTAGATAAATCACACCCAGACACAGAACAAACAATCATGCTCATCACACAAAGTTTGTCCTGGGTGGGAATCGAACCCACGACTTCCGGCCCAGTAGTCAGGGCCACTAACCACTAGACCAACAGGCCCGTCAAAGTATCCACGAACTTCAAGTGAAAGCGAAAGAGTAGACTGTGAAATTCAAATTTCTTTACGTTTTGGAACTTGTCAGATCAGTAGGCCTACTATGACATCTTAAAGCAGAACTTATTCCACTGAGTGAAAGAGATGGTGCTAGACACCCTGTATAGCTCTGTCCCTTTCCCTCAGCGGAATAAGTTCTGCTTTAACACGTCATGCTAGGGTAGCTGTTTAGGCTTTTCGTTGAACAATATTTGATTCGCAATCGTTCATATGTTTTCACAGAATTAAAACCATTGATTGAAATTATCAATACAACTCTCTAAGTGTATTTTAATCCCATTAAATGTCTGTTTCATGAAAAAGTTCACCACCTTAAGCAGCAATTTTCCCATATTAATGACAGACGGTATGAGTTGCAATACAATCTTGCTTCATTTCTTGTCACAAGCCTGGCCTGGGTGAGATTTCTGGGTCAGAAAAAATGTAATAAGGTTTAACCATTGGGAACTACTCAGCAGCAGCCACGGAAGCTGGATTTGTGACCGGGTGATGGAAATAGGATCGCTCCTATAGGACTTTAAGCATAACTACCGGAATGTGGACGTATAGTACTACTAGCTTTTGCCTGCGGCTTTGCTCGCGTTTATTCGGGGTAACACACTTCCCCTTTCCTGTTTTACATATATCTGCTACCTGTAGTTTTGGCCCTTGCGCCTTAGTTATTGTAATAGCAATGCTAAGTTTTCCCTTTCTTCCCCTTTTCTCCCTCATATCTTAATCTTTTTTTTTAAATAGCCTTTGCCCGTCTCTGTACAATTCATCAAAATCGGTTTAGCCATTAAGGCGTGAAGCGTAACAAACAAATTCACTTTCGCTTTTATAATATTAGTAAGGATTAGGTGCGCTTCCGCTTAACTCTTCGAGTTTTAAAGGCGCGATGTTAAGTTATAGCACGAGTATCTTACCACAGCCTTCTTACTGAACCCGACCCCATCTCTGGACAGCTTCTCTGGTCTCGTCAACTTGGCATAGACGACACAAGTCAGCACGCCTGAGAGACCGGTGCCTAGGATTAACTGGAATGGAGTAAAGTGGTCATACGTTTGAAATAAAGGTTCGATCAATGGTCTATATCGACTCTAAATCGAAATAACTGGAAGGTATTGAAGTCAGATGACATGATGTTACAGTAACATAACAGACTTCTAAACAGTGATAGCTTTGTTTGACTGAAAAGTCAAGTCATACTTAGGTCTCGAGATTTAACCCAAGACCATTGAAAATCATTGGAAAATCGTGAGGAAACCAAACCAAACACTCCAGCTACCCTACTATGACGTCTTAAAGCAGTTCTTTCTTATTCCGCTGAGGGAAAGAGACAGAGCTATACAGGGTGTCTAGCACCATCTCTTTCCCTCAGTGGAATAAGTTCTGCTTTAAGATGTCATAGTAGGCCTACTGGAAGGTATTGAAGTCAGATGACATGATGTTACAGTAACATAACAGTCCTCTATACAGTGATAGCTTTGTTTGACTGAAAAGTCAAGTCATACTTAGGTCTCGAGATTGAACCCAAAACCATTGAAAATCATTGGAAAATCGTGAGGAAACCAAACACTCCAGGTAAGGCACTACCTAACCACACGAAAAAGAAGTTCAGTCGTTTAGACACTGATTTTGATAATTTATATTACAGTAGGTATATTTCTACTAGCTTTTGCCCGCGGCTTCGCTCGCGTTAAATTCGGGGTAACACAGTTCCCCATTCCTGATTTCCTGATTAGCCTGTGTTCGTCTCCAGGGTCCCAACTATCTCTGTACGAAAATTCATCAAAATTGGTCGTGCCATTTAGGCGTGAAGACGGAACAAATTAACAAACAAACTCACTTTCGCTTTTATAATATTAGTAAGGAATAATCTTAGTTCTCTCGTATGTCATCTTTTCACGTCGTACAGCAAACATCAACGCCATCTAGTAATAAAGTTTGCAATTTCTCAAACAGTTATAGAAAATGAAACTAGATGGCGCTAAACATCGTAAATATTTATGCATAATAATTGTTTATTTAAAATAATTACTACCTGTTACGCAGTGACATGATTTCCATTATTTCAGTGAACAATGAACGACCTTCACTGCAGTAAGTAAATATTTATGTGATAGATGACAGTGTTGTTTAATAAGTACTGATAATTAGTATTTTCTGTCGGGTTTTCTAATGGTTTAGTCAAACAGATACGGACAAATTGCGGACAGGTTGCGGACAACGGAGACTGACGGATACTTCATTAAGCACTTTATTGTCCGTAGCTGTTTATTTAAAACAGAACTTTATTTAACCAATAAAAAGCAGATAACTACCTCACAAAGTACCTAACCTAAAATTTTTTCGGAACAATGAATTTCGATATGAAAAAACTTGATAAGTGTCAAGGGACACCCGGATAGAACGAAAATATTATTTATTATGTACAAAAAACCTGTATACACTAAACAAAAATAATCGTCGCGACACCACACTGTTCAATGTGAAATAGAAAGACGAAACGAAAATAACTGGCTTGCTTTCATGAGAGAGAGAGAGCGAGACAAACACGCGCACGCCGAAGGGCTTACAACTAGAGCAAAATGTGTCGTTACAACTTATAGTCTTATCGCGATAAGGAACTTCGTGCCAAAAACTGTTATGAGAACCATCCATTGAGTTGAAGGTATCTGCCTTAATAAGATCCATGTTTACCTGCATGATGAACAGGAATATTGACTCTGGACATTCTTCATCTATTGCGCGATCTCCAAATCCAATAGTAGTCTGAAACAACAAAAATATTCATTAAAAAAAAGTGTTACGATAATCTAATCTAAACTAATATTATAAACTACTCAACCGATTTTTTATATAAGTATAATTGAATTTTTATAAATGCAAATATTTGTACACCAGAAATGGTAGAATATATGAGTCTGTAATAACTGTTACATCTTTTGTAAGTACTATATTTTGACAAATAAACTCTTCTTTCTGTCTTTCTATTTTTTTTTGCCTGGGTTACTCTTTGGATGGGTGACCACCCGCTACACACCGAGCTTCCTCTGTGCCTATAAATGCACGTTAAGCTGTTGATACCGGCTGGGATTTGTAGATCTTTGATAGTTGTTACAGATAGTCAGTGTCCTGAAAGCTTCACAACCAGTCTTACCAAGGGGTATCATATTGTAGTACTAACTGGGTTGTGGAGGTCGGATAGGCAGTCGCTCCATGTAAAATACTGGTATTCAGCTGCATCCGCTTAGATTGGACCAACCCAAACATAATCGGGAAAAGGCTAGGCAGATGATGAAGTATAGACATTTTGTAATTGACATGATTTTTGTTGCGATTTCGATGGCGGTCACATAGAGCAAGTTGTTTAGTTTGATGCTGAGAATCATACTTTGAAATATGATAAATCTTTTCTGATACATACTGATTCTTAGCGTATCGTGACATAAAGTTTTACTTTTGAATTTCCAACGAATTTAACATGACAACAACATTTCCTTAAATGTTGTATTTAGTCTGTTAATTTAAACCATCATCATAATCATTTTCCTGCCCTTGTCCCATACTATTTGGGGTCGGCGCAACACGTTCTCGTCTTCCATTCTCCCCTATCAGACGTCACGGCATCATTTAATCCTTTCTCCTTCATATCATTCCTTACATAATCCATCCAAATCTGTTAATTTAAACCAATGTTTATTTGCCATTAACATGCTTAATAAGCTTTGGGTCAAAATAGCCATTTTCTGAAACCCTGCTACAGCCAGAATGAATCGCGGTAGACCTCGTAGAAGATGGTGTTACGAGCTGGACAAAACCAGTGATCACTGCTGTGGATTGTATCAAGTGGAAGTCATGGGGAGAAATATTCTTTACCTAGCAGTGGGACACAGGCTAGCAGTACTAGTACCTGTACTGCTGTAGTGGTTTTAATTACTACTGTTACATTTACGAATGAGGATTCCTTGAAAACAGGAACCGTTCCAAGCCAATCTGCCGACCGGTAACACACAAAGGCATCCCCAATTTCACGATCAACGCTCTCAGACGTAATTGCAGCTAATTCCCGTAAAGAGGATGGCTCACTCAAATAGTCTTTGATTGACGCAATTTTCTCTTTGGCGGCAAATGGGTGGACTAATTGGAATCTTCGCCGTAGATGATTGGAAGACGTAGAAGTGTTTATCGGGAATTATACCATTTGTCTATAGTGGTCCCGGATCAGGTCAAGTCTTAGGCCCGGTCTCCACCAAAGCGGAGAGCAGCGGAGCGGAGAGGAGATGTGTAAGAGTCAACCAATCATAGGAAAGATGAGAGACGCGATGTAGATTTAAAGCAATGTGATTGGTCGGTTTCCGCCCATCTCCTCTCCGCTCCGCTGCTCTCCGTTTTGGTGGAGTCTGGGCCTTATTGAGTTGTTTCGTTTACCCTAAGTTTGGAAATTTATAACTTTTCTCCATGCCTGGAAAAGTACCTGGGGTAATAACAGTTGCGGGTTGTTCGAAAGAGATACCGCGGCCTCGAAACGTAAAGGGCAATAGAAGGACAGGGGTGGGTTTTAGTCAGTAAAAGTCACACTCCACGAAGTTAGAACGAAGTTATTTGATGATTGCCCGCCCGCAAAAAAGGGGTAATAAAATAACATGCACGGTAATTATACTTTGGAAATTATCTTGATCAGGGAGACCGTCTCCCCATGCGAAATAAAGGTATTTGGCTGCATCCGGTTAGACTAGAAGCATCAGCTAGGATAAAGCTGGATTGATGATTTTTGTTTGATTTTTTAGGCAATTTCGACCCGTAGAAAAAACTACTAAGTGCGATAGCAGACAAAGACGTCAAATACTGCTGAAGTTTAAATAATTCCACCAATTCGATCTCTAACATCCCCCAGTTTTTTGTAAGTTGACCTATGTTTAAAAAATGAAGCATTCTGATTCTGAATATGAGGATGAGAAATGGAAAAAATATTCTATACCCTAATGCATAATCATTAGGTATGGAATCCATTGGAATTCATCGTCATTGCAATCGGTATTAATATGATAAAAGTAAAAGATTAGTTTTAAAACTTTTTAGGTTTTTTTCTTTTTGTGGAAGTCAGTTTTATTTTTATTTCTGGATGTCTTAGTTACGGTATAATGATATAGGTATCACATATTTTTTATCGAGTATTCATGTTTCATTGTTACTAAGGGATTAGCAGATCATCCATAAAGACATAGAAAAATAAAATATAATGGACGATAACTCATAAACTACCAAAGCAATATAAATAAAATTGACATGGTACCACCTGGGAAGAAGACCTTATGAAACAAAAACAAAAAAAAATACGAATCAGTCCAGGAGTGTTTGACTAATCGGTGAAAATACAAAAAAAAATTGAGGTGTCAAGGGACACCCGGATGGAACGAAGTTCCTATAGAAATGAAAATATCTGGTTTGCTTTCTATAAGAGAGAGAGAGACAGACAGACAGACAGAGAAACATGCGACGCCGCACAGCTTACAATAGCTTACTATAGCTAAAAGTGTCGTGACAACTTTTCGTAAGAATTTTTTCCGTCTAGCCCCTTTCACAACGCGCGATAAGGAACTTTGTTCCAAAAAGAAAAGATTCTGAGTAATTGATAACCTCCTCCTTTTTGAAGTCAGTTAAAAACTGTGAAGAGGTCATGACTTTGGTCCTCGATGATCAAAGCGTTGTCGTGGGTGGTAGTGATACACCCACTTCAACACTTTGGGCATTCGCCTGCTAGGACCACTTAATCATGGTCTATTCCTAGCTAAACACACACCTTGAGACAATTGTATGGGCTTCCTTATTTGTCACCGTTTCGGAGTTAATGATGAATCTATTTGTGCGTGATTGCTCTGCGGTAGACTTGTTAGTGCCCACGTTTGTGTAGTACAATGGACCAACGGAAAGATAGTAAAAGAAGGACAGTTTATTCTGTAGGTTTTTTCTCACGGGTTGACCACTGAAAACCAGCGCTGTGATGTGGGTTTCCATGGCATAGCATCATGCTGAGTGGTGTACCTGTCGCAGTCACGACTTCCTATCAATTTTTTGGAATGAAGTTCCTTATAGTGCGTTGTGTAAGGCTAGACGGAAAAATTGTAACGACACTTTTTGTTTTAAGATCTAAAGGTGTAACGACACTTTTTGCTACAGTCGTAAGCCGTGCGGCATGCGCTGTGTGTTTCTCGGTCTGTGTGTCTCTCTCTCTCATAGAAAGCAAGTCAGTTATTTTCGTTTCGTCTTTCTATTTCGCATTGAACAGTTTGTCGTAGCGACGATTATTTTTGTTGAGTGTATGTATAAATACAGGTTTTTAGTAAATAATAACTTTGTTAATAATTAAACCATAAGCTGAATGGCAATGCTGATTCTTTGGCCAAAGGCCGGTCCTCTGGTCACGCAAAGAGTCGAACAACCACAGAAAAACTAGGTGAGCCCCAAGGCCCTAGTGTTTAAATCCCAAATGGTTAAATAACATAACTAACAATTAAGCTATAGACGTTAATTATTTGTAATCGGTGAGTAGAGATTGTGACTTTAATTAGAACAAGGAAAGATCTGGGCGCCTAAAATTGTCACTAAGGCAAAATCGTAATAGGCCATTTTAGTCCTATTGGTAATAACAGGGGCCTTAATCTGCTATTACAATAGTGTCAGAATGGTCGATCACTGATCGCATAATGGTTAATTTTGGCAAGTTTCGTAATCTACTACATACTAAACTTGTCAAAATCAACTATTATGCGATCAGTGATCGACCATTCTGACACTATTGTACTAGCAGACTTAGGCCCCTGGTCTGGGTCGTAAAACGGAAAACCATTTGACTTGTCAGTTAATTAACCAAGTTTAAAAAAATAGGTTAACATAAGCTAAAATGAATACAACTCTAAGCAGATGTAACTAAGTAAAACATTTGAAGGTTTTTTTTAACTTTTTCCCACACTATGAATTACTCCTGTATCGTGGGTGCGTTTACAAAAACTAAGCTCATATACACAAACAGTCAGACCCAGAACAACAATCTGTAGGCCATAAACATATTTGTTCCGCGCGGGGATCAAACCCGCGACACGCAGCGTAGCAGTCAATCGCTCAGTCACTGCGCCAATCGTGTCATCAGATTACCAGCTTATTGTTTTACGATTTTGAAGTGGAGTTCACAAATTCCTCATGCTTTGATTAGCGCTCTGGTGATAGCAGGCACTTTGAGATAAAGAACATATTTGCTAGTTATGATCCTAAACTTTTATGTCGCAGTTCTTCAAGTTCCAAGTACAAATTCAGTGCACATTGTCATTGTATGGACTACAGCACGCTTCGACCGGTTCGTTTTGTCAACGAATCTGTACAAATTACACCGTTTACTCCACAAAAGAACTAACTGGAACTGCACGTGGTTCATTGTTGAGAATAGGAGCAACTTGGAAGTCTATTCATAAGTCTTTTAGAGTTGAAACTCGTTTAAAGGTCAATGTCAAGAGGTCAACGGGGTCTTTGTTAACCTTTTTTAGGACAACATCGTTGTAAGCGACTTGGTTATAACTCATTTGTGGTATACGCCGCGAGACGACTCCCGGCCACCGTAGATGCGGGCCTGTGGACGGTGAGTAATGGGTAGCTCACCGTCCGTCCGTCTATTGACGATAGGCCGTGTCGACGGCGCGTTCGTGTTTCACGCGCGCCTTAAAGAGATGTCAGCAAGGGCTTGCCAGGGCCTCCGCCTGCCGGGGTTGCGGGTTGTTCGAAAGAGATACCGCGGCCCCGGAACATAAAGGGCAATAGACGGAACATGGGTGGGATTTAGTCAGTACAAGTCTGACGACCCATTTGAAAATTTCGCATCAGCAAAAAAATAAGAAATTCTATATTTAAATATGTAGATTAAGTGCTATTATTGCATATAACATTATAGAGCATATTATTACAGGCAGGTATGCAGACGTAACCGCTTTTGGAATGCAACAGAAATAATTAGAGTTTACTCCTTAAGAATCGATTTTCATATATAAGGCGCCCGGTATGAGAAAAATCCGAAGGGTAAAACCTACTAAAGTAACGAAAATGTGTCACGTTTTTGGTGTGACCTTTAGTGCGCAACTTTCTAATTTGGCTGTGAGTGTTTTTCATTAATTAGTGAATTTACCCTTTCATATGATATTAATCTTTTTTTCAGTTGAATAAACTCTTTTTGCGTATGGTTAGATACTCGTACTTAAGGAGTAAACTCCAGGCGTGCGTCGGAGCTGACACACACACTTTTTTTTAATTCTTCTTGTACTTATCCACGTCAGCCCTTTTAATGTGATTTATACAAAGTATGTGCAGTGGGCGAAGTAAACCATCGTTAATGCAATAACTGGCAATCTTCACTAATCTGATCGTGTGTCTGTCTGTCTCGTTAGCACGAGGACAATTTGTTACTGGCCCTAATATTATATTGTTATGTTCCTACTCTACTTTACTTCGAAGTGATTCGTATCACGGTTCTGTTGTCTTTGTGTTTGTAATAAATAGGTACATAACATCACGCCTGTGAGTAAAGAAGGCCTAGGCAGTGATGTACCTAATAGTAGGTATACACCATTTCGCCAACATTTTAGCCAGAAATCTTTCTGTCTAATCTAACAAGGGCAAGCCTATTGCCATCAACCGGGCATAAATCTAGACTTCGAGGCTGCTTCTGGGCTGGGAGTTTGAGGGAGAGAACCTCAAACCAACCCAGTAGCCGCGGGAGATGCCCCAGGCGTCGCGAGACGACTCCCGGCCACTGCAGATACGGGCCTGTGGACGGTGAACAAGAGGTCCACCATCCATCCGTCTCTGGATGACAGGCCGTGTCGACGGCGCGTTAGTCTTCCAAGCGCGCCTCAAAGAGATGTCAGAAGAGCAGAGGGGCCTCCAGGGACACCGCCTGCCGCGGTTGAGGGTTGTTGGAAAGAGACACCGCGCCCCCGAAAGGCAATAAAAAGAACATGAGTGGGTTTTAGACAGGACAAGTTTGACACTCCCATCAAATAACTTCCCCCGCTCCACAAAAAAGGCCTTATGCCACTACTAGACCAACAAGGTTTTTGTAATCATGTACTTATTTTAATACAACTAATTATTTGTGTCTACTTAAATAGATTTATGTAAGGTTTATGAGCCCGTTTTTCCTTGTTTGTATATATTTGAGATAGATGTATTTCTTTTCCTCAAGTGGAACTCGTCACTAGTTAAGAACAGCTGCACGGATCGATATTTAGGGTAAGCCATGCTTGCCTTGGTTGATCCGTGAATGAACCCAAACATACCGAGTTATATCAGTGCCTCGGAAACATGCAGTACATATTATATGATACAACATCAAAATATTTTATTTCACACTAGCTGGCGGCCGCGGCTACGCCCGCGTGATGAGCGAATAAAAAGTATCCTATGTATTATTCCAGACTATAATCTACCTCTGTGCCAAATTTGATAAAGATTCGTTCAGCCGTTTTGACGGGAGTGAATCAAACTTTCATACATCTATCCTCACAA
The DNA here is from genome assembly GCA_958449745.1 of Ochropleura leucogaster. Classification (NCBI taxonomy): domain Eukaryota; kingdom Metazoa; phylum Arthropoda; class Insecta; order Lepidoptera; family Noctuidae; genus Ochropleura; species Ochropleura leucogaster. The sequence continues at coordinate 14,968,520 of OY288224.1, forward strand.
ACATTTATAATATTAAAAGTATAGTAGGATAAGCCTGCATTAGCTCTTATAAAACGGGCTTTGGTTAGACTGTCAGACTTCTGGACAACTGACTATGTGTGACGAGACTGTTCCAGATCGACAAATGACAATCGGGGTGTTGCATTGGCACCAGCTGCCTCGGAACAGTCCTAAATAGTCCCATCCATGGCCAAGTAGGTAGCCCGCGTCAATAATTATAAAACACTAGCGACCCGCTGCTCACCTCCTAAGAGTCATAGCGTGAAGTATTATACACCCTTCCACTTGAATCACTCTACTTATTAAAAAAAAAACTACATCAACATCCGTTGCACAGTTAAATAAATAAATGATAAATAAATGTCTTGGGACAACTCACACACGGCTATCTGATCCCAAGCTAAGCAGAGCTTGTGTTATGGTAACCAGACAACTGAAATACATACTTATATAATTTATAAATACATACATATTATAGATAAATCACACCCAGACACAGAACAAACAATCATGCTCATCACACAAAGTTTGTCCTGGGTGGGAATCGAACCCACGACCTCCGGCTCAGCAGTCAGGGCCACTAACCACTGGACCAACAGGCCCGTCAAAGATTTAAGCATACACATAACAACATAGCAGCAGACAAATAGCGACAGCAACTTTGTTTTATACTACTTATTACTAGTCTTTGCCCGGGGCTTCACTCGCGTTAAATTCGGGGTAACACAGTTCCCCTATCTATTTGCAGGTACCTGCTACCTGCAGTTTTTGTCTTTGCGCCTTATTGATTTGTAATAGCATCGCTTAGTTTTCCCGTTTCTTCCCTCTTTCTCCCTAACTTCCCACTCTAAAAAAATATAGAGCCTTGTCCGTCTCCTGGTTCCCAACTATCTCTGTACCAAAATTCATCAAAATCGGTTTAGCCATTTAGGCGTGAAGAGGTAGCAAACAAACAAACTTACTTTCCCTTTATAATATTGGTAAGGATAAGGAAGTAAGGATTATATATAAATATATAAAACAAGAACTTACCTGAGCTTCAACAGAAGCCAAGAATATAGTGACGAAGTCTTTCCCTCCAGTGACACAGGTCCTCTTGGGAGGGTCCGGCTCGAAGTCATAGTGTGCCAGTGCAGTGATGTACCAGAACACCGCGAAGACCAGCCAGATCGCGAAGTGGACTACTATGGTGCCGATGACGATCCAGCGCCAGCGTAGGTTGATCTGTTGAGGAGATAATGGATTAAATGGGTGAGGGTCTTTGATGAATGGTTTTGTGGTGAGCATGTGGAGAACAAGAGAAAGATAAAAAATTGAGTTTGATTTTGAACTGAAACAGTTAAAAGTCTACAAACGAATGAAATCGGCGAAAGATCAATTTGATTATTTAATTTAATTAGGAATTTATCCTGTATCGTGGAGGAGCTCGTGGCTAAATAATAGCAGCCGCTCGGGTCGATCTTTGGGTTAAATCTCTCTTGCCTAGGTTGGTCTGTGGATCGGTGACCACCCGTTACATACGGAGTTTCCTCCGTGCCTCGGAAAGCACGTTAAGCTATTGGTTCCGGCTGTCATTTGTAGATCTTTGGCAGTCGTTACAGGTAGTCAGTGTCCCGAAAGTCTGACAACCAGTCTTACCAAGGAGTATCGCATTACCCAGTACTAAGTTGTGGAGGTCAGACAGGCAGTCGCTCCATGTAAAGTACTGGTATTCAGCTGCATCCGGTTAGATTGGAAGCCGACCTCAACATATTTGGGAAAAGGCTAGGCAGATGATGATGTGGGTACGTTTACACATACACAAACAGCCAGACCCGGAACAACTATCTGCAGATCATACAAATATTTACTCTACTTACTTACTAATGTATGTTCGTCATTAAAATTAGTCATGAGCACTTTAAACAAATTACGTCCCTGTATTATTAGCCACCCCTTTCAATGCAACATTGTATCGTGTTACCATGGTAACACCCTATTGCCATTACACAAAGTTACAAATCGCACACCCACAGCTAAACGGAGACAACTCAAAAATCGTGAATAGTAAACCATTGTTTTTGGGCTGGGAATTGGCAAGGGCTTTTGTGAAAAAAAAGTTAGCCTTTGTCTCATCTCCAGAGTCCCAACTATCTATGTACCAAAATTCATCAAAATCGGTTTAGCCATTAAGACGTGAAGAAGTAACAAACAGACAAACTCACTTTCGCTTTTACAATATTAGTAAGGAAAGTAAGGCGCGTCGCCCACACGTTTGGCAGTCGGGGTGCGGTCACAGCGCGGCCGCGTTAGGCGCGTCGCCCACACGACATTTGTAAAGATAATCTCGTTGCGGCGTGCCTGTTATGTGCCTGCGCCTCAACTGCACCGCGACTGTTGATCTTGTGGGCAACGCGCCTAATGCGCCCGCGCCTAGACTGTGCCTCGACTGTTGGCCATGTGCGCGACGTGAAGGATTTGTGATCTAAATTAAATTTAATGTTCATAAACATACAAACAGAAATACGTTATATTGTTTTCTGAAATATTTTCTTTTTTGAGTTGCCCCAGTTTAGATATAGGTGTGCAAAATTATAGATGAAGGTACTAATTACGTTATTACAATACTGATAATAAATGTACTAGCTGCCAACTTTCCCGGCTATTTGGTACTTACCCTAAGTATAGGGTAGTGACATGCATTGATATAAGGATATTACAAAGTAGGTTCCAATAGGGCGTATTTTATAGCTTCAGTTAGTACTGTGCTTTAGTAGTTTAGTAGTGTGTATGTCGTAGGCATTTTGTAAGAATGATCTTTTTATATATGGCGTCGTCATTTTGCAAACGCGAAGCGCTTTATAAATTGCCGAAGGCATATTTGTTATTGAACTGAATGATGTCTATCTACACGTTATTTGTATATGATGTCTGCTTCAGGGTGACCATGATATGAATAAAAAGAGACCAAAAATACTGATCGTGCACCAAATATTCTTTCCTGAATGCTAAAAAAATGCGTAGGTTAGGTTAGGTTAAAACTGCGACCCCCTACGCACGAGCCGAGCGAGCGGAGCGAGCGGTGCCGCGGCAGCGGGCGGCGAGTGCCAGTAACGACTTGCATTAATAGAAAATGGATAAAGATATAACACTTTTTTATTGTAGTGCTGTCTTTTTCCTGATGCTCGTTATGACATATTTTAATTAACATATTTTGGTGCACATTCAGTATATTTGGTGCAACACAGGCAAAATTGGGTAAACGAAATGGGAATAAATTGAAGGTTGCAAGGTATTTTATAAAATGACGACATTTTACAATATGCCTTCGGAAATTTATAAAGCGCTTCGCGTTTGCAAAATGACGACGCCATTTGTAAAAAGACCATTCTTACAAAATGCCTACGACATGTACATAGGAAGTTTGATGGAATCAAGTAAGGGTTGCCACAATCAAAATTCCAACAATTAAAAGTCGGAGAGTTCCATCGGATATGCCAGAACATTCCATAAAGTAGCTCTAAAAAGATTCAATTTACAAAAACATATTCCTACATACCCAGCGGTTTCACCCGCTGCTCAGCCACAGCTATCACTTAGGGATATGAAAAAATAACCGACATACATACAAAATTTCATACAAATTCGTTCAGTCGTTTCGGAGGAGTTTGCTTCCAAACTTCTCCGAAACGACTGAACGAATTTGATCAATTATTATTAATTTTTTTGTTGTTTTTGCTTGGGTCCCTCTTCTATTCATTACAAAAAAAATTAGGTTGCCTGAGGAGGCTCTAGTTAGGCAACTGGATCAAGGGTTTTACAGTGCGCGGTACTCCTGGACACGGCTCGTATCGTTAGGAGGCTCCTCTCTCTGGAACCCTGACCGCCGGTAGCTTAGACCCTGTTCCCGAAACCGGTGGGATAACTTTTTCTTTTTTTATATTTTAAATCTTTTTTTTCCTATATGAAGGACATTTACATGTCCTTTCTCCTGAATATTGATGGGCAGAGAGCGAGAGAAAGAGCTCGTGGCTAAATAAATAGCAGCCGCTCGGGTCGATCTTTAGGTTAAGCCGCGCTTGCCTAGGTTGGTCTGTGGATGGGTGACCACCCGTTACATACCGAGTTTCCTCCGTGCCTCGGAAAGCACGTTAAGCCGTTGGTCCCGGCTGTCATTTGTAGATCTTTGACAGTCGTTACAGGTAGTCAGTGTTCCGAAAGTCTGACAACCAGTCCTACCAAGGGGTATCGTATTACCCAGTATTAACTGGGTTGTGGAGGTCAGATAGGCAGTCGCTCCATGTAAAATACTGATATTCAGCTGCATCCGGTTAGACTGGAAGCCGACCCCAACATAGTTGGGAAAAGGCTAGGCAGATGATGAGAGAGCGAGAGAAAGGCCCAAGAAAAAATGGATGGATTGTGTAAGGAATGATTTATTGGAGAAAGGAGTAAATGATGCCGTGAAGTCTGATAGGGTAGAATGAAAGAAGAAAACGTGTTGCGCCGACCCCAAATAGAATGGAACAAAGGCAGGAAAATGTTTTTATTAAGAAACTAGCTTTTGCCCACGGCTTCGCTCACGCTAAATTCTTGGTAACACAGTTCCCCTTGCGCCTTATTGATTTGTAATAGCAACGCTAAGTTTTCCCTTTTCTTCCCTCTTTCTCCCTCACATCCCAATTTTTTTTTAAATACCCTATGTCCGACTCCTGGTTCCCAACTATCCCTGTACCAAAATTCATCAAAATCGGTGTAGTCACTAGAGCGTGAAGAGGTAACAAACAAACAAACTCCCTTTCGCTTTTATAATATTAGTAAGGAAGTAAGGATAGTAAGGATATTTATAAACGAATGAGGTTGCAATAAATCACTCACCAGCGTATGAAATGTATCATTTAACAGCCGTATCCTCTCAAAGGGCACGTTGGAGATCAGCGCCACATTCTCCATGCCAGTCTTGGACACCAGGCGCTTCGGGTGGTCACCGTACCCTGGGCGGGTGCGATGAGGGTGTCTGAAACCACTAAGAACAAATGAGAGCTAGTATATGACTCCTTTTTTTTTTTCGGGTGGGAAATCATCCAATGACTTCCCCCGCTCTGGGCGGAGCGCGGGGGCATGTCAGACTTGTACTGACTAAAACCCACCCATGTTCCTTCTATTGCGCTTTACGTTCCGGGGCCGCGTTATCTCCTTCGAATAACCCGCAACCCCGGGTATATGACTCCTGGAGTCTTTTGCTCATTATCATTAAGCAAGCGTAATGAAGAACACCACCTAACTAGGTTGGATGGACCGAAGAACTTAGGTAAAGGTGGATAAGTCTGACTGGATGCAGAACATCGAGGACAAGGTGTTTTTAGGCACTTTGACACAGGCTTTTGTCCAGCAGTGGGCTGTGGTAGCTAGGAATTGTTTAGGGTTTAGGGCTTAAGTTAGTGGTAAAACAGTATAAAAGATGTAATTTTTTTTTTGACGTTCGGTAAAACGAGACCCTATATAAAAAAAAACTTTGCCCCACACCAGAAATTTCTCCTGTATCGTGGGTGCGTTTACAAACATTTAAACTCACAACACAAACAGCCAGACCCGAAACAACTACCTACAGGTCACACAAATACTTTTTCCGAGCGGGGATCGAATCCGTGACACGCAGCTTAGTACTCGATCACTCAATCGTGGCGTCAAATTACTAAGACTCTGCTGTCCGGCCGTCTGTCCGTCTATCATCAGGATGTATTAAGAACCGTATAGTAATAGTTAGACAAACGGTACAATTTTTACAGAAACATTTTCAAACATTTCCCCTAGTTCTTCTGGTGTTGTGGATTGTTCGAAAGAGATACCACGACACACAAAGAGCTAACGAAGGAACGTGGATGGGTTTTAGTCAGTAAAAGCCTGACACTCCTTCCCGCTCCGCCCAGAGCAGGAGAAATTATTTGATGATATCCCATTCCTTAAAAAATAAAGAGGGTCCTTGTGAATAAAGTAAAGTAATCAATAAAATTACCTCCGTAACTTAGATTATCTAGTGACATCGACCTTAACACAAATCTGACATAATCCTCGTACGCCTCTTAAAAGATAAACTATGCAAACAGAACCGGCAGATAAACTATAGGCCATTGAGGAAACCTTGTTGCGGTCAAGAATTGAGGTTAATTTTTGGTCTGGCTGTTTGTGTGTGAGTTTTAATGTTTGTTAACGTACCCACGATACAGGAGAAAAAAAAATTGTTTATTCTATCTGAAGTAGGTACCGTTATATTTTGTATCTGTCCAACAAATTAATTTATTGACAAAATGTTATAACTTAGCTACTTACAGGTACAAGGGGATGTGAGGGGGCGGGAGGGGTAAACATTCGTGAAACTACTGCTATACAGTCCAATTTACCCAAAAAGATGATTAAGTTTCACTGTCGTTACATTGGGCTAACGCTAACTTTAACCCGCGTGATGATCGATAAAAAAATTTCTTTTTGACGGGCCTGTTGGTCTAGTGGTTAGTGGCCCTGACTGCTGAGCCGGAGGGTTCGATTCCCACCCAGGACAAACTTTGTATGATGAGCATGATTGTTTGTTCTGTGTCTGGGTGTGATTTATCTATAATATGTATGTATTTATAAATTATATAAGTATGTATATCAGTTGTCTGGTTACCATAACACAAGCTCTGCTTAGCTTGGGGTCAGATAGCCGTGTGTGAGTTGACCCAAGATATTTATTTTATTTTTATTTCTTTTCAATTTTTCCCCTTTTTCTCACCTCGTCCGTCTCCAGGGTCCCAACTATCACTGTACCAAAATCCATCAAAATCGGTTTGACCATTAAGGCGTGAAGATGTAACAAACAAACAATAGTAAAGATTTTAATCGTAAACAATATTGAAAAAAAAACTGCATGAGTGTTTCCGATTGGACTACTCTGAGATGAAAAAGTGTACTGTAGGTAATCAGTGTTTATTTGTGTCCAAAATCGTTTTTTGAAGAAAACACTACACAGATTTGAAAGGGCCTGTCCAATCACGCATACTTTGTATGTAAAACTAATAATATAGCTCTCTCTACTCAAAACTGAATTCACTTAAAGATACTATAGCTTCAGAGAGGTAATGTAAGGTAACTCTTCGAAGGGGCGATTGGCGGCGGCGTCTTCTCGCGTCCAGCCCTGATTAAGACCATGGCCTGGAACAAAAGGGAATGGGAAGCGGTCACTTCCTTCAGCGAAGCAGTAATGCTAACAAAGGAGGTGACAGGACGTTTGAGGGAGAGAACTTCAAACCAACCCAGATGCCCAGACACTGTAAATTAGGGTAGAGTGTCGACGGCGCGTTTGTGTTCCAAGCGCGTCTCAAGGAGATGTCAGCAAAGCAGAGGGGCCTGCCAGGACCACCGCCTGCCGGGGTTGCGGATTGTTCGAAACAGATACCGCGGCTCCGAAACAAAAAGGGCTAAAGAAGGAACATGTGTAGGTTTCATTAAAAAAAGGCACTCAAAGATTTGCTACGTTATTAAACTGAGGCTAATACTTTCCGTGGTTGCGGGTTGTTCGAAAGAGATACCGCGGCCCCGGAACGTGAAGGGCAATAAAAGAACATGGGTGGGTTTTTGTCAGTAAAAGTCTGACAAGCCCCCCAACACGCCGCCCAGAGCAGGGGAAGTTATTTGATGATTTCCCACCCAAAAAAAAGGCTAATATTTTCATATATTTTTCCTGTCATTCTACAATGATTCCACAAGTGCGTCATTCGTGAGTATCACATTGAATACAAACCAAACATTTCCGTTAGAGTCGACTGTCACTACACAAACTAAGATAACAGATATTACTACATACGCGTGTAGTAACATAATGCTTATTTAATAACATAAGCTCTACTTTCAAGATCAATTTATCTTTCATAGTAATACTTTAAGTAATGGAAAAAAATCCGGCCAAAAGCGAGTTAGACTCGCGCACCGTAGGTTCCGTACAAAATTGTGAAATAAACAGCAATTTTTTTTGAAAAAATGCATACTCGATAAAAAAAATGTAGATACACCATACCACAAATAAAACGGCTAAAATCAAAAACTAATTATAAAATAGTACGGCCAACGAGAAGCGATACCAAATGTAAACAAAACCCATGCCAAAACCCCATCTAAAATGGCCGCCCGAATGTTGGCGAACCCGTCTTAACGTTGTCATGTTTTTGCCGGGAGAACGAGACATTACGACAAAGGCACAAGATGGAAAGAGCTAAATATTAGATTGTCAACGCCACAGTTGTTCTTTAGGTTAATGACCTTTCGTAGCGATTCTCGTTGGCCGTACTATAAGTATCTAACCAAGAGGTGTGCTGGCACCCTCATCATTTAATATTTTCAAAATCTATGGACGGTTTGGGCGTACCTACGAGTTATATACATGTTCTTATCAAAATACAAATTTTGGTAAACATTACTATGTCGGCAATCATCGAATTTTATGACGCAATCAAAAAATTGTTTGAGTATACTTTCATGACGAAATGACGGGAAAAAAAAGGATTGTGTGGTTTTATGAAACCACGGTAAAAGTGTAACTTTTTTCACATTATAGACATTTAGACGTCCCTATTACGTGGCCGACCGTCACACGACATGCAACACACAGTCGAAAAAGTTTAAGACGATGTAATAAAAGTTTCACTTTAACATGAAAAGATTAAAATATGCTGACAAAGCATTGCACTTTAGACATACATAAAAAAAGTTTTTTTTTTAATACGCTGCCCCACACTAGGAATTTCTCCTGTATCGTGGGTGCGTTTACAAACATAAAAACTCATATATACAAACAGCCAGACCCGAAACAACTATCTGTAGGCCATAAAAATATTTGTTCCGGGCGGGAATGGAACCCGCGACACGCAGCGCAGCAGTCGATCGCTCAGCCACTACGCCAACTGTTTCGTCATGTTTTTAAAATAGATTAAAACCTTACTTGTTAGGCAAAACTTTCTTCTTCTCCGTAGGCTTTGCATTGAAAGGTTTCATCGAAATCGGCGTTCTACGATCCATGGTCGACATACTAATTTCATTCTTTGTCAAAACACGATCAACTCGCGTCAAACTGCGATCATTCATCGACAAGTTTCGATCAACTTCGGATAGTTGATGATGGTGATTGATGAGAGGCATACTAAGGTCCGTTCTTGGCAAATGACGATCGATTCTGGGTAAAACACGATCGCTTTTCGACTTGTCGTTTCGTAGAGGTACCATCTTCATATCCTCCTTGTTAAAGTTTAAACTTGTTGTACTTTGTGTTATAATTATTTTTGGCAACTGCTTTGACAGTTTTCTTAGTCTGTCTGATCTTGGCTCTGATTTGACGGAGTCCAAGCTTTCAGTGGACTTTTCATTTTCAAGTTTAAATACTGTCTTTGTTTCCATTTTTTCGCTTTCTTCTTCAATTTTTTCTTTTATTGTATCGTAGTCGGGATCTTCTATAGAAGTTGGGTTGTCTTCGATGTAAGTTTCGCTGTCTTTAAGATAGTTTAGACATTCATCATACAGTTGGTTTAATTGTTCATATTCTTTGTCTTTTGTTTCTATTTCCATATTTTGTTTTGTTTCGGGTTAAATATGTATACGTAATATTTGTCAAACCTTTTTGAAATTACAGGCGTTGTTGTTAATTTTCAAGAAAAATAAACTTTTGATTTTCGTTTAATTAAATTTAGCTTAAATTTTGTACGTACCCAACTTCCTAAAACTCACTTTTTCACAAAACTCTAAACACCGACACAAAAGAACAACTATCCCACATTTTACAATCAAATCACAAATGAATCACACTCACTCAAAATAGAATCAAATTCATTTTTAAATTTAAATAGCCACTTTCACGTATTTTTGGTGGGAAAACTCTCCGTAGTGTCGTAACGTTTGATGTCCTGACGTTATCTCTTTGTTATCACGTTATCTTGTGCTAATTGTGATGCGCGCTCTCTAAGCCCGAGATCTGAAGTGACCTTGCGCGGAGAGTCTGTGGGTGATTCTGTAGCAGAATTGTTATTGTGTAGCGATTTGATTTTACTGTAGTTATTGCCCTTGCGCCTTATTGATTATAACAAAAAGCTAATTTTCCCTTTTCTTTCTCCCCAATTCCCACCTTTTTTTTTTAAATTGCCCCTGGTTCCCAACTATCTCTGTACCAAAATTCATCAAAATTGGTTTAGCCATTAAAGCGTGAAGAGGTAACAAATAAACAAACTCACTTTCGCTTTTATGATATTAGTAAGGATAACCTTGCTTTGGGCCACAGCTCGCCTGATTTGAAGCAATGATGTGGACTAGAGCGGAGCAGAGGATCTAGATATTAACGATAGGAAAACAGAATTGTTTTAAGATATTTAAAATCATATATTACAAGTAATTTGTTTTGGAATATATGATGACAAACATGATAAAACTTATCTATTCTCTAAAACACATTAAATGAAACCTAACAAACACTAAGATTCGACAGGTAAGGTGCCCAAGAAACTGACAGCATAGACATTTTGGATAACAATGCATTTCTTTTTCTGCGTATTCTTCTGTCCTAGATTAATAGTCGACTTTGGATATAAAAGTGTCAACTTACCGATTTCAGATTAGCATACCATCACGCCAGTTATCTCTATGGTTGCAGACGTGTATGGATATTTCCCAAGTTATGACGCCGTTGTTACTGAGAATTTTTTGACAAAAACGCCATAAACACTTTGCCCGACCCAGAAATAGGACCTGTAGGCCTACTATGACATCTTAAAGCAGAACTTATTCCACTGAGTGAAAGAAATGGTGCTAGACACCCTGTATAGCTCTGTCCCTTTCCCTCAGCGGAATAAGTTCTGCTTTAACACGTCATGGTAGGGTAGCTGTAATCTTGAACAAAAAGGCAGTTCAATATAAGCTTAGTTAAAATGAAATGATAGTTCCCTTTTTTGCGGATTGGTAATTATCAAATAACTTCGTTTCCGCCGGGCGAACTTCATTACAGTGACACCAGGGCGCTGATTACTCCTGAAACTTCCGTGTCCGGTGAGGACCAGTATCAGGCGGTAGGTGAGGACGCCGTGGCGCCCTTCTAGCAACATCTCTAAGAGGGACTTTGCCCAGCACGGAGTTTCGAAAGGTGCTCTCTCCGTGCCACAATGAGAAAATAAGATGATAATACCTTTTTTTTGTGAATGAGATATCATCAAATAACTCCCCTGCTCTGGGCGGTGCGGGAGGGAAGTGTCAGAGGCTTGTACTTACTAAAACCCACCCATGACCCTTCATTTGCCCTTGATGCGGTTTCTCTTTCAAATAACCTGTAAACCTGGCAAGCGGTGGCCCTGGCAGGTCCCTCTGCTTAAGTGACATCTCTTTGAGGCGCGCGTGCAGCACTAACGCGCCGTCGACACGACCAGTCGTCATTGGACGGACGGATAGTGAGCTACCCATTGCTCACCGTCCCCAGGCCCGTATCTACGGTGGCCGGGACTCGTCTCGAAGCGCCCGACGCCCGGGGCGTCTCCCATGGCGGCTGGGTTGGTTTGAGATTCTCTCCCTCAAACGCCCGGCCACCTCCGTCGGTAGCATGACTGCTTCGCAGAAGAAGGTTACCGCTTGACATTCTCTCTCGCTCCGGACCGTGGATTGAACCAGGGCCGGACGCGAGAGATCGCCGCCGGCGAGATAATAGTATCCTCACAAAATCATTGTGTCAAGTCTGTTACAGAATAGCCCACTACGGCAACAATACGAAAATCGTCTAAATTCAGTATGGCGACGTTGGAACGTTATTTGTCATTGTTGTTTGACATAACTGTGATGTATGTTTGTAGTACTTTGTCAAAGTATTATATGGTGTCGCTACTTTTTGGAGATTACATTGTGTTCGTTGTATTTACTATACTAATTGGTGTTTTAACTAATGATACAAGTGACTGCTGCGCATGAGGTCTTAGGTTCGATCCTCGGGTCGTGCAAAGTGTTACTGGGATTTTCCATGTCTCGTTTTGTGCACGGTTGATAGTGATTGTGCAGAGGTTGCGGGTCCTGCCGGGTTTGTGTTCCTTTATTTTCCGGGGCCGCAGTATCTCTTTCGAACAACCCGCAACCCCGGATTTTAAGTCGGTTCCCAGAAAAAAAAACATAATTTCATAACCAACCATCGTAAGATGGTTTTATTGCTGATGGGCTATAAAAAGGCTATTTATAGTCACTAAAACATAAGGAAAGAAATAAAATAAACGGTCAATGGGCATAACTTTATTGCCTGTTAGTTATACATTTCACATACAATATATTAATAGTGTTTGGTGTTCATTTTCAAACTCACTCGCACACTTGCGTAAAACTCATTTTTTACGGGATATTTTTTTTACGTAAAATATATCGCGTGAAATAAATGTAATTATTTATAAATATTTTTATATATAATATGTATTTAAGAACTTTTCTTAAAAATAAATACCCGCTAATTTAGCACAACATTAAATTAAAATGCCCGAAAAACAAACGGAAAATACTTTTTCAGAAATAAAATGCAATAGAAGACTTAGATAGTTTAAGTAATTTAACAGCTAAACAAAAAAATTAAAAAGGTTTTCATAACATTAATACAATTTATTAACAATATTCATTAATTAAGAACACAAATATTTCAAGATTTTATATTATTCTAATTTATTAACTAGAGAAGGAAGAATGACAAATAATTATTTGTTTATTAAAAAACAATTTCTATATAATTTAAAAATGAGCTTAAATATTAATTTGTAGAGATGAAAATGAGAAATTATCAAAGGTTTATTATTAATTTATAAATATTAATAGCGAAATTTTTCCTTTTATATAGATAATAAGATTTTATTTGACCCCTCGTCTTTAATAAAAACTAACTTTTTCTGTCTGCACCCGCGAATGGTATACAGGGAAACTGGCGCTAAAACGATTACTATGTTTACAGCTACCCTACCATGACGTCTGAAAACAGAACTTATTCCAGTGAGAGAAAGAGACAGAGCTATACAAGGTGTCAATATCTCTTTCTTACACAGGAATAAGTACTGCTATAAGATGTCATGGTAACCTTACAATACATAGTTACTGAATCCGCTTAGAGACTTATCGTCGGTTAAAAAATGAAATCAGTAGTGACACACATCATGATACATGAAGTGGGTTGCCCACATCTGCCACATGTTGCAACGGGATATTTACCACGTTGACTATATGGTAAATATCCCGTTTCAAATGCTATAAATAATGTTAGCGATTATGTCAGTTTTAAAACTTATGTAAATATAATATTCTTACTTTTATCACGCCACTGTTAAAACAATAAACCGTTTGAGGTATATTACATCGAATTTGGCATAAAAAATTGACAACGTTTTTGTTTTAATTTGGCAATAATTTAAAATGTTCTTCTACACAATGATTGATTTACAATCCTCTAAATCAAAACAAGCGTTTTACATTTCAACTATTTTACGAATTAAGTAAGAACGTTATTTTATTAAATATTTAATAATACTGTATACTTATCGCTAGAGACCGGATTATATGCATTTGCATATTTTAGATATTCTGAGCGGTAAAGCATATTTTACCTAAGATCTAGTTATGATGCATATTATCATATTATCGATACAATTACAATATTTTTCACTCGCCCTACGTTCCGAAATGCGACCAAATTATATAACAGTCACAAAATTACTGCATTTCGGAACGCAGTCATAGAACGCAGGCATAAAATAAAAGAGACATAAAAACGTTGCGCTCGCCTACGATAAAGTCGTTTCACTTATTACGCATATAAACTGTTACTTGTACATACTTGACGTGTGTGCTGATTGATCTCCAGTTTTATTTTTCATTTTATTTTGCGAAATAAAACGAAACTGGAGATTATTCTGCCAATTTTCGTGCATATGCATTAAAAAGCCAAATTATGTTACATATAATCCGGTCTCTACTTATAGCCAAATATTTTCCACTTCTTTGTGACTTTGAGGACACTTTCTTTGAAAAAATCTTTAACATTTTAGTTTCATTTTGTAGGTGTCGGTCTTTAAATACATACAAAACATCCTGTATGTTATATGTTATTCAGGAAGGGTAAGACAGGGGTGTAACCAATACACCCTCATTTTGCCAAATTCCCGGGCAAACATGTAGACTTCTGAGAAGTTCCTGATGGAAAAACCCAATAACACTTTGCCTGACCTGGGTATTGAACCCAAAACCTCATACTCAGCAGTCGATAGCTGTCGAGTCTTTAAATATTTATTCTAAGCAATATTTGTTATATACTATATAATTTAATTAGTAGTTTACATGGACATCTGATTTGTAAAGAATTTATTTTTTTGAAATGAAATATACAACTATCTACGATATAATTTCTAAGGAACTATATTTACTTCAGGTATCAAGGTGACCACAATGTTTACGTTTATAAGGATTTTTTTTCTAAATTGTGTCATTATTCAACATGCGTCAGCAATATGTGGTCATATTTGAAGCGGTTATTCGGATCAGGAAAGTAAGTAATTTTTTCTATAGGACCAACATCATTATGGCTTAAAAACAATTAGTCATGCCAAACTTTTTAATCAACTTTTTTATTTTAAAAACTTTGCCTGAATTTATCCTGTTTTTACTTGTTAATTGCATCTCACAGTTCAACTTAGAAGGTGGTCGTCTGCTTAGCCAGGCAAAAGCTATGGATGCCTCGAGAGTAAGGCCTACTGCTAGGGCAAATAACTTAAAATCTAGGCGACTACACGCTAAGAACACAGGGAGTGATCTTGTCGTGGGGGACGAGACTTGGCTTAGGTCGTCGTTGGAGGAGGACAGCCAAATGACAGGTTGGATTGAGTGATATTAATTTGGGATCGGTTTGAAACTACTGAGTCGGCATCGTGGTCTAACAAGGGACGGGTTGCTGAATTTCTCATGTATCGTGGGTGCGTTTACAAACATTTAAACGCACGTAAACATACAGCCAGACTCGGAATGCCATAATAAATATTTGTGACGTTTGGGGATTAATCTCGCAAAACGCAGTACAACTTCCAACCACTCAGTTATACCACATATTTCTGGTACACGCTGTTAATACGCTAGTCTTTATTTTATTTAAATAAACATCTGCAGGCAGCATTTAGATACATGTTTTATAAAAGCAGTTTTATCATGCTTCGAAATATAACCCTGGTCATACTTAATAGATTATACCCCTCTCCCTCTTTCAAAAAGGTCTACTTCCTTATAGTAGGAATATCAGAAGCTCTTCAGCAGAAGTGTTCAACCGAAAATCGACTTTAGAAGGCCGTAACTGAAGGTGACAAATCGGCTATCGCCACAAACTTCAGCCGACGCTAAAGGTTGTTAACATCTGGCGATCAATCATGCAATGACATGATTATAACAAATGTACTGATATCTTCAGAGTGTCCTAATTGAAGCTCGTTTTTGCCATCCACATGAGTTTTAATAGTCTAATAAAAATAAATGCTTGAGATTACACCGAAGTCGAAGTTTCAGTCGGTCTATGCTTTGGGATTAGCCAGAGAAACGCGCGCATTTACTATACTGATACTTTGTCACTTTTTAACATTGAAGCTGAAATATATTGGCATCTCCCACTTTTAAACAAAACTAGTTGTTTTTGTTTACTTAAGGTATAAAATAACCATCATCATGACCCCGATGATGATGATCATTTTTAAATTATTTTTTCTGTTCTGCATTAAAATGACTTGACTGAAAAATTTTGCTTATATTTATTTAATTTTACACTGAATGCTATCAAATATACATATTATCTTAACTGGCAGCAATTGTTTAAATCTCACATTTCCTGTAATTATAACTATTTGTAATTCTCTTTTAAAATGCCACTTTTATTTTTTTTACTAGCTTCTGTCTGTTTGCCGTCGCTTGTAGGTTTAAAATTATCCCACGGTGATGTGTAGCGGGGGTAAATATCCTACATACTAACTAATCAAGGTCTATTTGTTTGTTAAATTTTATCGATATCCGTTTAGGAGTTAAGGCCATCCCAACATCTATATTATATTCGTATATTTATGGATAGGTACATTATTGCTCTAACAGATACTTAAAAAAAAACTTTAAACTCAGTAGAAGAATGTATATATGGAAAATTCTATATCTTAGGAATGGTCACAACCCTATCATAAACTCTGGAAACACAACCCCAGCCATCAAAAAAACATGGTTTTATAGTTTTTAACTATGAATTAATTATTTATACCCATACTTTATATTTATCTAAATTATTTAATTACACTTTAATTCAATATTTATATCCCGTTTTTTTATATATTAAAACTAAAAAAGTAATAAGAGAATTAAATAAAAACACAAAATAAAAATAACCATTTAATCGTGAATAAAATTGAAAACAAAAGAAAATATAAAATAAAATAATTTACAACAGAAGTTATGTTTGTTTTATAAAAAATAATAAAATCACAACGTTTTATCGTAATTGTACTTTACAATATCTACATAAATGTATATTTATATATCTATTAAGTATACAACGGTATAATATCTTTTTATTACAGTTTTTCTTAATTTGAAGATACTTTCGCTAAAAAATTAAAAACCCCCTCTTAAGTTAACCTGCTTCCAATCAAAAATATATTTTATTAACAAAAAGCACATTTTTAAAATGAAATCAGAAACATACAGTATTTCTCAAAAACTAATTTAAATTATCCAAATGGTCAGTATTAGTTGCTCTAATACAAGCTTAAATGCGTTTTATTTTATTTATTTATAAAATATTTACAACATTATTGTTTGCAACATAACATTTTTTTTGTTTACATAAACTGTTCACCACCCTATATTTTTATCGATAGTATCCACAAATAACTAACATTATTTAAAAATCACATAAAATCAACAGTTAAAACTTACAGTACACTAACTACGTTATTACTTCAAACTAATGCTTACCAATATCGAGAAACCAATCAATAAAAAAACATTCACAAAGCATCTAAAGCGATATGTTGTTGAATATACAAAACGATTCTAATTATCGGTACATTTAATTGATTTATCGATATCGATACATTTTGGAATATCCTTACGTACACCTCTTACGCGTCACTAAACTCCCTCGGACTGAAAGCGCCTTTCCTGAAAATGACAAATACAAGGACAATATGAGAAGACTTGTTTATAACTCGAGAAAGAAATATATTATAATACTAGCTGTGCCCAACGGTTTCACCCGCTGCTCACTTAGGGGTATGAAAAATAGATGTTGGCCGATTCTCAGACCTACCCGATATGTACATAAAATTTCGTTTAAATCAGTCCAGCCGTTTCGGAGGAGTATGGGAACGAAAACTGTGACACGAGAATTTTATATATTAGATAAGTCTTTAAACTAACATGGTTACTAACATTATTATTGTAACTTGAAACGGGATATTTACCATTTCCGAAATATCTCTCTCGAAATAAATATAAAATATGGTAAATATCCCGTTTCAAGTTACAATAATATTAGTGTGATGTGAACACACGATTAACTTTATAATTTGAATTTGTATTGAAAAAAAAAAGTAAAAAATAACCGACTTCTAAAAAAAACTAAAGAAGTCGGTGGGAAAAAAGTCAACGAAACCAACAAAACTCATTGACTTCCGGAAGTAAAGTTATTTTTCACTTTATAGTTTTTTTTTGGAAGTCGGTTT
The DNA here is from genome assembly GCA_958449745.1 of Ochropleura leucogaster. Lineage (NCBI taxonomy): Eukaryota > Metazoa > Arthropoda > Insecta > Lepidoptera > Noctuidae > Ochropleura > Ochropleura leucogaster. The sequence goes on from OY288224.1 coordinate 14,986,261, forward strand.
TATTTTATACAAAAAAGTTTTTTTAATACAAATGTAAATTATAAAGTTAATCGTGTACATACCTACATCGGTGAAAGATAACATATTGAGGATACCTGGACTTATTAATTAATGTAAGTCTGAAATCGCCAACCCGTCTTGAGCAACCGTGGTAATTAATGCTCGTGCCTTCTCTGTATAAGAAGAGATCTTTGCCCAGCAGTGGGACAGTAAAGAGCTGGTATTAAAATACGAATCAAAGAATTGATGATGATAGAAAACAGGATAGTAAAACAATACATATTATTAGATACAGTTGAATACAGATATCTAAAAGACACACAACACGTTTAGTTAGAAAATATTGAAAGCCATAGATATTACTTATTGATATAGACAATACTGATATGATGAATAAACGTGACGAAAATGATTTTAATCATAGTTAGCAGGAAAATGATTACATCATCTTTCGTACAAATAAATTAAAAACACACGAGTGAAGTCATGGATATAAAGAATAGGAACCTATAAAATATTGAAAGATAAAAACAACCGGGAAAGTGCGAGTCGAGTTGCGCAACGAGAGAAGACAAACTTACAACATAAACAGCCATTTCTTTTGACTGCGTAGACTTACACCCGGTTCTAATAAACAAAAAACGATTCGTTTTGCTTACGGATAGTTGTATTTTGACATAAGCCTCATAGAACTTATCTCAAAACGAATCGTTTTTAGGGTTCCGTAGTCAACTAGGAACCCTTATAGTTTCGCCATGTCTGTCTGTCCGTCCGTCCGTCCGTCCGTCCGTCCGTCCGTCCGTCCGTCCGTCCGTCCGTCCGTCCGTCCGTCCGTCCTCGCTTAATCTCTGTGACCGTTAGCACTAGAAAGCTGAAATTTGGTACCAATATGTATATCAATCACGCCGACAAAGTGGTAAAATAAAAATTTTAACAAAATGTTTTATTAGGGTAGCCACCCTATATGTAAAGTGGGAAGTGTTTTTTTTTAATTTCAACCTTAACGTGTGATATATTGTTGGAAAGGTATTTAAAAATGAATAGGGGTTTACTAAGATCATTTTTTGATAATGTCAATAATTTCGGAAATAATCGCTCCAAAAGTAAAAAACAATGTGTCCCCCCCCCCTCTAACTTTTGAACCATAAGTTTAGAAAATATGAAAAAAATCTGAAAAGTAGAACTTTATAAGGACTTTCTATGAAAATTATTTTGAACTTGATTGACACAATAGTTTTTGTACAAAAAAGACAAAAAGTTTTACAAAATAATTTCTGGACTAAGTTTGTAGTATAATCGTATATGCAAGCATTTTTTGTAACTTTGTTTACATATTTTATTATCCTGAACGTATCTTTTTTCAAATAAAAAAAGAATTATTGAAATCGGTTCTCGCAATCCAAAATTACCACCGAAATTGCACGTCTTTGTATTAATTAGTAACCCAATTCCCCGAGAGATGGCGCTGTAGGTACTTATTACATTGGATCGGGTATTACCGAATTTTTCGGTTGGTCTCATAACTGGGAACACTTATTGTGACGGACGGGAAACTACGGAACCCAACACTGAGCGTGGCCCGACACGCTCTTGGCCGGTTTTTGTTTATTGAAACCGGGCGTTAGAGGGTTGAATTTTCATTGGTAGGATTTTCACAAAGGGACTACAGAGTTGAATATTTGAGTTTAATTTCAACTCGATACTTCCATGCGTTTCTGATATAACTTGTCTTGACAGACAGACAGCAAAATAATCACAGTGAATAAGGGTTCCAATTTTTTCCTTTTGAGGTAAGGATCACTAAAAGAAACAGGGAAGGTATTTGTCCGGCAATATGATACATAATCATCTCACAGCCCTAGTCCCATTCTATATAGAGTCGGCGCTACACGATTTCTTCTTCCACCCAGTCACGGCATCATTTATACCTTTACTTTTTTCCTCACACAAACTATCTACATTTGAAGCTACTTGAAAAAAGAACAATGTTCTCAATTCGGCTGTAGATTATAGAAAAAAATAATAAAAAAAACGTTTGCATTAAAAAATTTTTTTTCTTTCTTTTTTTTTCTGGTAATTATGATTTAAATGGCGGGACATAATCAACGGCCAGTAACCCGTTTTGGCCCTGGGTCGAAAGAACTGGAAGTCGGGGAGAGAGGTCTTCTCCCAGCTTTGGGATGATGTGGGTTAACAGTAACACAATTTCTCCGTCAATAGTGGGCTGATTGACAAAATTCTTTTTATAATCGAACGGGTCCTGAAAGAGTCTCATATTTATTTATTTAACACACAATGTACTAGTTATCATCAATCTTATCTACATTACTTGGGTAGTTTAAGAGTTATTTTCTATATCACATAGTTTTTCTTCTAATTTATGTGGATGATATGCCAATATCTTTAGGTAGCAATGAAAGATGAATACTCGATAAGAATATGGGAGAGGTATCAATCCAACAACTAAAACGAATAAATAAAAAAAAAAAAACCTTCAGCTTTCTGTCCCTCCCCATCCATCAACATTCATACCCATCAACTCTTTAAATCACGAGATGGAGAGAGAAGAATAATGATGATGTGTAGGTTATAAAATAAGTTGTGAGAAGAATGATGATGAAGTATGTTAAAACAATGGTGTTGGTTAATTCCGTACCTACCGTTGTGCACAGGCGCTAGTGAGGTGCAGTACCGGCTACACGTTCGTGGTGTACCTGTAAGGTTAGTCGGGTGTAACAGAAACAAGTTAGTAACAAGCACATCAGAGATACACGGTGTAACAAAATAAGTGTAAGACCTCCCGGCGGACCGTCCGGGGCTGCGGGTTATTCGAAAGAGATACCCTGGCCACGGAACATAAAGGGTGAAAAAAGGAACTTTGGTGGATTTTAGTCAGTAGAAGCCTGACACTTCCCCCCTTCGCTCAGAGTGGGGGAAGTTATTTATAACGCGGGAGGTCTTGAATTTACTATGTTACATCTTGTATAGGTTTATTGGTTATAACAAATATCGGTTAGTTAAAGACAACAGCAGCGTTAGATTAACAGGTTAGTGGTTATTAAAGAGATGATAAATTAGTTACATTAAGTTAGAAATATTATGGTTAAGTACAGAGAATAGATTGCTTGTCATGGAAGAATAGACATTATAGATGCTGAACAAAAACTAAAAACACTAGTCAAGTGCGTAGAGTTTTGTACCATTATCGTTAAAAATGGCAAAACAAAACAAGTTTTTCTTATTTATCCTTAAATATTTGTTCGATACTGTTTTGTTAGTATTTGTATTTAGAGTCGAAACTAAAATACATTATCTGTGAAAATGACAACTGTCAAACTATCAAGGATTATGAGATCCAGTCTAGTGACAGACGGACGGACAGCGGAGCCTTAGTAAAAGCGTCCCGTTTTACCTTAAAAACCGTTGACTCCTTTTGCTCATGGCATGACTTTTCGTGACCCAAAGACTGGCTTTTACCTTGGCTAAGCGTTGCCATACAGTGAGGAAACGTTGCCAATCTCTTGGAGACAGAAAGCGGTACTCTTGGAGACGGTCCGTATATTGCAAGGAGGTTCTTTTCTCTGAAGCCCTGATCACCGATAGCTTGGACCTTGTTCCCGATACCCGTAGGCTACTATTTTTTTAAGTTTTAATATTTACTAGCTTACGCCCGCGACTTCGTCTGCGTGGCATAGTTACTTTGGGCTAACGCTAACTTTTACCCGCGTAATGATCGAAAAAAAATATCTTTCTCTCCCCTTTTCTTACCTCTTTCTCCCCCTTTTCTCACTTTTTTTAGTCTATCAAAACTCATCAAAATCGGTTTGGCCATTTAGGCGTGAAGTCGTAACAAACAAACAAACTCACTTTCGCTTTTATAATATTAGTAAGGAATTTTAATATGTAATTACTATGTGCACAAGAAAATAACAAGCGTAACAAAGATAGTTTTTACATCAATAAAGTATCTAACAATTCCATGACAAGCAAATCCATTCTAATTTAAACCTTAAACCATGACAATAAGTACCTGTCACGTGGTGCGATGATGTCCTCGTCCGAGTCGAGATCGTAGAGCTCGTCCCGAATGTAGCTCCTGTTGGCGAGGCCTCCCATGTCCACTGGAACATGAAAAGAGAACAATAGTTGTTAAATTATTGGCATATAAACCAAACAGGTATTAGGTAATTCTGTTTCTGTTTGTTTTAAAAAAACGTTGCGTTTAGAGGACGTTTACGTTTTCAGACGTGCAAAAGTGTTTGTTTACTTGCAAAATAAACATTATTTTGCAAGTAATCACAAAAACTTTTGCACGTCTTTTTTAAAAGCTAGATGAGGCTGGTGTAACCGACTACTCTGAGAAGAAACAGCCGAAACAAACTCAGAGGTCATGGTCCCTTTTAAGGTCCAAACAAAAAATCTTGGTCAACTTACATGAGGACTATGCAGATAGTGTCTGAAATGGTCTTTTTAAGAAAGCACCACACAGATTGAGTGGACCTGTCCAGTCAGTGCAAGCATTTGTCAGTTATCGTGTAGCTCGACTCATAACCCAAGGAGCTCAACGACACGACGAACAATACCAAAATAAGGACATTTGTGTGATTGGAGGCAGATGTGCGGCGATTCAATAACGCCAATCGTTACGTACCTCTGGTTGAGTCGTCGTACTTGTCGTCAGCCCACTTGTAGTCATTCTCGGAGTAGAGCGGGGGGAGCGTCTGGTGGGGGGTGGGGTACAGGTCCAGGTGACGCTTCTCGTTCTGTATGCTGTCAGTGTCGCCGTACGCTGGCATCCTGGAATTGGAGACGGCAGATTTAGTATGTAGAACATAATTATAAATTACTAGCTCTTGTCCGCGGCTTCGCTCGCTTTGAATTCTGGGTAACACAGTTCTCCTTTTCTGATTTGCAGGTACCTGTTACCTGTAGTTTTTGCCCTTGCACCTTATTGATTGTATTAGCAAAGCTAAGTTTACCCTTTTCTGTTAAAATTCTTAAAATGGTGACAGACGCAGTTAATATCTTGAATTGACACAATTTTACGAATGGGAACCTAATTATGCTTCTGCTTAAGAAGCCAATTTAGACCCCCACATCTCGGAAACCAATCCTCAAAATATAATTTAACTAACATCCTTACTTAATATTATAAAAGCGAAAGTGAGTTTTTTTATTTGTTACTTCTTCACGCCTTAATGGCTAAACTGATTTTGATGAATTTCGATACAGAGATAGTTGGGACCCTGGAGACGGACATAGGTTTTATTAAAAAATAAAAGAGAAATGAGGGAAAGAAAAGGGAAAGCTTAGCATTGCTAGTATGTACAATAAATAAGGCGCAACGGCAAAAACTACAGGTAGCAGGTACCTGAAAATCAGGAAAGGGGAACTGTTCCCCAAAATTAACGCGAACAAAGCCGCGGGCAAAAACTAGATACAAATATAGAAAATAAAGTTCCATTCCGCTCACCTAGTATAGTCCTCGAAGCAGCTGAATCGCCAGAGCGCAAAGGCGAGCATGGCCATGGAGATGAGCACTCCTGCGGCGATCACCAGCCATACCATGAGCACTGTGCGGTCGTTGGGGATCGCGTACTCCTGGAAATTGTAAGACTACAGGTTAGGGGAAACTGAGCGCGAGAGGGAATGGGAAGCTGTCACCTCCTTCTCCAAAGCAGTAATGCTAGCAAAGGAGGTGGCCAGGCTTTTGAGGGAGAGAACCTCAAACCAACCCAGCCGCCGTGGGACACGCCCAGGGCGTCGGGTCCCGCTTATTCGAAAGAGATACCGCGAAATTACCTATTTGAAAATTTGCCACCCCAAAAATAGAAAAGCAGAGAAAAAAAAACAATAGCAATAATTTAACTAGTAGTTGTTGATGTGTAATATAATTGGTATTAGTATACATAATTGGTGTTTGCTAGCTGACAAATGACATTTAATTAATTATTTTTTAAACACCTTGTGTAAAACTGTATAAATTCTGGTTCTTCTATCCTAACAGACAGATGTGTTGCTGGGGAGTTGGTTCCGCCACTTCTTGTTCCAGCTAAAAAAAAAAAATAGGAAATGGCGAAGAGACATGTAGTTCGTTTAGAAAAATACTGAATTATACTACAATTTCGAGTTAGTTAAACAATGCTTCGGAAAATAGTCTTTATAATATATTCAGTAAAGATCATAATGTTATCACAACTTTTGTATCTATGGCGCCACGAAAAGTCTTAGTTAAAGTCATACAAGATTTAACTAAACTTGTCAACTCTGCTGAAAAAAATACCCGTTTGTGTTGCCATTCTTCCAAACGAACGTTGTGGTGGGACATAGCCGCCTGCCATCTTTTTTTTAAGGAATGGCAAATGTCAGACTTCTACCCACTACAACCCATCAATTTTCCTTCTTTTGCCTTTTATGTTTTATGTGGGCAACTACAGTACTTTCACAAGTTATTTTGCATTGTGATTGGGACTGTAGCTTCATTCTTTTGTTTCTTGTCATACAAAAGTGCCTGTTATGGTCTAATTTGGTTGCAGTTTGTTTGAAAGAGATACCGCGGCCTCGGAACTTAAAGGACAATAGAAGGAACATGGGTGGGTATTAGTCACTTCAAGCCTAACACTACCCCACTCCACCCAGAGCGGGGGAAGTTATTTAATGATTTCCCATCCGCAAAAAAAAATGTCTATTAAATAAATGCTTTGAGTTAATGTTTGCAGGAAAACTGGAAACTTATAATTGGCTGTAAGTTTTCTTAAAATTAATAAAATAAAAACCAGTACTAACCGTGATACCCAACGAACGCAGCCTCTCACTGTACACCTCCTTGCTGATGTAAGTGGTCCACATATCGTCCAGCTCCTCAGCGTTAAGTCTAGGCTCTTCAGGTTCCTCCTCATAGTGGAGAGGAACTCCGAAGGTCAGCTCCACGCAGTTCTCATATTCGGGCCACTGGATGTTGCAGACAGCTGTTCTGGTGATCTGCGTTACTTCGTACCTGAAAAAAGATGAATTGAATCTTTGAAAAAACATACATACATTCGATTTAAGACATTCCGTTGTCAGATTGCCCTGATTTTGACAGATTTGTTCATGTCTGCAGCATGTTTTTTTTTTAAGAATAAGAAACAAGAAAATTCTAGTGTGATAAGAAATTTCTAGTGTGGGGCAACGTTTTTTTTTTTTTTTTAAAGAAACGTTTTTTTTGTTACCACACTAGCAATTTCTCCTGGATGCGTGCGTGGTGTGGTTCAGTTTTGTGATCTGTTTGAAAATAAAAAGAACATTTTGTAAGGGACATCTGTATATTTTTATCGCGATTTCGATGTTAGTCACGGCCAAGATGTTTGCTGTACAAAAACACCACCTTTAAATATCACCAAATCTTTCAACTACTCAATTGTATGGAAAATCGACGTGAATGTCTTTAGAAAATAAAACCGTGAATTCTTCAGCCTTGTACACCTTGTACACCTTGATACGGGTAAGGTCGTTTTTTTTTCGTTTTTATAAGACAATGGAAGTCTAGACTAGAAAAGAAGGATGTGTTGTAGCTAAATATGTATTAGATATGTGTATGTGATAGTACCTAGGTTAAAAGCATAGAATAAAGATACCTAATTTTGTATGCTTAATATGACAATTATGTCCTACATCCTAATATTATAATCTAATTTAATCAACATAATTTAACATAATAATTTTATATTGATTTAATTTTTATGGATTATAAACTTGTATTAGTTAAAGAATTCTATGGATCTATGCCAACCGAAATAAAGATTTTTCATTCATTCATTAAAAATTGTAAAATACCTACCTCACTTCGTCTCCGTTTAACGCCTAACAAATAAAATGGAATTAATTTGTAAACCATGATCTGGGTTGGAACAAATGGCTTTTTTATTTCGTAACGTTATGGACTTATTTTCAACATACACGCGGCTGAAGCAGCGGCTTAAATCTAGTAGTTTGTAATAATGATAATAAAGTCTCCTTGAGAAAGCGTAGTGATGCCATCTTTATATGAGAGGAGATGATTTACCCTTTTTTTCTTTGCGAATGGGAAATCACCAGATGACTTCCCTGCCCTTGGACGGAGCGGAGAGAAGTGTCAGACTTTTACTGACTAAAACCAACCCATATTCCTTCTTTCGAACAACCCGAAATCCTCCCGAAGAAGATTTGCCCTTCAATGAACCAGTAATACTCTGGTAATAAATTTTATAACCCACGTCATAAGAGAAAATATTAAATGCGTCATATAAATATATAGTTGAAACGTAAACAAAACCATCGATAAACGTGTTCATCCGATCTCGTTATAGATCTGTGTTGATCTCTCGTTTGAAGGTCATGCTCTATGATTAATATCGCTTCGAGAATAACGTCTTTTGAAATGTTAACTAGATTGAGAATATCAGAAGTTAAACCGTATAGTTTACTTTTTAAATGCATTCATCTTCTGCCTAGCCTTTCCCTAACTATTGTGGGGTCGGCTTCCAGTCTTACCGGATTCATCTGATTACCAGTATTTTACATAGAGTGACTGCCTATCTAACCTAGATATTACGATACTCCTTGGTAAGACTTTTTTGTCAAAATTTTGAGCCATTGTAACGTCTGTAACAAATTTACAAATGACAGTGACGAAAAATCAGAGCAAAATCAGATGTATATCAAGTGTCAGTTTGTTCATCTGTGAGCATTCTGTTTAAAGGATTAAAAGGGGTACACCACCCGATATGAAGGGCCCTGCATCCAGGGTGGGCGTGTACCCTAGTTAGTGCGGCGCTTATTACACTTCTCTGCGAATTGGGCCCTAACTCAGTTAATACGCGAATGTCTAGAGAGATAAACGTATTGTCGCATTTTACATTATGCCGTCGGTAGTCAGTATCGAAACTTCAAAAAATTGCTGTAGCAGTGACAACCGTGCTCGCAACAACAAATATTAAAAAAAGAAAGAAGTGAAAGATCTGGATGAAAGAGTATTTGCGGTTACGTGAAAAGCTTTCAACCTGCACTATTCAAAAGGATTTCGGTTGACTTCGTAAATCATCCAAATAATATTCCGATATGCTACGCACTAGTCGCGCGGCAACTGAGCTCCCTAACCGCCCTAAACGTTATTACATTACCCAATCTGCAGGGCGCTTAGGGAGCTAGGCAGATCGGGATGACCCGATCGCCCTAAATCGGGACACTAACTCCCTAAGTCTTATTACACCACTCTTAGTTAGGGTTAGGGTCCCTCGAAATTGGGTGGTCTAATAAGGCCTTAAGGGATTAAAAGAAACAAAAGACATTTTTTTTTCTAAGCAACATTTCGAAATTCAAAATATTGTAATGTCGAAGGTGGCTGATTTAACAAATGAGTTTGCATTAGAATTGACGTGTTTTTTTTTTAAAAAAAAAAAGGTTTATTGCAGAAACTTGTTTTTTTTAGAACAACTTGACTACTGCTATCGCCAAATAGTATGACAGGGATATCTCATACGATAATCACTTGTACCTATTGAGATTGAGAGGCCCTTGTGTACAAGACTTTTACTGACAGATAAGATAAGATCTACTATGTTATAGGCGACATATACGAAACATTATGTTGGTACTAGTTTATGCCACCGGTTTCGTCCGCCTGAAGTTCAGTAAATGTCCTACAAGATCGTACTACCACTATTTAAAAGAGTAAATCTGACTCACTCATCGCGAAATATCAAAACTACAAGTCCCCCCCCCCCCTCCCACCCACATGCAAAATCTGAGACGCGCAAAGTCTCAAATCTTGCATGGGGAATCCGTTTATAATTTAGGTGCTTACAGTACGGCCAACGAGAAGCGATACCAAATGTAAACAAAACCCATGCTAAAACCCCATCTAAAATGGCCGCCCGAATCTTGGCAAACCCGTCTTAAGGTTGTCATGTTTTTGCCGGGAGAACGAGACATTACGACAAAGGCACAAGATGGAAAGAGCTAAATATTAGATTGTCAATGCCACAGTTGTTCTTTAGGTTAATGACCTTTCGTATCGCTTCTCGTTGGCCGTACTGTAGGTGAACATTTGCAAAATTACACCATTTAAAGGGTGAAACGGGGTGGCAAAGTTAGTATGGGAAAACGCGATTCCTTGGCAGTTTTGTTGCTTCTTATTACTATTTAACATTACTCTACGACACTAAGAAGCTGAGTAGCGGGTGAAACCACTGGGCACAGCTAGTTTCGTATAAGTCTTGTGTGGAGCTGGTGTAAGCAGGTAGGCTACTTACTTCGTCTCTCTTAGCCAAACTAGTGTCAATTTGCATTGCAATAGAACAATAATGGTGTTAACATATCGCTGCCATTCATATACCAAGGTACAGTCACGTGCATGAATATGTTGCTAACAGTTCAAGAGCGTTTACTCATGGAAAAAACATAGTTCAAATGTATCAAATACTAGTACGTATCAGTTGACTTTGTTTGTTTCATTAGGAACATTACTAGGCTCGGCGGCCAAAAGAACTTAAGTCAATTTTGTTCGTAAGCCATAAGAACTTAAGTCGATTTTGAACAAAGAATTGACTTTTTCTGAGAAAGAATTGACTTAAGTTCTTTTGGCCGCCGAGTCTAGCATTGTGAAACCAAATGATTTTAAAAGAGTAACCATGGAGTTTCTTGTTTTTCTTCTCCATAGGAAACGACCAACCCGAACCGTGCATCTTTTCTCAACGTTTTATAAGCGCCCGTGTGGCCTATGTGAAGTGAAATATTTTGATTTTGACTTTTTTACCACCGACGCGACTTCCGAAAAGTGAATTTCCACTTTATAGTGTTGTCTTGAAAGTCGATATTTTTTTGTAAAACGTATTTTTTTCAGCCTCTGTGTTTAAATTTAAATTCTTTTTGTTATTTTTTATTAAATTTTGTGAGCAATAAATTGTGGCATGTGCCAAATAAACTTATTTTCTTTCTTTCTTTCTTTTGTATCTACAAATACATATTGGTGCTCCTGACTGTACCTACCATAGTGCAAAATTATGTAGCAGTGACAACTTGGCAAGTAATTAAGTGACGCTAGTTCTGCGCATTATTAAACTAGTTTTCTTGCACAATGACGCACAGAACATAATTATGTCAACTTAGATGATTTGCATTTAAAATTATATAGTTTTCTTTTCTCTATGTAATACTGTAAGACTTGAGTTTCTATTCTGTCATGAACTGTTAATTTACAAAACAATATTATAATACTATAATATCTAAAATATATAGAATATATACAACCTATAAATATACACAAACTAATATACAAGTAAAAAATGGAAAATTACAGGGCGTCAAAAAATTCGTCCGTATCGCCGTCAACAGGTAAAGTGCCCAGAAGGCTGGCAGCATTACCGCGTTGGATGGCAATGCTAATTTTTTGTGCAAAAAACAGGCCAGTCCTCTCTCTTTATATTTAGTAATTAATTTAATTATAATATGATGAATAAAAAATATAAATATAATAAAAATAAAATATAGTATCTGCCAATGGCTTAATAATTAAGAGCCTCGACCAACACCTGTGGAGGCTCTCGTTAGGCAGCTGGATCAAGGGTTTGATACAGAAAGCGGTACTCCTGGACACGGCTCGTATTGTTAGGAGGTTCCTTTCTCTGGAGCCCTGACAACCGGTAGTTTGGACCCTGTTCCCGATACCGGTGGGCTACTATTTTTATATTTTTAAATGTTTTTAAGTAATATTAAAAAAAAATAATGATATGTGGAGAAAGCAATAAATTGACCTATAATACTTTTTTAAGTGATCCGTACATTAAAAGGGAATGGCGGATCACTTAGTCGTCCGTATGTCTGTCTGTCTGCCATAACTCTATATCTCAGAACAACGTGGAGGTCTCGAGTTGAATTAAAAACCATATGCTCAACTCCGTGGTCCCCTTGTGCTGTGTATAAATCAACCCTCTAAGTCTGAGCAGCCAAACGTTGTGGCCATTTATGTCAGAACCCTCGGTTCATGAGTCTGACTGGCTCTTGGATGGTTTTTATTATTTCTTAAGGATAGCCTTTACATGAATAAGAATGTGTCAATTCAGATGCGATCTGACTGAAACAGACGTTGACAATGGTTTTTGAACCAAATAATTATGCAGTTATGAGGTTGGTTTTTTTTGTATAAAGCATGTCATTTACGGCCGTTTTATTTCATTTATTTTAAAACTACCTGGTGCCTGCGGCTTCGCGGATATCGAAAAAAAAGTATCCGATGTGTTATTCCAGACTATAATCTACCTCAGAGCCAAATTTCATCAAGATCCCTCCAGCCGTTTTGACATGAAAGAGTAACAAACATCCATACATCCTCACAAATAATCGCACTTATTTAATTAACTTAGCTGTTAATTAATTAACAGCTGGCATTAAAACAAACAAGTTTTGTATGTGACAACATCTCTTGATGCGTCACCTTTCCATAATAATTAAAAGCTGTGTAGGTCTACCTAGTCATTATTAATTTAAAAAAATATATAAAAAAATTATAAATTAAAAAACAAATATTTGGAAAAAAATGCGGAAGGAATATTTGTTAAACCTACAGTAGTTATCCCCGGACTGGCTATTAGTGTACATATGAGTTTAAATATTTGTAAACGCACCCCACGATACAGGAGAAATTACTAGTGGCGCAAAGTTAAAAAAATACAAATCAATGCCAATTTACTGCTGTACATATGTAACTTGACCTGCCTGTTGGTCTAGTGGTTAGTGGCCCTGATTGCTGAGCCGGAGGTCGTGGGTTCGATTCCCACCCAGGACAAACTTTGTGTGATGAGCATGATTGTTTGTCCCGCGTCTGGGTGTGATTTATCTATAATATGTATGTATTTATAAATTATATAAGTATGTATATCAGTTGTCTGGTTACCATAACACAAGCTCTGCTTAGCTTGGGATCAGATAGCCGTGTGTGAGTTGTCCCAAGATATTTTTATTATTATAACTCTGTCTCATACAAATCTTTAACGGGCCTGTTGGCGCTGTGGCTTAACAATTGGCTGCTGTGCTGCGTGTCGACGGTTCGATTCACGTACGAACTTACAATCTTTTTGAAATGTGTAATGCATCTAATAGTGATGTAATTCGTCAAAATGCCCTGTAAACGGTTGTGTAAATAAAGGCCCTTATTATGTCGAAAAACATAGACATCAACTTATCTATGGGCACACAATAACAAGATATTTATCAACCAAAAGTCACTCAAAATGTCTTTCACTTAAAACAGTTCACTATTTCTATTGTTTATCGCAGACAAGTTTATCAATAAACCCTTATCATTCGACTGGGGCTTATCAATTCAATGACATGAATATACAATTACTTTATGACATTATTTTCCACTGTTCTGTGTGAAATTGTACTGATATTTCCTTAAAAAAGGATTATGAAAATATACTAGGTTAACAGACCCATATTTCGCATATAATAGGGCCAATAGGGGGAGCATACATACTCATACTATTAGTGACAATATTATAAAAAATTTAGAGGTGTCAAGGAACACCCGGATGGAACGAAATTCCTATAGAATTGAAAAATCTGGCTTGTTTTCTATAAGAGAGAGAGAGAGAGACAGACAGACAGACAGAGAAACATGCGACGCCGCACAGCTTACAATAGCTAACTATAGCAAAAAGTGTCGTGACAACTTTTCGTAAGATTTTTTTTCCGTCTAGCCCCCTTTCACAACGCGCGATTAGGAACTTCGTTCTAAAAAAACTAAAACCAAAATATTTTTTTTCACATAGACCTACATGGGAAATTATCGTCAAGAACGGTGCAGTGCACGGTTCGGGTTGGTCGTTTTCTATGGAGAAGAACAGGCAAGAAACTCCATAGTTACTCTTTTAAAATCATTTGGTTTTACAATGTTGATACTACATACAATTGATATGTAAATCAATTGGGTGGAGTACTTGCTTAATCTTGGTCGAATCCATAGATCGAGGTTTTGTTAAGACTAACATCTCAATAAACGAAAGCTTACGCAAACTTAAACTTAGCTAAAAAAAAAACCCACAAATTGAAGAATAAATATCGTAAATATCTTGGGACAACTCACACACGGCTATCTGATCCCAAGCTAAGCAGAGCTTGTGTTATGGTAACCAGACAACTGATATACATACTTATATCATTTATAAATACATACATATTATAGATAAATCACACCCAGACACAGAACAAACAATCATGCTCATCACACAAAGTTTGTCCTGGGTGGGAATCGAACCCACCGGCTCAGCAGTCAGGGCCACTAACCACTAGACCAACAGGCCCGTCAAAATCACTTAATCGGTCAAGTTGTTCTCTAGATAAAAGTGCTCTATCAAACAGACATGAAACAAACATACATAATGGTTGACTGGTACAAAATGCCCAAGGCATTAAGTCCGCCTTTGTATAATATTTTCGCACTTGTGCATAAGGTATTAATAAACAAATTACTTTAGCAATTATTTTTTGTTCTTTTATTTATGTATCTGTAATGCTTTGTACGTCTCAAGTTTTTTTTGTTATTTGTGTTCGCGTCGTTATTGTGACTAAATAACTTCAAATTTAAAAACTTTTTTGCTAAAAATAAAACCGACTTCCGAATCAGTGCCAAAAAAGTACCTATTTTTTTTGTTTTAGCCTTTTTAGTTGTGCTTTTTAGCTATCAAGCTACATACACACATATCTTATAAAAATAATAAAAAAAACCCTTTCGATTATACAAAGAATTTTGAAAATCCCAAATTTGACGGAGAAATACAAAAAGAAAATACAGTCGAGATGAGATGCTTTTCCTTTTCTCTTATAGTCGGTTAAAAATACGCAACATTGATGCAAACACCATAACATACGCATCACTACCGCAACCCAGACTGGCTGACTGCGAAATCAAAAGGGCTCAACTCCCATTGAACGTATAAGCACTTAAGACCTTTCTGCTTTGTCTTTCTCTGATGGGCGCAATGCGATATCACGTTCCCTCGTGATGCTATGCGGACGTGAGTTCCAAGGTATTAAAGTTGTAGTAGGTAGAACTTAGGGGATTGTGGTGTCACTTTGGGAACGCTTATTTGCCCTTTGTTTTTTCGCTTACTAGCATTACTAACAGTTCCATGAGAAAGGTACTGATGTTTTTTAAATCATCATTACAAAAGAATTTGAAAATAATTTTGGAATTTGTCATCACATGATTATTTTAGGCATTTATGACTTTTTAAAGGGTACTAATACAATAGGTAAAGACACCAGCAGTGAGTGTAATAGGAACCAGAATAGACTATCTCTAAGTTTTACAAAAACAATCTATAATCCGTGTTTTGACAGTGTCAAAGAAAAATATTTGTAAGCAAGTTCGGAAATTAACTCCTTATTTTTCTTAACCAGTATAGAAGAGCACTAAACGAAAAACAAATAACAACAAATTAAACTGCAATACATAAAATAACCAAAGCGAAATAAATAATACCGTTAATATAAATGCGCTATTTATTGTGACAGATAAGTTATAAGCCGTATGTTTGCTAATTGCACTACAAATTTGTAAGATAAGGCTGGTACATGAAAATAAAAGCCGTTAGATAAAGAAAAATAAAACAACTGAATCATCAGAATACTCCATTTTTGATTACTACAAATGAATCGCCATATTCAGCCTGTTATGTCCTAATGCACACAGACCTCTTCTATAGGAGAAGGTGTAAGCTGACTCAGAAAAAAAGTGGGCAACAGAAGAAAATCTTTAAAGTAACTGACAAAACAAAAGAATGAAGCTGCAGTCCCAGTCACAAGTTATAATAACTGTGAAAGTACTGTAGTTTCCCGTTCCAAAAATTAAAACTCTAAAATCATGCAAAAAGGTTTTAAAAACTCACCGTTAACATACTCTTCTAGTTTCTTTATAAATATTTTATAGCTTATATATCTTATATCTGTAAATCTAAACATTTATACTAAATGAGACGGATTTCATCTATGGTATGAGGACTTTACACTTATCACATCTAAATTGTCTCTCTGATACTTTTGATACTCTGTGTCCAGTCTTAACATCCATCGCGATATGTCCACGTAGGCTTCAAATATTTATGCCAAAATCTACACAATCGAAAATGTACAGAGTAAAAAGTTATCTCCCAATCTCATACAAGCTTTTCTTCTGTAAATTTCACAGGCTGGTTCACTACTTCGATAGCATTGTCAGTTGTAATTTCAACCTTAGAATCATTATTATTGAAGTTATCCTTCTTTATTATATCTACAACTACCTCTTCAGGAGTCGATTCATTATTATTACTTGTAACTACTTTAGGCTCTTGGAGATTCAAGTCAGTTTTCTTCTTGGCACCTTTTGTGCAGTTTGACTTCAGTTCATTATTGGCTACTTGAGGATAATGGTGCAGTATCGCAGTCGTGTTAAAAGTAATTTTACCGTACTTAACTATCTCTGTAGGTCGTTTTGCATAACTAGTACTAGGCACAGCTAAATCTATGCTGTTTTCAATATCATTATCAGGAGTATTTGCAGCGCTGTAATCTCTCGTCTCTTCAATAAGACCTAAGGCTATATTTTTACTCTTCTTAATATTCTCCATATAACTATTGTGAAGGTTCATATCTACAGTGTTATTTTGTTTTAATGGCAACGAGTTTGGCAGCCGGTGTTGTCTGTCCTCGGCTGTGTATCACAATTGTTTCTGATTAGGGTTCTTGATTATTTGGTCGTTAGCCGCGGCGAGTTCGCGCGCGGCGTTTGTTAGCTATGTTTGGGACTGGACCATAGAAATGCTGGTTGTCTCAGTGACGATGGTTGCTGCCGGGAACTCATCAGTAGTGGAATCATAGATTGGAAACTCACAGCACATGACAAACTTTAAGAATCTCGGAACTTCTACGTAAATTGCTGGTGGGATTGGTATCAAGGGCGAAGTTGACGCCTTATAATACAAATAATCGGGATTATCTCTGTATTTTTCGTCCGCCGATCGTTCGAGCAGTGGTATGCCAGATAAGAACAGTATGATTGCTGTCGTAAAAAGAGGCGATAGTATCGCTATCCATTCGACGCCATTTATCACGTTTAAAGATATTATGAATATTCCCCACCACAGTACAACCTCACCGAAGTAGTTAGGATGTCTGGACAGTCCCCAAAGTCCATCATTGCACCATTTTCCTTGGTTCGCAGGCTCTTGTCTGAACGCAAACTTTTGTAGGTCAGCATAAGTTTCAATCAACAGTCCTATGACAAAAATCCCCGCTCCAGCAGAGTCTAAAGTCGTCATCGTCTTTGGTGACTTAGGGAACGAGTGGTGCGGTGAGTTCATAATAATAACTGGCAAACTCACAATATACACCCAGACTGCTTGAAAAGTGTAAAACACTGCGAATCTTAAGGTATTGCTCTTACGATCCTCGAACTGTTTATCTCTGCCGATGTGGTAGATTCTATAGATGAGGTAGCCAGATAATCTGACGCCCCAGAGGCAGACGAAGGCAGTGACCATCAGCTGTCTGCTGTCATAGCTCTTCAGATGGGACCCGCCTTGCCCGAGAAAGAAGGTAAGCAAAGCTATAATAATAAAGTTAGCCCCGCCAGTGAAGTCAGTCACTTTGTCATTCTGGAACAAGGAGGCTATGGTAAAGAACAATATCTGCATAGCCACCGTGACCATCGCACTGATGGCGAAGTTGTTCCTATCTATCAAAGGCTCCATCCTGTATATTTGACACTAAATACTGGCATCAGGGAACGTTCGAATCGATTCGTCGCAATGCTGCATTTTGGAATAACACTCTTATTTTCAGCATGATAAAGTCTTTTCTGTGCACATAATTCACTATTGACACTTCAATCACGCACTGTTTTCGTTTTGATGTATTTACTTTTCGTTTTTGTATATTATTTCGTTTAAAAGCGGTTTTATAAGCTCGTCTCTTGAGCTTTACTGAAATAGATTTGACGTTTCTCCCGCGCGTGCGTTAAGCTTCCTCGCGCATGCGTACTTTGGCCCCTCTCGAACATGAATTAAGAATTCTCCATGTATTTTCCTCTTTATTTATTTATTTTGTGTTTTTTTTTAAGATTTTTGTGTCATTTTAGATTTTTGTTACTACATTTTGTGTAGTGAATACGTATTGTTATTCAAATTGATACGTAACTGGGTCAGAATGACGTAGCGAGCCGAGAATAGAAACACTGTTGTATATAGGTACATATTATGTGTGTATATGTATGTACAGCGCATAGTTCAACTTTGTATGCGACAATGTTGAGAGTTCCGCATTTAGAATAATTGGTTCATTCTATCTTAACACCGGTTTTTCGTGGAACTGTGAGCAGTTTTATACTTTCGATTATTTTGACAAAGAAATGTAGGATTGTTTTTTAAGATAAACAAATTACCATCTGGCGCTAGTGGCTTCGGCCGCGTGATATCGAAAAAAAGTATCCTATGTGTTATTCCAGACCGTAATCTACCTCTGTGCCAAATTGCATCAAGATCCATTCAGCCGTTTTGACGTGAAAGAGTAACAAACATCCAAACATCTATACATCCTCACAAGACATTATCGCCGTCATATCAAAAACAATTGTTTTCAAGGAATAATTTGTGACCAAAGCCGAGGACAAGGGCGAGTTATGGTTCCTTCCCTTAAAAGGAAAAAAACTAAACCACTATAGGATCACTTTGTTGGCTGTCCGTCTGTCTCTTAAGACCGCTTATACAAAGAAATATGTAAAGGAATCGAGTTGAAATCCTTGAATCAGTGAAAAAATCAATCCTCTAAGTCTAAGCAGTCAAAAGATATGGCTGTATATATAGCAAGTTTGTACGGCCAGTTTCTTTTTTTGTTTTATTTTCAAAAAGGTTCAGAATGATGTAGTACTGAATACGTGGCTTCAGCGTCGGTATCCCTTATTTTGGGTTGGTAAATCATCAGATAACTTCCCCAGCTCTGAGTGGGAGGGGATTCTCAGACTTGTACTGACTAAAACCCACCCATATTCCTTCTATTGCCCTTTACGTTCCGGGGCCGCGGTATCTCGCGTTGGTATCCCTTCAACCTTGTTGTTTCAAGTTAATTACACTTTACAACGTGTGAAGCTACGCGACAGTTTATTTTTAACTTTTAACGATCGGTTCACATATAGGTAGGGACAGAACACACTGCAGGCGCACGTAGGGGAACAAATGACGGAGAACACGTGGACCTAGGGCGCTGGTCACACTGACAGCGCAGCCGAGCGACGTTAATGCGACTTGCTATCCCTTTATTCTCGGTCAAGGATTGTCCAAAGCAAAACATTTCAAAGTGAAAGAAAACAAAGTTAGTACCAAATAAATTAATCATGAGTTGGTTACTGAAAAGTCTAAAGAGAGTTTTTTTAGGGTTCCGTAACTCAAAAAAAAAACATCGAAGCCCTCAGTTTGTTGTCCGACTGTCTGCCTGTCTATCAAGACCGTTGAGATTATATAAATATGTAAGAAAGGTGTAGAAAAATGAGCACATTAAGAGCGTCCAGAGTAAAAGCAAGTCGAAAGATATGGCCGTTTATGTCGCAAGTTTGCACGGAAAGCTCGCTCTTTGCCGGTTTTTTGTTCGCCAAGTCTTTCTATTCGCTTCTCGCCAAACGCTGACTGTGGAGCAGGTGACTAAGGTTCTATGACGGTTCGTTCGCTTCTGATTGGGCATCACTGTCAAAATAACATTGATCTTTACCGCCATTACTTTAAGGTTGTTTTCTTTTTGTTCGTTTATTGCCACTGATAATTCTGTCAAACAACAATGATCTTTCTTCCCATTTAAATAAGGTTTTTGTTCAATCGTAAACTGTGTTGGATTGAGGGTTTGTCATTGCGCCAATATATTACAGGAAAAACAAATGAATGAGGAACAGTGAGTAACCCAGTTTAGTTTAAACATACCTTAACAATATACGTGGTATCCGAAGACACCTTTAGTGATACATTTTACATATCTGTCATT
This sequence comes from Ochropleura leucogaster, assembly GCA_958449745.1. NCBI lineage: Eukaryota > Metazoa > Arthropoda > Insecta > Lepidoptera > Noctuidae > Ochropleura > Ochropleura leucogaster. Next base: position 15,006,286 of record OY288224.1, read on the forward strand.
GCAAATTATACCTTATGCCAATGACATAAGTCACATGAACCAAATAATCAAATTGCAAGGAGAATGCTAGTAGATCTTTTTGTGAAAGAGTTGTTCAGAGAAAGTACTACCACAGACGAATGCGCGTCAATCATTGCAAATAAAACTTTATTTCAATGGTATAAAAGTTCATAAACCGCACTAATTAAATGCATGGAATTTCGCAGCAGATTTTAGGATTAACACAATGGTGTTTTTGTTATAACAACATCCCTGCCTAACCCTTCAGGAAATTAAAGGCGTGATTTTATTTTTTCCTTAATCCTAATATGGGTAATTCACTGGACGAAGAGACTGATCCTATGACTTTAAGCGTTTAGTCTAATTTCGGTTTAATTATAAGGCTTATGTTTAACTGACCACCAGATATAGTAACAAATAGCAGACAAACATAGTAAAAAGTTTAACACTTTGCTATCCTATTTAACCAAAATGACTCCAAATAAATCGTGGTTAACCCAAAAATAGTAAATGATCACCAAAATTAAACCAGCTATTTAAAGTAAAATTATAACCAAAGTTTTTATTTCCGCTCCGCACCGCTACGTTCCCGCCTTAGCCTTCTAACCTAACCATAATGAGGTTATAATTCGATTAGATTTCATGATCATTTACTACATTTGGTGGTCGAATACAATTTAAAGTGCTGTCGTGTCTAAAATAGCTGGTACTATGTAATTTTAGACATTATTCTTCTGGTGTTAAGTACATATTTTTGGTTACATAACTAAGGGTATCAAAGCATTTTATGGTGGTCATTATATTTAAACTCTAATTATAATTAGTTGTCGGTCTAATTTCGGTTACCGAGAATTTGATATCACTCACATAATGTATATCTATAGATAAATATACCTGCATGTGTATCAATTAGATCTATTAGAAACATGATTTTAATTAATTACATTCCAAGATAATAATATTTTTATTAAAGTATTTCTACGATCATTGCACGATAAATAATTAATAGATTGTGACGTCACTAAATGACAATAATGTGCGTTTATTCTTTTCCAAGTCGTAATTATGAGTTGCGGGTTGTTCCAAAGAGATACCCCGGCCCCGGAACATAAAAGGCAATTTGATAGGTCTGTTGGTCTAGTAGTTTGTGGCCCTGACTGCTGAGCCGGAGGTCATGAGTTCGATTCCCACCCAGGACAAACTTTGTGTGATGAGCATGATTGTTTGTTCTGTGTCTGGGTGTGATGATCTATAATATGTATGTATTTATAAATTATATAAGTATGTATATCAGCTGTCTGGTTACCATTTATAACACAAGCTCTGCTTAGCTTGGGATCAGATCAGAGAGCCGTGTGTGAGTTGTCCCAAGATATTATTATTTTTATTAAATGGAAGGGACAAAAACCTACCCAAGGTTTTTGTCAGTACAAGTCTGTTACTGCCTTCCCTTCCGCCTAGAGTGGTGAGAAGGAATTTGATAATGAAGTCAGTACTTTTGTTGGTTTCGTTAACTTTTTTGCCACCGACTTCCGCAAGTAAAGTTATTTTCCACTTTTTTTTGGACATCGGTTTTTTTTTCCAAAAAAGTTTTTATTTCAGTATGTATTTTTAGTTATGGTATAATGATATCCTTATCCTTACTAATATTATAAAAGCGAAAGTGAGTTTGTTTGTTTGTTTGTTTGTTTATTTGTTTGTTTGTTTGTTACCTCTTCACGCTTTAATGGCTAAACCGATTTTGATGAATTTTGATACAGAGATAGTTGGGGACCAGGAGACGAACATAGGCTAATTTTTATTAAAAAAAAGTGGGATGTGCGGGAGAAAGAGGGAAGAAAAGGGAAAACTTAGCGTTGCTATTATAAATCAATAAGGTGCAAGGGGAACTGTTTTACCCCAAATTTAACGCGGGCGAAGCTACGGGCGAAAGCTAGTATCACATAATTTATCGAGTATTCATTTTCCATTGTTACTGAAAGATTAGCAGAACATCCATATAGAGAAAAAAAATGAATGATAGACGATGGCCCATAAACCACCTAAGCAATATCAAACAATAAGAATAATTTTACAAATCGATCCAGGCGTCTTTTAGTAATCGCTGAACATGCAAAAAAAATGATACCGACGAATTGAGAACCTTCTCCATTTTTTAAGTCGGTTAAAAAAATGGCATTTCTATCATCATTTTCCTGCCTTTGTCTCATTCTATTTGGGGTCGGCGCAACACTTTTTCTTCTTCCATTCTCCCCTATCAGACGTCACGGCATCATTTACTTCTTTCTCTTTCTTACACAATCCATCCATCTTTTCTTTGGCCTTCCTCTCGCTCTCCGTCTCATTTCTAAGGCACGTGCAAAACATGCTCATACATTTAAATAACCTCGATTTCATTTATTTGTTTTGATATACTATCGGTAAAGTTCATTTCGTTTTCAGAATAGTGACTGCAAATAAATGATAACAAGAACTGGGTTGTGGAGGTCAGATAGGCAGTCGCTCCATGTAAAATACTGGTATTCAACTGCATCCGGTTAGACTGGAAGCGGTTCAGAATAGACTTGAGAAAAGGCTAGGCAGATAATGACACATCTACCTGTAATATTGTAATCAAATATCAATTAAGACGATAATTTTATATAAATACACACACAAATATAAAAATTGTACGTGTTAACCGATTCAACAATATCAATTGAACCCCAGTTCTAAACATTTTATTCGTTACTAGAGGTCATCGTGAGCTAGTTAAACTAAATATCGTTATCAACAAAAATAACATATTTATTACCGTTTTATCGTTTCTTTGTTTCGTCTTCCGTCCGATAATCCAACGATAAGTTATCTACAATGAGTCATCGACAAACTTGAAACACTTTTGCTCTTTTATATAAAAAAAAAACGACGTCTAAAAATAAGGAGGTTATATACTCGATATTGACGACACGGTTGGCACAGTGGCTAAACGATCGACTGCTACGCTGCGTGTCGCGGGTTCGATCCCCGCACGGAACAAATATTTGCATGGCTTAAAGATAGTTTTTCGGGTCTGGCCGTTTAAATGTTTGTAAACGCACCCACGATACAGGAGAAATTCCTAGTGTGGGGCAGCTTTTTTTAAATATAAAAAGAATTATGGGTGATGACCCACAGTATGTCTGGACTCCCAATGCAAGAAGGGAGATGGGTTTATGAGTTGGTGGAGCTCTTCCACCATGTAACTGACACAGCACAGCGCTGGTTTTCAGTGGTCAACCCGTGAGTAAAACATACGAAAGTCAAGACAATATACATTAACACTTTACTTAAACTCATCTCTTTTTCGAATGGGAAATCAACAAATAACTTCCCCCGCTCTGGGCGGAGCAGGGAGTGTCAGTCTTTTACTTAAAATCTACCCATGTTCCTTCTTTTGCCCTTTACGCTCAGATGCCGCGGTATCTCTTTTTAACAACCCGCAACCCCAAATATGATTGTTTTGTAATATGGGGCGATGCCATCAACTTGACATAACAATTTTTCTGGTCTGCTAATAAGGTATTCGTGATTGAAGCACAGTTACAACAAATGCACTTTACTAAAAAATCATGAAGATTATTATGTATTTTCCGTCTCACTTTGTAGAAAAAATACAGTGACAGTATTTATTTAAGTGCTCTTGAAATTATGCAGAGGTCGCCTGAAGAATTTTACCTACCAAGTGTAGAAAAACTTATATTTCATATGACGTACACACATTTATGATGCATTTATTGACATAACATTGTTTACCTAGCTGATATAAATGTACACTTTGTACAGTTGTCCCTGAGAAATTCTTCGACCCATCGCAGAATTACGTATCGGGAAAAGTACGGAGAATACTTGCATAGACACAACCTTGAAGCCAGTATTATTCATCAGCAACTTGCTCTAAAATACAGCCTTGTGGAATCGGAAGTGCCGTACTATAGGTATGTGCCCGACCCAGTTCTCGAACATGGCAATATCACATTGTACTGGGATCGATCCATCATCACTGACAGGACTCGTCTTAATCTGCCTAGCCTTTTCCTAACTATGTTGTGGTCGGCTTCTAGTCTTGCCAGATGCAGCTGAATACCAGTATTTTACATGGAGAGACTGTCTATCTGACCTCCACGATCCAGTTAGTACTGGGTAATACGATGTTCCTTGATAAGACTGGTTGTCAGACTTTAGAGACACTGACTACCTGTAACGACTGTCAAAGACCTACAAATGACAACCGGGACCAACAGCTTAACGTGCTTTCCGAGGCACGGAGGAAACTCGTTATGTAGCGGGTGGTCACCATCCACAGACCAACCTAGGCAAGCGCAGCTTAACCTAAAGATCGACCTGAACTCCATTCACTGACAGGACTATTGTGGCTTAAAAACCTTAAATAGTGGTGGATCGATCAGAATGGTGCACAGGTGCACAATGATTGTTGACATAACGGTTCCGAATGACGAGAATCTCGTGAAAACCGCGAAAGATAATCTAAAGTAAGGCCAACTAGCAAGGGCACGCTACAATAGTGGCGGTAAGTCCCCTCTTTGAGGAGTGGCTGGAGAGGCGTCATGGCGTCCTCACCTACCGCCTGACGCAGGTCCTCACCGGACACGGAAGTTTCGGGAGGTTCCTGCACATCATCGGGCGGGAGGAAGCGCCCGGGTGTCACCATTGTGACGATCGCCCGGAGGACACGGTGGAGCACACAGTGGCGATCTGCCCGGCTTGGGCGGAGCACCGCCGTGCCCTCGTAGAGGCGATCGGCGGCGGCGATCTCTCGCGTCCGGCCCTGGTTCAGGCCATGGTCCGGAGCGAGAGGGAATGGGAAGCGGTCACCACCTTCTGCGAAGCAGTAATGCTAGCGAAGGAGGTGGCCGGGCGTTTGCGGGAGAGAACATCTGCCCAACCCAGCCGCCGCGGGAGACGCCCATGGCGCCGGGCGCCGCGAGACGACTTCCGGCCACCGTAGATGCGGGCCTGTGGGCGGTGAGCAATGGGTAGTTCACCGTCCGTCCGTCGATTGACGACAGGCCGTGTCGACGGCGCGTTCGTGTTTCACGCGCGCCTCAAAGAGAGTCAGCAAAGCAGAGGGGCTTGCCAGAGCCTCTGCCTGCCGGGGTTGCGGGTTGTTCGAAAGAGATACCGCGGCCTCGGAACGTAAAGGGCAATAGAAGAAACATGGGTGGGTTTTAGTCAGTACAAGTCTGACATGCCCCCCCGCTCCACCCAGAGCGGGGGAAGTCATTGGATGATTTCCCACCCGAAAAAAAAAAAAAAAAAAAAAGGCCAACTAGCAGCGATACGAAAGGTCATTAACCTAAAGAACAACTGTGGCGTTGACAATCTAATATTTAGCTCTTTCCATCTTGTGCCTTTGTCGTAATGTCTCGTTCTTCCGGCAAAAACATGACAACGTTAAGACGGGTTCGCCAACATTCGGGCGGCCATTTTCGATGGGGTTTTAGCATGGGTTTTGTTTACATTTGGTATCGCTTCTCGTTGGCCGTACTGTAATCAAGTATATTGACTCGTTAAAGAGTGCACAAACGTGGTACCATTATGGTCTATAATTAAATAAATAAAGTTTAACTTTTTATTTTCACTCTTCCTCTTTATGTTTGTATTTTTTTTACAACCGCCGCGCATTTCAGGAGTTCATACGGAGATTAATTAAGCAAACATTTCCAGTATAACATGGTCTCGCGTTGTAGGTATAGATTTTATAATGAGAGATCTGCATAAATTTGTAGTATATAGCTTGATACCTCGTGCGTGCAAATAAAAAAAAATCGTCAAAAACTCACGTAGTATTCATTCCCAGCGTAATATTGTTATCCCTGATATAGTCCTTGGCCATATCAGCGAGGAGCTCTCGGAACTGTTCCTTGATCTCGTGGAACTTGGGCAGGGTCAGTCCAGCCAGGTTGAGGGTCAGCGTCTCTTCAGGGGGGCTCGCTACTGGCTCAGGTTCTGGTTCTTCCTCAGGGGTTGTTGGTAGAGGCTCTGCAAGAAGTTCGAAAAAAGGGTAAGGCGTTTAAAAGGTTGTTGCGGGTTGTTCGAAAGAGATACCGCGGCCCCGGAACGTAAAGGGCGGGTTTTAGTCAGTACAAGTCTTATACTCCCTCCCGCTCCGCCTAGAGCAGGAGAAGTTATTTGATGATTTCACACCCTAAAAAAAGGGGTTTAAAAGACAACGTGGGAGAGACGTCAAAGCACAAACAGCTTCCCCGTATTCTGTACATTTATTAGCCCTTGAGCTGTGTCTAGTGGTTCCACCAGTTCCTCAGTTCCCCAGTACCGTAGCATGTTAAATAGTCAACAAATTTTTCAATACACTTCCTGGAAAACTGGCTGTTATTGCACTACGATTAGGTTCAATTTGGAATGTACTTCACACACTTCACACACGTGCTTTTTTCTCATTTCGCACAACAAGAGTTTTAATTTTTTTTGGTATTATCACGGATTAAACAACTGCTCAAATCCCCCCCCCCCCCCCCGCTTTGATAATTTCCATCCTCCAAAACAACAAATCCGCGGGAAACACCTAGTTTAAGACTATATTACTCGAAAGTTGCAACTGACTAGCGTGTTGCCGCGTTAGTTGTGACTTACGTGCTTCTAAATTGATTGTCATTGATTTGAGAAGTTTCAACGTCGACGAATGGAGTATTTATAAACTGTATACTGTTTTTTTTTATAACGTTGCCCCCACACTAGGAATTTCTCTTAAATTTATCGTGGGTGCGTTTACAAATATATAAACTCACAAACACAAACAGTCAGACCCGGAACAAGTACCTGTAAGTAAGTCATACAAATATTTGTTCCGTGCGGGAATCGAACCCGCGACACGCAGCGCAGCAGTAAATCGCTCAGCCAGTGCGCCAACCGTGCCGTCAAACAAAAAAACACAAATTGATTGTCATTGATTTGACAAGTTTCAACGTCAACGAAATGGATTATGTACGGATCAAAGAAAAAAACGTAGGTTTCTGTTTAATGTACATAATTATGTATTTTAAAATATACTTACCAATCAACTTTACAGAGAACCTGAAGCCCGGTTTCATCTGAAACCAGGTTGGGTTGGCGAAGAATCTCACGAACATTTTGTTGACGGCAGTAAACCTGTACTTCTTGACTGAGTTCAAATGGTGGGTGAAGACCAGTCCTTCCTTGCTGGAGTCGTCAATTCCTCCTGTAAATAAACGGAAGATTAAAGCGTCCCATACATTGATCAAGATTACTAAAACAATAGTATGGTGAAAGAAGACAAACTGCACTGACCAGATAATCCTTACTAATATTATAAAAGCGAAAGTGAGTTTGTTTGTTACGTCTTCTAGCCTAAATAACTAAACCGATTTTGATGAATTTTAGTACAGAGATAGTTGGGACTCTGGAGGCGGACATAGGCTATTTTTTTATAAAAATGAGAAGTGAGGGTGAAAAGGGAAAACTTAGCTTTTGCTTTTACAATAAATAAGGCGCTAGGGCAAAAACTACAGGTAGCAGGCACCTGCAAATCAGGAAAGGGGAACTGTGTTACCTCGAATTTAACGTGAGTGAAGCCACGGGCAAGAGCTAGTAGTAAATACGGTAAATTTCCCGTTTCATGGGTCATAAATAATTTCTCAAACTTATAAATATGAATACTCCGGGTGATAGCAAAACTTGACATCTCCTGCTTTTTTTTCGGGTGGGAAATCATCAAAGAACTTCTCCCGCTCTGGGCGGAGCGGGGCATGTCAGACTTTTACTGACTAAAACCCATCCATGTTCCTTTTTATGCCCTTGGCCTTTACGTTTCGGGGCCGCGGTATCTCTTTCGACTTTCGAACAACCCGCAACCCCGGCAGGCGGAGGCTCTGGCAAGCCCCTCTGGACATCTTATGCTTGAGTCTAATGCATAATTGAATATTGATCAATCAACCAATGGCTAACCAATGAAAATGATTCATAATTGATAAACTATGAAACCTATGTTTATTATATTTAAGTTCACATTATTGTGTCAAAACACGGACAATAATATTTTAACCTTAGAATGTTTCACAATTATTAATCATCTACTAAAATAACCGAAGTGACTAATAATAAGAAATGAAATCTGGACTAATATTTTATAAAGGCAGTTTGTAAGTTCGAATGTAGGGGATAATCTTCGAAACTAATGATTCAGTTCAGAAAACTTTTTCACTAATAGACAGCTACATTATTTCCTAGTGTCATTGGAGTATGTAATTATACTAGCTGCGCCCCGCGGCTCCGCCCGTGTGATAATAAAAATGGATCCTATGTATTATTCCAGACTATAATCAACCTCTGCGCCAAATTTCATCAAGATCCGTTTAGTAGTTTTTTCGTAAAAGAGGATCAAACATACATCCATACTTACAAACTTTCGCAATTATAATATTAGTATGTACATTTTTTGATATATTATTCATTAATTTAAAAATTTTATATTATTTTCATGCTAAAGCGAGGCAAAAACATGGAAAACTACATAATGTGGGCAATATTTATGTACATGCTTTCACATCCTCACAGCATAGCTAATTAACAGCATCTCTGATAGAAAAGCACCCTAAAGCGAGTGAAGCTGATTTCTGAAGTTAGTATCAAAATACTGACCTGGTATTACAAGCAGGTAGTCACCGATGATGCCACTAACGTCAAAGTCAGTAATGTTCATTTCAATGCCCATTCCAGGTCCGTCGAAGATCCAGTCAATAACGTTATTGGGGTCGTAGGGACTAGGGAAGCCTGGTGATTCAATCAATGTAGGTTCATCCACAGACAAAGTTATACGAATAGGTGCTACGTGTTTATCGAAACTCTCAGATTTAACATCAAACTCTTCCTTGTGAGCATCCACGAATTGAGTCACAATATCACTGAGCTCAGCGCTGTTTAAGTCATCGATCATTGCTGTTCTTTGTGTAGTTTCTTCATCAGAAATAGTTGTTTTTACTTCATCTAGTTCCATGGCATCTTCTTCTTTAGGTTTGTCGTCTACCAAAGCGTCATCTCCGTACGGTTGTGGCTCTTTGACATCGTTGGCGAGAATTTGTTTGATTATGCTATCGATATCATCGTCAGCATTAGGTTCACTGTCATTTGAATCTTCATAATTGTCAGCATAGTCGATAACTTCCTTTTCCTGATCGATGTTTTTTGGTAGATCTTCGGTAGTATTTTTTGCACTTTCTTCATTGTTTTCTTCTAATTCCACTAGCTCTTGTTTGTCATTGCCAGCATTATCATTTGACGCGTTGGCATTTTCATTGAAAATTTGCGAAAGATTGCTGTCATATATCGTCTCATAGTCATCATCGGTTCCCTCTTCATCTGAAACAATATCGTCTGCGTTTTCATTGTCATTTTTATCAGCAGTCTCGTTATTTTGTTTTGGCTCTGCAACATCATCGCCTTCCGCATTTCGCCACAAGAGGGCGACGTCTTCTTTGTAAGGTTTGCCATATTTTTCTTCATAATTGTTAACTTCATCTACTACCTGCTCATCATTACTTTTTTGTTGACTGGAGTTATCATCAGACAATTTGTCAAGTGTTTCGAACAATTTGTCCAAGTCAGCGTTTAGATCGGCATACACTTTTGCAGGTGTATCTTCTTCATTTTCGTCACTGTTTTCACTGAAGACATCTTCCTCGCTCTTTTCTTGTTCGTTAGAGTTACCATTCTCGTTCGTATCAAAAGCGTCATCACTTTCTGCCAAAAGTTTGTTTGTTTCCTCAATTATTTTATCCAGATCCTTATTATCACTCACTGGCACCTGATCTAATTCAACCACATAATCTTGATCTTTATCTAAAATATCTTTGGTCTCCTCAAAGATACTGTCGTCGTCATTAACTTCTGGCTCTGGCACAGGTAGAGGAACAACGTCTTCATCAGCTGTATTATCCAAAGCATCTCCAGCAACTGCAAGTTCTTTTGATTCCAAGTTTTCGTTATCTTGTTCAGGCACCTCTAGACCGAGGACTTCTAGAGGCAAGACTTTATGTTGTACAGTTGGTTCACTAGCCGGTTCTTCAGCTATCACCTCCCTATTTTCTTCAACAGCGTCTTTTTCAGTAGCTGCTGACCTGTTATCTTCAATCTGATAATCGTCAAACTTATCATTTGGTTGTTCAGTTTGTTCTGGTGCAACTTGGGTGGTTACTTCGACGGTCTCTGCTGGTTTTACTTCCGTATCCTCGTTGCTATCACCGTCCGCAAAGTTGTAGTCATCGTAGTTAGCGTAGTCATTTGACCAATAATCTTGGTAATTTTGTTGCGCTGTAACAAAAAAAATATAATTTTAAACTGAGTAGACAACATATAATGTATAAGGATAGCTTATAGTCCGGGTTGCGGGTTGTTCGAACCGACTACACTGGCCGAAGCCCCGGAACATTAAGGGCAAAAAAGGAACTTGTGTAGCACTTAACCTAGTTCCTTGGCTTTTTCCAAAGGTTTTAGTCAGTAAAAGTCTGACACTCTCTCAAATTACTTGATTGTTTTCCATAAAAAAACCCTATGCTCATCTGTCTAAATCACACCTAAATATATTCTAATTAATGTGTTGTATTTAGAACAGGGATAAAGTACCTGATTAATCTACTAAAAATTATGTTATTAGGTCTAGGTTATTCATTCGGTTTACTTTGTTTTTGTAAAATCTTTATTACGATTGTGTTAGCTGACAACTAAATAAGCTTAATAATTGGACGGTATAATCAATCAGGCGACAAACCCTTAAAATGACTTTGCACGCTAGCAGTGTTATTTTAAAGATCATTTTTCAATTTCTTAAAATTGTCGCTTGTTTCATTGTTTTGTATTGTAAATTAATTATATAATTTAAATTAATTGTTCTAAAACTGAACTGAATGAATTAAATCTAACGTTTAGTTGCTAATCCTTGCTAATATTATAAAAGCGAAAGTGGATTTGTTTGTTTGTTTGTCACGTCTTCACGCCTAAATGGCTAAACCAACCTTGATGAATTTTAGTACAAAGGGAAGAAAAGGGATAACTTAGCTTTACTCTTACAATCAATAAGGCGCAAGGGCAAAAACCACAGGAAGCAGGTACTTGCAAATCAGAAAAGTGTGGAATCCCGAATTAAACGCGAGCGAAGTCGCGGGCAAAAGCTAGTAAACATATAAAAATCGATAAAGCCGTGTCGGTGGAGTGTGGCATATGAAACAGTGACACGAGAATTTTATTTATTAAAAGAAAGACTAGCTCTGCCCATCGGTTTCACCCGCTGCTCAGGTTACCTACTGGAGAGGTCTAACAAATTACAAGCATATTCTAGACAAATAGACGAATGAAAAATGCTATACTGATATACATATATGAATAATAATGAATATAGCTGAATTCCCGTTCGGCGTCGGCCTTATTACAACCGACTAATCGGCTAGTCGGCGAAAGTCAAAATCGGCACATCTCTAGTGATTACCTATATTTTCGTAGGCATTCAAACACCTACACAAGAATGTAACACAAATATTTAAATGACAACTGTTTTCATGATTCATTTGTTTTATTTTGAATTTAGAAATAGAATACCTATGTAGTTTTGCGGTTACAATAATATGAAACAAATGATTAACGCAGAATAAGTTCCTTACTTAATTACCATTTAATATTGTTTTTTTTAAACTAATAACGGAATTATTAATCATAGGTACTGGTTCTGTTTTATTCGTAACTAGCTTTTGCCCACGGCTTCGCTCGCGTTAAATTCAGAGCAACAACCCCTTTCCTGATTTGCTACCTGTAGTTTTTTCCCTTGTGCCTTATTTATTGTAATAAACTAAGTTTTCCCTTTTCTTCCGTCTTTTTCACTCATTTCTCACTTTAAAAAAATAGCCTATGTCCGTCTCCAGGGTCCCAACTATCTCTGGACCTAATTTCATCAAAATCGGTTTAGCCATTAAGGCGTTAACACGTAACAAACAAACAAACTCACTTTCGCTTTTATAATATTAGTAAGGATTACATTTTAGAATGTTAAATGTTGTTGAGATATTCAATTAAATTAATTACTTGATAAAATTGACTTAGAGTAATGAGAAATATATTTTTAAACGGGAATTCAAAATCGAAATGATATGAAGGAGAAAGGAGTAAATGATGCCGTGACGTCTGATAGGGGAGAATGGAAGAAGAAAACGTGTTGCGCCGACCCCAAATAGAATGGGATAAGGGCAGGAAAATGATGATGAGTTCAGATTGAAGCGGAATAAAAAGTACTTCATAGGTTAAGGTATACACACATATTTTTCTCCTACTCTCTCACATACTCATCTGTCTAGCCTTTTCCCAACTATGTTGGGGTCGGTTTCCAGTCTTACCGGATGCAGCTGAATACCAGTTTTTTACTTGGAGCGACTGCCTATCTGACCTCCATAACCCAGTTAATACTGGGTAATACGATACCCCTTGGTAAGACTGGTTGTCAGACTTTCGGGACACTGACTACTGTAACGACTGTCAAAGATCTATAAATGACAGCCGAGACCAACAGCTTAACGTGCTTTCCGAGGCACGGAGGTAACTCTGTATGTAACGGGTAGTCACCCATCAACAGACCAACCTAGGCACGTGCGGCTTAACCTACAGATCGAACTGAGCGGCTGTTATTATTTAGCCACAAGCTCCTTACTTAACTTACTCTTACACTTACTTACTCTCTCACACACTATCGTCTACATTTCGTTCTCATCTCCTTTTGCAAGTCTGCTGGCAGAATTTTCTCAAAAAATAAGCAGAACCATACCTTTTTTCTTGTTTTGTCTAATATGTGTACATAAATTCGTTAATAAATAAATAAACAAATGACCTCTGCTCGTCTATCTATCAAGTCATAATTATTTAGTCTCGTTGAAGATGTACAACGATGATTAAACTAATTGGTACGCATGTGGTAATGATAACCTTAGTGTTCCTGGGAAAGTAGATAATAAATATCCAATTTGTAGACGTTTAGAATCTTTATAATAGAAAGCAAAATTAAGGACAAATAATAGGTATAATACATCGTAATCCAAAGACAGACACAGAATAAAATGTAAACGCTTATAATTTTTTAAGTGATTTTCTCCTATTGTACTGATTAAATAATAATCATCATCTGCCTAGCCTTTTCCCAACTATTTTGGGGTCGCCTACCACTCTAACCGGATGCAGCTGAATATCAGTATTTTACATGGAGCGACTGCCAATCTGACCTCCACAACTCAGTTATTCCCGGGTAATGCGATACCCCTTGGTAAGACTGGTTGTCAGACTTTCGGAAAACACTGTTTTGCTACTGACATCCGGACGTAAATAAATTTTTCGTTGTTTTTTGGAAGTCGTTTTTAATTTTTGTCGTTGCTTATTTTAATTTGATTTTTTTTAAATGATTTCGAAATTTTTTTCCCTGATTGATAAAATAATCTTTTTAATTAGGCATTTGAAGAAAATTAACTGACTTCCTCATTTTATATAATTTTGTTTGTTATTTTGCCTTAATTTTGTGTTGCCAAAACATAGCGAACATATTAAGTTTTACAAAAAATATACTTGTATGTCGAACTAGCTGTTCCCCGCGGTTTCACCCGCGCTGCTCAGCACCTGTTGGTCGTAGCGTGATGTTATATAGCCTATAGCCTTCCTCAAGAAATGGACTATCCAACACTAAAAGAATTTTTCAATTCCAACCAGTAATCCCTGAGATTAGCGCGTTCAAACAAAAAAACAAACTCTTCAGCTTTATAATATTAGTATAGATTGAGAACCTCTCCTCCTTTTTTGTTTTCGTCGATTAAAAAAATAAATGATTGATTAATGTTCTTTTCAATCCCATCGCTCGCCAAACTCATATTGTTCAGATAATTGGAATGACTCATTAAACTGTTCCCTTTTGTTTGTCGAGAAACGAATTAATATTAATAAATACATTCAATGGATACATTAATTTTATTATCAGTAGGTATACCATTGTGTCGGTCGCTGTTTTTATAAGAACATTAGCTTTTGCCCACTCGTGAGCTCGTGGCTAAATAATAGCAGCCGCTCGGGTCGATCTTTAGGTTAAGCCGCGCTTGCCTAGGTTGGTCTTTGGATGGGTGACCACCCGTTACATATCGAGTTTCCTCCGTGCTTCGGAAAGCACGTTAAGCCGTTGGTCCCGGCTATCATTTGTAGATCTTTGACAGTCGTTACAGGTAGTCAGTGTCCCGAAAGTCTGACAACCAGTCTTACCAAGGGGTATCGTATTTCCCAGTACTAACTGGGTTGTGGAGGTCAGATAGGCAGTCGCTCCATGTAAAATACTGATATTGCAGCTTATCCGGTTAGACTGGAAGCCGACCCCAACATAGTTGGGAAAAAGCTAGGCAGATGATGACTAGCTTTTGCCCACGGCTTAGTTCGCGTTAACACAATTCCCCTTTCCTGATTTACAGGTACCTGCTACCTGTAGTTTTTGCCCTTGCGACTTATTTATTGTAATAGCAATGCTAAGTTTTCCCTTTTCTTCCCTCTGTTTCACTCATTTCTCAATCTTTTTTTAAAAAAATCCTATATTTGTTTTTTAGGTCCTAACTATCTCTGTCTGTACCAAAATTCATCGAAATCGTTAGGCATGAATACGTAACAAACAAACAAAATCACTTTCGCTTTTATAATATTAGTAAGGATTTTCCTTATTTTGTGCACACTAATGAACTGTGCAATTAAAATTATAGCTGCATATTGTTTGGTACGTATAGTTTGGTGGGATTGCAGAGGCGTATGTCCAGCAGTGATAATGGTGATTAACGTAAGAGTAACCATGGAGTGGCCGGTTCTTCTCCATAGGAATCGACCAACCCGAACCGTGCATCTTTTCTCGACGTTTTATAAGTGCCCATGTAGGCCTATAAAAATAAAAAATAAAATAAAATAAAAATATATATATAAATATTTTGATTTTGGTTGTTTGGTAGTTAAATACAAGTCATTCTCTATCTCATTAATTTTTATCATCATTATTTTTTTTTCATCATTTTTTTTATAGGCTCGCGTTTGACCACTATCTCACCTGATGGTAAGTGATGATGTGGTCGACGATGAAGCACGCTTACCTAGAAATAACCTATTCACTCTTGACTTGAAGACCCCCAGGTTATAGCTGTCAGGAAATACAGACTCCGGCAGGGAATTCCACTCCTTAGCAGTACGCACAATGAAGGTATTCCCAAACCGTTTAGTGCGTGTGGGTGGGATGTCTACCATGTAACGGTGGCGCATCGCCGTACGTCTTGTAGTCCTATGATGGAACGGGCTTGGCGGAATTAGGCTGTGCAATTCCATCGCACACTCTCCGAAATGTAACCGATAGAAAACCGACAGGCTGGCAACGCGTCGGCGATGCTCCAGGCTCTGAAGCTTTGACTCAACCAGCGCGTCGTTGCCGATGAGCCTCTTGGCTCGTTTCTCTATAGACTCTAGCGCTTCAAGCTGGTATTTGGCGGATCCGTCCCAGAGATGAGAACAGTATTCCACACACGATCGAACTTGCGCTTGATATAAGTTCAGCAACTGTTCCGGTGTGAAATACTGTCTCACCTTTGCTAGGATACCCAACTTCTTAGCAGCCAGTTTAGCCTTAGCCTCGATGAACGGACCAAAATTGAGGGTAGATGTAAGCGTTACACCAAGAAGCTCAATATGGTCGGTAATTGGCACGGTTACATCACGAAAAGAAGGAGCAGGTTGAAATTCACTCCTCTTTGCGGAGAACAGACACGCCTGGGTCTTAGCAGCATTGAACTTGACCAAGTTGGCATCTCCCCAATCGGAGACAGCCCTCAAGGACAAGTTCAACCGCTCAACCATGGCCTCGCGAAGAGACCGGTTAAAGACCGATTTAATATTGTAAATATTTTCTAGTCTGTAGTTGTTTATTGTAAATGTGAGGACCATGTGAATTGTAACTTTTATTAAGTACTTTGTTTGTTTTTGACGATTGTCTGGCATTTTGAGTACTATAAAGGACCTACACCAATGTTTTTTTTTTGTGTCGTTGAGCTCCTTGGGTTATGAGTCGAGCTACACGATAACTGACAAATGCTTGCACTGACTGGACAGGTCCACCCAGTCTGTGTGGCGCTTTCTTACAAAGACCATTTCAGACACTATCTGCATAGTCCTCATGTAAGTTGACCAAGAATTTTTGTCTGGACCTTAAATGAGACTATGACCTCTGAGTTTGTTTCGGCTGTTTCTTCTCAAAGTAGTTGGGTACGAAACACCGGCCTCATCTAGTTTAAAAAAAAGACGTGTAAAAGTGTTTGTGAAAACATACTTGCAAATAAACTTCATTTATCATTCAATTCAATGAATTCAAGGTTAGGCCGCACTTGTCTACAGGCCGTGTCGACGGCACGTTCGTGATCCACGCGCACCTCAAAAAAACTACCAAAGCCACCACAGTTGCGGTTTGATCGAAAGAGATACCGCGGCCCCGGAATATAAAGGGCAAGAGAAGGAACATGGATGAGTATGACGAGCCTGTTGGTCTAGTGGTTAGTGGCCCTGACTGCTGAGCCGGAGGTCGTGGGTTCGATTCCCACCCAGGACAAACTTTGTGTGATGAGCATGATTGTTTGTTCTGTGTCTGGGTGTGATTTATCTATAATATGTATGTATTTATAAATCATATAAGTATGTATATCAGTTGTCTGGTTACCATAACACAAGCTCTGCTTAGCTTGGGATCAGATAGCCGTGTGTGAGTTGTCCCAAGATATAAAAAAAATAAAAAGATATATAAAAAGTTTTAGTAAAGTAATAGTCTGACCCTCCCTCCCGCTCTGCCCAGAGAGGGAGAAGCTATTTGAGAATTTCCCATCCACAAAAAGCAGCGCTTGTCTAGATTGATTTGTGGATGGGACCACTGATAACATACCGAGTTTTCTTCGATTTCAATTTAAGTTTTAGCTGTTAAATCCTGCAACTAAACGAACATACAATAAGACCTTTTCTTTCGCAGGCGTACTGGTAGAAATTTCTTTTGAAATAAAGTTTTGTTCTGATGTTTCATTATGTTTTCTCGTGTAGTTACATACATTTTAAATAAATAAAAACCCATATTCTACCTAAAATATTGATTATATTTCAGTGTATTTTCAATCGGACAAATATGTATTTATTCAGATTATCATTGATAACTAGAACTACGTGTGATACCAGTGTTGTGAGATTATAAATTGATAACAACTTTGTATATGACGGCACGGTTGGCGCAGTGGCTGAGCGATTGACTGTTGCGCTGCGTGTCGCGGGTTTAATTCCCGCACGGAACAAATTATGGCCTAGGTAGTTGTTTCCCCGGCTTGGGCGGAGCACCGCCGTGCCCTCGTAGAGGCGATCGGCGGCGGCGATCTCTCGCGTCCGGCCCTGGTTCAGGCCATGGTCCGGAGCGAGAGGGAATGGGAAGCGGTCACCACCTTCTGCGAAGCAGTAATGCTAGCGAAGGAGGTGGCCGGGCGTTTGCGGGAGAGAACATCTGCCCAACCCAGCCGCCGCGGGAGACGCCCATGGCGCCGGGCGCCGCGAGACGACTTCCGGCCACCGTAGATGCGGGCCTGTGGGCGGTGAGCAATGGGTAGTTCACCGTCCGTCCGTCGATTGACGACAGGCCGTGTCGACGGCGCGTTCGTGTTTCACGCGCGCCTCAAAGAGAGTCAGCAAAGCAGAGGGGCTTGCCAGAGCCTCTGCCTGCCGGGGTTGCGGGTTGTTCGAAAGAGATACCGCGGCCTCGGAACGTAAAGGGCAATAGAAGAAACATGGGTGGGTTTTAGTCAGTACAAGTCTGACATGCCCCCCCGCTCCACCCAGAGCGGGGGAAGTCATTGGATGATTTCCCACCCGAAAAAAAAAAAAAAAGGTAGTTGTTTCGGGTCTGGCTGTTTGTGTATGTGAATTTAAATATATAATATATACGTATATATATATGTGTCTATGTACTGTTTATATGTATATTAGTAAAAGGAGACGAATAAAATAACTATCAATTAATTTAAACATAAATACAATAATGTACTTACTTTATTTTATTGTTAATTGTACTTAATTAAAATATAAATTGGGTATTGGCTAGTTAAGCCAATTTAAACCTAATTTTAAAAAAATACAAATTTAAAAAAAAATGGGGTTCCGTACCTCAAAAAGAAAAATCGAACCGTTATAAGATCACTTTGTCGTCCATCTGTCGGTCTGTCAAGACACTTTATCTCCGCAACGCTTAGAGTAATCAAGTTTAAATTAAAACCACATGCGTTTGTGGTCCCTTGAAACTGTGAAAAAAATGTCTATGCCCCCCACAAAAAACGATTCGTTTTGCTTACGGATAGTTGTATTTTGACATATTACGTCTCATAGAACTTATGTCAAAATACTACTATCCGTAAGCAAAACGAGTCGTGGTTGTTTATTGGAACCGGATGTAAGTCTACGCAGTTAAAAGAAATGGTCGTTTTTTGCAAGTTTGTGAGGAACCCTTATTTACATTCATTCTCAAATATATAATCTGTAAAAGTGTATGCCGATAACATCCTTAAATACAGTGTTATAATGACTGTAATGCAATAACAATATTATGACGACTAATATGACGTTCATAGTAACATAGTATCTGTATACGTTATTAAGATTGTGAGAACTTAATCAAGTGTTTATCGTTCAACGCTATAATTTCCATTCAAAATACTTAGTCACGTCTTTGTATTAGGATGTAGTTTTTATTTGTAACTTGCTGGCTCCCGCCAAAAAAGTATCCTATGTGTCATTCCTGACTATAATCTAACACTTTTGCCAAATTTCATCAAGATCCGTTCAGGCGTTTTGACGTGAACGATCAACAAACATCTATCCATCCATCCTCACAAACATTCGCATTTATAATATTAGTAGGATACTGATTTATAACAGTCGCACTGCTCTATCTTTAAGTTTAAACTGACATTGTCAAGGCCGATTTGTGGATGGGTGACCATCCATTATATACAGAGTTTACTTCGTGTCTCGCAAAGTCTCGGCTGTCATTTATTGCTCTTTGACAGCTGTTACAGGTAGTCAATGGGAGTCACAGGTAGTCAATGGTAGTTACAGGCAGTCAATGGATATTACAGGTAGTCTTTTCTTTTTTGGTGTGGGTTATCATCAAATAACTTCTACTGTACTGACAAAAACCCACCCATGCTCTTTCCATTGCCCTTTATGTTCCGGGGCCGCGCTATCTCTTTCGAACAACCCGCAACCTCGACAGGCGGTGGCCCTGGCAGG
The DNA here is from genome assembly GCA_958449745.1 of Ochropleura leucogaster. Lineage (NCBI taxonomy): Eukaryota > Metazoa > Arthropoda > Insecta > Lepidoptera > Noctuidae > Ochropleura > Ochropleura leucogaster. The sequence goes on from OY288224.1 coordinate 15,025,642, forward strand.
CCCCTCTGCTTTGCTGACATCTCTTTGAGGCGCGCGTGGAACACTAACGCGCCGTCGACACGGCCAGGAGGCCTACCATGACGCCTTAAAGCAGAACTTATTCTACTGAGGGAAAGAGATGGTGCCAGACACCCTGTATAGCTCTGTCTCTTTAAGCGAATAAGTTCTGCTTTAAGACGTCATGGTAGGGTAGCTGGTCGCCAGACTGCCACTGTGTCCTCCGGGTGTTCGTCACAATGGTGACATCCGAGCGTTTCCTAGGAACCTCCCGAAGCTTCCGTGTCCGCTGAGGACCTGCATCGGGTGGTAGGTGAGGACGCCATGGCACCTCTCCTGCCACTCCTTAAAGAGGGGACTTACCGCCACTATTGTGGCGTGATTACAGGTAGTCTGACGACTAGTCTAGGATGGAATTTCACCTTCAAAAAATGTTGCCAACTACAGACGACAACTATGAATAAATAAATATCTTGGGACAACTCACTCACGGCTTTCTGATCCCAAGCTAAGCAGAGCTTATGTTATGGTAACCAGACAACTGATATACATACTTATATAATTTATAAATATAGATAAATCACACCCAGACACAGAACAAACAATCATGCTCATCACACAACGTTTGTCCTGGGTGGGAATCGAACCCACGACCTCCGGCTCAGCAGTCAGGGCCACTAACCACTAGACCAACAGGCCCGTCGAATAATAATTAATCGGCTAATGAGACACCATGTCTGAAGACGTCATTCGGCGGAATGACGATGACGTTTGAGAACTAACCGACTAATTACATCTCACAATTTCTTCTCAAACAATGTTTTATACAGATTATTTTTCCGTCAATATGTGAAGTAGCAATGTTTAGTTTTCTAAAGCAAAGATCATCACCACAGGAATGTGTCAAGATCACATTTAAAAATAGAAACTGATAAGAGTTGAGATAAAAATAAAATAACAAAAGAAAATCAGTTTAGAACGAACGAGAAAATCGTACTGACATGCAAATTATGACGTTTATTGGCCTCCATTTTGATTTTTGATCATAAGATATATGTATTTAGATAAGATTTTTCTAAAAAAAAACGATGCGTCACACTAGGATTTCTCCCGTGTCGTGGGCGCATTTACAAACATTTAAACTCACATACACAAACAGACAAACCCGAAACAACTATCTGCAGGGCATACCCCACGACACAGGGTATGCTAGTGTGGGGTTCAGTGTCATTTAAATTATGTATGTACTTTTTTGTAGAACAATAAATAAATAAATAATAATACAAATATTTGTTCCGTGCGAAAATCGAACCCGCGACACGCAGCGCAGCAGTCGATCGCTCAGCCACTGCGCCAACCGTGCCGTCAAGCAATTTATCTGCTTACCTTTTTCCGAAGTAAGCCAGTATTTTATATAGGTAGAGCCATCTTACCTCCAAAACCCAGTTACTACTAGGTAATACAATACGCTTTGGTAAGACTGGTTGTCAAACTATCGGCCTACTAACTTATACCAGTAACGACTGTACTTGATCTTATCGGGACCGGGACCAAAGGCTTCTGATAAGTCATAAAAAACTAACGAGTACACACGGCAACACAGTCATGTATCTATAAGTTCCACTAAAACATGGCCTAGTTTTCAGGCTTTGCTTTTAGATTTTCTGTACAACGAGAGATCCGCATAAACTGGTTATGCAAAGCTTGATCGGTCATCATGCTTACAGCGGTCGGATTGAACGTTGCAAGCATATTTACACAAACATTTTAACTAATGTGAGTTATTATCATAGTATCAGTTAAATATGTTTTACTTAGAGGTATGGAAAATAGATGTTGGCGGATTCTCAGACCTACCCGATATGTAGGTACACAAAATTTCGTTTAAATCGGTCCAACCGTTTTGGAGGAGTATGGGAACGAAAACTGTGACACGAGAATTTTATATATTAGATATTAATTCATTCGGATTCATCACTCCTTCAGTGACATGCTTTGTTCCTCTTCATTACATGTCCATATCAAGACAAACGACTCAAGTTTCAAGTTTTCTGTGACATGCGCAACTTTAAAACTTCCTCTAATAAATGTACTCGTTCCTTATTTTATCCATTCTATTTAATCCTTACTAATATTATAAAAGCGAAAGTGAGTTTGTTTGTTTGTTACCTCATCACGCTTTAATGACTTAACCGATTTTGATGAATTTTGTTACATAGATAGTTGGGAACCAGGAGACGGACATAGGCTAAAAAGGGAGAAAGAGGGAAGAAAAGGGAAAACTTAGCGTTGCTATTACAAATTAATAAGGCGCAAGAGGAACTGTGTTACCCCAAATTCAACGCGGGCGAAGCCGCGGGCGAAAGCTAGTATAATATAATTTGTTTTTTTTTCATCAATCTTTCCATTCTGACCTCCTTGGGCCACCCTATTCCACGTGACTCCTGCCACCTGCGTAAAGACCTCCGCCCAACTTCTTTTTTGCGGACGGGAAATCATCAAATAACTTCCTTTGCTGTAGGAGGGGCGGGGGTGTGAGTCAGACTTTTACTGACTAAAACCCAGCCATGTTTCTGCTTTTGTCCTCTTAGTTCTGGCGCGCGGTATCTCTTTGAACAAGCCCCAGGCCCGTCTGCTTTGCTGGCATCTCATTGATGTCTTTGGGAACCAAATGACAAAATGGCGGTGAAGTTGTGGCTTGGGCACACTTGAGCGCCCCTCCTGCGCCTGCACCTCGCCTCCGCCTCACCTTCACCTTGCCTCCGCCCCGCCTTCACCTCGCCTCCGCCTCGCCTTAACCTCACCCACGCTGCAACTCTTGTATATGAGCGCACTGCCATTCATTTGTACAGAAAATTGTTGCGGCGTGTCTCTCATGCGACAGCGCCTCTACTGCACCTCGACTATTAATCGTGTGGGCGACGCGCCTAACGCACCGTCGACATGGCCTGTCGTCTATGGACGGACGGACGGTGAGCTGGTTGGGTGAAGGTTAGGCAGATGATGTATCGCCAGGCAACAAATACTTCGTTTGACTTCTAGATGCGATGTTTTTAATTGAAATATGAAGACGGTTTTACCCAGCCAGTGAATGTCAATACGCAGTTTAGATAACTACCGTTACTTGATAAGAAATCTAGTGTATAAGGTTTTCTTAGAATAGATAAATAAACACTATATTATGTAGGTAGAATAATCGGATGTACAGACGCCTGCACATCAAGCTACTACAATCTGTCAGATTTCTTTGATAGATTTACGACTTTATTTCTTAAGTGTAAGGTTCAAGGTTCATTGGGAAAAATTGACAGTTTTGGGTAGCTTGACCTGCAGGCGTCTGTACGTCATTGCCTGAGGTTTGAAGTGACAAGACTGTTCCTTTTTTGTAAGTATTTAACTTACTCAAAGAAATTACTTAATTTCTTCGTACATGGGACTAAACGCAGCAATGTAGGCTTTACGTACCTTCAAAAATGATAAAAAAATAACTTGAGAGGTATTAAGGGACACCGGATAGTACGATGGTATTATTTATTATGAACAAAAAACCTGTACACACTCAACAAAAATAATCGTCGCGACACCACACTGTTTAATCCGAAATAGAAAGACGAAACAAAAATAACGGGCTTGTATTCTATGAGAAAAAAAGAGAGAGAGAGACAGAAAGAGAAACACGCGGATACCGCACGGCTTACAACTATACCAAAAAGTGTCGTTACAACTTTTGGTCTTAATTTTTTTAGTCTAGAAACTAGGAACTTCGTTCCAAAATCTTATTTTTCGACGGCATGTTAGCCAAATTAGAGACCAGTGTAGGTCTAATCACACTTTAAAGAAAAAAATAATATAGGTTATTTATATCGTGGAAGCGGATACGTTACATTCGGGAATTCCCCGTAGACGAATGTTTCGATGCGTTCAATTAAACATGACATCACCTTTTCAGCGCAAGTGACCCCATTCCAAATATAAGTCATCATCGAATTACTATCAGTAAGTTGGAAACTTGTAAATGTCTAGAATAACTTAAATAATTTTAATTTATTCAGATGACTTCTGAAATAAACATAGTCGAAAGTCGGGAAAGATGAAACAGATTAGAAATCCTTATTCATATTATAAAAGCAGAAGTGTGTTTGTTTGTTTGTTACATCTTCACGCCTAAATGATCAAACCGAATTTGATAAATTTTGGAACAGACATAGTTGGGACCCTGCAGACGGACATAGGCTAAAAGAAAGTGGGATAAGTGGGAGAAAAAGGGAAGAAAAGGGGAAACAAAAATGTTTTTCGATCATCACGCAGTTAACCCGCGAGATGGAGATGAAATTATTTGATGATATTCCACCCCAAAACAAGGGGTTGGCAAGGGCTTGCAAAGAGGAAAAAGTGGAAAAGTATAAAACCCATCTTGGAACTTAGAGCAATCCAAATAGGACCAGTCTATAGGTATAGACTGATCTGGATCGTGTTCAGTAGTACAGACGCCTGCAGGTCAAGCTACCCGAAACTGTAAATTTTTCCCAATGAACCTTGAACCTTATTACTTTAGCTATAAAGTCGAAAATCTATCAAAGAAATCTGACAGATTGTAGTAGCTTGATGTGCAGGCGTCTGTACCTACTCAGTATTGGAGTGGCATAAACAAACTCGCATCATTTCTGTCATCTGTCATCGCGTTTCAATTGTCAAGTTGGAACAGTCCTCATTGGGAGAGCATACAGTAATTGATGCTTGACATTGAAATAATACCATTCTCATTAACAGAATGAATCATTACGTTTAAATCTTTAAGAGGTGGCCAGAGGTTTTGGGTGTGGGTGGCACGGCTTCGCTCGCGTTAAATTTGGGCAACACAGTTACCCTTACGTGATTTGCAGGTTCTGCTACCTGTAGTTTTTGTCCTTGCGCCTTATTCATTGTAATAGCAATGCTAAGTTTTCCCTTTTCTTCCCTCTTTCTCCCTCATTTCTCAGATAGCCCATGTCCGTCTCCAGGGTCCCAACTATCTCTGTACCAAAATTCGGCAAAATCGGTTTAGCCATTAAGGCGTGAAGATGTAACAAACAAACAAACTCTTCAGCTTTATAATATTAAGTATAGATAAGTATAGATAGTATAATATAGTATAGATATGTATGGAGTGACAAAAATGGCTAAAGTAAGGAATGTTTATAAGAGGAAGTTTGAAAGTTGCGCCTGTTACAGAAAAATGAAAGGGAGTCGTTTGCCTGTGTATGGATATGTAATGAAGAGGGACTAAAAGATTGATGGATGAAGAAGATGGATGGATTGTGTAAGGAATGGTATGAAGGAGAAAGAAGTAAATGATGCCGTGACGTCTGACAGGGGAGAATGGAAGATGAAAACGTGTTTCGCCGACCACAAATAGAATACCTATTATACCTTTAATATTTTATTTAAATTGTATATACGTTTTATCCAAGCCTGTAATTGCCTTGAATTATAATTTTATAGCCGACTGTACTTGTTAACTAAGAAACTTTCCTTCTAAACTTATCACTTATTATCAGTCTAGCAAACATTGTAGCAATTTGAACCTTATGACCTAAAACCTACTGACTTTATACTCTAGTACTTATCCTATCACCTTTACTTCACTATCTTTAAGTGATAGATGGTCCTTCTAGTCTCGAAAGAAAAAAGTGCGCGTCGAACTCGCGCATCAAGAGTACCGTACAAAATTGCAACATAATTAACAAATAACCATATCTTTTGATTGCGTAGAATTAGAGGGTTGATTTTTTAACAGCTCCATGGGACTACAGAATTGAGTATATGGTTTTAATTTCAACACGATACCTCCAGGCGTTCCTGAGATAAAGGGTCTTGACAGACAGACAAAAGGACAACAAAGTGATTCTATAGGGGATCAGATTTTTCATTTTGAGGCAGGGAACCCTAAAAATTACCGGGAATAGAACAGCAACGGTCCGACTGAAGTACCCTTTTCTTGTGGATTCGAAAACATCAAATAATTTCGGCGGGGCTGGGGCCGTGTCAGTTTTATACTGACTAAAACCCACCCATGTTCCTTCTATTGCCCTTTATGTTCCGGGGCCGCGGTATCTCTTTCGAACAACCCGCAACCCTGGCAGGCGGAGGCCCTGGCCCTGAATTACCTACTCTTTGTTATAAGGTTATTTATTCTCCATAAGAAATTATCTCGAAGAATTTATGTTCGGTAATTATCATTAATTTGCCGTAAGTTAACGTGTATTGTTTTACGCTATGATTTACTTACAGACAAACTTTACAGACATTTATTGTTCACTAGCTTGCGCCCGCGACTTTGTTCGCGTGGCGTAGTTACTTTGGGCTAACGCTAACTTTAACCCGCATAATGATCGAAAACAAAATATCTTTCTCACATTTTTTCTTCCCTCCTTCTCCCCCTTTTCTCACATTTTTAGCCTATGTCCGTCTCCAGGGTTCCAACTATCACCGTGTACCAAAATTCATCAAAATCGGTTTAGCCATTTAGGCGTGAAGACGTAACAGACAAATAAACAAACTCACTTTCTCACAATATTAGTAAGATTTTGGATTGTTGTACGCTAAAATTTACTTACAGACAAACCTTTTATACCTATAGTTATTATTTTTCTCTGTATGAGAAAAAGTCTTTGCCCAGAAGTGGGACATTTATAGACTACACACACCTACACCTTTACAATAACCTTGACTGGCTAAGAAAGGATAACAGGAAAATGAGTAAACAAACATTGAAAACCAAAATTAAAAGCTGTAGGGTTACCATGACATCTTATAGCAGTTCTTATTCCTGTGTGAGAAAGAGACAGTGCTAGACACCCTGTATAGCTCTGTCTCTTTCCCTTAGCAGAATAAGTTCTGTTTTAAGACGTCATGGTTAGGGCAGCTGTTCTCCTTAAAGAATTTGTTGCAGTTGGGGAAACACCCAGTAATGTTTTTGTATTTTTATTTAACTAGCTTTCGCCCGCGGCTTCGCCCGCGTTAAATTTGGGGTAACACAGTTCCTCTTGCGCCTTATTGATTTGTAATCTTCCCTCTTTCTCCCTCACATCCCACTTTTTTCAAAAAAATATTAGCCTATGTCCGTCTCCCGGTTCCAAACTATGTCTGTACCAAAATTCATCAAAATCGGTTTAGCCATTAAAGCGTGAAGAGGTAACAAACAAATAAACAAACAAACTTACTATTAGTAAGTTTGTTTGTTTGTTAACTGTGTGTAACTTAATATTAGTAAGGATTAGTTTTAATTGTGAACCAGTGCAACAAACAAGCGTTAATCCGAAAAACTTTTACACAGTTTGGGGGGTTTACTAAATGTGTAACAATGTTGGTCCAAAATAAAAGATTTATTTATTTATAGTCTGATATTATTTATTTATTATCAATTGTTGTTATTCGCTCAAACATGAGTCAAAAGTGTCTCATTGCTTTAGCAGGAAATATTTGTTTTGAAATGAATAAAGTTAGTTAGTGGCTTTGTTATACAAATAGTTTTATTTCCAAGAAAAACCAGTAATAGGCTATTGGGTGCTATTATTACGTATACCTCTGCATATCTCTTCAGAGTTGCAAGCGTGATGATTAAGTATTTTGTGAAAGGGGGCTAGACGGAAAAAATTCTTACGAAAAGTTGTCACGACACTTTTAGCTATAGTAAGCTATTGTAAGCTGTGCGGCGACGCATGTTTCTCTGTCTGTCTGTCTCTCTCTCTCTCTTATAGAAAGCAAGCCAGATATTTTCATTTCTATAGGAACTTCGTTCCATCCGGGTGTCCCTTGACACCTCTAATTTTTTTTTTACGATCGGGAATCAAACTGAAATGGACTAGGTTCAGATAACATTATTGATCTACGCTAGAGTACTGTGAGTTTTAGGATCTCTCTCAATTAGGTACCTAAGTATACATTTACTTCGTTTGCTGTTTCAAATATCATAAATTACTTGATAACGATAAAGTTGTTGTTTTATTTACGCGGTTAATCATGTTATATCTACTTCGTACTTATAGCTAGTAAATAGCTGAGCAATCGACTGCTGCACACGGAACAAATATATGTAGGACCTACACTTACCTAGTTGTTTCGGTTCTGGCTGTTTGTGAATAAACTTATTATTAGTTAAGGAACCAGTTCCTTTTTTTTAATGATAACTATCTGATGATGATAGCTATCTGATAACATTATCAGTATAGATTCTTATCATTCCCTATACAAATATTTTTATAATGATATCTATGTAAGTACGTATTTTCTCAAAACCTAAAATATTGGGCAACATTTCAAATGTCGTAAAAAATGCCTCTTCTTTTGCGGATAAGAAATAATTAAATAACTTCCCCTCGGGACGGAGCAGGGGGGAGTATCAGACTTGTACCCACCGACTAAAAGCCACCCATGTTCCTTCTTTTGCCCTTTATGTTCCGGGGCCTGTACTAAACATTACATCAAGTCTGTACTTAAACCCCCAAGGTTTACCAAATTTAGATAACATAACATCATCAATCTTTCAAAGAAACGACACACAGAATTTGCAACACTGAAACGAATCAAAAGTAATGAAAGATATTTTTCATGTTCTTTAGTAAAGTCATTGGGCCTCTAAAATGGCCGGTTTTGTAGAACCAGTGCAGGATAATCATAATATTATTATCATTTTCCTGCACTTGTCCCCATTTAATTTGGGGTCGACGCAACACGTTTTTTTCTTCTATTGTCTCATGTAGGGCGACATCGTTTACTCCTTTCTCCTTCAAATCATTCCTTACACAATCCATCCATCTTTTATTTTGCCTTCCTCTCCCTCTCCATCCATCAAAATCATTCATATCACTTTGTTAGTCACATGCGTTTCGTCCCTCCTCATTATATAGGATAATCATAACATGATTAACGTAATACATACGAATTGTGTTGCAATTAGCGTCAACTAAAACTGCGCCTGTGTCCATTTTATTAACGAGATTTTAAAGTGATTTATATTGTTATCCTTTAGTGATTTTTGTAAAGCGGCAGTTTAGGCCTCCTTGTGCGTAGTATTGTGTGTATGATTAGATAGATGTATAAATGTGGATGAGATGCAAGGAGTATGTAAGCACCGTAGCAAGTAGCGTATTATACCCATGTAAAAAACGCTCGAGAGGTATACCCATTGAAAATGTAACATAAACGACCATATCTTTTAAATGCGTAGACTTACGCCCGGTTCCAATAAACGATTCGTTTTGCTTACGGATAGTAGTATTTTGACATAAGTTCTATGAGACGTGATATGTCAAAATACAACTATCCGTAAGCAAAACGAATCGTTTTCTGTTTATTGAAACCGGGCGTTAGAGGTTCAACTTTTTCACAGCTCAAAGGGCTCACAGTCTTAAGTATGTAGCCTTAGTTTTAACTCGATCTCTCTACGAGTTCCCGAATTAAGGGTCGTGACAGACAGATAGACGGACCCAAATGCCTCTCCGGGTTTCCCAATAAAGCCAAGTTTATGTATATTTTTCGTAAAGTTGCGCTTTGGAAACTGCGAAAGAAAGTTTCCATGCGTTATTGGGTTAGTAAACGAATGCGACGGTGGACGACCCGTCTATTTACAAGTATATTGGCGTCATCCTGTCTGTTACTATTATTAATAAAACAGTCACACTATTATTTACTCCTCAACTCGTTTTATAAACCAATTTCCGTCCGAATACTCAAGACGTATTTACACACAAAATTGCACCTTAATGACTTAACTAATTAAGTACTTGTGTAATTAATAACATTATATTACCTTTAGCAACAGCGCCAAATGTCAACAACGCGACACAAATCAGCACTTTCATGTTTATTTTTGTCACTTTAACATAACTTTATGTATATCAATTATTTATTTATTTATTGCACCCGCAGACAAGACGTCCGTTCGCGTTGAAGTCTAGTTGTACACTGAGTAGTAAGGAATATATAGACTAACTGATAACGTTGAGTTTAGGGTATGCGCGCACTGTGGGAGTACGACACACAAACTTCAATATGACACGCGACGCCAGCAGCATGAGTCAACCGTGATCGTGGAAGCGAATTACGCTGTGAAGCGCTTTTCCGCTTTTTTCCGTACCTCGAAAGGAAAAAACGGTACCCTTTGTTGTCCGTCTGTCTGTCTCTCAAGAACCTTTATCTCGGGAACTCGTGAAGATATCGAGATGAAATTTAAACCGCATACTGAAGTCAAGTTAACCCAAAGTTAACCCTAAAACTGTACTCAGTATTGAATGAGTAGAGTTTTAGGTTGAATTGAAAGAAAAAATTAAACGAGTCAAGAGCGAATCAGACTCGCGAACCAAGAGTTTTATTTTTGCGACATAAACAGCCATATCTTTTGACTGCCTAGATTAAGAACAAGGGGACCACTGAGTAAAATCAAAAGTCATTTATTCAAATTAGGCTGATAATCAGCACTTTTTGAACGTCAGATTACAAGAGACACAGAAACGCCCTGCACTTCACTTCGTTGAGACAACGGTTTAATTTCAACTCGATACTTTCACGAGTTACCGAGATAAAAGGTTTTGATAGACAGACACACGGACAACTAAGTGATCCAATAAGGGTTCTTTTTTTTTTTATAATCTTTATTTAGAAAAAAAAGGCTTTAGTCGCAAGCGATTATGCCAGCCTCGTAGTTTAACAATTTAAATATAGTAAATAAGGTAATAACTATGATCTTAACTTAATTAACTTAACAATCAGGTGATATAACTTCAGAGCTAATTTGGAGGTAGGTTTAGACAAGATTGAGTTACACAATCCAACGTATCTTAAACTAATTCCGGCTTCTGCTTCTACAGCCCTTCGTTCTTCTCCGACCCGGGCACACTCCACCAAAGCGTGGTAAACATCTTCCCTCATGTTGCAAATCAGACAGTTTGGGGTGTCAACAACCTTCATAAGATGCCCGAACGCATTCAATGGAATGTGTCCGGATCGCAGACGCATGCTTATTATTAACAATCGTCTATTTATCGGGACCCCAGAGAACCAAGGAATCCTTGGTGGTTCAGATTGGATTGTCCTGTACCAAATACCCTTCTCTTCAGATCTTTTGTCAAAGTAAGTCTTCCACATGTTGTTGCAAATTACTTTGACATCTCTCAAAATATCCGTAAAGAAGGGTAGATGACTCACAGATGTTCCTTCGTAGGTTCCTATTTTTGCCAATTTGTCCACTTGATCATTTCCCACCAAACTAACATGTGATGGAATCCATTGGAATTTAACTATTTTGCCATTTTCCCTTAATCTTATATATGATTCTAAAATGGTATAAGCTACGGGCAAACCTCGTATGCCCGAGGTGCACCGAGCTATATGCTGCAACGCGCTTTTTGAATCACTAAGAATCAAAAATTTTGAATGATTGCATGACATCAAGTATGATAGACTTTCCGAAATAGCATACAATTCCGCTGCCATTATAGAAACTTCGTAGTTCAGTGTGAAACTTGCTCCTGTATGCGGTTGAGGATCAAAAAAGGCAGCTCCTGTTCCATTATTGTCTTTGGACCCATCACTGTAAATCTGATAGAATCCGTCATAGTTTTGTGTGATAGTTTTTAAAGTTTTAGTTAAAAGTGTTCCAGAAGTATGAGATCTTTTAGGTCCTGTTATATCATTAATATTAAGGTTAATGTGAGAATTTATGTCAATATTTGTCATCCATGTCGACAGTGAGAACATCTCTAGAACTTTAGATCGATGTAAAATCTGATTGGACAACTCACTGTGTACGATAGTTAGCAACGGTTTTTTCTTATTGCGCCAATATGATTCCTGTTTGCATATCGATGTTAATTTTGATATCGTTGAGATGGTGTCGCCGTCAATAATAGACTTAGCTTTTAAGAAAAATTTTGCAGCTAAATATTTTCGTCTAATAAACAATGGTGGTAAACATAACTCCGATTCCATCGCATGGATTGGACAACTTTTTAAAAAACCGCCAACTACTCTCATGGCTTGGTTTTGGATTTTGTCTAATTTCGAAATATTAGTCTTAGCGCTACTGTCAAATAAAAAACTTGCATAATCCAACCGACTTCTAATTATTGCAATATATAGTCGTCTTAAGTGCAATGGATGGACTCCCCATGTTGAACCTGCTAGCACCTTAATAACATTTAACAATCTCATACTTCTTTCACAAGTTTCGTTAATCTGTTTGCGCCACCTCAATGATGAATCTAGCCAGAGACCCAAGTATTTAATCACAGAGACAGTTTCCAAACAGACATTGTTGTTATAGACATTTGCCTGATGTAGTGTCCTTCCTCTAGAAAATAAACATATTTTACTTTTCGTGGGAGACAGTTCCATGCCCAGGACTCCCAGCAAACTCGTGAAATTATCTATCGCTTCCTGAAGGGTTGTTGTCATAAATCTAATGTCTTGTCCAGAAATATAGAGGACGAAATCATCAGCGTATTGGGATACATACACACTCACAATTTCTTTGCAAATATCACTAGTAACTATGTTAAATAATATTGGGGACATAGGGTCTCCTTGGGCCAAACCCTTGCATGTCCATCTTGTAATTGAAACATTACTCCCTACTTGTGACACGGCTAAATGTCTCTCTCTTAAGTATCCCCATATATATTTACATATAGAAGCCCCCACCCCCATTTCATCTAGCTTAGATACCACTTTCAATATGTTCACATTAATTATAAGCGTTGTCAATGTCAACAAAACATCCTAGTGTCTTTTGATTATTAGTAAAGCCTATCTGGATTTGTGATACTAGTCGTACAAGATTGTCGAGGCATGATTGTGATCTTCTAAATCCAACTGTATTCTTGGAAAATAGACAATTATTTTCAAAAAACCATTCAAGACGTCTCGTTATAATATTGTGTAAGGTTTTACAAAGACAAGAAATGAGTGAGATAGGTCTCAAAGATGTTATATTGTTTGGATCGCGTCCAGGTTTAGGAACAGGCACTACTTTTACATTCCTCCATTGTCTTGGGACCTCACCTTCCGACAAACATTTGTTAAATAAATCCACTATCAGCTGTTTGCTGGGAAAATTATAAATCATGGAGTAAGAAATATCGTCCACCCCTGGAGCGGTATCCTTCATCTTCAGTACATTAGTGAGTTCCTGTTCCGAAACCTGTGCCTCTAACTGTAAATTAATTGAATTAAAGACAGGGCATAGTGGTAACACATAATCTGGCGTTAATTGTCGTAAGAATTCACTAGCCTTCTCTGCATCCAAACAAGTTCTACTAGTACGATATCCTTTGAGCCATCGCATTTTGTTCCACAACTCACTACTAGATACCATCTCATTCATACTGTCACAGAATTTATGAAAAGATTCTGAACTAGCTTTACGTATTAGTCTCTGTGCTGTAGCAACTTTTTGTTTAAAAAATATAAAATTTGTGGGGGTAGGGTTCTTCCTAAACTGAGCTAATGCTAATCTGCGCTCCGCAACTGCCCTAGACAAATCAGGGGACCAATATGATCTTGGAATAAATTTACTGGTGGGATCTTCACATATCTTAATGTTTGGAATTGATCCTTGAGCTGCAAAATTAATTAAATCTAATAAGTCATCATAAACTTGTTGGGTGTTACCTGTTAAACTAATATTACTTATTTTACTTCTAATTATTTCTTTGTACTTCTGCCAATTACCCTTTTTAAAGTTACGTTTTGATTGTAAAGGGTTATTACATGATAATTCTGTAGTTATAAGAATCATTAAGTGATCACTTCCTAAAGTTTCATGCGTTACATTCCATTTGAACCGGAGTGCAATATCTGATGATGCAAACGTGATGTCAGGCGCACTTTCTTGAAGATTATTTAATACTAACTTAAGTCTAGTGGGTTCTCCAGTATTGAGAGAAACATATTGCCAATCATCAGCGGCATCGTGAATTTGTGAACCCCTACGATCGTTTTTGTATGACCAATTTGTATGATGGCCGTTGAAATCGCCCCCTATAAAAGTTTTATTTGACCATTTAGAAAATAGCATTTTCCAATCTTCATCTGTGGTATAAATATTAGGAGGACAGTACACCGCAACAATATTTTCCAAGAAGTTACAGTTAAATATTTTCATATGGAGAACTTGAATGTTTCGATTACTTAAGCTAAAATTGGATATCTGTGCCCTGATGGAGTTATGTATTACAATTGCAATCCCACCGCATGAATCGTCTCGATCTTGTCTAAAAATACAATATTTACCAATTTTTAAACTGCTGTCTGGTTCTAGCCAGGTCTCAGATATTATGCAAATGTGAATTTTACCTATCAACAAAAAATTCTCCAGGGCTTTAATTTTAGGTCTTAAACTTTGTGAGTTCCACTGCAACAATTTTAAGTTAACAATTTTATCTGTAGGGCCCATCACTTACTAAGTCCGAAAATAAACTCTAAACACTTATTCAAAATTGGCCACTCAGATATACGATCTACTACAACTAATATTAACCATTCAATGCAACACTTAATTACATTATAAAATTTTTCTTTAAAACTCAAACCTTGCATATAAATAATATTTTTTAATCTTCTAATTAACTCGTCAATATGTACCTGCCGGTTGTTGTTTACGTTGTCGCCGACATCGTTATCAGAAACAGCTGGTTGCTCTGGAATGCAGTCCGGTGACTCGCGCTGTCCCCACCTATCCGTTTTACTTGTGCTTTGCGAATGTGTTTGTTTATTTATATTATTATTTGCTTGAGGTGATTTTGGTCGTCTCTGCGTAAACAAAGGTGGGAATTGACTCGGAGTATATTTGTGATTGTTTCCCGTTTCTTCCATTATTAAACCATTAAAGCTGTTGTTGGTGTCAGTGTTCGGCTTATCGGTATCTCTTACCGTTTGAAAGAAAGTTGATGACTTAGGTCGAACGTACATATTGCAGGCTACTTGATATGTGCAGTTGTATTCTGACATGAGCTCCCTCACGCGCTTCTCTCGTGCATATATAGGACAACTCCTATTCAACGCCATGTGGTCACCTCGACAGTTCACGCATTTAAAATTTGTAATTTCACAGTTTATGTGTTCTTCTGTGCACTTAGGACATATCGTTTTTTTAGACGTGCATCTTGCTTTTACGTGACCAAACTTCCAACAGTTCGAACATTGCGTTACAGGGAAAACATAAGGCTCAACTTTGGCACGTAAACAGTCCACATATATAAATGCTGGTAGGTGTGAACCTCTGAAGCCCACCTTAGCTACTTCACTAGGTACCCAGCTGCCTCCCTCATCTCGTCTTTGTAGTCGTTTTAGGTTTACAATTGGAATATCATTAGTACACTTGATCGTATTTAATGCCTCCTCGTCAGACAGCTCGAGGTCCACATTCCGTATAATTCCGTAAGAAATGTTTACGTCCATTGCACTATAAACCTTCCAATCTTTGTTTTGAAATTCTTGACAGTTCAACAACTTAACCGCACATTCCTCAGTTGAACACTCAATTTTTAACTTATATGGGTTAATATACTTTATGTTGTTTATATCAGTCAAACCCACGCCGTTAAACAATTTTGCGATAGCAAACTGTTTCGGTAGTTTCTCTTTGCTCCAAATAAATACCTCTTTCTTGATTTGTTTCTGTTTCTTTCCTCTATTATTCTCAACTTTAGTCCAGCTTTGTGCGTCCTCATCTCTTTCTCGTTTTGTCGGTTTATCGATTACTACATCTTCTTCCATAGTTTGTACTTCACAGCAGTTTAGGTCATTAATATTATCTAAAGAACCACTTTTATTTTCTTCGTCTTCTATTTGTGCCATCCATCCATCTAACTGCTTTAGTTCCGTTTCCTTCTGATCAAAGTTTATTTTTTCTCGTCCACGATCATCTGTAGCCATTATTAGGTATAATCCTGCATAACCGATGAGCGCGTCAATATAATTTGTTAATTCTACACCGTAATCGATAGTCGCGTGCGTGCGATCTACACGAGTGCCGTGACAGAACTGATCCAATAAGGGTTCTGTTTTTCCCTTTGATTTACAGAATCCTAAAAGCACACAATCTGCCTAGCCTTTTCCTAACTATGCTGGGGTCCCCGTCCAGTCTAACAAAGGGCATCAATTGCTAACAAAATCCGATACAAATGAGAAAATAGGCAATATTATTAGACACATTTACGTAGAATTAGGGCAGCTAGAAATAAAATAAAGAAGGATCCCAGTTATGGACAACTTGTTTAAAAGAACGATGAACACATTTCTTTACGATCGCTCGTCCACGTGTGTTGGCAAGCGACGACTTCATATAAATACGTATAAATAGCTGTTCCTATAAATACAACATGTGTGCGATAGCCCACGCTTCAGCGATGAGGTGCATTCTAGTAGAAAGTAAATGTTTTCTACTGAACACAGCTGAACAGCTATTGGTATACACGGGGACATGTCAGTTCCAGATTCTATGGTTTTTTTCTCAGATTGGAAATCATCAAATGACTCATTCCGCCGGGCAGACCATCAGACTTGTACTGGAAATGTCCATGTTCCGATACCGTGGTTTCCTTACTAATATTATAAAAGTGAAAGTGAGGTTGTTTGTTTGTTTGTTACGTCTGCACGCCTACATGGCTAAACCGATTTTGATGAATTTTGGTAAAAAGATAATTGAGAAGAAGACGGACATAGGCTGACTTTTGTTTAAAAAAGTGAAAAATGAGGGAAAAAGAGTGAAGAAAAGGGAAAACTTAGCATTGCTATTACAATACATAAGGCGCTAGAGCAAAAACTACAAGTAGCAGGTACCTGCAAATCAGGAAAGGGGAACTGTGCTACCCCGAATTAAACGCGAGCGAAGCCGCGGGTAAAAGCTAGTCTTTTATAAATGATCCCTAAGCCCAGGCAAGCGTAGGCCTTGATAGGCTCGTCTGATTTGCTGGACTCGCGCATGGAACACGACCGCACCGTTGACGTGGCCTGTCATCACTGACGAATGCTGAGCTACCTATTACTTACCGTCACACACAGGCCCACGCCTTCAATCCAGGAATCTTTTGCCCGTGGCTTCCGTCGCGTTTAATTCTGGGTAACACAGTTCCCCTTTCCTGATTTGCAGGTACCTGCTACCTGCAGTTGTTGCCATTGCGCTTTATTGGTTTGTAATAGCAAAGCTAATTTTTCCGTTTTCTTCCCTCTTTCTCCTTCATATCCCACTTTTTTATTTTTCTATCTATTCATCAAAATCGGTTTAGCCATTAAGACGTGAAGAGGTAACAAACAAATTTACTTTCGCTTTTATAATATTAGTAAAGATTCTAGCTTATACAGTTTTTGATGACTTAGTTAATGAAGACACTCGTTTTTTTTTTAATTGTTATTAAAATGTCAGCCGAGGCCATCTTTTTTGGTATCTACTTGGCTGATTTTTATAAACCTTGTTACACATCAGTGTACAACAACCTTTCTATCGCTGCATATCAATTTGTTATCGTTGTATGAGGCTTATCTTTATCGATACGTTCTATGATATGCAGACGGACGGGCTTAACATTATGTAGGATGTTATTGAATTTCGAATTAGAACGATGAAATTTAAATTTTGGCGGGATCCGTTCACTTGGTATGGATGTGCGACAAAGACGCCATTGCAATCGAGACCTTCCATCGCTCCATAAGTCTTCAATAAGTCTCCTACACTATTTTAATAATAGTGTTGTAGTAAATATACCTACTTATTCATAGTAATTACTCATAAAAACACTTTTCATTTTATTCTTTAACTAGCTTTTGCCCGCGACTTCGTACGCGTGAATTAATAGTTCCCGTTCCCGGGGGATTTCCGGAATGAAAACTATCCTATGTCCTTTCTCGGGTCCCAGACTATATCTGTACCAAATTTCATTAAAATCGGTTCAGTGGTTTATGTGTAAAGAAGAGACAGACAGAGTTACTTTCGCATTTATAATATTAGTTTTATTTTATTTTATAGATTTATAATATTAGTTTAGACTAGCTTTTGCCCGCGGCTTCGCTCGCGTTAAATTCGGGGTATCACAGTTCCCCTTTCCCGATTTGCGCCTTATTTATTGTAATAACAAAGCTAAGTTTTCCCTTTTCTTCCCTCTTTGTCTCTCATTTCCCAACTGTCTCTGTACCAAAATTCATCAAAATCGGTTTAGCCATTTAGGCGTGAAGACGTAAAAAACAAACAAACAAACTCACTTTCGCTTGTATAATGTTACTAGCTGTTCCCCACGGTTTCACCCGCGCTGCTCAGCACCTGTTGGTCGTAGCGTGATGTTATATAGCCTATAGCCTTCCTCAAGAAATGGACTATCCAACACTAAAAGAATTTTCGAATTCCAACCAGTAGTCCCTGAGATTAGCGCGTTCAAATAAACAAACAAACAAACTCTTCAGCTTTATAATATTAGTATAGATAGTTAGTTCTTTCTCCATTTAAAAACGTTTGGTTTTAAAATTCACGATAGTCAAATGTTTTTTTAAATAACTTTATAGATTGATTGATACTTACATACTTGTTCGAAAGACTTTATTGCACAATAATTTAACATCATCTGTTTCTCTGAAAAATACCTCAACATGAGTAGGTAGTTGTCCGATTCAAATTAGGTTCCTTTGTTGTTTTTTGTAAAGATGCAATTGGTACCTACTGCTATTCATCTGGAAAGGGTGTCCATGGAGTTTCTTGCCCATTCTTCTCCATAGAGATCTACACTTTGGAATGGGCAACTACAGTACTTTCACAGTTATTATGCCTTGTGACTGGGACTGTAGCTTCATTTTTATTGTTGTCAATGTTTTGACAGTTCAAAAGTGCCTGTAACTGGCCTACTTGAAATAAATGATTTGGATTTGATTTTGCATCCAGTGAGAATTTCAACGAATGATCACCTTTTTGTTTAAAAATCGTATAGGTTTTTTTTAAAATAAAAAATACGTGCCCCACAGCTGGGCAAAGGCCTCTTCTCAAACAGAAGGCACGAGTATTGATCAAAAATTCTCCACGTTTGCCCAAGACAGGTTGCCCATTTCAGTTTTCTATTACCTAATTTTAAATTCAGGTTTTCTCACGATGTTTTCCTTCACCGAAGTCCTAGATAAACTTTGTGAAAGTAATATGTAGATACTTACAAAAAGTTTATGTTTAGAATCTAAATGGTCACATTGATACTTGCCTGGATTTGAACCTATAACCATGAGAGGAGCGCCCTTCAACTCAAAGCCATCACCAATTTACGACTCATCTATTTATATATTATATTATATATTTATATATAATATTATAAAGCTGAAGAGTTTGTTTGTTTGAACGCGCTAATCTCAGGGACTGCTGGTTGGAATTGGAAAATTCTTTTAGTGTTGGATAGTCCATTTCTTGAGGAAGGCTATATACAACATCACGCTACGACCAACAGGGGCTGCGCAGCGTGGGTGAAACCGCGTGGAACAGCTAGTTAAAGATAACTTTGATTAAATGACTGTTGAGAATCGTGCTCTTTTGTTTTAATTTTATTTATACTGCAATGGTTTTAGACCTTATAGTTAATCATTGCGGTTTAGTTTAAATATTCAGTCATGTTCGGAGAACAGAGGCATTATACTATGACTATTCTTTATTTTTGGGTTGGTTGGTGCTTCTGTCAATATTTAAAAAGTTCTTCATTAGTGATCGATGAATGAAGGAGGAGCTCGTGGCTAAATAATAGCAGCCGCTCAGTTCGATCTTAAGGTTAAGCCGCGCTTGCCTAGGTTGGTCTGTGGATGGGTGACCACCCGTTACATACCAAGTTTCCTCCGTGCCTCGGAGAGCACGTTAAGCTGTTGGTCCAGGCTGTCATTTGTAGATCTTTGACAGTCGTTACAGTAGTCAGTGTCCCGAAAGTCTGACAACCAGTCTTACCAAGGGGTATCGTATTACCCAGTACTAACTGGGTTATGGAGGTCAGATAGGCAGTCGCTCCAAGTAAAATACTGGTATTCAGCTGCATCCGGTAAGACTGGAAGCCGACCCCAACATAGTTGGGAAAAGAACAGATAATGATTAGTGATCGATGAATAGTTGGCATATTGAATACTAATTGCGCCCCTTGGTTTCAACCGCGTGGACCGCGAAGATCGCTTGAATGTTTTTTTTTCACAGTAGGTATAATTACTCAGTGTTTTCTTTACAGTAGTTTATTTATAAGCTAGTACATTTATCTGAAAAGTTACTACGTGGTAAACATCACGTCATTGTCAGAATGACCTTTGAAAATCTTTCAAGTTTCAGCGGGAGCCAGTAGGCTTATTTTGTATATAGCGCCATCTGTAGTGCAATAGCGGTATCAATGGCGTTGTTAACTTTTAAGTAGTTATTAAACAAATCGATAGATGTCTCTTGTATAAACTTTTAACGAAAATGGTATTAAGTACCTATTTTTAGAAATTTATTAAACAGAATAATTGTTTTTAATTTCTACTTTTCACGGCATGATTGATGAATTTGTTAAAACAGGTGTCAGATTATTAAAAATATAACCATAGTCACTTCAACTTGTTCTGACGTGAAAGAACATTAATTCGATGTCAATTGACGACATCGTAAAATAAAACCCGATTTTAGTCACAAAACATTAGAAATCAACGAGAATTAACCCAAAAAACATTAAACTTCATAAAAATAGAGTTTTGCAAAAACGACCTTGGCCAAGGCCGCGTCCTTGCTCGAAGGTCGCTTGGCCTTGCTTAGAAGGTCGCCCTTGGCAGGATATCGGCATTGAACTTGCGTTGAAAACCTTGACTAGAAGGTCAGTGACGCTTCTGCGAACGGTTTTAGCACATTCATACGTATTGATAACATGTTTCCGATGACGATGATGATGACGTAGGTTTGAAGAAATGTATTGACCCTATTGTTATAATGAATTCTATCTTAAACGTCGTTATGGTTGAATTTTAATTGAGACCTGTATTAGGCGCGTTTTGTAAGCGTAATACTCATACAGGTTACATTATTTTTCTTCCTTTAAGATTAGGAACTAGAGATATCTCATGCTAGCTCCTATTGTGCTATGTCCAGATAAAATTCGGTATTTGAAATTTAACTATGTTGACACCACTCCTAAATTCCCAAAAAAGAATGCCAGAACAAGAAAACTGCAACTCAAAGCTTACCACCTGATTCGGTAGATGGCGCTATAATAAAAAGTCACTATTAGATATTATTTGAACGAAATGCGGGAATAACAGCTCAACTCTAAACGAAGCGGATAAAAGAAGGTGTGTCCATATTTATAAACTACTAGCTTTTCTCGCGGCTTCGCTCGCGTTAAATTCAGGGTAACATAGTTCCACTTGCGCCTTATTGATTTGTAATAGCAACGCAACGCAAGTCTTCCCTTTTCTTCCCTCTTTCTTCCTCACATCCCACTTTTTTGTTAACCCTTATTCAAATAAAGGTATATATATTACCACATTGTGTTTTTTTAAATAATGCACTCTAACTTTTAATACGGTAACACTAAAGGTATAAATATCACATATTTGTAATCTATAATAATTTGTTTATCTATTTTTTTTTATTTGACAACCTGTCAACATCATTTGTCACTGCAAAGTAATGTCAAAGTTGACTCAACGGTCTTGTTGTGAAAAAAGTCGAGTTTTTGGCGGGTGTTTTCGGAAATTTTAAAAGTTTGTTCAAGAAAAAATCTGGTAAGTACTTTTTCGACGCAAATTCCAAAACTATAACATATTTTGACTAATCTCACGTGTTAGCAGCATTTGCAATTGACTTATTCATATAATTTAGATGTTTCAAATATGTGGTAAATATCTTACCCTTGTCCGATCCCACTTTGAAAAATATCAGATCATCTATATAAAAATCGGTTGTCTTTTTGTATATTTTTTTTGGACTGCATAAAGCTAAATAAATATTTTGAGACGTTCATATAAAGTTCTTACGTAACGTGTCAATTAATACTTTGTTTATTTCAGTTATTCAATATGTCAAAGAAAATAAATTTAAATGAAAAAAGTAGACTTCAAAAAGTTGTTGCTAATAAAAAAATATTAAAAAAATAAAATGTTTCATTTCCAAAATATAAAATAAATATTATAAGTAGAACCAAGAGGAAGTCACTAGTCAAGAAACGAAAATTAAACCGTAACGGACAATGGTAACAATTTTACCACCAACATCAAAAATTTTGTAGTCATGAACGGATAATGGTAAATTATTTACCACCAAAAAAACTACCCCATCCCCTATTCTTTTTTAAATTTTGATTTAAAATATGAAATCAGTGACCCTCAATTACCTAAAATACAATGCAATCTTAAAAAAAAAAATGCATACCGGCTCGCGTTTGTTTAAGGGTTAAAATATATAGTCTAGTAAATGTATATTGCCTATGTCCGTCTCTTGGGTTCCAACTATTTCTGTACCAAAATTCATCAATATCGGTTTAGCTATTAAAGCGTGAAGTGAAGAGGTAACAAACAAACTCACTTTCCCATTTATAATATTAGTAAGGACTAGCTGTGCCCAGCAGTTTCACATTGCATTCATGTTCCTTCCATTGCCCTTTACATTCCGGGGCCGCGGTATCTGTTTCTCCGAACCCTTCACCCCGGCAGGCAGAGGCTCTGGCAAACCCCTCTGCTTTGCTGACATCTCTTTGAGGTGCGCGTGGAACACACGGCCTGTCGTATATTAAAAATATTAATATAGAAAACATCAAATGTTGACCATATTCGTTCATTAACAATCGAAATACTTAGAATTATTATAAAAGCGAAAGTGAGTTTGTTTTTTTTTGTTCACGCTTACATGGCTACACGGATTTTAATAAATTTTGGTACAGAGATAGTTGGGATCCTGGAGTCAGACATTGGCTATATTAAATAAGGGTTCCTAGTTGACTACGGAACCCTAAAAAAGGCATAAGCATTTTTTTTAAGAAAAGGGAATACTTAGCTTTGTTATTACAATAAATAAGGCGCAAGGGCAAAAACTACAGGTATCAGGTACCTGCTAATCTTGAAAGGGGGAGCTGTACTACCCCGAATTTAACGCGAGCAAAGCCGTGGGAAAAATCTTAATATTACTAAGGCTCCGCTATCCGTCCGTCTGTCACCAGGCTGTATCTCACGAACCGTGGTAGTTAGACAGTTGATGTTTTCACGGAATGCTGATGTATTTAGTTGCCGCTATAACATCAAGTAATAAAATAATTTTATTATTCAAGGGGGCTACCATTCAACAAACATGATTTTTGTGCTGTTTTTATGGAAATAAACTCGCACTTAGTCGGTTTTTGAGATTGAAATAAAACTTTTTTTTCTCATAAATTTCATTTTAATTATGTAACAAAAATGTCGATATGTTTTCAATACGATGACTAACAATGTGGTAACTATCCGTAATCATGGTACAATATTCTTAATTACTAAAACTTATTATCTTTTTTATTTGATTTATCTATACAGCTAACATCATCTAAATAGGTAACTTATAAGTACTTATTGTCATGAATATATTATTGGAGGGCATGGTAGTGTAGCCCGCCAAGTTGAGCTAACAAAATAATTTTATCAAAAAAGACCCTGATTTATTGATGATGGTAAAAATAAATAGGAGAAGAGTATTTGATGTGGTTCTTTTAAAACAAAATTCTTTTGAAAGTAGTTTTGGTACAATGTGAATAAGCGTGTTTAAAGGATGTGTTAGTACCTATTTTGATCATGTATGCCTAACTGCTAGGCAATTATAGGCTGGTTTTATTGTTGCGTTATACTTAAAATAACATAGGAAAATAATATAAACGAAAAAAAACTATTTGCAAATACGAAATAATATAAAAATGATTTGTTCTGATAAAATTAAATAAATCATAATTCAATAATATCTTTAAAATATCTACATAGGTTTTATCTACATAGGGTTACGGTAGTGCACCGTTACGTTCTAACATCGTTATTATAACATTAAATTAAATTAATTAATTAATTCGTTTTTATGATATAAAAGTCTTCTAAATAAAAGTAACAACATGAGTCCTGACAAACAAAAAAGGCGATGGGCCGACCACGTTCAACAATTATTCAGCGTTTTTTTTTCTCGCACACGAAAAGTGGTAAATTGTCGACCAGAAAGTTTAGCATTTCATGAAAGATTAAAAGTCACAAAAACCTATAGGATGAAACGATAAACGTGGCGATGCCAGATAATATCAACATAGAATGAATGAAATACATGAATGTTTAGCAGCGAAAGTCTTTCAACTGATTGTTTATTCACCATGGTTGGAAATATTCAAAATGTCGTATTTTGACTATTAGATTCACCAACTTCGGCTTAGCACCGAAAGTTCAGCACTAGGCTTTTATTCAGCACTACGTTATCTCATCCACTAAAAGACTTCCTTTCTAAACCCGAAACCAAACTGGTCACATTTGACCCTTAAGATCTTAGCGAGCTGTGGTGGTCCGCAGTAGAACACGGTCACTTTGCCTTTATTTTGCTCTTGCAGCTGTTTGAACACTTTGTCCCAGTTCGGACGACCTGCATTTGTTCTGGTCTTCAGACCGGTTATGAGGTCACGTTTTTCCTGAAACCAAGTAAAAATTTTGGATAAAAAGCTATTATAAGAGTAGCGTCTTAGCGAATCATTACTTCACGTTAACTTGGGATAGAAATGCTAGAAATTTTGATTCTTACTAATGCATAGTAATATGCCACCGTATTGATGATAATGCAAGACGGGTCTCAATAAACTCATTGACAGAATTTTTTTAACATTAAGTTTGGTATTTATTTAGAAACAATAGTCCGGGCAAAATATCTGGCGATGTTAACCAACGTCACCAGATAACTCGCCTCTGCGAAAACTGTCAGTAGAGTCGGTCGTAGACTTGGGTTTGCGTACACACTTGTGCACTTTTATATGTCCCGCGTATGATGGCTAGCCTCCACTGAGATTCGCCGCCATAGCCGTAATTTAATTTGGAATGCTACTACTACTATTATTTGAAATTCAAAGAATAGAACTCACCTTTTCATGCAGCAAATCCAACGCCAGCTGCAAGCCAACCGCTTTCATATCTGACTTCTGCAACGCACTAGTGATGTACATGTGCATGTCCAGAAACCGGTCGAAAGATCCTCCCAACTCAGCTTGTTCGATCTCCAGCTGGGATAAAAGCGACACAAACCACTCAAACGAACGCTGCTCGCGGTTTATCCAAAAGAAGTCCACCTGGAAATTAAAGTGGCAAAGTTAAAAGGTTTGAACTATCACCTGCTCACGAGCAACATGCTCACTTGAGCATGTTGCTCGTGACTTACTTATCACTTGATAAGTAGGTCACATCAACTGCAGGTATAGCTAGTAAAAAAAATACCTAAGACCATGTTCACATGTCCCAATTGAGATCATGTACAGGTGCTACAAACATAATATAGGCAGACCCCACAGACATTTATATTTAATTTTTTATGTAAGAATATAGGGTGAGTTCATTTCCATAAAGCAGATATAAATCAGCGTTTGTGGTTCTGTTGAAAAACTAACGGGAATATTCAATATTCCGATCAAATTTAAAACCAATTCTCATTTCAATTAAGGTCGGTGCAACACATTTTCTTATTTTATTCATCTCTGCCAGAAGTCACGGCAGAATTGACTCCATTTTCTTTCATATCATTCCTCACACAATCAATCAATCTTTTCTTTGGCTTTAATTCTACTGGCTCTAACTTTAGGTAAACATCAGTTTTTTGATAGAACGATTAAAATCTTTCCAAGAGGTTTTTTAAGTTATCACTTGTACGTATTATTATGTTTGTTATACATATAATAAAGAGTCACCTTCTTCAAGTTCATGTTATGTCGCGGCATGTCGTCGGCCCAGGTGTGTCCGCACTTGGGGCAGTCCTGTCGCGCGCTCCAGTAGCGGTACATGACCGCCTGCAGGATGGACGCGAAGGGCGTGACGCCGATACCGGCCGCCACCAGCGCCGCGTGCTGCGCCAGGAATATGTGCGACGACGCCGCGCCGTACGGACCGTCCAGGTAGATCTGATGTCATACACACACTTTTTATTATACAACCTTAGCATGCAATCTGACATGAACCTCTATGTATTGATCGCACCACATTGAGTTAAAGGTACTTTACAGTTGACCAATGCATGCACCAGCGAGCAAAAGTTAGTAGTTTTTTTTTTGTATTATCTCATCCATGCTGGCATAAAAATCAAAGACATTTTAAAAAATAAGGAATAACGAGCGCGCGTAGTAACATTTCTAAGGTTAACCATTTATTTTGTATACAATCCTCAATCGTTGCTCAAACTGAGTCTAAAAATCTGACAGAGATATACGATT
Source organism: Ochropleura leucogaster (assembly GCA_958449745.1). NCBI lineage: Eukaryota > Metazoa > Arthropoda > Insecta > Lepidoptera > Noctuidae > Ochropleura > Ochropleura leucogaster. The sequence goes on from OY288224.1 coordinate 15,052,047, forward strand.
TATATACCTCCAACGGTTTTCCAATAGGATAGTTACACTCGAAGTCGTCCGTAGCCTCTGAGCCGTCGTTTTCAATCTCCATGATCTTCTCAGGAACAGACTCCACGTCTCTGTCTGGTGACAGACTCTTTGATAACCGACGACGCGCTGTAAAAAAATTATTGAAGAAATCATCATCGACTTAGCAGATGCACCGCGTTTCTGCTTTAAATACTAAATCAAATCATTTATTTCAATTAGACCATTATAGGCACCTTTGAATGTCAAGAAACAAAATGAATCTACAGTCCCGGTCACAAAGCATAATAACTTCTGAAAGTGCTGTAGTAGTTGCCCATTCCAAAGCGTTGATCTCTATGGAGAAGAAAGGGAAAGAAACTCCATGGACACTCTTTTAAATTATAATATTTTTACAAAATCGATTATAATATTTTTACAAAATCGGATTATACTTAACCCATAATGAGCAAAATGAAACATAGACTGTTACTCCCTGAAAATTGCATTTCCCAACATGGATAAAACTCTTGTTAATATTGCCAAGTTGAAAAATTAACCCAATATTAACCATTTAAGATATACTTAAGAACTTTCAAATATGAATCCAAGAATCTATTGAAACAAAAGATTATTCCTTGTTTACGGTCCGCAATCTGACCAGCACTTTCAACGCTTGGTACAAAGTTATTCACAGTAGAAGTCAGAAAGGCAGGCGGTCCATGTATTGAACAATACTGGTCAGCTACACTAAAAGCCGGCCCTAACGTAATTAGTACAAATCTAAGCAGTTGATGACTTACCAAGAGTCAGTATACTATCATTGCTCCTCCTCCTATCATCGAAACTGGGTGTCTTGAAGGCGATGATGGTCGGCTTAGTTCGCATGTACCGGAAACTGTGGGCCAGGGACTTGTTCTTTGTGATCTTGCAGGCAAGGCCGAACGTCTTGCGCGCTGACTGCATCGAGTTCTCGTCTAGTTGTCTCTCCGATTCGGAGCGCATATAGTCGCGGAGACTAGAAAAATTGAATAAAGAGTGATGTGAGAATGATACAGATGCACAGATATGCTGTGTCTCTGGCGTTGTAATGCAATTTGCTGCAAACGAAAAGCGCTTGAGTCACCAGAGAGAGGTAAGTGATTTCCTCGTGGCTAAGCAGGAAGAAAATGGCAGGTTGAAAGTAGCATCGCATATTTAACACGATTCAAATATTTCTCTAGGGGTTTTTTTTTAAATGCAACACCACAACTTTAATCAACCCTCTTAAATGAATAGAAGAGTTTACCTCTTCCGATTGTGTATATTTCAAACCATATTCCACTGGCACATTTTTTATTCCGTCATGTGCCATGTCCCATACGACAGCGTTCCAAGCCAAGTTCAAAGCCTTCGACAAAATTATTACTCACGCTATCAACCGCTGTCGTTTCTTGACGTTAACCTGCACGTCAGGCATGGAGCGCGACTTCTCCAGCGTCCGCGCTGGAGCGAGTAGGAGGGACGGGTGAAACGATGTCTTTGTGGGTGATTTTGGTGCTGAAATAGAAAAGACTGATTTTTAACCGACTTCTAACAGAGGAGGTTATGCATTCGGCATTTTTTTAACTATAATCAACACATACCCTCACTCGATTTACCATCTTCATTACTATCATCTCCGATATACGCGTCATTGGAATAACACATAGGAGAAAAGTCGACAGAGCGCTTCTTGGCGCTGACGGTGGAATTTTTGAGACTCTTCTTACTCTGACTTGATATAGACCGCGCCAGTTTCCTGAAAAAGAATATTAAATCTTAATTTCATTTAAAAAGTTGTGTAGGAAGTGAATATTTTGGAAAGATTTTTAAACTACAATATTTGGTGAGTCATTCTGTAAGTCTTCAGTTGTCCAAGCACATAGTATCCATGATGAAGTATGGATGTATGGGTTTGGGTTAAATTTATCTATAGGAAATAATAGCCCGGAGTTATACTTTCTCGGTATGATACCCCCGCGTTTCGTCCTGCTGATCCTGACTTGCTGTCTTCTCTCGTGTCGAACACTCAGAGAATAGAGAGTGCAGATGCACTTGTCGGATGTGTCTGCGCACATACTTGTGCACTATATTATCTCCTGTGCCGATGGCCAATCTCCGCTGAGATTGGCCGCTCTGACTGAATATGTGCTATATCCACGAGGGTTGTAGACGTTTCGAATTGTGTTGAACGTCAGCTTTTATTCTAGTTAGCCCATACTGTCCGAGAAGATTATATACATCATGCCTTGCGATCTAACTGGGAAGTGGATCAAATTTTTCTTCAAAGATTTGTTTAAACTGTTAGTTCAAATTAAGGGAAGCTAAAACGCGTGGTAAAAAAAGGATATTCTTACTCGTGTCCGTTGTCAATAGCGGGCAGGTCCTCCCCGTGCAGGCGCGCCTGCTCGCGCTCGAAGTACGAGTACAAGCGGTTGGTCCACTGGCCCACGCCGCGGATGTGCAGCCAGATGTAGTCTGGACGACAAACAATTTAAAGCTTTGTAATTTGGGGCTTAAAAGAATTAGGTGCTTTTGGTGTTTTTTTTTCAAGTGTTTTTCATTTGCCTATAGCATTTTTTATATCGTGGGCGCCTTTACAAGCATTTAAACTCACACACGTAAGCCAGAACACCTACCTGTAAGCCATAAAAATATTTGGTCCATGTGGAAATCGAACTCTCGATCACAGCAGCTAATCCCTCAAGCATTGCGCCAACCACGCCATCCAATTACAAAGCCGTCAGTACCAGTAACCATCAGTAAGATAAAGTCTGAGGATTTACCAAGTGCAAAGTATGAAACTTGAGTTCCTGAGAAAAAGGGTTCTGACGGACAGACAGACGGACAATGCAGTAATCTTATAAGGGCTCTTTTAATTAACACTTAATATATCGAGAGACGCATTAACCTTCCTGTTCCGGCGCACTGCTGATAGTAAAAGGATGCCACTCGTACGTGGCGATAGCCGGGATGTTCACGAACACGTAGTCCCCCGCGTGGAAGTGGAACAGCGGCGGGCGCTTCACCACCAAGTGCGTCACGCGCGACGGCAGCAGGATGCCCGACGAGATGTACGTCTTGCCGCGCTCCGACCTGGGAATAAGTGAACATGTTAAGTGTTTGTATATAAACGGGCCTGTATGAACTGGGGCAATCCCATAAATACCTGACCTAACCAAAACTAAATAAATCGTTTTTTGTTTCCCCTTTAAACTTAATGTACATTTTGAAAACATCGACATATTTTATGTCAACATATATATATTATTATAGAAATATAAACTCTTTTATAATAAAAATAACTCAGTTTTGAAATTGGACGCACAGAAGTTTATCAAATGAAAGTCTTGTACCACGTAACGGTAACCAGTTTTCTCTATGTTACAAAATTAGATTACTTACATATTTAACAATTTTTTGGCAGACTTGGCTGAACACACTGCGATAAACCGATACTTCACAACACAAACTAGCCGACCCCAACATAGCGGTCACTTGAACTTGCTCACCTCATCCACGCCAGTCTCATGATCCTCTCCGACAGGTACACAGTCCCCGGCACCACGAACCACTTCCAGAAGTTGGGCGCGTGCATCAGTAGGAGCAACCAGAAGGGAACGTACAAGAGATGGGTCCAGTAGAATATCTGGAAATATACATTTAGATGTATAAAAGGAATCTTAATTCATATTTCAATACACTTCCTCTAAATCTGTCACTCTTACGATAAGGTTCAACATGCAATGTATTTCACACGCATGTTTTTGGAGTTTATTGGAGTTTACTCCTTAAGAATCGATTTTCATAATTATATAAGGCGCCCGGTATGAGAAAAATCCGAGGGGTAAAACCTACTAAAGTAACGAAAATGTGTCACGTTTTTGGTGCGCACCTTTAGTGCGCAACTTTCTAATTTGGCTGTGAGTGTATTTAGACATACATATGGTATGCTGTATAGGTGACTATACCTATATACTATATGTTATTGGGCTTGTTTGTTTCTATCAGTGTCGATGTATTTATATTACTATTTTTTTTTCATTAATTTGTGAATTTACCCTTTCATATGATATTAATCTTTTTTCAGTTGAATAAGCTCTTTTTGGTTAGATACTCGTACTTAAGGAGTAAACTCCAGTCGTGCGTCGGAGCTGACACACACACTTTTTCTGATTTCATCACTCCGAAGTATTTTGAAAAAGTCATTTGATACACGTGAGAATTTGTCACTGCTGTTCTCGGTTCTATAACACCCTCACCTCGCGGCTTGTGCGTTAAATCCGCCTCGGCCGCAATGCTATAGTTTTCTCACTAAAATGTTTTAGGATAATTGGGAAAATGGGTAAGAAATCCAAATGGATTAATATTTACTTATAGAAAAAATATGAACACACACACTACGCCTGTATCGCGGAAAGGATTGGACAGAAGAGAAGCAGGCGAGCAACATACTTACATAAGCCCTACTGAAATCGCAGAAAGCAAAACACAGAAAACGACGGACAAGACGAAATTACAGGCGACATTTTAATAGTTCCGTTTATTGACTACGGAACCTCACAAATATTTATCGATTAGAGCTGAAACCAAACAACTCACCTGGAAGAAGTTAGGTAGCTAATTAACAAAGAAAGAAAACCATTAAAATTACATTCATCGTATATTGGACCGGGGTTGCGGATTGTTCGAAAGAGACACCACGGCCCCCGAACGTAAAGAGCAATCGAAGAGAGAGACTTTTAGTCAGTTTAAGTCTGACCCCCCCCCCCGTGAAGTGAGTGAGTTATTTGATGATATTCCATTCGCAAAAAAACTAAAATCGTATAATAGAAATATTTAGGTACATAGTATAAAATTAAGTCTGTCTGTCTGTTCTGTTGTCTGTTCGCTTAGATTTTTTAAACTACTGAACGGATTTTAATACTGTCTTCAGCAATAGAAATGAGTGATTCAACTGGAACATTTATATTATGTGTTATATTAGTACCTATCTACTTATATTGCCGTGCGATACTGGAGTGGGTCGCTAGTTAATATTTTGTTTAATTAAACTCTACTCTGCTTTGTTTTGTGCGTTGCAAGTTTTGTGTGGAAGTTTTGTACTCTTATTTACTTTTTTTATATATTTGAAAACTTTTCATTTATTTATTTGATTACTGTTTTATGCTTTTATTTTTCTAAGGGTGCGGTACCCTTAAAAGGAAAAAAAATATAAAAAGCATTTATTTCGATTAGACCATTACAGGGACTTTTGAATGTCAAAAATCTAAAGAATGAAGCTACTAAAAAAACGGGAAACTTATAGGATCATTTTGTGGTTTGTCTGACTTTCTGTCTGTTCAGCCCTTTTATGTCGGGAACGCTTGAAGGTATATTGTAATTAAAACAATATATACTCAAGTCTGTAGCAATTTGTAAAAAAAACAACACGTCACAAGTTTGGTTTCGGAATTAACGGTGCGCGAGTTCGACTCGCACTTGGCTGGATTTTTAAATATTTCTAAATGTTTTCTTTATCAAGAACATTATCCGTACCTCGAAGCTCCCTCCCCTCCTAATAAAAGGCTGGCTGCACACGAACATGACGAGCAGTATGGCGGCGAGCGCGACGCCCGTCGGGTTGGCGCAGCCGCCTACCATGCCGAACTTCGCGGGCTTCTCCGTCAGCAACCACTCCGACAGCGAGTAGTTACCGCTGTTCAGTACTGGGTCATACACCACCACCAGACCTGGGGAAACAAACGAGGTTTTTGTTAACATATTTGTTGATAAAGGTGAAGGGAAAATCATCAAAGGTCTTCCCCCGTTCTGGACGGACCGGGGAATTGTCAGACTTGTAATGACTAAAACCTACTCATGTTTACGTTCCCTGGCTACGGTATCTCTTTCGAACAACCTTTCACTCCGGCAGACGGTGTTCCTGGTAAACCTCTCTGCTTTGCAGACATCTATGACACTAATGCGTCGTCAACACGCCAAGGTGTCTGTTTAGCTCAAATAATAGACCTGGCGTCGAGAAACGGAGTTTTGTAGCCTTCTGGAGATCTATAAAAGCATGGCATAACAGAGCATCACGCTTATACTCCCTGAAGAGTAAGGCAGAGGTATTGGTACCTAAAAGTATTCCCACATTTCGCTAGTTACCCTTTTAAATCCCATGTTTGAAGCCTATTGCCATCAATGGGGTAAAAATCCAGATTCCATGGCTGCTATTGTTCCATGTACAATGTTCTTGATTGAAAAACCCAATAACTGCGTGTCCGAACCACGAATCGAACCCAGGTCCTCATCTTCATCTTATTGAACAACTCATTGTGCTCCCGGAATCGAACCCGGTAGGAATACAATGAAGTGTTTACAAGTTCCCTAAACAAACCCGAAATGCATATTATGTTCTCCTCGTCTTTGCGATCATTATTTTGTTCTAGACCATACCTGGGACCATTCTAGCTACGGAGATAATGGGGGTCAAAGTTACAACTTTATCAGGTTTTTTTTAATATTATATAACGTTACTAGCTGGCGCCCGCGTGATAACGAAAAACAAGTATCTTATGTGTTATTCCAGACCATAATCTACCTCTGTGTCAAATTTCATCAAGATCCGTTCAGTCGTTTTGTCGTGAAAGAGTAACAAACATCCATACATCTATACATCTTCACAAACATTCACTTACTTTAAAACGTTATGTTTCCAAACAATATTTTTTGTGTAGAATTACATAATTTGATGTACGGAATGCATGTTTAACATCTTTTTGAAGTGTTGTTTACACCCCATACCTAAATTTTATTACGGTGAAAAACAGCAACAAGTTACGAATCAGGTTATCAGATATCGAATCGTAATTATAACATGAAGTACATCGCCGAAATAGCTCAGTTGGGAGAGCGTTAGACTGAAGATCTAAAGGTCCCCGGTTCAATCCCGGGTTTCGGCAAGTCACTCTTTTTGAATTTATTGACAACTTACAAAAAAATACGTTGTGAAAGAGTGAGAGAGTTAAGAGCGAGATGATCTTGTCCCCAACTAAGTGTTCCGTACAAACTGGCGAAATGTACGACCAAAATGGTCGTGACTACAATATAGTCTAAGAGGGTTGATTATTTCACAGCTCCATAAGACCACAAACTTGAGTATGTTTAACTAGCTTTTGCCCGCGGCTTCGTTCGCGTTAAATTCGGTATAACACAGTACCTGCTGCCTGCAGTTTATGCTCTAGCGCCTTATTGATTTGTAATAGCAACGCTAAGTTTTCCCTTTTCTTCCTTCTTTCTCCCTCATAAACCCACTTTAAAAAAACGTAGCAAAATTCATCAAAATCGGTTAAGCCATTAAAGCGTGAAGAGTTAACAAACAAAATCACTTTCGCTTTTATAACTGAATACCTTTACGCGTATCCAAGATAGAGGACCTTGACACAAACAGGTGGACATAAAAGTGGTCCTAAAAGGGTTCAGAACTCCTTTTAAGGTCAACCCTAAAAAGAGATACTCACTAAAATTACACAAATGCATGACAGTATGCACCACACTGTAGATGACTATGAGAACTCCGGTCAGCTTATGAAGGTAGATGTGATGGTCGAGCGGCAAGAACGAACTGAACCCGCGCACGCGCAGCTCCGTGACGCAATGACGCAACATCAGCACCAACACCCACGAACATGTGAAGTTTAAACATTGACCTGGAAAGATACAAGCTTGGTTATAAGTACTTGAAAACAATACCTGACAAGGAAGAAACCAGTTCTTTTCATCGTAGTTAAATATCTTTTCTCATATACAATGTCTCCGATCACGAACTAGCGATATTCTATGTACTTAGTTAGTTATATAACAAACATTCTAGTACTCTAACTAATTTATTAATTTTTTAAAAATAAACTACCATTTTTTGTACATTTTATTTTTCGGGTGGGAAATCATCCAATGACTTCCCCCGCTCTGGGCGGAGCGGGGGGCATGTCAGACTTGTGCTGGCTAAAACCCACCCATGTTCCTTCTGTTGCCCTTTACGTTCCGAGGCCGCCGTATCTCTTTCTCCTCGCCCTTCACCCCGACAGGCGGAGGCTCTGGCGCCCCTCTGCTTTGCTGACTCTCTTTGAGGCGCGCGTGAAACACGAACGCGCCGTCGACACGGCCTGTCGTCAATCGACGGACGGACGGTGAACTACCCATTGCTCACCGCCCACAGGCCCGCAACCATTTTTTGTACTTTAATTTTGTTTTCTAAAGTTACGAAAATGTGAGCTCATCATTTCTTAATTTAAACGATAGACAATATTGTTGCCCTTAGAATAAACCTATTTTCGTCTCAGTAAGACCAAAACTTTTTGAGATATGATTATTTTTTGTTCACGCATAGAAAAAATCTCAAAATGGCTACCAAAAAGAGGGGAAGTGAATTAGACCCAAGTGTGTAGCCTAATTATATATTAAAACACTCGTTACATAAGTATCTAGAATACCGCTCGTCCATGACCGGAGACATTGTATATAGATGCTATTATACTTACCACAAGCCCTAGCAAAAATAACAAACACATTAGCATTCATCTTCCGATACTCCACAACCCTCGCGATGAAGAGCCCAGCGTTGACGATGAAGAACAGCGCCAAGTACGTGAGGAACACGTAGTTGTTCCTGAAGTATGGCAGCGACAGCTGGTACGGCTTCAAGCTCGCGAGGCGCTGCCTCAACGACGCAGGCTTCGGGTCCTGCTTGGGAGGCACTAGCCAACGGTCTATGCTGGGGGAAGAACAAACGAAAGATGGTGAGAAATTCCCTACTAATATTATCAAAGTGAATTTGTTTGTTTGGAATAAATGGCTAAACCGATTCTAATGAATTTCGTACAGAGATAGTTGAGACCCTGGAGACCGGTATGAGCTAACATTTTTTTTTAAGTGAGAAATGAGGGAGAAAGGGGAGAGAAAAAATAAACAGTTTTTTCGATTATCATGCGGGTTAAAGTTAGCGTTAGCCCAAAGTAACTATGCCACGCGGACGAAGTTGCGGGCGGAAGCTAGTGAACTAAAATACAGTACAATAGTGTAGTATTGTACTGTATTTTTCTTATACTTTGGTAACTCATCTACCCTCCACGAGATCGTCATTCACACCAAGACGTGGTGTGGTGGATCGAATGATATTCCCTCGTTTTCGCACAATAAAGGCTTTGGAAGTGGAAGTTGGATGCGGACATCAGCCCGTTTTACGCAAACAACAATTATTATAATTTAACTAACAATCTCAGAAGGAACGTTAAACGAACACAGAGTTTTAATTTTAATCTAGTATGTATCTTCAAACGCCACAAACAAAATCTTAGTAAGAGGCTGTTGTGATAAACCAAAGCTTATGTATTATCTGTGGTTCCCACTACGGAGTTTTAGATATTAATTATTATTGTAACTGATATGATTATAGTCTACTGGCTTTTGCCCGCGGCTTCGCTCGCGTTAAATTCGGTAGCGCCTTATTGATTTGTAATAGCAACGCTAAGTTTTCCCGTTTCTTCCCTCTTTCTCCGTCACATCCCACTTTTTTCAAAAAATATATATATTAGCCTATGTCCTTCTCCCGGTTCCCAACTATCTCTGTACCAAAATTCATTGAAATCGGTTTAGCCATTAAAGCGTGAAGAGGTAACAAACAAACAAACTCACTTTCGCTTTTATAATATAAATAAAATAAAATAATAGTAAGGATGGCCGGTATGGATTTAAAACAAAGTTAAATAGTCATTGTGTCCTATTATAATTACATTTGATAGCTTTCAAAATTAAATTAGAAAGAATAACATAGTGTTCAAGTGTGTGAATAGCAATATAGTATTATAAAACTTGACGACACGGTTGGCACAGTGGCTGAGCGATCGACTGCTGTGCTGCGTGTCGCGATTTCGATTCCCAAATATTTGTATGATCTGCAGATAGTTGGATTGGGTCTGGCTGTTTGTGTATGTGAGTTTAAATGTTTGTAAACGCACCCACGATACAGGAGAAATTCCTAGTGTGGGGCAACGTTTTCACTACAACTACCAAAGAAGTTACCTAATAGAGAGGTTCTCCAGCAAGCCGTCGTGGTTCCCGAGCTGTTTCTTGAGCGCCTCGTATGTGATGGCGCCGCGCCGCTCGCAGTCGGCGTCCTCGAACATGGCGGCGGTGAGCAGGCGCAGCTGTTGTTCACTGAACTGCATGCCGTTCTCCTCCATACACGCGCGCATCACGTGCAACAGCTCGCGGTGCTGGATCAGACCGTCGCCTAGGAACAGAGAACAGTTGTGCAATGACTTCACCGGACAGATTGTGGAATATGTTTTGTCCTTGCCTCGTTAGCTTATAGAAGAGATCCTGAGTTCGTTTTCTAAGTAAAACAAAGTGCTATCGGGTTTTTCGATAAGGAATTTCTGAGTAGCAGACACGGAATCTGAATTCATGGTTCATGGCAACAAAATTGCCCACTTCTTTTGATCGAATGGGAAAACATCAAAAAACTTCCCCTGCTCTGGGTGGAGCGCAGGGGAGTGTCCAAATTTTATGGAGTAAAATCTATTCGTGTTCCTCCGGGGCCACGGTATTTCTTTCGAACAAGCCGCAACCTCGGCAGGCAAGCTTGGCCCTTAAGTCATGGTACTTAAAATATAAGTAACAAAATCTCACCATCTAAATCATAAACCTTGAAGAGGAACCGTATCTTGTCCTCAGGCGTCTGTCCGGCGAAGCGGTGCACCGCCGCGATGAACTCCTGCAGCGAGATGGCGCCGGAGTCATCCTCGTCGAAGATCTGGAACACGCGCTCCGTGAAGAAAGGCTGAAAACAGAAAAACCATCTGTTAGTTGTAGTACGTAAAGTTTTTTAGGGTTCCTAACCTCAAAAAGAAAAACTAAACCCTTATAGGATCACTTGAAAGTGCCGCTCTCAGTCTGCCTGTCTATCAAGACCCTGTATCTCCGGAAAACATGAAGATATAGAGTTGAAAATTAACCCATTTAATGAAATCTGTGGCCCCTTTGTGTTGTCAAATAAATCAAGCCTATAAGTCTCTCGCTTGGCCGGTTTTATTGTTTAAGTAATAAGGGTAGTATGGGGTTGTAGTTTGACTGTCGACATACTGTTAAATTCCCCTCTGATAAATAATTTCTTATTGATGGTTTATTATTAACCCAAAAAAGCAGAATAATGATCAAGGGCAAATACTTGCCCTTGGCACCATACCAAGGGCAGCGCATATTACTATACTCTTTGCTCAGCGCACGCTTCTCCCTTCCAACTTCCCGCCATCATGTCATGCTAACTGACAGTTGACTTTGTCTGGTTAAGGAATTAAACCCACTTTATGTCCAGCAGTCGCGCTTGCTACCGCTCTTCCAACGAAGCAATCTAAAAATCTACTTTAACGACCCATTTTTAACGATTCGATTCCCGCACTGAGCAAAGAATGGTATGACCTGCAGATGCTTATTCCGTGTCTGACTGTTTGTGTATGTGAGTTTAAATGTTTGTAAACGCACCCACGATACAGGAGAAATTCCTAGTGTGAGGTTACGTTTTATAAAATAAATAATGTAGAGCTTACATTCTTAGACACGACGATCTTCTGGAACTGTTCCCTAGTGATCTCCTTCTCATCTCCGACGGTTGCTCGGAACAGCTTCTCCAGTCGGTCCACGCTGTGCTTGTCGAAACCCACTCTTGGTCTGGAATAAAGGTTCAGATATTTTGGTTGTAGTTGTTGCCAGGAGACAATAATATGGGATTTTTAAGTTTCGCCAGTGTTGTTTGTTCAGCTACCTTACCATGACGTGTTAAAGCAGAACTTATTCCGCTGAGGGAAAGAGACAGAGCTATACAGGGTGTCTAGCACCATCTCTTTCACTCAGTGGAATAAATTCTGCTTTAAGATGTCATAGTAGGCCTACAGTTGTTAACATTAGCTTAGGTTTAATTTGAATATACAAAATTCTCGTGTCGCGGGGTTTGTTACCAAACTCCTCCGAGGCGGCTGGACCGATGTATTTCTGCCAATCGGGCAACATCTATTTTTCATACCCCTAAGTGACAAGAGTGTATGAAGTGATCTGAGCAGCGAGTGAAACCGCTGGGCACAGCTAGTATTTATACTTATATTTGGTCACATGAGATGCCATTTTTAATTCCCGACGCAAAAAACGATGGGGTGTCATAACTTGGATGTCACGTCTGTCTGTCTGTGGCATAATAACTCCCGAACGGATTAACCGATTTTGATTTCGTTTTTTTAAAAGGTATAGATGTCAGAGCCAAAACTGTTTATCGGTCAAAACTACTTTTCAATAGTTTTTCAGAAAGTCACAAAAAATAACCTCAATTTTTAATTTTCAACATTGATATAAAAAAACATTTACTTGAAAATGTTGTTATTAGTGACTATATGAAAAACGTCTCGTGGTAGTAATTATGAACAAGGCGTTCTAAAACATCTTATATTCTCATTATTTAAGTAGAATAAACGCAATTAATCTTAGAAAGGGTTTTGACTGACACCGATCAAACGTGGCTTTGACCAATTAAAAGCTTTAACTGTAACTTAAAACTTGGCAATCGTAATTGATGAACACTGTTGTTAAAGAAAAATCTGAAGATGATTCTCGTCAAGTTTTTTGCTGCCTTTTCGCGCACTTATGAGAAAAAAGTTCAAGGATAATAGGTACAAGAATTTTAAATACAAAGTAAAATATTACCTGCTACTGGTAACTGTAGAAAGGAACTCCATGATTTGATCAGCAGTCGCATAGCCATCACCATCCGTGTCCACAACCCTTAACAACTTGTTTGTCACCTGAAATGCCAACAAATTGTTAAAGAACGTTTGATAAAAAAGAGGCACATGAACAGCAAACAAAACAACTTTAGTAAAAAACAATTGCAAAATCTACCCACGTTTTATCAGATTTACTTTAAAATTGAAAGCAGTACCCTCTATTGTCTAAAACTAACACATCAAATGCCAATTAGTTACGCTATTGAATAATAGATGGCGCTGTTCAAAAATTATACTTACAACTTTATTTTTTAGGATAAGTTGAAATGTATCCAATGTTATCACACCATTCCCGCATAAGACATATGCTACACTTTCCAATTGCTCAATGAAGTCTATCTGTTTGTCTTCCCTGTAAACAAAGAGTTATTTTAGATTGAAATTTGGTTTTTCTACTCACTGCTAGATGGCGCTGTACGCTCGTAATTTAAAATGCGTGGTAACTACTCATTCGCGTATTGGCACTATTTAAATCCTTTGGCGAAATTAAATAACAAAACAGTGATTATCAAAATATCTTATCTATATATACCAGATAACGTTAATCATTTAACATAGAAAAAGTCCAGCACTAAAATAAAAACTTGCAACTTACGTTAGCCGTTCCTTCAAGTATTCAAGCCAATCATTTTGATCCAAATGATCTATCGAATCTGCGTCAAACAGCCGAAATATGCGCTCTAACAAGTCCTGGAACAATTAAAATCACATTTAACAAATTTATATTAAAACAACAGAGCATCACACAAAATCAAACAAAGAAATCGTTCGAAATTCAAACTCAATTTAAAAATAGAATAAAAATCTTATTTGTCACACAGCACGGGTCTATGAAAATAAAACACCATGAACTGACATAAATCACATTTTTTTTTTCAAGATACTTACGTTCAGACGGGCAACTTAATTGCGCAACTCTTAGCAACACTGAGCAGTTGACTACATTGCCACAATTTAGATTTTATGTAGTACAAAATAACTGCGAAAATCTTTTACGAATGACAAAATGGCGTTGTATTCGGCCTACAAATGTTCACACACTGCCACCACCTCGAAGCAGTTCGTCATGACATTTTAATTCCAATATTTGAACAATTACTACTTATCTGACCAGTTTTTTAAGCCAAAGGTTAAAGGATAAAAACAAAACACAAGCGATCGGCTCACGACTTCGCTTGTGGGTTTCGTAATTTTCATCTTCAACATTTTTCAATCATGCGTTGTTATTAGGGTTCTTTACCCCAAGAGTGAAAGCGAACCGGGGTTGCGGGTTGTTAGACAGATATTCCGCGGCCCCGGAACGTTAAGGGCAATAGAAGGAACATGGGTGGGTTTCAGTCAGTACAAGTCTGTCACTCTCCCTGCGCTCCGATCAGAGCGGTTGGGACCTCTCGAGTCCAGCCTTGGTTCAGTCCATGGTCCGGAGCGAGAGGGAATAGGAGGCAGTCACCTCCTTCTGCGAAGCATTCATGCTGAGGTAGCGGGGAGTTTGAAGGAGAGAACCTCTAACCAACCCAGCCGCCGCAAGAGACGCCCCGGACGTCGGGCGCCGCGACACGACTCTGTAGATGCGGGCCTGTGGACGATAAGCAATGGGTAGTTCACCGTCCGCCCGTCGATTGACAACAGGCCGTGTCGACGCCGCGTTAGTGTTTCATGCGCGCCTCACAGAGATGTCAGCAAAGCAGAGGGGCTTGCCAGAGCCTCCGCCTGCCGGGGTTGTGGGTTGTTGGAAAGCGATACCGCGGCCCCGGAACGTAAAGGGCAATAGAAGGAACATGGGTGGGTCAACATGATGGGACGCAGTACAAGCCTGACACTCCCCCTTTCCCCCCCTCCGTGTCATATTTTTTAGATAAGTAATCTATTACATTCTCTGCACAGAGATATATAGAGAGAGACTGGTTGTATGACCTGCAGTGTGGGTGTAAGGTCAGTGCGTGCATGCGTAGTTTTATGTTCTCTGCATGATTAGTGCATTTTTGAACTATATGTTTAGCTTTTACGTACGCCTGTCCTTATCGGCAAGTGATAATTGACGATACGGTTGGCGCAGTGGCTGAGGGATAGACTGCTGCGCTGCGTGTAGCGGGTCCGATCATCGGACGGAATAAATATTTCCATAACCTACAAATATTAGTTTCGGGTCGGGCTGTTAGTGTATGTGAGTTTAAATGTTTGTAAACGCACCCACGATACAGGAGAAATTCCTAGTGTGGGATCATCATCATCATTTTCCTGCCCTTGTCCTAGTGTGGGATAGTATTGTTAAAAAAAATAATTTATAATAAACGATGATTACAAAACTGTAACAGTTTTGCACTAAAATACGAAAGCCGTTCAGTGATAATTTTAACTCTCGTAAGGCTAGTTTAAAATAATTATTCTGCAAAATTATCGCATCAGTATTCATCAAGTATCTGTCCAGTAGTTCAGGATCTAAAGCATGACAAACAGACAGACAAAAACACTTTCACAAATACTATTGATCAATAGTAATTGCTTATTGGCGATGTAATAATATAGAAAAAAACGGCACCTATACAAACACATAATATTTCTAGTTTTCCTTCATCAAGTCAACAACTTATTCGAGTAGTTTCCAATTAAGATGATTGCAATCGATTTGAATCGATTCGATGTGACGTGCTCGTGTCGAGTACTCGATAAGTTGATTCGATCAAATTATATGAATCGAGTTGTGTGTTTAGATTATGATTAGTGTCAGTCAGTGTAGGTTTGGCAACTAGGTCGGATTCTAGTCCGACCACATTATGGTTATGTTTCCTACTTATTTTAATTTTAAAAGTATCATTACTTATAATACATATAAAAGCGGAAGTGAGTTTGTTTGTTACCTCTTCACGCCTAAATGGCTAAACCGATTTTGGTGAATTTTGGTACAGAGATAGTTGAGACCCTGGAAACGGACAAAGGTTATTTTTATAAAAAAAAAGATTGAGATATGAGGGAGAAAGAGGGAAGAAGAGGGAAAATTTGCATTGCTATTACAATTAATAAGGCACAAGGGCCAAAACTACAGGTAGCAGATACCTGCTAATCAAGAAAGGGGAACTGTGTTACCCTGAATTTTACGCGAGCAAAGCCGCGGGCAAAAGCTAGTAAAGTTATACAACACTTTCACACGCATCTTCGGTTTCTGCCGCGCTCCCGTGGGTAGTAGCGTGATGTTATATATTCTATGATACTCAGGGATTATATAGCTATCTAATAGTAAGTAGAAATTTTAAAATCGGTCTAGTCGTTTTTGAGGTTTTTTAATACATACAAAATTAAAAATCTTTCCTCTTTATAATATTACTAGCTATCGCCCGCGACTTCATGCGCGTGGCATAGTTGCTTTGGGCTAACGCTAACTTTAACCCGCGTGATGATCGAATTTTAATTTTATTTTGCTCTCCCTTTTTTCCCTCTTTTTCCCCCTAATCTCTCACACTTAAAAAAAATAGCCTATATTACAGAGCCTCAACTATTTTTGTACTCATTAAATCATATTCATCACAATCGGTTTGGCCATTTAGGCGTGAAGACGAAACAAACAAACTCACTTTCGCTTTTATAATATTAGTAAGGATTACTGTAGATTCTTCACAAGAAAGTGCCCACAACACAGCCAAGCCCTTACAAACCGACATAGGTGTTATGTCACATTTAATCCTATCACAATCCCTAATAACACTATTAAGGCGTCTCCCGTCATTTCACATCAAGATAAGATAATCTCGAGTCACGCCGCGAGGGGGCGTTGCTATCGACTGTCAGTCCGTGACAACTTGACATTTGACAGCGGTTAAAATTGACAGTAACTCGCTAATTAACGCTTTGGAGTTGTTAATTAAGTTGAAATTAAGTTGTCTGTTGAAACAATGGAAAATAATTATGTTAATTATTACTGTTTTTTTTTAATCAGTTGATAGCTCTATGTATTTAAAATTATTGATCAACTAGCATTTTCTAAATAAATTGCTAAATTCAGGGTAACACAGTTTCCCTTTTCTGATTTTCAGGTAGGTACCTGCTACCTGCTGTTTTTGCCCTTGCGCCTTATTGATTTGTAGTTGCAAAGCTAAGTTTTCCCTTTTCTTCCCTCTTTCTGCCCTCTTTTTCACTTTTATTTAAAAAAAAATATACCCTATGTTCGTCTCCAGGGTTCCAATTGTCTCTGTACCAAAATTCATAAACATCAGTTTAGCCATTTAGGCGTGAAGCGGTAACAAACAAACAAAAAAACTCACTTTTGCTTTTATATTTTACTAGCTTTCGCCCGCGGCTTCGCCCGCGGCTTCGCCCGCGGCTTCGCCCGCGTTAAATTTGGGGTAACACAGTTCCCCTTGCGCCTTATTGATTTGTAATAGCAACGCTAAGTTTTCCCTTCTCTTCCCGCTTTCTCCCTCACATCCCACTTTTTTCAAAAAAATATTAGCCTATGTCCGTCTCCTGGTTCCCAACTATCTCTGTACCAAAATTCATCCAAATCGGTTCAGCCATTAAAGCGTGAAGAGGTAACAAACAAACTCACTTTCGCTTTTATAATATTACTAGCTTTCACCCGCGGCTTCGCCCGCGTTAAATTTGGGGTAACACATTTCTCCTTGCGCCTTATTGATTTGTAATAGCAACGCTAAGTTTTCCCTTTTCTTCCCTCTTTCTCCCTTATATCCCACTTTTTTCCAAAAAATATTAGCCTATGTCCGTCTCCTGGTTTCCAACTACCTCTGTACCAAAATTCATCCAAATCGGTTTAGCCGTTAAAGCGTGAAGAGGTAACAAACAAACAAACAAACTAACAAACAAACTCACTTTCGCTTTTATAATATTAGTAAGGATATATAGTAAGGAAGTAAGGATAAGGATTAGTAAGTAAGTAAGTAAGGATGCTATAAATAATGCTAGTTAAAGAGACCATGCCAGTTTTAAACAAGTAGGCTAGGTAGATGATGACGATTAAGCTCTAATGTACCCCGTGATTTTTGCACCAAACAAAAAGGTTGACTAACAATTTTCGCATACCAGCAATATTTTTGTAAGTATAATCAAGTTAGGGCGTTCAATACATATACTGCTAAGTTGACGGTTTCGTCAACAATCTGTTTACACTGTGTATTAATTCTAAAACGATACAATACCGTGACAAACAGACATCTACACCTGTTAACATGACCTATAATTTACAAGATATACCTGCCTACGTACGACAGGCGTGGTCGTGATGTATCAAGGTGATATGAACACATTATAGCCTTATCAGTACAGTCAGCACATAAATCTTTATTAGTTACAAGGGGTCCCGTATGTGACCGCGTCGTGGTCACGAAGTCTTGGGGTAGGTCGTACAATGTAGTATTTTTAGGGTAACGTACCTTAAAAATAAAATACGGAATCCTTTTTTTGAGGTGGGAATTCATCAAATAACTTCGCTCTGGGTGGAGCGGGGGGGAGTGTCAGACTTGTACTGACTAAAACCCACCCATGTTCCTTCTATTGCCCTTTACGTTCCACAACCCGCAACCCTGGCAGATACGGAACTCTTATTGCATCACTTTGCTTTTCATCTGTCTGTCTGTCAAAATCCTTTATCGCCGGAACGCTCGAAGGTTTCTGAAAACCATATCAACTATGTGGTTCCTTTGTGCTGTGAAAAAATCAACCCTCTGAAGTTTACGCAGTCAAAAGATATGGTTTTTATCGTTTACTCCTTTCTCATTCATATCATTCCTTACACAATCCATCCAACTTTACTTTTGCCTTTCTCCCTCTACATCCATCAACATTCATGTCTTTGTCTTTTAGTCACACGCGCTTCGTCCCTTCTCATAACATGTCCATACCAAAACAAACGACAAACGCACTAAGTACTATTAATACTACAATAAAATACCTCCCCACATTCTTCAACTGAATGAAGCGAAATTTAAATCTTGTATTAAACTCACACTATGTAGGCAAGCATATTATAAGTTGGGGGATTATATTGATGATAAAAATGCTTGGCTCAATGCTAGTCCTGCTCCACAAGCATAGGGGTAAACTCATTGATTAGTATCCGGAGCTATAGTGACAGCTGCAGAAGATTGTAAGACTATCTTTGCAATGTATAGACTTAATTTCCTAGTTTTGTATAACCATGTACGATTATTGACTTGACGATGCCCTGGTGGTTGACAGATTGTCATGCTCACTTAAATGTCTCGATGATGGTGGCGGGCAGCTCACATACGACTTGTTCGTGAACGGCCGCTGACAGTTGGGACTGGTCATATTTCAGCTACCACGATCATTTTTTTTAATTTATTTAGATTTTCAATTTAATTTTGCTTTTTATTTATTTTGGACGCTCTTATTGTGCACGTCTTTCTTCATCGTTCTCACATATTTGTATAATCTCAACATGAATGATGTAAATACGATTTTATAAAAATACTAGCTGTTCCACGCGGTTTCACCCACGCTGCTCAGCACCTGTTGGTCGTAGCGTGATGTTATATAGCCTATAGCCTTCCTCAAGAAATGGACTATCCAACACTAAAAGAATTTTCCAAACCCAACCAGTAGTCCCTGAGATTAGCGCGTTCAAACAAACAAACTCTTCAGCTTTATAATATTATAAGTAATAAGTATAGATTGTAATTTAAAAGAGTGTCCTTGGAGTTTCATGCCCATTCTTCTCCATAGGGATCAACGCTTTGGAATGGGCAACTGCAGTACTTTCACAAGTTATAATGCCTTGTGACCGGGACTGTAGATTCATTTTGTTTCTTGACATTTAAAAGTGCCTGTAATGGTCTAATTGAAATAAATGATTTGTATTTTAAATTACTGAAATCTCGAGGAGTCTGTAGCACTAACATTCGTATTAAACTGTTCAGCCTCCCATCTCAAACAGCGCAATGTTTATAACTAATATCTGTTTACACTATCATGTCCCAATTACGTATGGTTTATATAAACTTTATAGAAATATATGCTAATCATATAGAAATAGAGGCTATTAACATAATCGTTTCTAACTGTAACACTTATGAAAACTGCCTCGGGCTGTGGGACACACGGATGTGTAGAATGACATACTAAAATGCCTGTACGAATATTTGAAAAATGTGGAGCGGTGTTAAATTTCCTTTAGTGACTATGAAACTATTTGAACCGGCATTTATTATTTCTTGGGAAATAAAGTCGTGGTATGATAGATTTCACGATTTTTTTAATCGAGGATTCATGTACCAATTACTACTATAACATACAAGACAAAAAAATATTTATAAAAAATAACTTAAAAATAATATCAACTTTGCATAGATAATGCAAAGTTGATAAAATTTATAAAAAGAACTTTGAAAATCGGCCAAAACAAAAATACAAAAAAACATGCGAATGAAGAACGTTTTTCTAGATGTTTATTTAATTAACTTAAACTTTATGCACAAGTAAACTATAAAAAGGTGGACTTTACTACTTAGGTATTTTTTCTGCCAATCTACGTTAGGATGATGCAGAGAACAAAAGGGTTGTTGTACATTCGTCACAAAGTAAATTCGTCACGAAAAAAAGTATGTGTAAATTTGCCACAATTCTAATTTATTTTCAATATATTAATTTTGTTTATTGTAAATTCGTCACATAGCTTTTATTCGCACCGATAGCAAAAAAATAAACAAGAAGTAGAATAAAATGTTGTATATTCTTCAGAATCACATCAAGTTTAATAATTTACCTCACATCTACTTAACAACAATCACAGTTCTCGAGTGAACGTTTTGCCTAAAACTTAACAATAATAAGATAAACAATAGAAAAAAAATTAAATCATAACAAAAATCATATTTTTTTAATATAAATAAATATAATAACCTAACATCTACGTAAAAATCATAGTTCTCAAATGGCTGGTATGCCCGTAACATTACAAATAATAATAAAAAAACAGTTAAAATCAAAATCAAAATATTTTTATTTCCCATAGGTCTACATGGGCACTTGTAAAACGTCGAGAAAAGATGAAAGTCTTTAATTAACCTAAAACCTACATAAAATCACAGACACAGACAGCGGCTGATTTACGAACAACATTACAATTATAAGAAAAATATACATCATAGTTATAATCATTTTTTTTCTTAACCTAAGTAAAAATCACAGATTCTTAGTGGCTGACTTGTTTATCTATACTAATATTATAAAGCTGAAGAGTTTGTTTGTTTGTTTTTTTTTTAAACTTTATTTAGACAAGCTTCATTTTATCAATAAATATCTATACTTATATATAATATTATAAAGCTGAAGAGTTTGTTTGTTTGTTTGTGTGTTTGTTTGTTTGAACGCGCTAATCTCAGGGACAGTGTTGGATAGTCCATTTTTTGAGGAAGGCTATAGGCTATATAACATCACGCTACGACCAACAGGTGCTGAGCAGCGTGGGTGAAACCGCGGAGAACAGCTAGTATCTATATAAACATAATAATTCTTATAAGTAAAGAAACTATGTAAAAAAACTATATTTTAATGTAATATATTGATTGGCAATTAAATGTTAAGTACAACAAGTTTTAAAATGCTGCAAAACAAAAAGTTTTTTTAAGAACTTCAGCCAAAGACATGTTATCGTAATTGCCCAAAATAGTTTTCAATTCTTTATCATATGTTAAGTATCGACGTGTTCTCATCTTTAAGGATATATCAAATTTGAAATTCTTTAATTTCCAATCTATATATTCAGCCTTCTTTTTTAGAATATCAAGAAATTGAAACATTTTAAAAACATGTAACATTTAATTACCAATCAATATAATATTACATGCGCTACAAACTTGCTTGCTATCGCTACTTAAAGAAAAAAATATGAACCTGTGACGAGTTTACACATATTTTTTATACATGTGACGAATTTACTTTCAATGTTTGGATTTTTCAAAATATGACGAATTTACTTTGTGACGAATGTACAATAACCCGATCAAAATACGGTAGGTGCATTAACAGAAAAAAAGGATATTAGAAAATAATGATAAAATAAAATAAATACATTTATGTAAAACTAAAAATCCTAACTTCCTTATTAAACTCTTCACGCTTTAACGATCACGGCTGAACCGATTTTGAAGAATTTCGGTACAGAGATAGTTGGGAACCAGGAGACGGACATAAGCTAATTTTTTAAAAATAAATGTGTGATATGAAAGACGAGAGAAGAAAATGGAAAACTTAGCGCTGCTATTACAAATCAATAAGGCGCAAGGGGAACTGTGTTACCCCGAATTTAACGCAATCGAAGCCGCGGGCAAAAGCTAGTACTTAATAAATGATGTTTATTTTGCAAGTAGGTTTTTATAAACACTTTTACACGTCTTTTTTTAAACAAGATAAGGTCAGTGTTTCGTACCCGACTACTCTGAAAAGAAACAGCCGAAACAAACTCAGAGGTCATAGAGCTCTTTTAAGGTCCAGACAAACATACATAAACCAAAATTTATATTTTAACATCAAACTTAACAAAGATGAGATGCTTGCCACTCCCCACATCCGTATGTCCCACTAAAGTAAGTACACACATATTGTAATTGCACAACACACGTTTAGGGCGTGAGAATCGAACCAGTACATCATCGAATTATGACATCACAACATCACGACAGCTTGACGTAAAGGGATAGGCAGATAATACGTTATAACTCATGTCATACAGGGCAAGGTTGAGAACGTTATAATTTATCAGTTGTTACCTATAATTTTGTGTCATAACATAAAGTTTTATGCATGTATCCCTGTACTCTTTTGTTTGAGGTAAACATAGGTTTGCACCTAATCATGACATAGTTAATTTGTTATTTTTAGATAGTGTCTACGTCTCTTATCAATCTGTTCTATCACAGGTCTGCTGGAAGAGATTTCTTTATGAAATAAGCGGTACCTTTGTCCGTGATATGTGTTTTGTGTGTACATCCTTACTTCCTTACTAATATTGTAAAAGCGAAAGTGAGTTTGTTTGTTACGTCTTCACGCCTCTTCACGTCTTCACGGTTTGTTGTAATGAACAAACCGATTTTGGTACTGAGATAGTTGGGACCCTGGAGAGAAACATAGGGAAAAATGAGAAATGAGGGAGAAAGAGGGAAAACTTAGCTTTATGCTATAACAATAAATAAGGCGCAAGGGCAAAACTACAGGTAGTAGGTACCTGCAAATCAAAAAAGGGGAACTGTGTTACCCCGAATTTAACGCGAGGAAAGCTGCGGGCAAAAGCTAGTAAATAAATAGTTTGGGTCTCATCAAAGTCAAACCAGTTAAATGCACTTTGAATATCTAAGTGGGGAAATGAAATATATTGAACTTGCGTCTTTAGTCAAAACGCAAAAATCAGCAACTTAAATTGACCAATGGAAAAAAGTCAAATGGAAGTTGTTAAGTGAGTAGCTTTTTGTTTAAACTTTGTTCTGCATGTCACAGTACAATATAGTATTTAGTAAGATAATATAGTCCCTATCTTACTAATATTATAAATGCGAAAGTTTGTGAGTATGGATGTATATTTGATCCTCTTTCATGAACAAACTGCTGAACGGATCTTGATGAAATTTGGCACAGACGGATATTATAGTCTGGAATAAATAACACATAGGATACTTTTTATATCATCACAAGGTCGAAGCCTTGGGCGCTAGCTAGTATGTACATATAAGAAACGAGCGCATCTCTCCGTGAAACGTAAAGTTTTGTGAGTAAATAATATTGCCTTTTGCAATATTTACATGAACTGTTTTAAAAGTAGATGTTATAACTGTAACTTTCTGGTTAGCAATGCTTTTGCAATGTTAAGCATGAGGTCCTGGGTTCCATTACCAGGCTAGGCCAGTGCCGGATTAACCACGTAGCATGAGTAGCCATAGCGACGGGCCCCGCGCAAAATGGGACCCCGCGTGTCCAAAGCAGCCTACTCCTATTTGAGCGTCATTTATAAGGGGAACTATATTAACGTGTCGTACAATGGAAAACCAGCCACTGGATCGATGGTCGTTTAAAAAGCACTACAACAATAACTATTTAATTTTAACTTCATTCTAAAAGTCTCCGGGTACACCGCAAAGTATTATTAGAGACTAGCTGGCGCCCGCGGTTTCGCCCGGGTGATATCGAAAAAAAAAGTATCTAATGTGTTATTCTAGACTATAATCTACCTCTGTGCCAAATTTAATCAAGATCCGTTCAGCCGTTTTGACGTGAAAGATTAACAAACATCCATACATCCATCCATTCTCACAAACATTCGCATATTATTATAATTTAGTAGGATATACCCTCTAAGGTGGTAGGTACATCAAATTCTATCGAGGGGCCCTTGATGGTTCAAGAATTTGCTGTTGGCCCCACACTTACTTAATCCGGCACTGAGCCAGGCTAACTGTTATTGGGTTTTTTCGTCAAGAATTTCTCAGTGTCGTTGAGCTCCTTGGGTTATCAGTCGAGCTACAGGATAACTGACAAATGCTTGCACTGACTGGACATGTCCACTCAATCTGTGTAGTGCTTTCTTAAAAAGACCATTTCAGACACTAATCTGCATAGTCCTCATGTAAGTTGACCAAGATTTTTTGTCTGGACCTTAAAAGAGACTATGACCTCTGAGTTTGTTTAGAGAGTAGTCGGGTACGAAACACCGGCCTCAACTAGTTTTTTTAAAAAAGACGTGTAAAAGTGTTTGTGAAAACTTACTTGCAAAATATACATCATTTATCAGCTAGTTAGTCTAGATGTCTGCCCGACATAGGACTTTAAAACAAATGAAAATATAGGTGTACTATTAGATGCGCTTGTGTCCAAATGTCTTACGCGGATTACAAACGTACTCTGTGTTGTTGAACCCACGCCCTCTTACTTGTAAGCCGGACCTGTTACCACTAGGCCACGTTTGCTCTAGAAACATTATTAAATAATGATTATTAATTACTCTCCACATACTATTAATAGTGACTTATAGCCCACGTTAAACGGATGTAAATAATAAATGTATGTAATCTGACATTTAGTTTCCGCTCCATAAAATGTGTAATAGAAAGTTTAATATCCGTAGCAAACTAGACATTTTTGTGGATTCAAATATTTTTATAAACTACCTAGTTTTTGCCCGCGGCTTCACTCGCGTTCAATTCGGGGTCACACAGTTCTCCTTTCCTGACTTGCAGTCACCTGTAGTTTTTGCCTTTGCCCCTTTTCTTCCCTCTTTCTCCCTCATTTCTCACATTTAAAAAAAAATGCTTATGTCCGTTTCCAGGGTCCCAACTGTCTCTGTACCGATCAAAGAGAAAAGATTTCTTTATTTTGATTATAATGTTAAGTTTTTTTGTAATTGGTATCTAAGTCACACCAAGAAGCAAAACTTCAATGCTAATTTAGCAACATGAGACACTCCATGACCTCTCAAGGAATGAAATCTATGTTCAGGCACGACCCGATTCTCCGTACCATCCCGCTGTGCAGTGCATACTGCATATTATAACACACAGAAGCTGAGAACAACCGTGTCTCACTAGCACACTTCAACCTCTACCTAGCCCAATTGACAGTACACGGCGTGAATCACACGTCGACCGTCACAACTAGATCATTGCGACACGCGTCATGCGACTTTGATACATAATGTGACAATCGTGAGCCAACGATTATAATGTTATTATGTTCTACGCGCATATAAGCTGTTGCGACTGACGGTGTACTGTTTGTTCAATTGTTTTGATACAAAATGTGTATCATTATACTTGTAGAGTGTCCTAAGAAAAAGAAAGAAAGAGAAAAACTGTGGAGTAACTTCGAAATTAAAAGAATACGATATCGGTTCATATGTTCAAATTTTAGCACAACCCTGGAAATAGCAATTCTCCTTGCTGATTTGTTTAGTGTAGATTAATAAATAATTAAATAAAAAATATCTTCTTAATAAATAAATATCTTGGGACAACTCACACACGGCTATCTGATCCCAAGCTAAGCAGAGCTTGTGTTATGGTAACCAGACAACTGATATACATACTTATATAATTTATAGATACATACATATTATAGATAAATCACAGCCAGACACAGAACAAACAATCATGCTCATCACACAAAGTTTGTCCTGGGTGGGAATTTTTTATTGATTTTGATTTTTTATTGATTTGACATCTTTTATTGCTTTGACATTTTTATTGATTTGACATCTTTTATTGCTTTGACATGTTTTATTGTTTTAACATTTTTTTATTGATTTGAAATTTTTATTGCTTGTAACTTTAATGTAATGAATATTATGAATCTGTGACTTGTAAGAATCCCTTATCAATAAAATACTATGACTACTATGACTATGAACCCACGACCTCCGGCTCAGCAGTCAGGGCCACTAACCACTAGACCAACAGGCCCGTCGAGTATCATAAGTGTGTAGTTTAGTTTAAAATTAAGTTATTATGAGGCGGACTTGCCTTTGAAGATAAAAGCCTCTAATCAAATAAAAGAAAAAAAAAACTTTGTATAAACCATATTTTCCCTCGTCGTCTTTTAAACGCTGCACAAATGCTTTTAGAACTGTTTTTTTTTTGTTTTAAGTTAATTCATACCAGAAATTTCTTGTGTATCGTGTCGAGTTTATCAACTTCAACTCTTCATTAATGCCTTTTGTTGACGAGAGATACCCCAATTTTGAAAATAACACGTGTAAACTGGTAATAAACAGTTATCAAACGCTGGAGAATATTTAGCAAGTAATAACAGTAATTTAAGAACTACTAGCTGTGCCGCGGCATGCGTTACAATGCAATTTTTTTTAACCTACCCTACCTATCCTACCTACCCTACCTATCCTACCTACCCTACCTATCCTACCTACCCTACCTACCCTATCTTTTAAGTTGGATCAAACTGCACACGGTGTGCAAATTTAATTTAAATCGGTTGAGTAGTTTTGGAGTCCATCGCGGACAAACAACGTGACACGTGATTTATAAATATTAAGATAGCAACAATTAATTGTTTTGTCAAGTCATTTGAATTTTTGACGCGAAATGTCACTTTTGACAACTGTTAAACTCGCCAACCATATTGAAACGAGTTAATTGATTCGATACTAAACAGTCGGAATGTATGGAATAAATCCAAATACTTCTGAACAATCCGTATTCTATATGTGTGAACCCGCACTGATCCTTCACGTGGGTGCTTTTAAAACATCTTAACTCACATACACAAACAGCCAAATCCGAAACAACTATCTGTAAGTCATACATGCTTTTTCCGAGCGGGAATCGAACCTGCGATATGCAGCGCAACAGTCCATCGCTCAGCCACAGCGCAAACAATGCTGTCAAAAAAAATGTGTACAGTACGGCCAACGAGAAGCGATACGAAAGGTTAACCTAAAGAACAACTGCGGCGTTGACAATCTAATATTTAGCTCTTTCCATCTTGTGCCTTTGTCGTAATGTCATTTGGTATCGCTTCTCGTTGGCCGTACTGGAGTAAAATAATCATAATGTTCAATACATTTACCCTACATTTCCTCTGGCTTGTAGACTAGACCTTATACCGGTTTTACAGACAATACCCAGTTTTATTATTGTTATCATATGTCAGGGTATGTTTGTATGGCTAATATCGGCTCCGTGTGCTCATAAGCCACTTTCACTGTTCCTAACCGTGGCACAACTGTAAGGATTTGTCGCACACTTGCGAATTCGTAATCCTTACTAATATTATAAAAGCGAAAGTGAGTTTGTTTGTTGGTTACCTCTTCACGCTTTAATGGTTAAACCGATTCCGATGAATATTGGTACAGAGATAGTTGGGAACCAGGATACGGACATAGGATAATATTTTTTTGAAAAAAGTGGGATGTGAGGGAGATAGAGGGAAGAAAAGGGAAAACTTAGCGTTGCTATTACAAATCAATAAGGCGCAAGGGGAACTGTGTTAGGCCGAATTTAACGCGAGCGAAGCCGCGGGCAATAGCTAGTTTACGATAGAAGTCAGTTCAAGTTTTAGAAGTTTTTAAGAATAAGGTGTAGAATTATTTTTTGTGGATGGGAAATCATCAAATAACTTCCCCCGCTCTCGGTGGAGCAGATGGAAGTGTCAGACTTGTACTAACAAAAACCCAGCCATGTTCCTTCTATTGCCCTTTACATTCCAGGGCCGCGGTATCTCTTTCGGACAACCCGCAACTCCGACTTGCCCTTGACCGGTTTTTTAAAACTACTTCGCTACTGATTGCTTAAAAAGAAAACAATTAGAATATTTTTGTTTAGTGATTCTACTGTTTTGTATTACGCAATCAAAAGGCACTTTAACAATTATAAACATTACAAAAGAAATAATTTCTAATTCTTTTCAACTTCAATATTGAAGATCCACTTTTGACCCCATGACGATGAAATACACATCCATTGTGTAACAACCATAATTATTGACTAACCTCTAGCCTATATTTGAACAAAGAATAGAGATCAAATCGAGGAAATAAATTGACGTGAAACATGACAACTTCTAGTCATAACTGAATGTTAACAAGGAGCTCAAATTTTATGAATAGATTGTAGAGCTCGTGGCTAAATAAAAACTGCGGCTCGGATCGATATTGAGGTTAAGCTACACTTGCTTAGGTTGGTCAGTGGATGGGTGACCACACGATGCATGCCGTGTGTCGTCCTTGCTTTGGAGAGAACGTCAAGCCATTGGTTCTGGCTGTCATTTGTAAATCTTTGACAGTCCTTACAGGTAGTCAATGGTTCAAAAGTTATTGGGGTCGGCTTCCAGTCTAACCGGATGCAGGTGAAAGACTGCAGTATTTTACATAAAAAATCCCACCAGCTTTAAAAGTCATTCAACACAACGATCGACCACATTATTCAAAAATGAAGTACAAATTATCAAATAAATTACTTATATCAAAATTATCAATTATCTCCACCTATCATAAATCACATTGCCCAACATACACCCGACAGCAAATTCAATCATATCATAATCTGCGCGTCATAAACAACGCCCAATCGCTCACAGCGTGATTATAGACCAGAGACAATACATCAAACTATAACCTCATACACAATGCATTAAACTGTAACTAGATACGCCCTGTACACGACCTCGGGCGATATGACTGGAGGCGACTATCACGCGCGTTACTTGTTTCCATTGTGGGGGTATCGTCACATCGCTCGATGCGGTGTCTTGTATCTCAAAATTATCATCATTTTCTAAAGAAAAGGCTAGAAATAAAATTCAGATGCATTCAATGTACCCTAACTTAGGATATGTTGGGGCACAAGGGTGTTCTACCATCCTCGAACTGACTTCAACAAGCCTTACTTAAACTGGAAAATCCACCAGTACCTACTGTTAGTACTATGACATCAACAGTAGCATAAACAAGCAGGCTCAACACCTTAGCTACAAGCAGTTATAGCCTAATAGCCTTATAGTCTTGGTAAGACTGCCCTGACATAGAACCCAAAGTATTTATCTCTTATTTTGCGAATTAATGTGCGTATGGCATAATTATCACTTGCTTAGGTGAAAGAAGAAATCGTGAGGAAAATAAAACGCGATATTTCTCGACGGCATGTTAAGCCAAATCAGCGGCCTATGGCCATATAAGAACTTTGACACCAGATACTAACTTCACAAGCAAATTCTCTCATAAGTTATGTCTTCAGTTGTGGTCGCAACACGCGCGTCATTTGGTCGTGTGGCTTGTGGCCACGCGGTGAGACAATGTATCAAATTATTAAATCATTCACAATAAGATGGCTGTAATATATGAGCGATTGTAACTGGTTTGTGATGCGTGAAAGGTGATTTGATTTTGAAGTGCTGTTCTTGAAATAGAAATGAATTTATAGCAGTTAGAAACGGTGGATGGAGCGACGGATTAATAGGCTTCCACCCTATTGTAGCGCGTCCGGTATGTTCGCCGATGCTCACACTGACGACTATTTTGCAAATATGCGTAAGAAGGTGGCGTCAGTGATGTGCAGAGTGGGAGGAAGCACCAACAGCATTTTGAGGGTGTTTGCCAAAAGGTTGCCGGGGCCTACCTTGGGTAGGTTTATCAAACTACATGTCTTACGTGGGCCTTGATAAATCTACCCGGGCTCGAGTTTGGCCACACTATTTCTTATAAGTACTATCATAGGTTTTAATGTTATAACTGACAAATGCTTGCACTGATTGGACAGGTCCACTCAATCTGTGTGCTTTCTTAAAAGATCACTTCAGACACTAATCTGCATAGTCCTCATGTAAGTTGACCAAGATTTTTTGCCTGGACTTTAAAAGAGACTATGACCTCTGAGTTTGTTCCGGCTGTTTCTTTTCAGAGTAGTCGGCTACGAAACACCGGCCTCATCTAGTTTAAAATAAAGACGTGTAAAAGTGTTTATGAAAACCTACTTGCAAAATAAACATCATTTATTATTCATTTATCAATAATACTAATACTAACACAATGCGGGCCAATGTACTTTGTAAATATAAGATATACATCTATTTAGCTGCCGTTTGGGTTGATTTTCAGCTTAAGCCGCGTTTGCCTTGGTTGGCCCGTGGATGGGTTTACTCATTACATACCGAGTTTCATCCGTGCCTCGGAAAGTACGTTAAGCCTTTGTACCCGGCTGGCATTTGTATATCTTTGACAGTCGTTACAGGTACCCCAGTTCTTGAATAAACTGTGGAGATCAGAAAGGAGTGGCTCCATGGAAAATACTGGTATTGAACTGAGTACATTAAAATTGGAAGTTTACCCCAACATAGTCGGGAAAAGGCTACGCAGATGAT
The DNA here is from genome assembly GCA_958449745.1 of Ochropleura leucogaster. Lineage (NCBI taxonomy): Eukaryota > Metazoa > Arthropoda > Insecta > Lepidoptera > Noctuidae > Ochropleura > Ochropleura leucogaster. The sequence continues at coordinate 15,082,700 of OY288224.1, forward strand.
TAATTGCACAGCCATTCATCCATCCAACCAACCGACACGTTATCATTTACTGCTCAGTCAAAAGATATGGCTGTTTACGTCGCAAGTTTGTACGGAACCCTTGATGCGCGAATCCGACTCGCACTTGGCCGTTTTTTTTAAACATCTTCGCTTCTGGTTGATTTGTGACGGGCCTGTTGGTCTAGTGGTTAGTGGCCCTGACTGCTGAGCCGGAGGTCGTGGGTTCGATTCCCACCCAGGACAAACTTTGTGTGATGAGCATGTTTGTTTGTTCTGTGTCTGGGTGTGATTTATCTATAATATGTATGTATTTATAAATTATATAAGTATGTACATCAGTTGTCTGGTTACCATAACACAAGCTCTGCTTAGCTTGGGGTCAGATAGCCGTTTGTGAGTTGTCCCATGATATTTATTATTATTACTTTATTATTATTTTATGTTTGCTGAAACTACCAAAATGAATTTTGGTTTTTCTGACTCTACAATTTTAAATAGCACTTTGAACACTCAACTTACTAGTAAATACACTTTATGGTCTGGTAATATGAACTATACACATAAGAGCCAATAACTTAGTCTTTGCAAGCAAGAACCAACCATTCCTTATTCCTACCCACCCTTCAAGGCAAGTGGCGTGATGATAGGAATGCGACTTTAGCACTTAAATCACGACGTAAGCAGAAGGCGGTCGACGCGAGCGCTGCCATATGTGTGTGGGAATGTTGCATTCTAATGAGAGGGTGGCCATGCATGGTAAGGGATCTCATTCAATTACCTTTTATTTATTTACTAGCTTTTGCCCGCGGCTTCGGGGTAACACAGTTCCCCTTTCCTGATTTGCAGGTACCTGCTACCTGTAGTTTTTGCTCTTGCGCCTTATTTATTGTAATAGCAAAGCTGTTTTCCCTTTTTCCCTCTTTCTCCATTATTTCTCAATTTAATTTTAAAAAAATCCTATGTTCTCAGTCCTCCACATTTAATTAACATTTAAATTGTGTAACTAACACGACTTGTTTATATACTTATATATATATACATATATTTAGATTTACTGAATAAAAAAAAAGTTTTTAAAATGTTTTGTGTTCTTGTAGCAAGTGCCAGATAAACCTGTTTTTTTTCTTTCTAAACTAGAACTTGCGACCAGCTCGAAAGTCACATCCTTAATCACAAAGCCATAGCTACCTAAAACTCATAGTCACCCCAAAACATCACACTATAGATCATAGATCGATACTAGATCATTAGGGCGGCGTGATCGATACCCGGCGCGCGCTGCTCACGCGCATCCATAATTCATGAGTGTTCGACTCCTACGCGTCAGACAGAGACAAGAAATAATTCAATTGAGTAGTACAACGTGGATGGAATGACGACTGTCGAGAAGAAATGACTGAAGAAACAACATGGGGATCGTCATTAAAATTGTTTTGTTATTTTGTGATGAAGTTGTGTATTCTAGAGGTTGCTCTGTAGACTATTGTGGTTGCCAAAGGTTACGGAACGTCTTGTGAACTTTGAATATGTGGTGACTTTTACAATCGGTCGATTGTGTTGTTTGGACTTGAGATTTGTTCAAAAAAAAATTAAAGGTGTCAAGGGACACCCGGATGGAACGAAGTTCCTATAGAAATGAAAATATCTGGCTTGCTTTCTATAAGAGAGAGAGAGACAGACAGACAGACAGAGAAACATGCGACGCCGCACATCTTACAATAGCTTACTATAGCAAAAAGTGTCGTGACAACTTTTCGTAAGAATTTTTTCCGTCGAGCCCCCTTTTGCAACGCGCGATAAGGAACTTCGTTCCAAAACTGCGTTCCAATAAAAGAAAAACTTGCGCACCGAGAGTTCCGTACAAACTTGCGACATAAACAGCCATATCTTTTGACTACGTAGACTTAGAGGGTTGATTTTTTCATAGCTCTAACGGACCACAAACTTGAGTGTATGTTTTTTAACGCGTTCCTGAGATAAAGGATCTTTCTCTGACAGACATACAGATTGTCACAGCGGTGGCCCGTTTATGTGCAGGAACCTTCCGAAACTTCCGTGTCCGGTGAGGACCTCGGTCAGGCGGTAGGAGGACACCGGGGCGCCATTCCAGACACTCCTCAAAGACAGGACTTACCGCCACTATTGTGGCGTGCCTTGCATGGATATCGAACCGGGAGGTCTATCCGCTAAGCGGGGACGAAGTTTCCTCCCAGTGTAGTGCCTCCACACGCCACTCGTAAATGCGAGGGCTATCGCCTCTAGTACTTATGGTGTAGTATGTTCAATTAGGATTAATTTTGACGTCCACGCGAGCGAAGCCTAGCAAAATCAAACAATTTATTAAATCACTACGGAGATCTCAAACATAATCACCTAATGCCTAAAGACCTAGAAATGCCTTGAAACCTAGTCGTGATTTAACGAGTGACAGACATCAGCGTCAACACCGCGTCACCATTGGTCGTCGCCCGCTCTATGTTAGCCAATAGACGGGCGTCTCAATGACCTAGATTCTTTCAGTCACGCAGTAGCATACCTAGACTTTGATTAATTTACTTCGATATTTCTTCATTCATTTTGTTTATCGATATCTGTTTGCCCTGTTCTTGTTTTAAATCAACTTCACCGCAGTTCCACAGACGTATTCCTCCAATACATTTTCAATGTGCAAGTGTAGTCCAATTCCAAATAGGATAGAACTGAGCTCGCGCCATCTTGTGACCTCTATCTGTCAAATTTGACATTAAAGTATGGTTAGGTCGGAAAAAAATAATTGTCAAAGACATCTTTTTTGGTAACCCTATAGCCAACATTTTCGATTTGACAGTTATGACGTAACAACATGGCGCGGGGACAGTACTATTAATCCTTAAACCGCATTGCGGTTCAATCTGACTAGGTCTGTTGTTGTTCCTTTCACCAAAAAAAGAGTTTTATAAAACTCATGCACGCAAAAAACAAAAACTTACCAAACTGCAGCGAAGTTTTAATTATAGACATATAAATAGCTGAAGGAATTCGGATGAAATACACAAGGATAGACTATATCCTGAAAAAGAATCAAAGGCTTTTTAACCCGTCAGGTTTTTCGGACCTTCTTGGTATTACGAACCTATCTTTAGATGCTACAAAACGTGGCTTAAACGTTAAAACATTTGTATCAATAACCTTCGATAAGAAAGCGTTAGCTTGATATTAAGCAGAAATACACATGGCGAGTTAAATAAATGAGGAAATCGACCATAATTTATTTCCCAAACACAGCTTTTCGTAACAAGTTTATTATTTCCTTTTATTAAATCCTAGGAGCTTACACTTAATCTACTTGCCTGTATAAGGAAACGAGAGCATGTTAACTGCCAACCAGCTCACTTCAGCACACGTGTGTTGGAGCGACAGCACAGTGGTGTGTCGGTGACGTTAATTATGTGAGTCAACATGTCCCCGCTACGTATGTGGACTTGGAAGTTGGTCCCATCGGGCTGATTGCGACCGTAACTTAGAGTTTGCCAAACGTAGTAATAGTGACGATATTTTACACCGATAGATTGGTAGTTTTCTTCAATCGTTATAGGTTTCTCTAAAGTCCGAGATTTGACAGAATGAACTAGTGCTTTGGTTTGAAATTAAAATCCTTACTAATATTATAAAAGCGAAAGTGAGTTTGTTTGCTACGTCTTCACGCCTAAATGTCTTAACCGATTTTGATGAATTTTGTTACGCGATACTAAATAGTTGGGACCCAAGAGACGGAAATAGGCTGTTTATTTAAAACTAAGAATTGAGGGAGAAATATGGAAGAAAAAGGGAAAACTTAGCTTTGCTATTACAAATCAATAAGGCGCCACCGCAAAAACTGCAGATAACAGGTACCTTCAAATCACGAAAGGGGAACTGTTACCCCGAATTTAGCGCGAGCGAAGCCGCGGGCAAAAGTTAGTAAGATATAATTTCAAAAAAGAAGCAAAAACAAAAGGAAGTGTTTTCGGTTGTACACCCATTTTTTTGCGGATGGGAAATTCTAACTTAATTTCATACAAAAATTTTAACTTGACTTTCAATAATTTCATACCCCCTGCAGTATTCAATGTTCCCCAGCTCCGACCAGAGCGGGGGAAGTTATTTGCTGTTTTACTAAATAATAGCAGTAAACATACAATGTTAAAATGTGTTCTCAAAACAGTTAAAAACACTGATAAATGTGGATCCTGTTAATATAACGACCGGTAAATACATGAAGTGCCAATCGCCACAATTACTGACACTACAAATTGACTTTATGTGAAGCTACTTAAAAAAGAAACCGGCCAAGTGCGAGTCGGAATTGCACACCGAGGGTTCCGTACAAATTAGCGACATTAGTGGCGATATCTTTTGATTGCGTAGACTTAGAGATATGATTGTTCCACAACACTAAGGGACTACAGATAAGGATATGTGGCTTAAATTAAAACTTCACGCGTTCTCGAGATAAAGGGTCTTGACAGACAGATAGACAGACAACAAAGTGATCCAATAAGGGTTCCGGGATTTCCTTTTGAGGCACGGAACCCTGCGACGGGCGCCGCGAGACGACTCCCGGCCACCGTAGATGCGGGCCTGTGGACGGTGAGCAATGGGTAGCTCACCGTCCGGCCGTCTATTGACGACAGGCCGTGTCGACAGCGCGGTCGTGTTTCACGCGCGTCTCAAAGTGATGTTAGTAAAGCAGAGGGGCCTGCCAGAGCCTCCGCCTGCCGGGGATGCGGGTTGTTCGAAAGAGATACCGCGGGCCCGGAACGTAAAGGGCGATAGAAGGAACATGGGTGGGATTTAGTTAGTAAAAGTATCCCGCTCTGCTCAAAGCGGGGGAAATTATTTGGTGATTACCCACCCTAAAAATAAAGGCACGGAACCCTAATTACTTCGATAAGTACGAAGGCGATCGTAAAAACACGTTAGTCAAATATGTTGTCAATGACTCTACGCGGGTCATCTGATGCGATCAAATCGGACCCGTGTTTGTAGGTCTAGTAGGCCTATCTTCAATGGATTCCAGCACGTCCAACAAATATAATAGGAGTTCTTGCATCCCTTCAAACAACATCCCGTCAGATAGTATCTGTCACTCACATATCACATCAAAACGATGTCCACAAAAACTTTAAATACATACTTATTCCTGTGAAACGTGCAATCACATGCACGTCGGGGGAATAGTGCGCAGTGTGGAAACTTCTTGCCTACAATTAATACTTATATGGGCGCTAGGAGATGGAATCGTTGCCGGTAATGTTATCATGTTGGACAAGAAAATTGTTGAAAATTAACATAACTTAGAATCTCGTAGATATAATGGTTGTGGAGATTCTGTCATTTTTTTGGAACGAAGTTCCTTATCGCGCGTTGTGAAAAGGGGCTAGACGGAAAAAATTCTTACGAAAAGTTGTCACGACACTTTTTGCTATAGTAAGCTATTGTAAGCTGTGCGGCGTCGCATGTTTCTCTGTCTGTCTGTCTGTCTCTCTCTCTCTTATAGAAAGCAAGCCAGATATTTTCATTTCTACAGGAACTTCGTTCCATACGGGTGTCCCTTGACACCTCTAAATTTTTTTTATTACTAGTTGTGCTCAGGGGTTTCACCCGCTGCTCAGATAGAATAAAAACTGTTCAAAGGCGAGTCAAACTTACGAAATAAACGGCCATATAATTTGACTGCGTAAGTATACTAAGACTGACAGATAGTCAACAAAGTGTAATAAGGGTTCGGTTTTTTCCTTTTGAGTTACGAAATCTTGTAAAAAGATTTCGACCGATTCTCAGACCTACCGAATATGCATACAAGACGTTTTGGAGGAGTATGGCTACTAAAACTGTAACACGAGAATCCTTACTAATATTAAAAGCGAAAGTGAGTTTGTTTGTTTGTTACCTCTTCACGCTTTAATGGCTACACCGATTTAGATGTATTTTCGTACAGAGATAGTTGGGAACCAGGAGACGGACATAGGCAAATTTTTATTTAAAAAACCGGCCAAGAGCGTGTCGGGCCACGCTCAGTGTAGGGTTCCGTAGTTTCCCGTCCGGCACAATAAGTGTTCCCACTTATGAGTTTATTATTTGTTTGACGTTGAACACTAGAGAATTGTATTTCCTAATTAATACTTTTTTTAATAATTTTGGATTGCGAGAACCGATTTCAATAATTCTTTTTTTTATTTGAATAAAGATACGTTCAGGATAATAAAATATGTAAACGAAGTTAAAAAAAATGTTTGCATATACGATTATACTACAAACTTAGTTCAGAAATTATTTTGTAAAACTTTTTGTCTTTTTTGTACAAAAACTGTTGTGTCAATCAAGTTCAAAATAATTTTCATAGAAAGTCCTTATAAAGTTCTACTTTTCAGATTTTTTTCATATTTTCTAAACTTATGGTTGAAAAGGTAGAGGGGGGGGGACACATTGTTTTTTACTTTTGGAGCGATTATTTCCGAAATTATTGACATTATCAAAAAATGATTTTAGTAAACCCCTATTCATTTTTAAATACCTTTCCAACAATATATCACACATTAGGGTTGAAATTAAAAAAAAAATCACTCCCCACTTTACATATAGGGTGGCTACCCTAATAAAACATTTTTTTCCAATTTTTATTTTACCACTTTGTCGGCGTGATTGATATACATATTGGTACCAAATTTCAGCTTTCTAGTGCTAACGGTCACAGAGATTAAGCGAGGACGGACGGACGGACGGACGGACGGACGGACAGACAGACATGGCGAAACTATAAGGGTTCCTAGTTGACTACGGAACCCTAAAAAGTGGGATATGAGGGAGAACGAGGGAATAAAAAGGAATACTTGGCGTTGATATTACAAATCAATCAGGCGCAAGAACAAAAGCTGCTGGTCTGCTTGGTGTATTATACCGAATTTAAAGCGAGCGAAGCCGCGGGCGAAAGCTAGTTTTATATAAGAGATGTTAAAAATGTTGAACTACTACGACTATACTATAGCACGGCCAACGAGAAGGGATACCAAATGTAAACAAAACCCATGCTAAAACCCCATCTAAAATGGCCGCCCGAATGTTGGCGAACCCGTCTTAACGTTGTCATGTTTTTGCCGGGAGAAGGAGACATTACGACAAAGGCACAAGATGGAAAGAGCTAAATATTAGATTGTCAACGCCGCAGTTGTTCTTTAGGTTAATGACCTTTCGTATCGCTTCTCGTTGGCCTTACTATATGTTAAAGGGAAAAAATTTTGTGTTCACCAAAAATACTGATCGTGCACCAAATATTCTTTCCTGAATGCTAAAAAAATGCGTAGGTTAGGTTAGGTTAAAACTGTGACCCCCTACGCACGAGCCGAGCGAGCGGAGCGAGCGGTGCCGCGGCAGCGGCCGGCGAGTGCCAGTAACGACTTGCATTAATAGAAAATGGATAAAGATTAGCTGTTATAGCTGTTAAGCTTTAAAGATCTAACAGTATAGTATAATTGATTTATTTGATGAGCAAATTTAGTGTGCAATTCAGTATTTTTGGTGATAATTTCGAATATTTTGATTGAAAAAAGGGGATTTACAGTTAAAGTATTAAATACCATCCTATGTTAAATGACTTAAACCTAAAACATTCATTTGTTTTTAATTAGTCGGGTTCTTAATTCGTTCGTTTTTCAAAATATTGTCACTTGTTTTCATCAATAATGTTCTCTTTTTGTTCGACTCCATCTGAGGACACAGAGTAACGTGACCACAGAGAATTAAATTTAATAAACATGCAATTTTTTGCAAAGAATTTTTGCATAATTATTAAATAAATATTAAGTTAGAGTTTGATGAATTAATACAAGTTGACGTCTGTCATGCCAATCAAAATCTTGAAGTCAATTTGATTGACATTATGTCAATTAAAAAGTACTGCAACATTAATTAGTTTTATTAAACATTGAAATAGTTGTACTATAACCATGTCTTTGTACTGAAATACTAATTCAATTGTGAAAGTAATTTAAATATTTTGTTTTACCTAGAGATACTTAGTTTGTTACATAAAATTCAGGATTGATAGCTTTGATTACACCCTGTATATAATAAACTAGCTATTCCACGCGGTTTCACCCACGTTTTCAGCACCTGTTGGTCGTAGCGTGATGTTATAGCCTATAGCCTTCCTCAAGAAATGGACTATCCAACACTAAAAGAATTTTCCAATTCCAAACAGTAGTCTCTGAGATTAGCGCGTTCAAACAAACAAACAAACAATCAAACAAACTCTTCAGCTTTATAATATTAGTATAGATAAATTAATCACATTTTAAACACACTCACATACCCAAAGAATAAAATTAATAAAAAAAAAACCTTCATTCATTTTGTTTGAGTAAGTATTCGACTTAACCCATCTCGAACCCGTCACAACCACTTCAACCGTCTCATATCATAACTCCTCATTCACTCATTCACTCACTCATTCATATTTCCTTCAATAAAAATTGATATCTCTGCAAAAAGCTACCGTTAGCTGTCACTCGATGGAGTATCAGTAATTCGGTACATGTGTACCGCAATGAAGATATTCATTAGTGCTTGTTGGTACGTTAGTCTGTGCTGGGGCGGTACGTGATTGGATTAGTAATGGAAGTCGCGTATACAGATATGAGTCAGGGCTGGCACAGAGATGAAAAGATATTTTTTTCTTTATTTGTCTGAGAAATTAATGTTGATTGTTTTTGTTATGTATGTCCGTATACTGTAGACCGTCAGCATTAGATAAATAGAATATTCTTCAATAGGTACACTTTACAAATTACAAGTATTACTAGTAAATAACGTAAACATTGGGTGACACAATGGCGGTCTTATCGCTAAAATTAAATCTGTAGCCATGGACACAGCCAGTTTAGAAAATAGTCTCTAATGTATATGCATGGGGAGAGAACATCTGCCCAACCCAGCCGCCGCGGGAGACGCCCCGGGCGCCGGGCGCCGCGAGACGACTCGCCTGTGGGCGGTGAGCAATGGGTAGATCACCGTCCGTCCGTCGATTGACGACAGGCCGTGTCGACGGCGCGTTCGTGTTTCATGCGCGCCTCAAAGAGAGTCAGCAAAGCAGAGGGGCTTGCCAGAGCCTCCGCCTGCCGGAGTTGCGGGTTGTTCGAAAGAGATACCGCGGCCCCGGAACGTATAAGGCAATAGAAGGAACATGGGTGGGTTTTAGTCAGTACAAGTCTGACATGCTCCGTCCAGAGCGGGGGAAGTCATTGGATGATTTCCCACCAGAAAAAAAAATGTATATGCATGCATTCTGCTGCTGCTGCTGTTTGCTTGGTTCCACTCTCAGGTCGGTCAAAGAATCATTTGCTTTTCTATCATCCTCTTATTCATCAAATTTCTAAGCAATGACAAAGGTAATCTAGCTGTAGATTGCAATTAAAGCTAAACAAATCATGATATTGTTTGCAATCGCCAGTAACGATGCGACAACCAGTAACAAACTTTAACTAACAAAGCGCCGAGAACAACATTCCTCAGTCTCATACATCTAAACAGTTTTTGTCTTGCAATTAAATAAAATATAAAATAAAATTTCTTTATTTCAGACCCAGCAGAATCCATAATTTGCTAGTGAATTAGTAACAGAATATTCTTATATACTATGTTAGTGTTATACTATATGTTGTACTACTTAATGCAACATACATATTGGCAAACTGACTGATCGATGTCTACGATCATTGCCTCCGACAACCTCAAAGAATGCTTTTTATTTTATAACGTCGTACAACGTGAGCTACTGCTTGGAAGAAACTTAAAGACAACTCAAATCAAACTCAGTAATTTGACAAAATATTTTTTTTAGAATTTATTTTTTCGTGCCTGGATAAACCTAAACAAAATTACAAAAGCTTCATAGATCACTTGTGCCAACCCTAGAGTCGCAACAGTCGCGCGTCGCACCGCGTTTCGCGCACACCTCTGCGACTTTTTTGCCGCGCGCCGAACATTCCCTCTGTCTAACCGGAAACCATAATTAGTGCCTTTTCAGACAAACAACAAAAAGTCGCCCGCGTTTTGTATATGGACGCGTAATTGGCATCCATTTTAGATGAAAAAGTTGACAGGAGCCGTGGTATGTGTGGGGGACACTTAGTGAACTACTGGGCGGGATGTATCGTGTATGTTTGTAGTTTCAATGATGGAGTGGATAATTCAGGAGGATCATTGTTTGGGAGCTAACTAAGGACTAAAACCAGTGGACCGTAGTTTGAATTAAAACTAATACGAAAACGTAGGTACAATATACGATGTTGAGACGTCGTCGAAGGTCGGTTGCGAAGTAAATCCACGTCCGGCACGCCACCCCACCTGTCACCACCCCGCCACCCACCTCTTCCCGCTGTCCCCGAACAGCAGCCGAAGATTGCCGAGTGGCTGAAGGCGCCCGAACAATCATCATCTGCGAAAACATCCCCGACTAAGTTGGGGTTGGCTTCCAGTCTAACCAGATACAGCTAAAAACCATCATACCCGGCTGTCAAACTTTTGGGGCCACCTGTAGCGAATGTCAAAGATCTTTTAATGTGAATCTGAAGACCATGTGGATCTTTTCTTTTATTTGGCAGTTTGAGTACTATAAGCGACCTACACAAATGTCCTTTTTTGGTATTGTTCGTCGTGTCGTTGAGCTCCTTGGGTTATAAGTTGAGCTACACGATAACTGGCAAATGCTTACACTGACTGGACAGGTCCACTCAATTTGTGTGGTGCTTTCTTAAAAAGACCATTTCAGACATATCTGCATAGTCCTCATGTAAGTTGACCAAGATTTTTGTCTGGACCTTAAAAGAGACTATGACCACTGAGTTTGTTTCGGCTGTTTCTTCTCAGAGTAGTCGGGTACGATACACCTGCCTCATCTAGTTAAAAAAAAGACGTGTAAAAGTGTTTGAGAAAACCTACTTGCAAAATAAACTTCATTTATCATTTACAAATGACAGCCGGGACCATTGAATCAACCATTATGTATGTAAAGGATGGTCTCCCATCCACGACCTTGCCAGGCGCTGCTTAACCAAGAAGTTAGACACCACGGCTGTTATTATTTAGCTTCTCGCAAAGTCTTCAGTAGCCGGTTTGTTGGGGACAGTAAGTGGGTGGGATGCATTGTCTGGGCTTGTCGGTTATATGTTGTAGGTGGAAAACTTTGATCCATTAACATACAACTACAAATGATCTGTCTTGTAGCTGTGTAATGCTTAGATTGATCGTACTAGGGCTATTCTGTCGTTTTTTATCGGTACAGAGTGTTTTCTTGTTCTACGAAATACTCTTGTATTAGTTACTAGCCGGCTTCGCCCGCGTCATCATCTGCCTAGCCTTTTCCCAACTATGTTGGGGTCAGCTTCCAGTCTAACCGGATGCAGCTCAGCTGAATATCAGTATTTTAAATGGAGCGACTGCCTATCTGACCTCCACAACCCAGTTAATACTGGGTAATACGATACCCCTTGGTAAGACTGGTTGTCAGACTTTCAGAACACTGACTACCTGTAACTACTGTCAAAGATCTACAAATGACAGCCGGGACCAACGGCTTAACGTGCTTTCCGAGGCACGGAGGAAACTCGGTATGTAACGGGTGGTCACCCATCCACAGACCAACCTAGGCAAGCGCAGCTTAACCTTAAGATCGACCCGAGCGGCTGCTATTATTTAGCCACGAGCTCCTCTTCCGGCTTCGCCCGCGTGATATCGAAATAAAAAGTGTACAATGTGTTATTCCAGACCATAATATACCTCTGTGCCAAATTTCATCAAGATCCGTTCAGCCGTTTTGACATGAAAGAGTAACAAACATCCATACTTCCTCACAAACATTTGCGTTTATAATATTAGTGGGATAAGATAAGTGGGATCATCTCAAAACTGACCCTAAATAGATAATTTACACGAACAAAACAATGTGTTTATTTTGTGTTCCTCTACTCTTGTTATAGGTAACTCTTTCATTCTTTATAACTACTTTTGACCCCGGGGGCGGCTGCACCGGTGGTCACGCGGTCACTAGCGCAACTGATAAGCGTAAGTGGGTTTTTCCATTTGGAATTTCACATTACCCGGAGTTTCGAGGTTGGTGATAAGATATTTTGGTGATTCGACGGGCCTGTTGGTCTAGCGGTTAGTGGCCCTGACTGCTGAGCCGGAGGTCGTGGGTTCGATTCCCACCCAGGACAAACTTTGTGTGATAAGCATGATTGTTTGTTCTGTGTCTGGGTGTGATTTATCTATAATATGTATGTATTTATAAATTATATAAGTATGTATATCAGTTGTCTGGTTACCATAACACAAGCTCTGCTTAGCTTGGGATCAGATAGCCGTGTGTGAGTTGTCCCAAGATATTTATTATTTATACCGTGATACCGTGTCTCGGAAGGCTTAATCAAATTTTAATGATATCGTCAATCCAATGCGCTCTTACGTGCTACGCTATAATATTTACTAGTGTCGTTTTTTTTTAAACAAACATTGCCCCGCATAACAAATTTCTCCTGTATCGTGGGTGCGTTTACAAACATTTAAACTCACATACACAAACAGCCAGACCATCAACAACTATCTGTAGGTCATACAAATATTTGTTTCGTGCGGGGATCAAACCCGCGACACCTAGCGTAGCAGTCAAACGCTTAGCCACTGCGCCAACAGTGTCTTTAGCGTCCATGGCTAATATCCGCTGAAAATCACCTGATACTTCTTCACTGCACATGTAAGCGGGCGCACCCGTTAGACTGGTGAATTTATTATTTACACTTAGGTCATTTTTTTTTATTTTTATATATAATTGGTGTTTGCTAGCTGACAAGTGACAATGAATAATTTCTTATTTTTTTCTTTATAATTTCTTGTGATAAACGGAATTGTATAAAATCTGGTTCTTCTGACCTGACAGACAGATGTGTTGCTGAGGAGTTTGTTCCGCCACTTCTTCTTCCCAGCTAAAACGCTAGGAAGTGGCGAAGGGCAGTGCGTTTTTGTGGGACTGTCTCTTGTAATCTGACGTTCAAAAAGTGCTGATTATCAGCCTAATTTGAATAAATGACTTTTTATTTTGATTTTGAATGGAAGCCGGCTTTGGTCAGGTTCACCCTAGACATAGACCAACCCCTTAAATCCTTCACAACATGGCGGTGTACCGCCGCGTTTGCTATACTAATTGCTTCTACAAGGCTACATGAAAGTCCTTGTCTAATCTATCACGGCTCACCAAAATAATTAAAAACAGAAGCCAACATAAAGTTACACAAAAAATCCCTCACCCAGCAGTCGAACCCATCACGTCACGCGCGCCTACCAATCGATCACATCGGAGCCAGAGTGATATAATTATCTCGAGCCAGTCACGAAGCTATGATCGATTGCTGCTCGATACTTTAATGTTTTGAGCTCTAATCGATTCGATGCTTATCGAATAATTGAGTATTTATTTATTTATCTGTTGCTAAACAGTTGCATTTGAATTTGGAACAAGTAGGTGTGTATGGTAAAGACAGATCTACAAAAATCCTTATCCTTACTAATATTATAAAAGCGAAAGTGAGTGTGTTACCTCTTCACGCTTTAATGGCTAAACCAATTTTGATGAATTTTGGTACACACTTGGGAACCAGGAGACGGTAAAAGTCTAATCTAAAAAAAAGTGGTATATGAGAGAGAAAGAGGGTAGAAAAGGAAGAACTTAGCGTTGCTATTACAAATCAATAAGGCGCAAGGGCAGAAACTGCAAGTAGCAGGTACTGTGTTATACCGAATTTAACGCGATCGAAGCCGCGGGCAAAAGCTAGTACATTCATAAAAGGGTTTGTTTGAAGAGGTACAGTCAATAAAACTAATCAGTCTACAGGCTCCAAAGATAAAACTGAAGTTTTCTTAAACACTGATGGATGCTTTCAAACTAAATAATTAGCTAGAAACCATATATTAGTTATATTAAATTTCATTTGGAATCAACTATCGGTTTCTAAGAAAAATATAACGAAATTCCTCGAACCTGTATACCTATAAGGTTTTTTGACTGTACCTCAGTTTGAATGAATAAATAAACAATACCATCATGTGAGGTAGTTCTTGTCTCTGGAGCCCTAGCCTGGACTGTGTGGTGAGAAAAAATGTATTTTTTATTCAATTTTAAGAAATACTAGCTTTTGCCCGCGTTAAATTCGAGGTTCACAGTTACCTTTCCTAATTTACAGGTACCTACTACCTGTAGTATTTGGCCTTTCGCCTTATTTATTGTAATAGCAATGCTAAGTTTTCCCTTTTCTTCCCTATTTCTCCCTCATTTCGCACTCTTAAAAAATCTTAAAAAAATCCTATTCTCCTGGGTCCCATCTATTTCCGTACCAAACTCATGAAGATCGGTTTAGCCATTTAGGCGTGAAGACGTAACAAACAAACTCACTTTCGCTTTTATAATATTAAGTAAGGATTTAAAAATGTAAACCACTAAGTGTAAAAAAATGAATAAAGATTAAAATAACAACTGCTTTTCAAATTTAATTGAAATAAACTTAACTACAAAGCAAGTTAATCGTCCGTAGCATCCCGTTTACATTATAATAAGGGAACTGGTACAGACGCCTGCACATCAAGCTACTACAATCTGTCAGATTTCTTTGATAGATTTTCGACTTTATTTCTAAAGGATAAGGTTCAAGGTTCATTGGGAAAAATTAACAGTTTCGGGTAGTTTGACCTGCAGGCGTCTGTACCATATCCCGATGTGGGGCTATTAACTGCTAACGTAGAAGCCACTAATAGCATTAGATGAAGCTAATCGCTTTCATAGAATTGATAATAACTTCTCGTTTTAGTACTAAAAGGTAGTCCTGGTCCTAGATTACCTAAAAGACGAAAAGGCACTCTGTGACGCGGCAATACGGTATAATATACTCTGAAATAAACAAATGGTCTATGGTTTTGTGGCAGAGAGGGCTAGTAGTGAGCACGAGATCCTTAATCCTTACTTATATTATAAAAGCTAGTCACCTTGGTATTTGCCTGGATTAGAACCCACAACCTAATGCATGAGAGGCGACACACTAAACATCTGGGCCATCACGACCTTCATTTAAATTATAACCTACTACCTTTTGCCTACGGCTTCGCTCGCGTTAAATTCGGGGTAACACAGTTTTCTCTGTTTCCGAATTTCTACGGAACGGAATTCGTTTCCTGATTTGCGAGTACCAGCTACCAGTAGTTTTTGCCCTTGCGCCTTATTAATTGTAATAGCAAAGCTAAGTTTTCCCTTTTCTTTCCTCTTTCTCTCTCATACCACACTTAAAAAAAATTGTTTATGTCCGTCTCCAGGGTCTCCTCAACTATTTCTGTACCAAAACCTAAATGGCTGAGCCGATCCATTTGGGCATGTAGACGTAACAAACAAACTCTCTTTCGCTTTTATAATATTAGTAAAGATAGTGCACTAACGTTTTCAGCCCACGTTCGCTCACTATAAATAAGGTAGCCAACTTACATCGGAGACATATTTTTTGTATCGTCTCGTTAAGCAGAGCGTAATGAATCAAGTGGCCGACAACTCGGACACTGTCTCAAATACGGTAGTCTATATAGTTACGTTTGACAGCTCAGTTCTTTTTTTTTTTTTTTTTATAAATGGCATCTCGCAGTTCAACCAAGGAAGTTGTCGTCTGCTTAACCGGGCGAATCCTGTTGATGCCTTAAAAATTAAGACCTCCAGCCAGGGTAAAAACTTACAAACTAAGCGACTACACGCTAAGGGCACCCTCTGTGGGGTACGAGCCTCGGCTTAGGGCGTCGCTAAGGGACAGCAAGGGACAGGCTGGATCTGAGTGATATTATTTATGGACTATTTTAACTTACTGGCTCAGCAGCGCGGGCTGGCTGGACGGGACGGGTGGGGAGGGGGGGGGAGTTGCGTTTGACAGCTCAGAAGGGTTACTATGACATTTTATAGCAGTTCTTTTTCCTGTGTGAGAAAGAGATGGTAAGTTCTGCTTTAAGACGTCATGGTAGGGTAGCAGTAGTTGTTTCTGGACGAACGTAGTAAGGTTTTTGTCGGAAAAACTTTGTTGTGTGAGTTTCAAATCCTCAAACAAATGCTGACCGACTCTATTATGACAATTATTTCAAAACGAGCTGGCGCCCGCGGCTTCGCCCGTATGTTATTGGAAAAAAGTATTCTATGTATTATTCTAAACTATAATCTACCTCTGTGCCAAATTTCATCAAGATATGTTCAGCCGTTTTGACGTGAAAGAGTAACAAACATATATACATCCATCCTCACAAACTGGTCGTGCATGTTTGATCAGATGTATGAATGAGGATACGCCAAATGGAGTATGTAAGGAGGCGCGGTGGTGAGGAGTGTTTTTGTCTATGGAATCCATAGACATGAATTTATGTATGCATGTCTGTTCACGGAAGAATATATTCTAGATCACTATGTAATTAGATTTACATTTTTTTTATTTGGTAACTAAATTCTAACTAAACAATAATACGTAAAAATTTTTTGTTTGTTAACCACGATTTAACTCAAAAATAACTTATCCGATTACAAAACTATTTTCACCATTAGAAAGCTACAAATCAAAATCAAAAGTCATTTATTCAAATTAGGCTGATAATCAGCACTTTTTGAACGTCACATTACAAGAGACAGTCCCACAAAAACGCCCTACCCTTCACACCGAGCCCTGCCCTTTGCACCGCACTTCTACACCGAGAGAGGCGGGGCAGTACCCAAAGATGCGGGCAAAACCGCGCAGAACAGCTAATACCAAATAAACCGCGATTAGCATCGTACATCGTCAAGTTACATATCTCAATCTAAAACCAGTTTGTTGAGCATTAAGCAGCGCATACATGCAGCTTCTAACTGCCCACGTATTAAGTGTAAACAGCTATCTAATGTACGCTACATTAACATAAGCCGACGATTTTAATGTCGTAATCCTAATACTACAATGCAAATACGTTTAGAAGGTCCGGGGGCCTAAAATGGCCAATTTTGCAGAATCCTAAAGCGGTATTTTAAGCCCCTGGTTTTTTTTTTCCTGCCGGGGTTGCGGGTTGTTCGAAAGAGATACCGCTGCCTCGGAACGTAAAGGGCAATAGAAGGAACATGGGTGGGTTTTAGTCAGTACAAGTCTGACATGCCCCCCCGCTCCGCCCAGAGCGGGGGAAGTCATTGGATGATTTACCACACGAAAAAAAAAAAGCCCCTAGAAAAAGTGGAAAATAACTTTACTTCTGGAAGTCGGTAACTTTTGTTTTTGTCGTTGACTTTTTTGCCATGCTAAGAAACCTATTTTTAATCACATTTTATGTACCACTTTTAATTTAAAAAAAACTGTATGCTTAAACTTATTGCCACACACTAGGAATTTTTCCTCTGATATCGTCAATTCAGTGCGCTCTACTTGCTACGCTATAATATAACATTCAGTGTCTTTTTTATAACAAACGCGGTAGGTTTACAAACATTTTAACTCACATACACAAACAGCCAGACCTGTAGGTCATACCAATATTTGTTGCGTGCGGGGATTGAACCCGCGACACGCAGCGCAGCAGTCAATCGCTCAGTCATTATGAAAACCGCGTCTTCAACACTTACCGGACACTGTTTTTGATTTTTTTACGTGTACCCTCCTTTTGCATCCTATCGAGTATTGCAAGTGGTACTTCTGAACGTAACTGTTGTATGAATTTTACATTACTTATGAAATTAAATATCGATATGTTTTCTAATTAAAACGATCGCTGTATTAATGGTCGGTAGATCTTAAAGATTGCTCTAATGTTAACTTAAGGTGTGGTTCGAGCGTAGTTTTACACAAAATTACACTCGAACCATACCTTAAATCGTGAATAAAATAAATTACACAGAAAGATGTGTTCACTTTCTCCATGATATTGTATTTTTTGCTAATAAACTAATAGTTTATAATTTTAACAGTGGGTAGCTACCTGAACAGGAAGTGGATAATAAAGAATAATATATTATATGTATAATGGCTTTATTTTTACAAAAGAGTTTTTTATTTCAGTATTTCTAGCTATGGTATAGATATCGAAATATCACATAAATATAGAGCATTCATTTTATATTGTTACTAAAACATTTGCAGATCATCCGAGAAAAAAATATGTATTATAGACGATAACTCATTAACTACCTAAGCAATACAAATAAACTTGATATGGGACCACCTGGAAAGTATACCCTATTATAAGTATAATAGGGTATACTTTCTTTGTAATACTTTCGTAATAGTAATCGGTGAACATACATAAAAAAAAGATTCCGCCGAATTGAGAACCTCCTTTTTTTGAAGTAGGTTAATCAATGAAGGCGAGACAGTTTGTGAATGCTTTGTCGACCTTTGAGTCAATATTTAACAATGATAATAATAATTGTATATAACTCGCTGTTAGAAATCCTTGCTTGTCAGACCGACATCAAATATATTCGTAAACAAAACATTAACAAAGACGACGTGTGTACAGTGGCTGAACGATAAACTGATGCGCTGCGTGTTGCGAGTTCGATCCCCGCACAGAACAAATATTATTTCGTGTGACTTACTGATGGTTGTTCTGGGTTTGGTTCTTTGTGAGTTTAAATGTTAGTACACGTATCTACGATACTGGAGAAGTTGGGGCAAATTGTGTAAAATAATAAAATGTATTAACAAATTCATTATTAAAAAAAACGGCCAAGTGCGAGTCGGACACAAACAGCCATATCTTTTGACTGCGTAGAGAAGTTTGAGTAAATGATTTTAATTTCAACTCGATACCTCCTCGCATTCCCGATATAAAGGTTCTTAAAAGACAGATGGATACCAAATTAATCCTATATAAGTTTTTTTTTCTTCTGGGGTAGGTACAGATTTCTAGAAATAACTGCTTATCTAAATAAATAGACAGTAATTTATAATTATTGATCAGCCGATAAACAAGTCATTGATATTTAATTAAAACAACATCACAGAACCACACCTTAAGCCGTCACATTAGTCACACATAACGAATGATTCTCGATTCGAATCGATTCGTTTAATCGATCTACTTTCGATTGCATTACGATTATTTCGGGGCCGCACACTTATAATTATTTTGTGTAAAAGTCGACGCGATATAAAAGTTACTTCAATGTCAACTTGAATGTGGGTGTAAGTGGCTATACCTTCAATGAGGCGTTCAGTTAGGAGCAACAATTTAAAGAGCTCGAATGTTCATATTAATATCATGATGCTTGAGATTGTAGAGCTTTTTCAAGATTGTTGTCGTTGTTTTTAACACAAAAAAGTCGGAAAATAAGTCTACTTCAGAAAACCACCGACTTTAAAGTGTTGTATTTCAGCCTTTTTGAGGAGATGGCAAAAGAAGACTTGATGCGCCGTCACCAAACAGAATTGGACAAGGGCAAGATGAAGATGATGCTGTCAATTAAACAATAACTAAGCCAGGAAGAAACATACCATGTATAGGTAAACTTTAGGAAGATATATTGGCAGCTAAATTACAAGGTAATGGAGAACAGTTTCTCTGGTATCCTAGCTTAGTTACGTTGTAACTCTATGATTTCAAGATGATATTGCTCATTGTTATTAGACTATGTCAACATTTTAACTGTATGTACATATCCACGTACATTTACATCTGTATGTACATACGTTTGTACATACAGATTACCATAGTCAGGTAGGTAAGTCAAAAACGGGCAAGAATCAAGAAGCGTAAGTATTTAAAAAAAATGCTTTATCCAATCTTTACAACTGCTAAACCAAAATGACACCGAGCATAAAATGTCACTTCTATCTTGCGTCAAACTCAATGTTTACATCGTCGTGTGGATTATTTTGGCGGCACCAACACCAAGGCTTATTTATTTTAATGTTCATTACTGCAATATAAATTAAATTTATTAATTTAAGTAATAGTGAAGGTTGGCCGTCGTTGTTGAGTAATTCAACAAGATTACGAACGAGCTCGCAATGATTTATTTGTGGATAATGTCAGCGAAGTCACGATTGACGCAGTGACGGATTAATTGAGATACTAATTAGTTGTGAAAATATGTTTGTACTTAAATATTTATTTAATTAAGGTTCACCGACAGTTGTTACAGATATTATATACAAATAATTGTGTCTTAAGTCTCACTGTACTACCAATTACAGGCAAACTCCAAATGAAAAGAGCACTCTGTATTTAATATATATATAAATAAATATAGACTTACAATGATCAAAATTATATTTCATTGATATTTGTATTTAATGCATGACCCCATAATCAAAAAATTAAATTCAAAATTCAACATTTGGTACTTGGACGATGGAACTTTAGGAGGTGATGTTGACACTGTTTTGAATGATCTGAAACTACTAAAACAGCAATTTAAATCTATTGGCCTTGACCTTAATCCCTCAAAGTGCGAAATTTACCTTTCTGACATTACCGACAGACAATTGACTATAGATAAATTTAATGCAATAGCCCCAAACATCAAAATTTTAGAAAAAAGTTCCCTTCACCTCCTAGGTTCTCCTATTTTAGAAGAAAGTTTTTCATCTTTCATCGAGAACAAAATCAATCATTTTATTGATATTTCGGACAGACTATCTCAAATTAATTTGCATTCGGCGTTCACCCTGTTAAGATATTGCTGTTTTGGTCCAAATTTTATGTATTTTCTGCGTTGTTCTCCACTTTGGAAGCAACCACAACATTTGGACAAAATAGATCAAATTATTCGCAATACTGTATCTTCCATTTTTAATATGGCCTTGGATGACCGAGCGTGGCTACAAGCCACCCTGCCAATTCGTTTTGGTGGCCTCGGCGTCCGCAAAATTTCCAGTGTAAGCTTACCGACATTCCTGTCTTCCGTCCACAGCACTGAAAAGCTGACCAGGAAAATTTTAGCTCTCTCCCTGGTTGACTCGGAAGTGCCGTGCTTGACCGACGCAGAGGATGCCTGGAAAATGGCTTGCCCGGACTCGGATCGGCCCGTGAACCCGTTTTCCCAGAGACAGTGGGATGAGCCGCTCTGCAGGTTGGTACGGAATAACCTTATTAATACGTCCACCAATTCTGCTGAGCGTGCCCGCTTGCTGGCTGTGGGTGAGTGGGAATCGGGCCTCTGGCTTTAGGCGTTACCGTCACCTAACATAGGTACTTTGTTGGGTGACACAACCTTCCGGCTCGCTACGTGTTTGCGATTGGGTGCACCCTGTGGGGCTCCGCATCGCTGTCAATGTGGGGAAGCAGTCGACTGCCTCGGACAACATGGCCTTTCCTGCAGTAAAAGCGCAGGTCGTATTGCTCGGCACGCTTGCATTAATGATCTCATCCGTCGTGCTCTTGCCACCGCCGGGGTGCCAGCTGTTTTAGAACCAACTGGCTTGGTATGCGTCGATGGAAAGAGACCAGATGGTATGACCATAATGCCATGGAAGTTGGGTAGATCTTTGGTGTGGGATGCAACTTGTGTGGACACCCTTGCACCATCCCATCTTTCTAGCACGGTGGGTTGCGCTGGAGCTGCTGCTGCAGGTGCTGAAAACCTCAAACGGCGCAAATATCACAATTTGATTGGTAATTATGTTTTTGAGCCGTTTGGGGTTGAAACACTAGGACCATGGGGTCCGAATGCCCTTGTAGTATTTCGAGAAATCGCCAAGCGGTTGGTCGATTCTTCTCGTGACCAGAGGGCTGGCCTGTTTTTTGCACAAAAAATAAGCATTGCCATCCAACGCGGTAATGCTGCCAGCCTTCTGGGCACTTTACCTGTTGACGGCGATACGGACGAATTTTTTGACGCCCTGTAATTTTCTGTATATATTTTTTTTTATTATTAGTTTGTGTATATTTATAGGTTGTATATATTTAGTAATTAATTTAATTATAATATGATAAATAAAAATAAATGCATATCAATGCATGACCTAATTCTAAAACTGTTTTAGATGTTAGGCAAAATAAGATTTAAGTACCTACGCGTTTGTAAAATTGATAAGCATAAAATTGAATTATTATATATACATATATGTCACACACACAAGTGTAGGAACGGTTAACTGTGGAAATAAATAGTCAACTGAACTAATTTTGATACTTTGATTCTGTAAAAAGATTTTTTAACTTTTGTTTATTTATTTTGTTGTGTGACATAGGATAGGAGCTGATTTTTTTTTATTTAATTGTCTTCTCATTAACAATAAAATAACAGGCGGCGTACTGTGGTTCTGACTACCCCCTTCGGAAAAATGGCGTAAATCCATGTATTGATCTCAAAATAAATAGTAAACACATGTTAAATATTCCATTAAAAAACCAGCTGTTCCATTGACTTATTTCGTGATTTATTTAGAGATAGTTTTTTTTCGCACGGGTCGTTTCGCGTTGACCAAATTGTTTTAAGATGCAAACATGTTATTCGTCTTTTTTCAGGGTTCCATACCTCAAAAGAAAAAACGGTACCCTTATAGAATCACTTTGTTGTCCGTCAGTCTGTCTGTCAAGACCCTTTATCTCTGGAACGCGTGGAGGCATTAAGTTGGAATTAAAACCATGCGTATACTCAAGTCTGTACTTTGGAACTGTGAAAAAATCAATCCTCAAAATGTACGCAGTCTAAAGATATGGCCGTTTGTGTCGCAAGTTTGTACAGAACCCTTTTTTACTTCTTTTGAAAAAAGACAATAAAGCTACCGTCATTCCCTCCTTAAACAACTTAATTGGCTGATTACGTATATAGAGCACTGATCTACAGTTAACGATCGGTATAGATCAGGGCTGATAAGCGCCTGCGCACACGCACACTCCGCTAACAAGTTACCATAAGCAGTGTTTATAATAAGCTAAGCTATAAATCACTGGACATAGCTGACCATTAATGCTCAGGTGAAACCAGTTGTATGACGAGTTGGTCTTGTGGTTAGAAGACTGTTGAGCTTGGGGTTTGGGTCCCTAGCACTACCCTTTATTTTTAGGTTGGGAAATCATCAAATAACTTCCCCCGCTCTGGGTGGAGCCGGGATGCGTGTCAGACTTTTACTGACTAAAACCCACCCATATTCTATCTATTGCCCTTTACGTTCCGGGGCCGCGGTATCTCTTTCGAACAACCCGCAACCCCGGCAGGCGGAGGCTTTGGCAAGCCCCTCTGCTTTGGTGACATCTCTTTGAGCCTAACACTACCCTTGACTTTAACATCCTTTGTCTGTCGTGTGTGATGGTATGTTTTAATTCGATCAGAAAAAAAAACCAATGCCTCTACAACCTAAAATTGTTATCCACCTAGAAAATCAGTCATTTAAAAAAATACGAAACAAGATACTGAACTAACTTTTTTTTGTCTGGATCCAACGGGTCTACAAAAACGAAAAAGTATTTATTCATAAGTCGAATAACCGTTAACTGTTTTTGAAAATGGAACTTAATGAGACAATCTCATGGAGAATGCGTGCATTGCATTATAGCTACAGAAAAAAATAAATAAAAAGGCAATGGCGCAACACTTTTTTTTTATAATATTAATAAGTCATCGCAATTTATTTATTATCTCGCAAATTATAATTTGAATTCTATTTATTTTTTGCACTGCAGAATTAAAAAAAAATGCAGTCCAACCAAAACCACATATTAGAGCGAAATTTCTTCGAGGAATGGTATTTATTTATGAACAAAAATACCCTTACAACCAAATAGAGTTCTTATTTATTAACCCGACAGCATGTCAAAGTTGAACCCTTGCTTCGATAGATGGCGTTGTCGTCGAATTAGAAGTCGCTATGGTTTCGTTACCACGCGCGGTACAAGTAGGTACTCATAGAAAAAAAAAATTTAGTCATTCTCAGAGAGAGAGACTTTCATTTTTTATTTCGTGAAGTTTTTGGTAAGGTTACGCGCTTTCCGCGTAACCTTTAATAAAAGCCTAACCTGAAGCGATATAATTAATTACCGAAACTCCTTTAGTCCCAAGCCATTTTATGTTATGTTGGACCCGTTATGGCCTCGTTCAGGAATAACATAGTTCGTTTTTATTTTGTTTTCTTTTTTCTGTAAACGTCAAATAAATACTTCATCTCGGGAACGTATAATATATATATATACGGTTTAGTGTTGAAATTAAAACCATGTACTCATGTCAGTAAAATAATATCTCTAAGTGTATGCAGGCAAAAAATATGGCCGATGGTTCAGTACAAAGTGAAAAGAATTTTAGAAATAAAACAACACGCATTTAATCAAACTAACTTACACGTAGACGTCTTAAAATTTAAATTCAAATGTATATAATCCACCTGTCATTGCAAAACCTAATTTACGGCTATGCACGTAATGGTTAGAATTTACATGAAATAATACATAAGAGTTATTGCATGTGTATATATTTAATAGGCTTGGTTATCTACCCGACACACGGTAAGTGGGTAGTAAATTAATACTGTGGTACTATGAGTTGTCGATGGGAAGTCGGTGGTTATTCGATTGTGGTTGGTGATGAGTGTTCGAGACTATTCCAGTAAAGAAGATGTTATTTATTTATGTTTATGCATATTTTGAATTGATATTAAACTGTTATTTACATAAATTTATGCCGAGAAAGAAGAAGAGAATGTTCTAAGAGTGATAGTTCTGAGCAGTCATCATATACTTGCCCTTGTCCCATTCTAGAGGTTGCAACATATTTTCCTTTTTCATTTACGCTTATCGGATATCACGCTATCATTTACTCCTTTCTCTTCCATATAGTATTCCTCCCCCAAAGCAAAAAAAATATTTTAGTTCACACCGAACTAGTTTTGTTTTTTAAGTTTGGTATAAATAGTTAATAATGAACCAATACAAGATTAGGTAGCATCAGGATACCACCAAAGTAAGGAAAAAAAAAACGATTTGCTATTATTTGCATACCGTGCATCCACTACATTACATAACAACCGATTCTTGGTTGCATGGCATATTTTTTTAAGTGCACATTTTTTGCAGGGTTGTGCATCCTGCATCCAAATATAAATCTTTATTTATAAAATAACACGACACATTTTGCTTCAGGTAAAAGATGCGTAAAGTAACGCCTGATTCTACAACATAACTTTAAACTTTTTGACCAACCACAATCTTTTAACAAACACTAATCGAGTTTTTAATGAGAACCCTGAGTAGCCCTCCCTTCTACGTCAGTAATTTAGACTGATCCAGCTCGACAGTAAGATTAGCCAACGATTTCACTGTGTAAACACGACTGAGTTTTATCATAAGTTTAACCGCTGTCCACTATTTATCAGACCTGATTTAGTTTACATGTCGCAGATTTTAACTGTTTCTAGTGATTAGTTTTAATTAGTTAGGTGTCAATGTTTATAAAACATGGTATTCTAGAAGTCAAAGCGTCAAGTATTGGATTGGTATTATTATATTCCTGCACCTTTATAGGTTTCGGCACCACAAGAGGAAAAAAAAAATTAGATGTGTCAAGGGACACCCGGATGGAACGAAGTTCCTATAGAAATGAGAATATCTGGCTTGATTTCTATAAGAGAGAGAGAGACAGACAGTCAGACAGAGAAACATGCGACGCCGCACAGCTTACTATAGCAAAAAATGTCGTGACAACTTTTCGTAAGATTTTTTTCCGTCTAGCCCCCTTTCACAATGCGCGATAAGGAACTTCGTTCCAAAAATGGAACCCTTATAGGATCATTTTGTTGTCAGTCTGTCTGTCAATACCATTTATCTCGAAAACGTGTGGAGGTATCAAGTTGAAATTAAACAATAAACTTAATTCTGTATTCCCATGGAGCTGTGATAATCAATTCAACCGTCAAGTTTACTTAGTCAAAAGATGCCTTAACCGTATAGTTCGGTACGGACCCCTTCGGGGGCTCGACATTCAAACCTCCGCTGGCTCAGTACTGGCCCCGAAAGGGGTCGGACATTTAAGTCATATGACCTCCTCATTATTTTTGTAAATATTTTATTTTCTGGTTAAAAAATAATATGGGTGTGCATTCATTAAGATAGTAGAATAAAAATCTCATATGTAAACGTCATTAGAAGTTCTTTAATTATTGAGTAAGTTTCTTAATTATGTCTTATAAAATCCAAATGTGTAAATTACGATCATCGCCATTTTGATGGCAATGTAGGTCGACGCTAAAAATCATAAAAAAGTAGGTTTTCGGACATTTAAACTCCATATTATTGGGCATGATTAACGTGTCCTTTTATTACGTGAAGAAATCATTCGTAATTGAACTTATATTAGCAGTGGTAATGATACATTTTGAAATATAAAGTCGAAGTATCGCGCCAATCGTGCTTGTTTACATTTTTCATTCCACATTATATCACACGGACGCGAATAGATTCTATAACAAATGAGACAAATATCATTGCAAATATTATAAATAACATAAACATGCCCAGATCTTATCGTAATTTTCAATAATAGGACCATTAACACGTAATATTCATAACCACTGCTAAATTCACTTTCGAAAATGACGTCCATTTCTTTTTTTTTTAATTTTGTGATGTGTAAATGCGATTATTTCAATCGATTATTTTCTTGTAAATCAATCAATTCGAATAATTAAAATAAGGAATATCAGAAATTGATAGATGAAAATAAGAATAATTTTGTAATACGTGTAAAATACTATAAATATTGATAATAATATTTTTTACGCCACTAAAACCGACTCAACAACAAACAGTAGAATCTGATCTATGGCTAAATTCGCGCCAATTTTATTTTCAGATAAAAAATCAAATAAGGAATGCGCTCGCTGTTCGAATTTATACTAAAATGCTTATTTGCTATTTTATTAATAATTTGGTTTTGTACCTACTATTTGAATGTGAATTGCAATTAGAAATAAAATAAGGTTGAATATAGAACGACCTTCTTATGATCTTGGTCAGTAAAAAAAATCAACCAGGTAAATTATATTTGTTCGACAAAATTGTTTGTAGTATGGTTGGATTAGTTATTTGGAAAGCGTTTTCATTCTTTCCTAAACCATGGCTCGTAGGCCAAAGTGTTCTTGGAGTGGAGGCCTTGGGGTAAAAATGGCCTAGAGGGAGACCACAAGTGAGATGGAAAAAAAACCCCGGTACACGACATCAAGAAAACTCCAGGTTCAAAATAGGTTCATTTTGTACCTGGAGTTTTCTTGATGTCGTGTACCGGAGTTTTTTTTTGGGGTGGAAAATCATCAAATAACTTCCCCCGCTCCAGGCGAAGCGGGGGGGAGTGTCAGACTTTTACTGACTAATGTCCACCGATCGATGTTCCTTCTTTTACTCGGGGCTGCGGTGTATCTCTTTCGAACAACCCGCGATCCCGGCAGGACCCTACTGAGGTTGCGGATCTGACACTCCCCCCCGCTCCGCCCAGAGCGGGGAAAGTGAGGCGCCACGGCATCCTCACCTACCACCTGACGCAGATCCTCACTGAGCAGGAAGGTTTCGGGACGTTCCTGCACATCATCGGGCGGCGGGAAGAAACACCCAGGTGTCACCAATGTGACTATCGCCCGGAGGACACGTTGGAGTACACAGGCAGTCTGCTCTTTTGAGCGGAGCACCGCTCTGTCCTGGAGGAGATGGTGATGTTTGAAAGAGAGAACCTCAAACCAAGCCAGCCACCGCGGGAGACGCTACAGGGATCGGGCGCCGCGAGACGACAACGACTTTTTGTTAAAAGTTTAACAGGAGCGGATATTTGATGATTTCCCATCCAAGTGGCGCAAGACCGATATAAATAAGTTCCTAAAGAATTCCTGTGAAGTTTATGAGAAGGCCTCTTTTAAATTCCTAAAGAAGTCCTTAAATTCCAAAAAATAGAAATACACTATTTAAAAATACTTTTTAGGGTTCCGTACCTCATAATAAATAACACAACCCAAATATCAAATGGTTTCTTGAAGCTGTGAAAAAAGCAACCCTCCAAGTCTACGTAGAGAAAAAATATGACTGTTTATGTCGTCAGTTTGTACGGAACCCTTGGTGCGTGAGTCCGACTCGCATTTGGCCGGCCTATTTTTAATAGGCTAAATCGCTTAGTGCTACGCAAAGGTCTCCATAGCATGACCTACAAAATTGGTTGCCGCGAAACCGTTTGACAGCAAATGTGCCTACCAAATCTTGGCGCATAACAAAATAATTAAACCATAACAAAAAAGCACGAGACAAAATGCTGTTGTCTTTCTTTTCTAATCGATATCATAGATATTTGTACAACTATAATATCTATACTAGAGTAATATGCCATCTCCATAAGTAAATTCCTCAATGGTCCCAAAACTTTTTTAGAAAGTTTACTCTATTACGACTATCGATTAGGTTGAATGCAACTTTTTAATCGTAATGATGAAACTTAGTTTTACGGTCAGCACTAAGAAATGTCATATTGCAACACATTTTATAGTATTTTTTGTCGAGATTCGTATCGTGTTTTTTTTATTAATTTATATGTAAAATGGCAAAAATAAGAATGCAGATGGAATGTCAGTTTTTATTTTGTATTTCCGATTTTATTATCAAAGGGTTATCTTTTGTATGTGCATTATTTCCAGCGTTTTTAAAGTACCTAATTTTTGGAAGGGTGTAGTAATATGTATTTTACACACATTTTACAATAGATCTACGCTGTTTTATCGACCATGGGAGGTTTTTGGAAATATAAATCTCAAACTTATCGTATAAAACAGCCGCTGTGACTTATTTTTAATAACAAAATTAAATGCTGTAAATTGATGAAAATTCTTGAATTTCATGACAATTCGCGTCACCCCACCGATTCAGCTGATGTGTCATGTGTCAAAATCCTGTCGTGCAGAGTGGTTAATGTCGGTAATGTGACAAGTTTACATTTAGTTTCGTAAGACGACACGATTGGCGCAATGGCTGAGTGATCGCTGCGTGGCGCAGGTTCGATTACCGCTCAGAACAAATATTTGTACGGCCTACAGATAGTTGTTTTGGGTCTGGCTGTTTATGTATGTATGTGAAAATGTTTGTAAACGTACCCACGATACAGGAGAAATAATAAAATCCTAGTGCGCTTTCCAAAACTCACTGATTTTATATTTTGCCAAATAAGCTTAGTTTATCTTAACGATGTTGCTTATTTAACATACTTTGTATATACTTATCGATGATTATCTTAATTACCCGCCGATTTGCATAACCATATCAATGCCATACTCCTTTCAAGAATAACCAGCATTTACACAATACTTAGAACTTATTAAATTCTAACGGACCAATTCCCCCCCAATTATTTCTTTAAAATTCTTAGAAAAAAATCCGTCGTTCTGATTGGTCGTTACGTTTTCAACTTAGTGCACCACACACTACCTGACCAATGGAAGTATAAATGTGAACGCAAGGTTGTACACATGTGAAGGGATAGTAATTGTCTCTGGTAATTGTTGCTTATATCGGATGACGTCACAAGCCACCTTCTAGGCTTCAAGGTAATGTCACGATGTATGTAGATCGTGGGTACGGAGGGAAGGTTAGGTTGTTCCTAGGTCTTGGTCTATAAGTCATAAGTCAGGTGTTGTTAGTAACGGGTTTTGTTTAATGCTTGTGTTTAAGTGGCTCTGTTTGGGAGAATTTTAATCAATATAATTGTTTTTATTGTCTTACTTAATTACGACTAATAAGTGTACATAAATGCTAGATAATAGACGAGCTCGTGGCTAAATAATAGCAGGCTCTCAGGTCGATATTTAGGTTAAGCCGCGCTTGCCTAGGATGGGTTACCACCCGCTTCGGAAAGCACGTTAAGCTGTTGGTCCTGGCTGTCATTTGTAGATCTTAGACAGTCGTTACAGATAGTCAGTGTCCCGAAAGGTTGACTACCAGTCTTACCAAGGGGTATCGTAGTAAATAGTACAAACGGGTTGTGGAGGTCAGATAGGCAGCCGCTTCATGCAAAATACTGGGATTCAACTGGATCCGATTAAATTGGAAGCTAAATAATAGTCTGACTAATTGTAATAATGCTAGAGCCTCATTTTTAGCTCAAGGCAGAAATAAAATAAATAATAAATATCTTGGGACAACTCACACACGGCTATCTGATCCCAAGCTAAGCAGAGCTTGTGTTATGGTAACCAGACAACTGATATACATACTTATGTAATTTATAAATACATACATATTATAGATAAATCACACCCAGACACAGAACAAACAATCATGCTCATCACACAAAGTTTGTCCTGGGTGGGAATCGAACCCACGACCTCCGGCTCAGCAGTCAGGGCCACTAACCACTAGACCAACAGGCCCGTCAAGAAATATAGATAGTCTCCTAGTTGCTCAGTTTTAACTCAAGATATAAGTAGTCTCCCAGGCGCTAACAGTTTCAAAAATGAATGAGCTTGAGGATCTGCAATAAACTCGCTACCGGATACAGTGTTCTGTATCCAAAAAACCAAAAGAATTCTGTTAAACAAAAGACAGACACGCTACAGACAGAAATTGAATCAGTACGTAAAAGAACAAATATTATATATTAAATTTTATTTAGACGGGCCTGTTGGTCTAGTGCAGAGATGGCGAACCAATGGCACGCGTGCCAATGACGGCAGGCGACACAAAGAATTGGGCACGCAAACAATTTTAATCATATTTTTATCTTACTATCATTTTTTTAACTCGCCGGAGAAATTCATTATTTTCAGAGATGAATAAAATTAATTCGCTTAGAAACCGTTTGGCGATGACTCTACTAGTCAGTAAAACAAGTTTCGAATTGATAGTAATTATTTTCCTAATACAATCACTTAGTCAAAATTATTTGATGGCACGTCTGCGGCGTCATTCAACATTTATTTAGGAAAAATGGCACATTGGTTCATCAAGGTTCGCCACCCCTGGTCTAGTGGTTAGTGGCCCTGACTGAGCCGGAGGTCGTGGGTTCGATTCCCACCCAGGACAAACTTTGTGTGATGAGCATGATTGTTTGTTCTGTGTCTGGGTGTGATTTATTTATAATATGTATGTATTTATAAATTATATAAGTATGTATATCAGTTGTCTGGTTACCATAACACAAGCTTTGCATAGCTTGGGATCAGATAGCCGTGTGCGAGTTGTCGCAAGAAAAAAAAAATATTTTCAAAAATAAAATCGTAGGACATTAAGATTGCACCGAAAGTGTGCAATTACCTTTACTCCATTTATAATACCAGTATGAGGTTTTAAGTATATCATGCAGCTGATGTAGTCAGTTGACCTACCCTGTCAGCTGTCGATCTGTGATTGGTCAATTAATTACACGCGGTCATTCCATTGGCTGACGCAGGCGGGGGGAGACTTAGCCATCAATCTGAGTGAAGGTTGAATGACATTTACGTGTAGTACAAATAAGATATAATGTTTCTGTGAATTGGATTGAAGTAAACAACTAAATTTAAAAGAGATCTCCCGGGATCAAACTTAGTAATATAATAAATATAAAATCAAATTGAAGTAAGTACCTACCTTACCAAATGAAAAAAGAGGACGTTGGATAATCTCTTACTAACGATTAAAGTGGTATCTGTGTCTGAAGCAGTGACCTTCTTTTTGGGGTTCAGTACCTCAAAAGAAAAAAAAGGAACCCTTGTAGGATCACTTTGTTATCATTCTGTCTGTCTGTCAAGACCCCTTAATCTCGGAAACGCATACAGAAAAAAAATGTTCTTCACAGTAGTCTCTTAGAGCTCTAAAAAAATCAACCCTTTAAGTTTCCGCAGCCAAAAATTATGACTGTTTTTTTCGCAAGTTTGTGCGCGAACCGTGCGCGAGTCCAACTAGTATTTGGCCGGATTTTTTATCTTGTGGTTATTGTCTAGCCTGTCATCAGAGTTTTTGTGTCCATGGGCCTCTACACGGTGGCCATACAGCACCGTTACCAAATGTCCACGCCCTGACTTGACTTCAAATGCCGACGGGAAACATCACACCTCAGGTATGCTGGTTTCAACGTTGCTCGGTTCTGGGGCCGCGGTATCTCTTTCGAACAACCCGCAACCTTGGCATATTTCCAAGGCGTGTTAGTGTTTTACGCGCGCCTCAAAGAGATGTCAGCAAAGCAGAGGGGCCTGTCAGGGCTACTACCTGCCAAGGTTGCGGGTGAGTTTTAGTCAGTACAAGTCTGACACTCCTCCCCGCTTCGCCCAGAGCGGGGAAGTTATTTAAAGATTTCCCATCCGCAAAAAGAAAAGGCAAGCTGGTTTGTTCAGGATGTTTTCAACACAACAGTCTATTCGATTACTACCTACTGATAAGATGAGTGAGGACTAAGTTCTAGTAGTGACTACTGAAGTTCTGAAGAAGATGAAATGCTGTGTCCAGCCCAAATAATGATACCAGAGTCTTCAACAAATGAAGAACACTCTAAAACATCATTCAAGAAGCAGATCACCCAAGAAATACGGACAACTTTTTAAACTCCAAGGTGTGAAAACCAATCATTCATCCAGCCAACCATTGCCCAACCAAGATCGATCGCTCAGTAGCCGTTTAGCCAGCAGCGTATGTTAACTGGTGAAATATTACACTTGATACCATCGCGGACTTTCCAAAGCAATTATATTTGTGATATGAGCGGCGTTACAGCGCAGGCGCGGCGGCCATTTGTCAAAATAGCCATTCATATGGTAATGACGTGTGCTGATTGATCATCTTGCGCAAGTGATCTAGTTTGTGATCTTTTGTGTGTTGTAATAATGTAAAGGTTTGTATTTGCAAGGTGTGTTGCAGTTTGTGATCCTATAGCACGGCCAACGAGAAGCGATACCAAATGTAAACAAAACCCATGCTAAAACCCCATCTAAAATGGCCGCCCGAATGTTGACGAACCCGTCTTAACGTTGTCATGTTTTTGCCGGGAGAACGAGACATTACGACAAAGGCACAAGATGGAAAGAGCTAAATATTAGATTGTCAACGCCACAGTTGTTCTTTAGGTTAATGACCTTTCGTATCGCTTCTCGTTGGCCGTACTATACATCAGTCACCTCCTGTTTTTGCTATATCATCCTTTAACAGTCTATCCAACGCTTTTGGTCTTGCTCTACACTCATTCCCATCCACATTCATACTCAAAACTTTACTCACGACATTTTCCTCATTCTTCTGCATCACATGCCCGTACCAAGCTTTGACATAGAAGTCACTACTGTTTGCTTAAATGCTTCATCAAGCAAGCTTGGCGGTAAAGGTTATGCCAGTGCGACCCTGGATTAAACATAAATTAAGGAAGGTAAGAGTGGATTGAGCTTTAATTCCCTCCTTAAATATATTTTTATATGCAACTAGCTTTCGCCCGCCACTTCGACCGCGTGGCATAGTTACTTTGGACTAACGCTAACTTTAACCCGCGTGATGATCGACTAAAAAAAAATTTCTCGCAGCTTTTCTTCCCTCTTTCTACGTAATTTCTCACCGTAAAAAATACCCAATGTAATGAAGCTGTGAAGGTCATTGATCCCATGAAAATACCCAGCTAGATAAATTCAGTTGTTTATTATGCAGTAATGTGTAAGCCGATGGTAAGTGGAGGCAATATATTTATTTGTTAACTAGGAACATTGTAGGGGAATTCTAACGAGACCATAATTTATTAAGAACATTCTAAGAACGTTGTGAGTAACTAGCAATAAAGCTGATTTTCAATTAAATTGTTGCAGGGGGGTCGGCTACATACCTACACGTAGTAGTAAGTAAGTTTGGAAGTGGGCTATGAGTTATGTTTTTTTAACCTTTGCCCCACACTAGGAATTTCTCCTGTATCGTGGGTACGTTTACAAACATTTAAACTCACATATACAAATAGCCAGACCCGGAACAAGTATAGTACTACTAGCCACTACAATTCTTTGTTTCGTTTGGGGATCGAACCTGCGACGGGCAGCGCAGCAGTCGTTCGCTGAGCCACTGCGCCAACCGACATAATAATATACATAAGGTACCCCCGTGCCTCGAAAAGCACGTAATGCAAATTAAACATAATCCAAATTAAACTCCCGATCCGATCTCTATCCGGTCGTGTCACGTGAGGGAACAGAGACTGCACCTGCGCCTGCGCACACACTCCTGCTCTATAATAATAACTCTCGCGCCGTCCGTCTGTCACCAGGTTGTATTGGATACTAGCTGTTCCACGCGGTTTCACCCACGCTGCTCAGCACCTGTTGGTCGTAGCGTGATGTTATATATATATAGCCTTCCTCAAGAAATTGACTATCCAACACTAAAAGAATTTTCCAATTCCAACCAGTAGTCCCTGAGATTAGCGCGTTCAAACAAACAAACAAACTCTGCTTTATAATATTAGTATAGATATATGAACCGTGATAGTTATGACAGTTGAAATTTTTATTTGATGTATTTTTGTTGCCGCTAAAAAACCAATATTAAAAAACAGAATAAAATAAATGTTTAACGAGGCTCCTATACAACAAACATGATTTGCCGCTTTATGATGGCTGTAATTTAGACCATAAGTCAGAGTCGGCTTAGTATACCAACTTATACTGGTTTCGTTAGCAGTTTGCGTGTAGCCAGTGTTTTGAAAATTACTATTAACGATGTGTTTACGAAATAAATGCGAAAGCGGATCAGGGGAAAAACTAGTCTTAATAAAAAATTTAAGTGTCACTTCACATAATTAAGTACTTGTAGCAAGATCATAAATTAATAACAGTCGCCATTTTTATTTTCATAAAAATTAACACATACTTACACGTGAATTGCAAGTAATTTCGGAATATTTTTATTTAAATAAGACGAAGAAGACAAAATAAACTTTGCCCTTTAAAAACTGAGTGAACACTCTTAATGAGTCGATAAAAGATTGCAATTTCAATAACAAAACACATTTGGATCTGCACATTAAACTATGTATTTGATTACCCAAATTAAGTTAAAACTTGTTAAAATTGTAAACCGAACGAATGCCATCGGAATAAAGAATAAATTCACGTGATTATTTGTTCATAGACAGAAATAGGTAGAGTTGTATCGTCAAAAGCACAGAATTACGAAAAAACCAGAATAGTGCTATCGAAATAACATTTAATGACACACATATATGTACATATGTAACAAGTAGCTACAGTTTGTGAAATATACATATATATATTACTATCTTGTGCCCGCGGCTCCGCCCGCGTTTAGTTCGGTAACTGTCCCACGACATTTAACAGTATACTACCGGGATAAAAAGTATCATTTGTGTTTGGTTGGGTAACCATATCGTTCCCGGGGTTGCGGGTTGTTCTAAAGAGATACCGCGGCCCCGGAACGTAAAAGGCAATAGAAGGAACATGGGTTGGTTTTAGTCAGTACAAGTCTGATGCTCCCCCCCCCCCGCTCCGCCTAGAGCGGGGGAAGTTATTTGGTGATTTCCCATCTGCAAAAATAAGCCACACCGTTCTCACATCTTACTAATATTATAAATGCAAATGCTTGTGAGGATGGATGGATGTATGGATGTTTGTTACTCTTACACGTCCAAATGGCTGAACGGATCTTGATGGAATTTGGCACAGAGGTAGATTTGGTCTAACATTTAACATTGAATAACACATAGGATACTTATGATATTCTTTTTCGATATCACGCGGGCGAAGCCGCGAGCGCCAGCTAGTAATACCATAGTTTTGTAATAATATTCTGATTTGTTGGAGTGTCCATGAAGTTGCACATTCTTCTGCATAGACAACTACGCTTTGTAATGGGCAACTACAGTACTTTCACAGTTATTATAGCTTGTGACTGGGACTGTAGCTTAATGTTATTGCTGTCATTGTTTGTACAGTTCAAAAGTGCCTGTAACTGGCCTACTTGAAGTAAATGCTTTTGATTTTTTTATCATTTGTCTACGTTATAAACTATACAGGGTGGAAACCAGTTCAACCCGTCACGAAGACTTCAACCATGCGTATCCATTCTAAACTATTATAACCTGATCTCTCTACTACGGATCGCACACCGTAGTGGAGAGATCAGGTTAAAATGGTTTTGTATAGGTTGATGTGCCGTCGTGTGTACACTAAATTACTCTACACAAAAAGATTGCTGGAAAACGACTTCTGTATTTGGACTGAAAATCATTATGCAAAAACCTTCGATCGATCGATCGAAAATTAAACTTTCTCTCCCCTTTTCTTCCCTCTTACTCCCCCTTTTTCTCACTTTTTGCTTTCTTTCTTTTTTTAGCCTATGTCCGACTCCAGGGTCCCAACTATCTCTGTACCAAAATTCATCTAAATTGGTTTGGCCATTTAGGCGTGAAGACGTAACAAACAAACTCACTTTTGCTTTTGTTGTAATATTAGGAAGGATTAACATCGTTTATTCATTTTAACATTTTTTTTTTAAAATCTCTTAATAAAAAAAAGTAGCCCACCGGTATCGGGAACAGGGTCCAAGCTACCGGCTAACTTATTTTTATTATTATTTTTGTAGTTTTTAAATAATATACACACTTACATAGATATGAATAAAATAACCTTTCATAGTTGGACCTTCAACAAAAACAAATCGTTTTACAGCATTCTTTATGTTACGGAAGTCTTACATCAATATTTGCTGTACATGATTAAAATATGAATATTACCTAAGTTTTTATTCATAACATTTACAGTCGCGAGCAAAAATATCTGTACACGCACTTTTTAAAAGGTAGTTTATTAAGAAACTCGAGATTTTATGAGGAGCTCGTGGCTAAATAATAGCAGCCGCTCGGGTCGATCTTTAGGTCAAGCCGCGCTTGCCTAGGTTGGTCTGTGGATGGGTGACCACCCGTTATATACCGAGTTTCCTCCGTGCCTCGGAAAACACGTTAAGCCGTTGGTCCCGGCCGTCATTTGTAGATCTTTGACAGTCATTACAGATAGTCAGTGTCTCGAAAGTCTGACAACCAGTCTTACCAAGGAGTATCGTATTACCCA
This sequence comes from Ochropleura leucogaster, assembly GCA_958449745.1. Taxonomy (NCBI): domain Eukaryota; kingdom Metazoa; phylum Arthropoda; class Insecta; order Lepidoptera; family Noctuidae; genus Ochropleura; species Ochropleura leucogaster. The sequence goes on from OY288224.1 coordinate 15,119,731, forward strand.
GTGCTAACTGGGTTATGGAGATCAAATAGGCAGTCGCTCTATGTGAAACAATGGTATTCAGCTGCATCCGGTTAGACTGGAAGCCGAACCCAACATAGTTAAGAAAAGGCTAGGCAGATGATGATCTAATGTCAGCCACACCATGCCACAGCAAAAACAGAATAGCTCGAGAAAATACTTTTGAGTTTAGCTAAGTGTATCTGTAGATCCTGCCGGGGTTGCGGGTTGTTCGAAAGAGATACCGCGGCCTCGGAACGTAAAGGGCAATAGAAGGAACATGGGTGGGTTTTAGTCAGTACAAGTCTGACATGCCCCCCCGCTCCGCCCAGAGCGGGGGAAGTCATTGGATGACTTCCCAACCGAAAAAAAAAAGTGTATCTGTAGATACCTATAGATATTCGTGCTAGCCACTGTACGTATACGCTTGCGGTTGGAATGTTTGCTTAAAAAAGCGAACAGTGCTTGACATTGAGTCGTGTACAAATCGACAGGCCCTTATTTAATTACAATGACATAAGTACTTACTTGATTTGAAAACGTTTGAGTGGACTTACGACGCCCTTTTCGAGAGCTGCTGTTGCTGGTAATAAGCAATTAATTCAACGGTGAGTCGGTACGATGGACAAAACGTCAGTAATAAAACCAGTATAAGCTGTACTCGATTTCGTATTATGGGTCGCGCGTTACGAAAAATACAGAAAACATAAGACCAAAAGTTGTAACGACACTTTTAGCTATTATTGCAAGCCGTGCTCTCATAGAAAGCAAGCCAGTTAATTTTTGTTTCGTCTTTCTATTTCGCATTGAACAGTGTGGTGTCGCGACGATTATTTTTGTTGTGTGTATGCAGGTTTTTTGTACTTAATAACTTTGTTCCTCTCAAGTTTTTGTTTATTATTGTAGTCGCTCAGCTACTACGCCAACCGTACATATAAAGATTGGATGGTATTTAAAAGTACTTCAATTTATTCCCATTTCGTTTACCTAATTTTGCCTGTGTTGCACCAAATATACTGAATGTGCACCAAAATATGTTAATTAAAATATGTCATAACGAGCATCAGGAAAAAGACAGCACTACAATAAAAAAGTGTTATATCTTTATCCATTTTCTATTAATGCAAGTCGTTACTGGTCCGTAGGGGGTCGCAGTTTTAACCTAACCTAACCTACGCATTTTTTTAGCATTCAGGAAAGAATATTTGGTGCACGATCAGTATTTTAGGTGAACACAAAATTTTTTCCCATAAAGATTTAAATAACGAACCATAAGAAACTTAATCATAATCAAGCTTTTAGTGTTCCCACAGCCGAGACTCGCCTTACCAGCGTTTGATGGACTGGCTTGTAGTGCAGATTGGTGAACGTCACATATCTTCAAATCGACGACACGGTTGGCGCAGTGGCTGAGTGATCCACTGCTGCGAAGCGTGTCACGGGTTCGTACCCCGTACGGAACAATGCTTGTATGACCTACAGCTAGTTGTTTCAGGTCTGATTGTTTGTGTATGTGAGTTTAAATGTTTGTTTACCCACCCACAATACAGGAGTAATTCTTACTGTGGGGCAAAGAGAAATCTATGGTTCTAGGATATAAACCAGTTTATCTTTATTGTAAAGAATGTTTAATCTGCGTTAAATTACAATCGCGAATATCAAATCCCAACAATAGATCCTTCCTTTGAAACGAAGCTTTTAAACTCCCAAACTGTAAGACACGATGAGGTCACGACCGTGCGTGCGAAATCCGCGCGTTTCGTCCAGTAACGAGCTTTTAATTTGTGTGTAATCATGTTGTGACTTGTTGCGAAAATTATGCAGAAGATCAACTTCATTGATCGTTTCGGTGAGCTCCTTGGGTTTTGAGTCGACCTACTGGACAGGTCCACTCAATCTGTGTGATGCTTTCTTAAAAAGACCATTTCAGACACTATCTGCATAGTCCTCATGTAAGTTGACCAAGATTTTTTGTCTGGAACTTAAGAGACTATGACCTCTGAGTTTGTTTCGGCTGTTTCTTCTCAGAGTAGTCGGGTACAAAACACCGGCCTCATCTAGTTTAAAAAAAGACGTGTAAAAGTGTTTGTGAAAACCTACTTGCAAAATAACCATCATTTATAAAACAAATAGCTTTTAGATGCCAGATCTATTTTTGCCTGGTCTGCCTCGATCTGTGGCGAGGGAGCCGAGAACAGCAGTGACATATTCCCACGTAAATCAAACGACGCTTTTTACGTACGGAGAAATTAAATAACAGAATCAAAAGTATTGGAACTATTATTTAAATTGTTATTTTCCGCGCGCTATTTAAAAAAGAAATACATATATTTTTGAATTTGGAGCTCAAATAAATGTCAATGTGTATTGCGATATTTTTTAAATGATCATGATTAATTGTGATATTCTGTTGTTAAACACAATTTAAATTTAAATAAAAAATATTATTTAACAATTTAAATATATTAAAAAGCATGCGCCTCCTTGTTCTAAAAAAAAACCGCTGGCTATACTTAGGGATTTTTTTATCGTTATCCGTGGTAAAATCAGAAAAAATTAAAGCTCTCGTTGCAATTCATGAGAAAAAAGCATGCGTGCGATATACATTGCATGTTGAACTTTATAAGAGACTAGCTTTCGCCCGCGGCTTCGCCCGCGTTAAATTTGGGGTAACACAGTTCCTCTTGCGCCTTATTGATTTGTAATAGCAACGCTAAGTTTTCCCTTTTCTTCCCTCACATCCCACTTTTTTTAAATAAAAATTATGCCTATGTCCGTCTCCTGGTTCCCAACTATCTCTGTACCAAAATTCATCAAAATCGGTTTAGCCATTAAAGCGTGAAGAGGTAACAAACAAACAAACAAACTCACTTTCGCTTTTATAATATTAGTAAGGAAGTAAGGATAATATAGTAAGGATAGTTTTCATAAACATGCATTGAAAAATGAATTCACTTCCAGCAATCTGTGTCAAAAAATCAATGAAACAAACAAAAATCAACGACTTTCGGAAGAAAACTTACTACCTATATAACTAGCCTTTGCCCTCGGCTTCGCTCGCGCTAATTTCGGGACAATACAGTTCTCCTATACTGATTTGTAGGTACCTGCTACCTGTAGTTTTTGCCCTTGCGCCTTATTTATTGTAATAGCAAAGCTAAGATTTTCCTTTACTTCCCTCTTTTTCCCTCATTTCTCACTTTAAAACAAAAAAATATGCCTATGTGCGTCTCCTGGGTCCCAACTATCTCTAAACCAAAATTCATCAAAATCTGCTTAGCCATTTAGGCGTGAAGACGTAACAAACAAACTCACTTTCTCTTTTATAATATTAGTAAGGATCATCTTTTTAATGTTTTTTTTTTTTTCGTAGAAGTCGATTAATTTTCGTTACAACTGAACCTTCTGCATTTAACATCGAGCTGGTACATAGCAACCTCGCGCGATATATACGATGAGCAAAACGAAGGTTACCTATAACAGTATTGCTGTTGAGCAAACTTAATGTGTTAGTTCACTTAAACTTACCCAACCGTTGGTTTTTAATTCAATTTCGACGTATTTCTTTTTATATGTTATTTTTTCATTAGGTAGCTATTGATTTCTTTGAACTTACTGATTGAAGTTTGCGCAATCATAGATGTTTGGGTTTCGCAGTAATAGGAGCGCATGATTTGGTGAATCATTAGTTTAAGTATCATTATGAATAACTAGCTTTTGCCCGCGGCTTCGCTCGCGTTAAATTCGGGGTAACACAGTTCTTCTTGCGCCTTATCGATTTGTAATAGCAACGCTAAGTTTTCCCTTTTCTTCCCTCTTTCTCCCACTTTTTAAATTAGCCTATGTCCGTCTTCTGGTTCTCAACTATCTCTGTGCCAAAATTCATCAAAATCGGTGTAGCCATTAAAACGTGAAGAGGTAACAAACAAACTCACTTTCTATTTTATAATATTAAGTAAGGATTGTTGTAGATTCTTCGAACAAGGATTTGACTAAAAGTATTGTTTTTTAATAACCGGAACCATTTTTTTTAATAAGGATATTGACGGTTATAGTCTTTTTAGGTACAAAAATACGGCAAAGGTATTCGGAATCAGCTCAGACACTATTCAGCTAAAACACTAGGAAGTGGCGAAGCGCAGGGCGTTTTTGTGGGACTGTCTCTTGTAATGTGACGTTCCAAAAATGCTGATTATTATCAGCCTCGTTTGAATAAATGACTTTTGATTTTGAATATTCTTTCGGCAAAATATTGTCGTTAAAAACCTTTCTGTCAGATTTAGGGTACTGTAAAATCTAAAGTTTAAGAGCTGCTCGAATGTTAAGCAGCCCTCACATTTTGAGTGACGTTTCAGTATTCGGGGGTAAGTCTACGCAGTCGAAAGATATGGCCGTTTTTATCGCAAGTTGGTACAATTTGTTTTTTCTATCCCCTCTTAAGAATAATTAGCGTACAAGGAACACTAGAGACGGCAGAAACGGTCAGTATAAAGCGACACTCAAAACAAATGCCCAATTAAAGCTAAATTATCAACGCGTGAGATATGAAAATACGCTTTCACGATATTTAGGCGTTCGTTCGAGTGTTTCCTAGTGTTATTGGAAACGTGAACGTTCATTTGATACCCATACCATGGGGGTACCTACATTTCAAAAAGTCAGTCCGCCATCTTGAGGAAGCCGCCATATTGGATTTATAATAACGCTTAGGTTGTCATGTATTTTCATCAGAACTCAGAGCGTGTTCAAAATTTCGTCCTAATCGAAGACCGGAAACTGAGTCAAATTAGGATTCCAAGATTGTGAAGATAATATAAGCGTGTTAAAAAAGCAAGTAAAACTCACCCCATCCTGGAAAGTCCGATGCAAAGTCTCCTTCGTATACCTCTGGTCTCCTTGTTTCAAAATGGCGGAGCATTGCTTCAACAGCGCCAATCTGGTCCTCTCTTTAGCGCACTCCACTTCCATTATGGACAGCCGGTGTCCCGTGCGAGGCACACCCAGGCAATTCCCATCGTATTGCCCATTGACTGCCGACAGATGGACAGCGAATTGCCCTTTGAATTGCCCATTTTTTTCCAGATGCGACGTTCCATTTTCGTCTTTTTTATCCAAATCGATTGTATCGAAATTGGTTGTAATTTCTGGCGTAATACCGTTCGATGCCATTTCTGTTTATTGACTCTGTGGCATTTACATTTTTGACGGTTTGTTTTTTTTTACACTTCACTTTTTTATTTGTTAATGGTTTTGTTTGCAACCGTTGTTCTATAAGGAAAATTAGTTATGGGACATAGCGGAGTAATGCTAGAAATAGTCTTATATGTATATATTCTGTGTTCAGCGCTTTTATCGGAACGATTTCCTTTTTGGTTTATATCTTCTATAACTGGTTAGTGGAAAAATACTATTTACTGACTAATTACCTATTATTAACATTATTATTTTGCCATTTAATAATAAATAACAGTTTATGGAAACGTAATACATTACAATACATGGTCAAACCTATTAATTAATAACTTTATCAATTCTAAAGCTACGTCAATATGAATGCTGTTTAATGTGTGCAAGCGTTTTTTAAATACTAACGAAACCGCGTATGGCCGGCCATACGCGGATCTTTTAATGTATTTGACAACCGGTTGTAAAATAACTATATACATATGGGTCTGAACAAATTTTCTTTAAATAAATGGTCACGTTAAACATAACTGTTTCAACCATATTTTATTACATGCCTATTTATACATTGGCAACATTTAACAAAACAATTGCATGTAAAGGAGATGCAACTGTTGAGAACGATGTGTGAGAAGAATGGATAAAGTAAGACATGAGTATTAGAGGAAGTAAGAAAGTTGTGCCTATTACAGAAAAAAATGAGGGAGTCATTAGTCTTGATATGGACATGTCATTAGGAGGAACGAAACGCATGTGAGTAAAAAAGTGATAGATATGTATGTTGATGGATGTAGAGGGAGAGGAATGCCAAAGAAAAGAAAGATGGATTGTGTAAGGAAAGATATGAAGGAGAAAGGAATAAATGATGCCGTGACGTCTCACAAAGGAGAATGGCAAAAGCAACGTGTTGCGCCGACCCCAAATATAATAGGACAAGGGCAGGAAAATGATGACGACGACATTTTACAATAACCTGTTTTTTTTAAAGCGTTGCTCCTCACTCCTGTATCGTGGGGTCGTTTACAAACATTTACATTCACATACACAAACAGCCTATTCAAACAGGTCTGGCTGTTGTGTATGTGGTCATACAAAAATTTGTTCCGTGCAAGGATCGAACCCGCAACACGCGGCACAACAGTCGATCCCTCAACCACTGCGCCAATCGTGCCACAAAACGCAGCCTCAAGGCACAGCACAAACTAGCAAAACTCATTTCTCATCAGTAATTGACACAGTCCACTCTATTACAAGATCACCTGTCCATGTAGGTACGTATGTAACATTATAATTTGCAAGTAAATCGATTAATCTTGGCCCGCTAAATAAATAATGTGCCAGCCCACCTGATTGTCCGATTCATTCGCACAATCGTATCGTATACGTCTGTGATTGATTCCACACCGTCTGAGTGGGCACTCATTGAATTTGGCTTTTTGTTGGTTTTGTTGATTGGGTTCCGTATTCAAAATATAGAAGGGGATTCTCGCTTAATTGCTTCATCGCTTTTAGTTTTATTTCATGAACATTCAGACAAAAACTTTAAGGTAAGTGACTTTTGCGCATCTTAAGGGGGTCATTTTTGTTTGTTTGATTCAAATGTTTTTGCTACAGACTTCGACAGCTTATGTTTTTATGTTTCAGTGACTGTTTATTTTTTTTGCAAAAAATGCACTAGTAACTATGTATAAAAAATACCATACCAATAGTGTGACATTACAATTTGAAAAGTTTACTCGATCGCTCTAGAGCCTTGTCATCATCAAATACTGGTCAATATGAACCATGAGACCATCTGGAAAGTATAATTCAAATTCATTCATTTATAAGAAAAGCGATCCAACCTGAAATACCCTTAATACTGTTTCAAATATAAAAGCGCTCCAGGCGTCTTCGAGTATTATCACAACATACGATGAAAAGGATATGAATTGAGAACTTCTTCCTTTTTTGAAATTTTATAAATTCAAAAAATTTAAAAAATAAAAGAATACTCACGATAATCACTACGGAACCCTGATCATACGATCTTACAGTCGTCGAAGAGTAATAAATTTAAATTAATCAACTTTGCGAATTTAGTGAAAGTGTAGCCACTCCCTACGTTTTATATTATTTCTGTAACATGTGCTGTGTGTACTAGTTTTTTTTTTATTTCCGTTGGTAAGTTTTGTTATTATTACAGTTGTTGCAACATTGCTGGGGAATTTGAGGTCCTGGGTTCAATTCACTGGTCGAACAAATTAGAGATGATGAAGTTTAAAAATGAAGTTTGTTTTTTAACGCACCCACGATACAGGCGAAATCCTTGTGTGGGGCAACGTTTAAAATAAATGTTTTTTGGGTTGTTCAATAAAGATTTTTTATAAGTTAATGCTGGACTTGTATCTCCGGTTCATGACGAGATTCGCTCCTATTACATGGGATATAAATATACACGTACACCTCTCCGGGGTTGCGGGTTGTTAAAAAAAGAAACCGCAAACATTTATAAGTTTTAGTTAGTACAAATTTGACACTACCGCCAGAGCTGGGGAAGTCGTTTTGATGATGAGGAATCCGCAAAAAAAGGCCACATAACCAAATAAAACATAAACATTAAACATGTTCCAAAAACAACAGTCGACAGAACAAAAGGTTGTTCGAAAAGGGAAAGGAAGGAAAAAGGAGCCCCGAAAGAAAAAGGGCAAAAGAATCTAGTACATAGAAAGGAACATGGTTGGGTTTTAGTCAGTTAAAAATTTGACACTCCTCCCAGCTCCGCCCAGGGCGGGGAAATTTGATTGATAATTGCCTATCCAAAATAAAAAGCATTGCATCTAACAACAGCTTGTTCCTGTCAAGTAAAGTGTAGAAAGATAGCAACTACTAAAAGTGAAAGTAAAATACTAACTGATAAAAGGTAAAACAAATAAAGGAACAAAAACGAGGATGTCTTAAAATTTTACTGCTCAAAAAACCAAAATATTTGCATAATTAAGTACTAAGTTACAAAAGTTGAATCCTTACTAATATTATAAAAGCGAAAGTGAGTTTGTTTGTTTGTTACCTCTTCACGCTATAATGGCTGAACCGATTTTGATGAATTTTGGTACAGAGATAGTGGGGAACAAGGAGACTGACAAAAAAATTAAAAGGCATTGCGGCTTATAACGGCCACATTCAATTATTTTTTTATTTATCTAAGTATTCGATTTCTATCGCTTAAGAAATTAGCCGATTTCTGATACTTCGATTGTAAACTGTTCTACTCTTCCTTCACGTCTCTTCATCCCATGCCACATAATTTAATAATATCTATTTTTTATTAAAAAAAAAAAACATATGTCTCGTAAGCGTAATCATTTTATCGAAATAAAAGTAGCTTAAGGCACTTCTGTTAACATAACAACCTAAGGACCAGTAAAACTTTGGCAAAATCGTTCCAGCCGTTTCGGATTATAAACGAAACAAACAAAAATTAAAGCAAAATGTTATTTTGGTATAAGTGTATACTTTCACATGCAATCCGTAATAAGCTGTTATTTTTACATAACAAATAAACACTTATATTTTATTTTAGTTTATTTTATAGATTAGCAACAGACTTGACTTTTCGCATTAAAATATTTGCATTATATCGATAGACACATCTCACCACTATTTCACGACACTCGAATCACCTCATTGCGCGCTTGACGTAAGCTTTGGCGCGTAATTTGTCAGCCAGCTGTCACTGTCACACTGACAGCTGAGGCGACAGAATTAATTACTTGATTTGCTTAATCCTTTCGCTTGCTTACGCTAACGAGATGAGCAGTGAAAGTGGACGTGGGCTTTGTTTCCTGTGCTTGATTTGAGAGATTGTCGTTGGTTGGTTGGGCTTGGATAAACCGGTCTCATTTTAGTAACGGTGTTGTAAGGATTTTCAATGAGTTAACGAAGACGTCAATCCTTTCACAGTGAACATGGATCAATTGGATTAGGCATGGTACGGAAAGTCTGCCTAATCCATAGCAATCTTTATTCAGAAACTTGGCAACGTCGCAAATAGCTATCTGTCAAATAAATTACTATTATGACAAACTAACATGCGCCCGCGGCTTCGCTCGCATGATGATCGAAAAAAGAAGTATCCTATGTGTTATTCCAGACTATCATCTAACTCTGTGTCAAATTTCATCAAGATCCGTTCAGCCGTTTTGATGTGAAAGAGTAAACAAACATTCATACATACCTCCATCTTCACAAACATTCGCATTTATAATATTCGTAGGATTCGTGATGAAAATGGAATATCATTTTACTGTTGAACTAAAATATTGGTGATTGCCAAAATTAATACGTATAGGTATTATGTAGCTACACTGAATATGAGCGAGAAGTGCAAAAAATGCGTCTCAAGATTTATTAGAAAAACACTTCTCAGGTTAAGAGGTTTATAGAGAAAAAGGCTGTTTATTTAGGAAAATCAGCAGATTATGTGATGACTAGCTTCCGCCCGCGACTCTGTCCGCGTGGCATAGTTTATTTATTTATTGTTTATTTGTTTAAAAAACGTTGCCCCACACTAGGATTTTTTCCTGTATCGTGGGTGCGTTTACAAACATTTAAATTTACATTCACAAACAGCCAGACCCGAAACATCTATCTGTAGGTCATACAAATATTTGTTTCGTGCGGGAATCGAACCCGCCACACGTAGCGCAGCAGTTACTTTGGGCTAACGCTAACTTTAACCCGCGTGATGATGGAAAAAAAATATCTTTCTCTACCCTTTTCTTCCCTCTTTCTCCCCCAATTCCCACTTTAAAAAAAAAATGCCCTATGGCTTATGTCCGTCTCCACGGTCCCATTTATCTCTGTACCAAAATTTATCAAATCGGTTTGGCCATTTAGACTTTCGCTTTTATAATATTAGTAAGGATATTCATTTCATCGTTTTCCTGCTCTTGTCTCATTCTACTTATTTGGGGTCGGCTCAACACGTTTTCTTCTTATTCATTAGTAAGGATATTATCACTACATAGTATAAAACAAAGTCGCTGTATGCTGAAATCTTTAAAACTACGCAACGGATGTTGATGCGGTTTTAATAGGTAGAGTGATTCATGAGGTTTATGTGTATAATACTTTACGCTATGACTCTTAGGAGGTGAGCAGCGGGTGAAATCGCTGCGCGGGTCGCTAGTATATTATAATTATAAATATTAAGCAAGGACTTGATATTTTTTATGGCATTTCAATTGCTCACTACTGCTTTTATCACACTAATAAGTTGGTTTAGTATAATTTATAACAATAACTATAGTCCATGAATTATTATGGATTGGGATGTTACTACGAGACCAACGAGCTAGCAGTCGTATCGTGTCCGTGTGCCAGGTGTCAGAAAATTATTGGCTAAAATAGGCAATACAGTTAATTTTCGATTGACTCCGAGTATAAAACAGTACTAAGATGGACCTAAAAGGATTTAAAAGTTCTTGTTATCACCTTGTATAATCATTTAACATAATAATATTATACTAAACCAGTCTTAGCGATGTTCCCTATGTGATTTATGAAATCTCGTTATGTTAATTTTATTTAAATGTTGACAAATCACGGATGGATTACACCGTTATGTTAACTTTAGTTTACAAGCACGGGTTAAACTTGTAATCTTTTATTTTCTATGTACTAACTTTTTTTCAATTTGAAATGAATAGCGTTCGACAATATTGTAACTAGTCTATTGATACAGTGTTTAAAACTAGATAGGTAACAAGTTTTAGACATACTACCTACATCCCAACTTCCAAAGCGAACGTCTTCTATTATTAATGTAAACGTAGAAAATGATTTGTAAAATATTTGTGTATCCATAAAAGACTAATGACTCAATAAATACATTATGCAGTTCGTTTGTTTCAGTTACTTAGAGTCAAGCGTATACATTTATTTTGAAATGATTGATGCTCAAACAATTGAAGCAGCATTAATTATTAGGTAAGTACATCGAGTCTTTTCGTGATTGTTATCTCAATAATTGCAATGTTTTGCAGTAAGTATTGAAAGATATGATGATATAGTAACATCGTATTAACAAAAACTGGTCTGGCTGTTTGTGTATGTGAGTTTAAATGTTTGTAAACGCATTCACGATACAGGAGAAATCCTACAGTACGGCCAACGAGAAGCGATACCAAATGTAAACAAAACCCATGCTAAAACCCCATCTAAAATGGCAGCCGAATGTTGGCGAACCCGTCTTAACGTTGCCATGTTTTTGCCGGGAGAACAAGACATTACGACAAAGGCACAAGGTGGAAAGAGCTAAATATTAGATTGTCAACGCCACAGTCGTATCGCTTCTCGTTGGTCGTACTGTAGTGTGGGGCAACGTTTAATAAAAAACAAGAACATATTTACAGGCCTACTGTTGAACTAAGTTTAAGTTTAGGTTTAAAAATTAAAGTTGTTTTTTTTATGTCTAGCTTGCTGCGAGAAGTTTTCGAAACTTGATGCTGTTATTATAACTATGAGCTGATAAATCCTCGATTAGTATAACGTTGATTAAAGTTTATGTTGTAACCCAATACCAACTATATCTATACCTATATCTTGGGACAACTCACACACGGCTATCTGATCCCAAGCTAAGCAGAGCTTGTGTTATGGTAACCAGACAACTGATATACATACTTATATAATTTATAAATACATACATTTTATAGATAAATCACACCCAGACACAGAACAAACAATCATGCTCATCACACAAAGTTTGTCCTGGGTGGGAATCGAACCCACGACCTCCGGCTCAGCAGTTAGTGCCACTAACCACTAGACCAACAGGACCGTCAAACTAATAGGTATTAAAGGAAAAAAACAAGTTTAAATGATTGGATAGGTTAATTGTGTTTAAACTAGTTCGACATATTTTTGTTTTGTTTGGTTTCTTTGTTTAGACATATTTTGTTAAGAAATACTTTGTACTATACATGAAAACTTTTGGATACTTATTGGAAATACCTTAACCGTTGCAACATTACGAAAATGCTTATGTTTTGATCCCCATTCATTTTAACAAGAACATGGTAATTTAAACCAAAAAGAAATTGACACCAGTCAAACCTGATTCGAATACTGTTATTTTATGTCTTTTCTGTATCGACAATATCACATTATAAACTAGTAGCGTCATCTATGATAGGATACGTAATACTGTATGTTTGTATTTCGAATAAATTCAGTTCTCATCTGTGTCTCAAGCGTTTGATTTATTAGAGGTTATGCGCCCAGATTTTTTAGTTTTTCTCGCAATTTTCTTGGATATTCCTAGTGGAAATAGATTTTGCAGATTGAGATAAACTGTAATTAACGCTGTGACTGTGAAAATGACGACGAACTACCTTGTCAGTGTGCCTAAATTGAAAGGGCGAGAGAACTACAGTGAGTGGGCTTTTGCGGCTGAGAATTTCTTAGTTCTGGAGGGAATGTCTGATTGCATCAAGTCGGAGACTGTACCAGCAGAAATAGGAGCAGCAGGTGACGCGAAAACCAGAGCCAAACTGATTCTGACAATAGATTCGTCGCTGTATGTGCACATAAAAAGTGTACAAACGACCCATGAGCTGTGGAAGAAATTGAAGAACCTATTTGATGACTCAGGATTCACGAGGAGAATCAGTTTACTGAGGAGTTTGATTTCCATTCGACTCGAAAATAGTGTTTCAATGACTTCGTACGTGACACAAATCATCGAAACAAGCCAAAAATTGAGTGGCACGGGTTTTAATATTAATGATGAGTGGGTCGCATCGCTTTTGTTAGCGGGATTAACAGAAAAATATTCCCCTATGATAATGGCGATTGAACATTGCGGCATACCATTGACAGCAGACGCCATTAAAACCAAATTGTTGGACATGGAAGAAAGCGGAAACGGCGATAATAGCGCTTTCAGTTCTAGTGGCGCGTTTGGAAGTTTTAAGAAGAACCGGAGTAATGGTTGCTATGATACCAAAGATAACACCCAGATGTCAAAGTCAAAACCAAAAGTCATAACATGCTACAAATGTAAACAAACAGGACATTACCGCAACCAGTGTACTTTTTTGGACAAAAATTTGTCGAATACAACAAAAAATGAACGTACAAGCAGTAATGTGTTTAGCGCCGTGTTCCTGAATGGCGAATTTTGCAAAAGCGATTGGTATATTGACTCCGGGGCTAGTGTTCATCTTACTGCGAACGAAGAATGGTTGTCAAATGTGTCGCGGGATCTTATGATCAAGGAAATTGTCGTGGCAAACAAAGATAAAGTACCTGTATTATGTACTGGAGATGTGCAGATTACGACAAAGACGCATGCCTGTGAATATGATATTACAGTAGAAGGTGTATTATGCGTGCCGAAGTTGACTACAAATTTGTTGTCTGTTAGTCAACTTATATCAAAAGGTAACAAAGTTTCATTTATGAATGATGGTTGTCAGATTTTCAACAAAGCAGGAGTACTGGTGGCTACAGCAAGTCTGTTGAATGGGGTGTATAAACTAAACATGCCTGAATATTGTTCATCAGCTGCAGTGATGGTGTCCAGTGAAGTTTGGCATCGACGTCTAGGTCATGTCAACAGCCAGTATTTGAACAAGATGCAAGATGCTGTACAGGGATTGACACTTGATAATAAGACTGATATATCAAAGTTATCATGTGTTGCATGCTGTGAGGGCAAGCAGAGCCGCTTACCTTTTCCCAAAGAAGGTAGCAGAAGTACTGAGTTACTACATGTTGTGCATACTGATCTCTGTGGACCAATGGAAAATAGATCTATAGGTGGTTCTAGATACTTTATGTTGTTCATAGATGATTTTAGCCGTATGACATATATTTATTTTTTGAAAACGAAAGATGAAGCATTGAAATGCTTTCAACAGTATAAAGCAGAAGTTGAGAATCAACTTAATCGCAGCATAAAGATCTTGAGGAGTGACAATGGGACAGAATACTGCAACAGTAAGTTTGATGATTTTTTGGTGTCGCATGGGATAGTTCATCACAAAACGAACCCATACACACCAGAGCAGAATGGTCTCTCAGAACGATACAACCGTACTATCGTTGAGAAAGCCAAGTGTCTACTGTTTGATGCAGGTCTCGAGAAAAGGTTTTGGGCTGAGGCTGCTCATACTGCAGTGTACTTACAAAACAGGACTGTGACTACAACATTAAATTATAAAACTCCTTTCGAGATATGGACGGGCAGAAAGCCAGATGTAAGTCATCTTCGTATTTTCGGTAGTACAATTATGGTGCATGTGCCGAAACAGAAGAGATTAAAGTGGGACAGAAAGTCTGAAAAATGTATCCTTGTCGGCTATTCAAATGATGTCAAAGGGTACAGGATTTACAACCCGAAGTCTAATGTCATTACTACCAGTCGAGATGTTATAGTATTGGAGAAGATAGAGACGGAGAATGTTCTGGAAGTACAGGAAAATTGTTCAGATGAGGTGAACCTGGTTCCAGTGGGGGAAGAAGATTTGACACTTCAGGAAGATTCACCTGAACATTCAGAGAGCTTGAACACAGATGACAGCGGTGAACTGTATGTACCTTGTGAAAATGATACCTCAGATAGCTCTGAGTCTGGTGCAACGGACGGAGAAAACTCCAGTTTACCCAACAATGTCAACATATCAAGTGGTCCTCGGCGTAGGCAGCAGCCAGACAGATATGGCTTTGCAAGTGCTTATATAGAAGATGACAATATGATCACGGGTGAGATAAATTGGTGCAAGAAGCCTTGGAAGGTCCTGAGAAAGCACAGTGGTTACCGGCAGTGCAGGATGAGTTACAGTCAGGCTGCTAGAGCTTGGAATAAAAAGGTTGATGATTGTTTGATCAATAATGATTACAAAAGGTCAAAAATAGAGCCATGTATGTATATAAAGAATATTAACAAATGTAAAACTATTGTAGCGGTATATGTCGACGATTTCTTTATATTTTCCAATGATAACGTTGAAACTAAGAACTTGAAACAGATTTTATCTAATAAGTTTAGCATTAAGGACTTAGGTGAAGTTAAACTATGTCTTGGAATGAATGTAACCTTCAGTAAAAGATAAAGTTGTTAAAGTACTGTATTTGCCAACAGCTGAAATGCCGGCTGACATTTTAACGAAAAGTTTATGTTCAGCAAAACATTACTTTATGTTGCTTCTTGGCATAGTTTGTTTAAAATAATTTTATGTAAAATTGTTTAGTGAATATTGCGATAAGTGGGGGTGTTATTTTATGTCTTTTCTGTATCGACAATATCACATTATAAACTAGTAGCGTCATCTATGATAGGATACGTAATACTGTATGTTTGTATTTCGAATAAATTCAGTTCTCATCTGTGTCTCAAGCGTTTGATTTATTAGAAGAACTTTTGATCAAAAAGTGCAATAGAATCCTTACTAAAATTATAAAAGCGAAAGTGAGTTTGTTTGTATGTTTGTTACGTCTCACGCCTTAATGGCTCAACCGATTTTAATGAATTTTAGTACAAAGACAGTTGGGACCCAGGAAACGGTCACAGGCAATTTTTTTTTTTTTAAAGTTGGAATTGAGACGAGTGAATGAGAGAGAACTGCAAGAACTTGGCTTTGCTATTACAATCAATAAGGCGCAAGGCAAAATCTACAAGTATCAGGTACCTGCAAATCAGAAAACGGGTACTGTGTTACCCCGAATTTAACACGAGCTAAGCCGCGGGCCAAAGCTAGTTATTAATAAAAAAGAAATTATTTAAGAAAAAATATTATTTTAAAAACAAAACCTGTTAACAATTAAAACTATAAATAGGGCGGGGACGACCACGTATGCGGTAAAAATCTCATTTAATATAAAAACAAAATAATTATAGTTCCACTATGTTCTTACCTAAACTTGTCTATCTAATTGTTGCACAAAACATACAGTTTGTTTGCCCATATAATAATGAATTTATGCATGAACTGATGCACTTAAGCGCCAGTTCCTCAATACCTACATAAATTAAATTCATGCTTTTAAATTATAAAATCATTATAATTATCTCGCATACATAGGCACTTGTAATATAACCGGTGCTACAGGGCAAGAAATAAGAACTTGATAGGATAAGAGTATCCATTAGACATGAACACGAAATGAATAAACATACATCATTTGTCAAAATATGCTTGAAAGGACAAATTAAATAAGTTGCCAGTATAATTATTGAACAGTAGGCCTACTATGACATCTTAAAGCAGAACTTTTTCCACTGAGTGAAAGAGATGGTGTTAGACACCCTGTATAGCTCTGTCCCTTTCCCTCAGCGGAATAAGTTCTGCTTTAACACGTCATGGTAGGGTAGCAGTTCCAAATTCAGTACTTTTTATTTAAAAAAAAGAATAAACAGTTTGGCTCTAATTGTCGTGTGAAATATCGACACGATTGATAAAATTAAACGGCACATCCCTATTACTTTCAAAATAATACTTTCAAAATAAACTTTGGTACAAACTTTATTAATTGCCCTCAGAAACTTTTAGGTACTGTTTGTTAAAGGTTAAATACATTAATAATTCGGATACAATTTTTTTAGATTTGTTGTAAAGTAATTAAATGTTTGTTTCTTTTTTACAATTTAAAATATGCAAAGCTACTTTTTTACCAAGAACATAAGAAGACATATCAAAACAATAAAATAATAAAACATTTATGCAGAGCTGTCATTGTACTGAGAAATCGAATCCATGTTATACTGAACTACATACATCGATGTGTCGCCGTATTTTTAAAAACGTTATACATTAACCCAATTAAAAAGTTTCAAAATCAGTGGCTAAAGGGTCACACCATACCGCGATCCGGAACATAAATGGCAAAAGAAGGAACATGAGTAGGTTTTAGTCAGTAATAGTCCCACTCGCTCCCACTCCGCTCAGAGCAGAAGTTATTTGATGATTTGCCATCAGTAAAAATGGGGCCACATAACTTTATGTAGCATAAACAAGTTCTAACAGCTGTGTTTTTTTTTATTATTTTGTGTGATCGTCAAATATGTTGTCTTTATTTACCTGTCTGCAACAAAAGCTTGCATTAAAAATAAACTATTCTACGTATTCAAGTCAAGAGTTCCTTTTGGTTTAGCTCGTCCCATCGTCAAACTCATAGACAACATTAAGGTCAAGTGTGAGCTCATTAACAACATACGAAAATAAAACGGGTGAGTTGACACTGTTATAGATTAACCATGATTATGTTTTATTCGTTCATTAACAAATATATCCACGGTGTTTTATAGATATGAAAAACCACTGTAATCTAATTGCTCGTTTGGCTGTAAGCGTTTATCTTTGCCTCAATCAAGACAACTTTTGAGATAAAATTTATCTGTGTTAACTTTTTTTTATAAAAATCTGTTCCACTATCTATAATCGCTAATTGACCAGTCCATAACAAAATCGTATCAAATTCCAAAAAAACAAATCCATATTTTACATAACTCCACATAAAATACCGTTACAAAACTATAACCAATTTTCCTTATAAAACATCGAAAAACAAACACACTTTCAATTTCACTAAAATATTAACATAAAAAACTACCATAAAAAAAAAACAGAATACTATCGATAAAAATCCAAACTCGATTATTCAATTACTTTTGTTTTTCCCATCACTACGCAAGATATCCCGGTTTTTAAAAAAAAGCAGCCGTATTTTTTTCCGTTCACTATCACTTTTTAACACTTCGTGATCTAAGTGTTGATAGATCGTGCGCGCGCGCAACTGGCGTGGTGTCACACTACTGAGGGGTTAGACCGCGCATCTAAACGAGGCTCCAGCTTGAGACTTTGAAAGCTCTCTTTTGCTTCGACGTTTTTAAAATTCAGAGTAAGATTTTGGGATCCAAATTTCGATAATTCGCGAGTCTACAGTCACAGTAACTGATAGAATTATTCTTATCGTAAAACTATGTATTTATAAAACTTTCTAAGGGCAACATCCCAGCGGCAAATTCTGCTTATCCTTGAAAATCAAGATGCAAAATGATACGATACTTCTAATTTTTTTTATGGATAACTATGGTTCTGGGTATTCGGCTTCAAATTAGGGCTTCGTTTTTTGCAAATGTTTACAAAAAATAAGAAAATATCACCTTTAAATTCAAGCTGTTTGGCTTGTTACACATCCATCCAAAGTAACAATTAACAGCACAAAAAAATATATAAGCAATTTCATTACCATATAATGCATGAAATACAGTATCTAAAAATAATCAAATCGGTAAACAATATAATAAAAACACAGGACACTCGATCAAAGTGTGTCCCAGCAAAAACTAAAATTTTGGTGGAATTTTTTGAAATTAAGTTTCTTTCGTGTGCTATTTACCATCTGTCAGTTCTGCTTAGCAACTTGCGCGTGAGATAGGTGCTGTAATTTCTCGACCAAAATCAGTATCGTCTTGGGTGGCATACATGGGGGACCATCGGCAAGAAATCAAAATCAAAATCAATCAAAATCAAAAGTCATTTATTCAAATTAGGCTGATAATCAGCACTTTTTGAACGTCAGATTACAAGAGACAGTCCCACAAAAACGCCCTGCCCTTCGCCACTTCCTAGTGTTTTAGCTGGGAAGAAGAAGTGGCGGAACAAACTCCCCAGCAACACATCTGTCTGTCAGGTTATAAGAACCAGATTTTATACAATTCCGATCATCTCAAGAAATTATAAAGAAAAAAAATAAGAAATAATTCATTCATTGTCACTAGTCAGCTAGCAAACACCAATTATATATAAAAATAAAAAAATAGATTCACAGACAGAGTTCGTGCTACGATTCTGGCCGTGTGTGGACGTGCAGGAACATGCACTAGTCACACCTAGCTAGCTTCGCAAAGGGATGATCTCGTTCTTAATCCTCTTCGCGTAAATCTGAGCATAGAAATAGCCCCTAAAAAAAATTAGGTCGGTTTTTCCACCGATTCTAATACCGGTCCAAACCATTTTTGTTCCCACTCCATATGAATGAACTTCCTGACAACATTTTAATGTTCTTGATGTTCAGAGGTCTCATACTAAAACTAGGTTCATCGCGAAAGTTAACACTATTCTTCTTCCACTCAATTTTTGATATGCTCAGTGACTTTTGAAAACCCAGAATCACCTCACGTAAACGATTTCGCATAGTTTTTTTAAATGTTGCCCAACACTAGGAGTTTCTCCTGTATCGTGGGTGCGTTTACAAACATTTAAACTCACATACACAAACAGCCAGACCCGGAAGAGTTATATGTAGGCCATATCAATATTTGTTCCGTGCGGGAATCGAACCCGCGACTGTCTTATCTAGCAACAACACTCGCAGACAGGATCAGTGCATCCGACATACGGCTGCACAGCTCTTCAGGCTTGCTGATAAGCGACTAAACCGGCGACACGGTTGGCGCAGTGGCTGAGCGATCGACTGCTGCGCTACGCGTAGCAGGTTCGATCCCCGCACAAAACAAATATTTGTATGACCTACAGATAGTATTATACTGGAGAAATTTTTACTGCGCGGCGACGTTTATTAAAAAAAAAAAACTTGTTGTATCGTCATCTAGAGTAGAGATATAAAAGATATCGAGTGGCGACAAAGATGAATAAATTCTTTTGAATACTTGACTCATTGACTCGAAGCCGGTCTCCGAATATACTTTCACTTTAGTTTAAGCCTACAAGCTTCTGTCAGAATAAACATTATAGCCGCACTTTTACAAGTATATTCGAATATTTGTGGTCTTATGTTTAACTTATACAGATACAGTAACAAATAGCAGACAAAAATAGTAAATGGTCACAAAAATGAAATTTTCATGTAAAATTATAACCATTTTTAAATGTTAACACTTTGCTAACGTATTTAAGCAAAATGACTCAAAATAAATCATGGTTAACCCAAAAATAGTAAATGATCACAAAAATTAAACCAGCTTTTTAAAGTAAAATTATAATCAAAGTTTTTACATCTTGCATCATCCTATTTAAACAAAATGAGTTCAAATGAATCTGTCATAGTCATCTGGTTGAATGTGCTATTTGATTGTATGACTAGCGCGTTCATTGAATGACGATATTATTTGAATGAAAGATTTAAAATCTTTTACATGCCTACGTGGTAAAATATGGCTGAACCCAAGTTTGAAAATAGTTATTTGTTAACCAAGAGTGCAAAGTTGCTTTTTAACCGCGTGTTCAATTTTGATGACCGAGCAAGCGAAGGATTCTAAAATTGAATCACGAGTGCAGCGAGTGATTCAAAATTAGAATCCTGAGCGTTAGCGAGGGAATCAAAAGAGCACGAGGTGAAAAATCTTTGCACTCGAGTGCAACACGTAACTTTTCATTCCACCTCAGCGAGGAAATGACTAAATGCAAAAAAAAAATGTTTACGATCACAAGATAGGTAAGTACACTTTTATTTCAGTTTAGGTATTAATTCCTACATTATGACAGGTAAGTATTACAGAATAATCTTTTAATTATAACAAAACTAGCTTTCGCCCGTGGCTTCGCTTGCGTTAAATTTGGGGTAACACAGTTCCCCTTGCGCCTTATTGATTTGTAATAGCAACGCTAAGTTTTCCCTTTTCTTCCCTCTTTCTCCCTCACATCCCACTTTTTTTAAAGAAAAAATAGCCTATGTCCGTCTCCTGGTTCCCAACTATCTATGTACCAAAATTCATCACAATCGGTTTAGCCAATAAAGCGTGAAGAGGTAACAAACAAACAAACTCACTTTCGCTTGTTTAATATTAGTAGGTAAGGATAGTAAAGATAATATTTTTCACTTGTTTTCAAGATTTTTGTTTTTAATTTATGGTTTAACAATGACGTGAAAAATGCCGCGTAAAGAACCGCGTACAAAGCAAATTGAAAAAACACCAAGAAGGTTCCGAGTCTGAGTTTTTAACAAATTAAAAAAAAGTTGTATGATATATTCGGCACCATAGAGGTAGCAGTAAATCGGTTTAACGTTTTTTTTAATTCACAAACTTAGTGCACACGATGTTCTAAATTCAATTTACTTTATCCTCTAGAGAATAAAAACGGCTTTTCCACTCAGATATTGAAGATTAAAAATACTCTTTCCGAGATGGTGGGATGAAAATATAATTATCTTTATCTTGAATTATTATTTTTTTTTTCTTCAATATTTGTTTGTTTGTACCTAATTCAGAAAACAAAACCGGTCAAGTGCGAGTGGGACGCTCATCAGGGGTTCCATGTAAACTTGCGACATAAACGGCCATATTTTTGACTACGTAGATTTAGAGGAATTCTTTCACAGCTCCAAGGGACTACAGATTTGACTAAACAGTTTTAATTTCAACTAGATATTTCCACGCGTTCCCGAAATACAGACAGACGGACGACTAGGTTTATACGGAGCTGTCGATGTCCGAGTCCGACTCGCACTTGGCCGATTTTAAAATAAATATCTTGGCACAACTCACACACGGCTATCTGATCCCAAGCTAAGCAGAGCTTGTGTTATGGTAACCAGACAACTGATATACATACTTATATAATTTATTAAGGATGGTATTTAAACGTATTTCAATTTATTCAAACTCACAATTTTTATAGATTTTACAGACTACAATGTGGACCAATGTGTTAGTAACAATATGACTTAGCCTATGTTAATACTTAGCGCCCACATTAGCGGGCTCTCTGCCCGGTCAGCTATCGATTGCAGGATAGTGTTGGGACTGCCACGCAGCCTGTGGAGTAGCGAGGCAGATTTTTTTCGCCACAACGCATCAAAACTGACAGGGCGTGCGTCAGCAAACATTGCTGAGGCACTACAGAAGCGTGGCAGTCGCAGCTATACCCTGAACGCATTATTATCTATATCTATACTAATATTATAAAGCTGAAGAGTTTGTTTGTTTGTTTGAACGCGCTAATCTCAGAGACTTGGAATTGAAAAATTCTTTTAGTGTTGGATAGTCCATTTCTTGAGGAAGGCTATAGGCTATATAACATCACGCTACGACCAACAGGTGCTGAGCAGCGTGGGTGAAACCGTTGAACAGCTAGTATTGGATACGCAGAACATTATTTGACGGCACGGTTGACGCAGTGGCTGAGGGATCGACTGCTGCGCTGCGTGTCGCGGGTTCGGTTCCCGTACTAAAAAAATATTTGTATGACCTGCAGATAGTTGTTTCGGGTTTGGCTGTTTGTGTATGTGAGTTTATATGTTTGTACACGCACCCACGACGCAGGAAAAATTCCTAGTGTGGGGCAACGTTTTTTTTTTTTTTAAATATAATCCTTTTGGGTATATAGCAGTAGATATAATAATTGTTTCACATCTGTGTATTTCGTAAGAAAACAATCAAAGGAGAGTGTAATTAAAATTTATTTTACGACGCACTCGCCCCAGTTCACGAAACAAATTGATTTCGGACCATATTTGTTTTTATTATTTACCGTCCATTTCGATATAAACATAAATTTTAGTATTTCATTGAGTTCTCTTATGTAATTATTTATGGGGCGTCTCGGATTTTAAATTTTGGTTTTCTTATTTATTTTTAAACCATTTATAGTTTTTTGAAGTGGCACGGGACAAGAATTCATGGAAGCTAAAAAAGAGCAGACCTCAGCCTTTTCAAATGCCTGACTGTAGACAAAACAAAGGGTTGTATGGTTTTAGGAAACCACGGTAAAAGTAAAACTTAATCCTTACTAATATTATAAAAGCGAAAGTGAGTTTGTTTGTTTATTTATTACCTCTTCACGCTTTAATGGCTTAACCGATTTTGATGAATTTTGGTACAGAGATAGTGAGGAACTAGGAGACGGACATAGGCTATTTTTTTTAAAAGAGTGGGATATGAGGGAGAAAAAGGCACGAAACGGGAAAACTTAGCGTTGCTATTACAAATCAATAAGACGTTACCGAATATAACGCGAGCGAAGCCGCGGGCAAAAGCTAGTACATAATACACATTTAGACGTCCCTACTCCGCGGCCGACCGTCACGCAACACGCAGACGAAAAAGTTTAAGACGATGTAATAAAAGCTTCACTTTAAAAAGATTATGTAAAAATCATAGCTGTAGGTGTTCTGTAACTTCAGCCTACCCCGACGGGCAAAAGGCGTGAGTATATACGTATGTATGCCTGTGATACCATACCTCAATAAAATCGTTAAAGGATGCAGATATAACACTGCAAATACCTCTCCTTACCTGCCCTCTGTGCCGAAAAGCAGGAGTCAATACGACCTCTGGGCTAACATGTCAATGTACTGAACCAATTAAATCTTAAAATACCATCGACACAAAGAAGATTACGACCAAAAACTCTATGTGAATGAAACAAACATTTTGTCTGTGGTTCGATCAGAATTTAATTATTAAACGTTTTTCCTTGTATCCAAGTTTATGCATATTTTCGAAACTAGTTTATTATGCACTTATGTTTTTGCATAAATATAAATCATAAATATTGTCAGTAGATTAAGAAATGATTTTGTTATTTTTTGTGATTATATAAACTTAAATTCACGACTTTTTTCTTTTCCAGAAGTAATAGTGGTTTATCGAGTTCCGACGTACAAAAGACTTCAACGCGTCCAAACAAATCAGATTTTCTCAATCTATTTTTTGACTCCCATTTTATATGGGACAAACCTATCTATGCGTAATTCGCCTCTGTGCTGTTTGCTGTACTGGCGGCGCGGCTACTGGGTTGAATGTTATGACGGGCCTGTTGGTCTAGTGGTTAGTGGCCCTGACTGCTGAGCCGTAGGTCGTGGGTTCGATTCCTACCCAGGACAACTTTGTGTGATGAGCATGATTGTTTGTTCTGTGTCTGGGTGTGATTTATCTATAATATGTATGTATTTATAAATTATATAAGTATGTATATCAGTTGTCTGGTTACCATAACACAAGTTCTGCTTAGCTTGGGATCAGATAGCCGTGTGTGAGTTGTCCCAAGATATTTATTTATTTATTGGGTATTTTCGTACAAATGGTAGCATCATCTTCCTGCCCTTCTCCTTTTCATGGCGAAGGTAGCCAATAAGGTGAATTTATATTTTTAAACGATATTATTTTCCTCTTACACAACTGATCAATTAAAATTCCGCAATTGAAGAACCACATATACTGAAAATAGATTAAATTAATTCTTCTACACTAGCCATTGGCGCAGCGATTGACAAATTACTTGCTAAGCTGACATCGCTAAGCTTTGACAACATCACTAGTACGTAGTGTTGGGACATGATTCCATCGATAAAAATCAATAAATTAAAAAACACGACTGCCATGTCCAAAAAATGAACTAAAAAAAAAAACAAGATGTTAGTATTACATTTGCCGATGGAATGTGCTAGGAACAAAAACGAAAGGAAATCGAAAAGGTAACAAAAAATTTCATCGCATTTGGGGACCAATCTGTAGAATACTTTCTTGTATAAAAAGTCCCCCGACTGCAATGAAATTTTTTGTTTCGTTTATATGGCCTATGTTACTTGGGATGATGCAAGGATTCTAATGACACCCCATACATGTAAATCCGTTCAAGCGTTTAGAAGTTATGATGGAGTAAATAAACTCACATACAATTTAATACTTTGAACAACAAAAGTATTAAAACGGGTTCCATATTTATAACCTACTAGCTGTTCCACGCGGTTTCACCCACGCTGCTCAGCACCTGTTGGTCGTAGCGTGATGTTATATAGCCTATAGCCTTCCTCAAGAAATGGACTATCCAACACTAAAAGAATTTTCCAAATCTAACCAGTAGTCCCTGAGATTAGCGCGTTCAAACAAACAAACAAACTCTTCAGCTTTATATAGATTTTGCGACCGATTTGTGTGTCTTTTTATACTGCAGCTAAATTCCTAAGGTTTTTTTTTTTGTTTTATTTCAAAATGTTCTTTTATTTAATGCTACACCAATTCATTTTCCTTATGTCGGCGTTATGCAGTACATACTTAATTAAAAATAACTGTGTACATTAAGTATAGAGGCGGACTTAATTCCATAGGCATTTTCTACCAGTCAACCTTAGGATGATGCAGACAAACAGTGGTGGTGTTTGGTGTCGATGTCTTCTTCGTCCATCGTTTTATATCTCATGGGTCAGTAAAATAACACAAAAATAATAAAAACTATCGATTTAAAAAAATCAGTGATCCCCTTTACTAATTTCACACGCAGTCTCAACTGCGGCGCCTTTGATCCTAATACGGTAGTGATGTGACACTATCGGTAATCTTAATCCTCGTTGCGACGATGTAATTTAAATAACATCAGATTAATCTTCGGTTACGATGACAACTTGCAATTGCGTTTGGTTTAATTTTAATACAGGCATAAATGCAATATGCATGTATGTAATATGTTGAAGGCAGAAATTTAGAGCTAATTAGAGTTGTCGATTTCAATGGAGTCAGAATCTTCTTATGTTATGTACTGGTAAATCATCGATTAACTTCCTCCGCTCTGGACAGAGCGGAGGGGAGTGTCAGACTTATACTGACTAATTTCAACTTTATACTCCAACGCGTTGCTGAGATAAAGGGCAGACGGACAACAAACTGTTTTCTTCTGAGATCATCATCATTTTCCTGCCCTTGTCCTATTCTATTTGGGGTCGGCGCAACACGTTTTCCTCTTCCATTCTCCCCTATCAGACGTCACGGCATCATTTTACTCCTTATTTTTCTTTTGAAATATTTATATATTATTAATTGAAAAATATATATATATATATATATATATATATATATAATATATACTAGCTGTGCCCAGCGGTTACACCCGCTGAGGCTTAGTGGTATGAAAAATAGATGTTAGCCGATTCTCAGACCTACCCAAAATTTCATAAGAATCGGTTCAGCCGTTTCGGAGGAGTACGGTAACTAACATTGTGACACGGAAATTTTATATATTAGATAATTCTTTCGGAACCCTAAAAATAAATAAATACAACGCGATTAAAAAATATACACAATAAGGGAAGAAATAAGTTGAAATAATGAGCGAGATCAATAAACGAATTTGAAGTTCTTAATGCCGTTTATAACCAAACAAGTTAGAAATCCCACTAGCCACCCGTTTGATCTAGTGACAGTCGATAGTTTGCTCTATTTAACGTTCATATAAGGAACATAATTGCGCTTATCTGATTGTATTGATTTGTGCTCGCTGTCAAGTACTACCATTGTATGGAAATTGACGCGGGGATAATAAACGTAGCGGTGTCTAATGATTTTCAAGGGTCTACTTTACGGCTTTGGAACTTGTCCCTCTACCTTGTGGCGGTACCTTGTTACCAACTAACTCAAACTCAAAGTTAATATTATAAAGCTGAAGAGTTTGTTTGTTTGTTTGTTTGTTTGTTTGAACGCGCTAATCTTAGGGACTACTGGTTGGAATTGGAAAATTCTTTTAGTGTTGGATAGTCCATTTCTCGAGGAAGGCTATAGGCTATATAACATTACGCTACGACCAACAGGTGCTGAGCAGCGCGGGTGAAACCGTGAGGAACAGCTAGTAGTGCAATATATCTAATAGCTATAGAAATATCAATAAATCTCGATAACGGTCAAGAGTAGGTCCATTTAATGTTATTTTATTAAGCCTAATCCTTACTAATATTATAAAACCGAAAGTGAGTTTTGATGAATTTTGGAGATAGTTGGGGCCTGGAGAACGGATATAGACTAGAACTACTAGATTTTTTTTTTTTTAAAGTAGATATGAGGGAGACCGAGGGAAGAAAAGGGAAATCTTACCGTTGCTATTACAATAAATAAGGTGCAAGGGCAAAAACTACAGGTAGCAGGTAACTGTAAATCCGGAAAGGCAAACTGTGTTACCCCGAATTTAATGCGACCGAAGCCGCGGGTAAAAGCTACTATCATATATATCATCAACAAGACACACGTCAAGCTACTATCGCAATAACACTTTGTCCGATCAGAGAATGCAACCCAGTATCTCATGCCTAGCAGTCGCGCTTGCGATCACTAGACAAACGCGGCAGTCAACGAAGTAGTTAAAATACATAGATAAGATTATCCTAATAGTCTACTCCATTCCTTTTAAGACTAGAGTATGCTAGACACAGCGGGACGCTTCTTAGGGTTCTTTTCCACCAGAGATCAGCTATGGAACATGATTTTTTTTCTTTTTTCTAATAACTCTTCCAGCTTTGAACAGTGCGGAAGGGAGCGTCAGACTTGTACTGACTAAACCCCATCCATAGTCCTTCTTTTGACCTTTTTATTCCGAGGCTGCGGTATCTCTTTCGAAAAACCCGCAAACCCGACTGACAGTGGCAGGTCCCACTGTTTTGCTGACATCTGTTGTGGAAGCCAATCTCACATAGCTTATCATCAGTGGACGCGGAACAATTCTCACTTCTGAAACCCGGTCTTGATACCGAATTTGGGATATACGGTATTACACTCATTTTTAAAAAGTATCTCATTTTGATCCTAGGGTCCTAGTAAACCACCACAAAAAATAAAAAAAATATATTCAATCGATAAGTGCCATAAAACTGCATCTCAATTTTACAATTTCTATTTTCGCGCGTAAAATCACAAAAACGCTTGACGCCATGTTACTCTGTGGTCATGACGTCAGTTGGTCATGTCAACAAATGCGCTGTCATTAGTCCTTCTATTTATTTAGTTGTATATTTCACTTTAATTTAAAAATGAGTTATTACCCTTACCATTGGTGTGCTGTTCCTGAATGTGAAAACACTAGTGTTAAAACACCGGACAAGTTGTGGATTCAAGTGCCAACTGATTTAAATATAAGAAGAACTTTGTTCAAACTTCCGAGAAGGGATCCAACACAATTGTCCGAAATCTCGTTTGTACTTTTGTGAAGATCACTACGATGTAAGTATTATACCTATTTGTTACTTATCTAAAATATTTTTCACAATAGGTTACACGAAAGGTATATATTTTTGGAAGTTTGTTCAAATTTGGAGGTTATGTAGGCTAGTGCCTAGAAAGTTGCTAATTTATGTCTTATTTTTCTTTAAATTTGTACGGTCTCCTTTTACGAAACCGTCTTCCATGGTGTTATTACTATCTATTATTTCAATAAAAATTAAAATGTAATGTTTTTTAGTACAAAAATAACAGACGTTGCACTGTTGACAGTTGTCACTTTTTGTTCACATGACCGTATGACGTCATAATCATGGCGGACACTGTTTCGCTTAGTAAAACAACAGACTAAAAAAAGTGAAATCTTTGAATTCAATTTTTAAATTTATTTAGTTATTCTATTAACTAAATCTAACATTTTCCGACTGCTTATTGCCTAAGCTATCTGAATTGTATATTTTTAGAATTTCTTTCATATAGAGTAAAATACCCTATTAATAGACAAATATTGAAACCCGGTTTGCAACTAATTTTTCAAGTGAAATCACTACTGATTAATATACCGGTTCTGTCGTTAAGATGGTCTCAAGACATGGCAGACCTTATCTTAAGACCATCTGCTCGTTAAAATCACCTTTGACAGTTAGTTGACTTTTGTACGGTACGTGAAAAAACTACTGGTTATTTGTGACGCGACGCGTGTGAACGCGAGTAATTAAGAAAATATTCAATTTAAAATCGTTAAATTTCTTAACAGAAACTTTCTTCGCAATAGTTTTTTGACAGACCAGACTTTTTTGATTACGTTTTAGGTTCTGGCAACTTTGGCCTTTTTAGCATCAATATAACAGATTCTGTATTATCTGTGGTAAAATAGAGATCGCATTTCAAACTGTCTATTAATTCGTATCAAATGTTGTGCGACTGGGTACAAAGCTAAGATGATCTTGTTACTGCATTTATTAATTAAGAAAAATCTTAAGAGCATGGTCTTACGTTGAGTCCGCGTTGATCTCAAGACCACGAGTGAGATTTCTTTTTAAATACTGCCTGTAGTTGCTTTGCTTAGCTTAGCTTTCACATCCTCACAACACAGCTGCATAGCACATTTCTGGTGGAAAACCACCCTTAATCGTACAAATGGCGTACGTCAGGTATTTTTATTATAGGTGACTATGACGCAAACAAAAAACTCTAGTTCCTAACTAATATGCTTATCTTGATAGCACATCAGCCAGTAATGGGATCTTGGTAGATGTGCATCAACCTCAAAGTAAGTAAAAGGTATGATTGACATAATTATCATGTACCTACTAGCTTTTGCCCGCGGCTTTGCTTGCGTTAAATTCGGGGTAAAAAAAAACTCTTTCCTGATTTACAGGTACCTGCTTCCTGTAGTTTTTGCTCTTGCGCTTTATTTATTGTAATAGCAATGCTATGCTAAGTTTTCCCTTTTCTTTCCTCTTTCTCCCTCTATCACAATCTTTTTTAAAAAAAATAGTCTATGTCCGTCCTAACTATCTCTGTACCAAAATTCATCAAAATCGGTTTAGCCATTTAGGCGCGAAGACGTAACAAACAAACAAACTCACTTTCGCTTTTACAATATTAGTAAGGATTTAAGTAACAGTTTAACATAAGATCACGCTTGCCAGGAAGGAGTGGGCAGAAGTGTCCACAGGCATTTCACGCTGGTATCCTTTTGTAGCATAATTTTTGAAGTACCCACTTTTGCTCATTCTATCTATGTACGAATATATAAAGCTGAAGAGTTGGTTTGTTTGTTTGCTTGAACGCGCTTATCTCAGGAACTCTATCTGAAAAAATATTTCAATGTTAGATAGCCCATTTATCGAAGTAGACTGTTAGCTATATATTATCACGCTAAACAAATAGTAATGTTTCAATCCTTTACTGCAACTAAACAGTTGGATCAAATTGAGTGTTAAAATTATGATTCAAGTACTAGGCTTGCATGAATTCACGGTGGTATTTATTGCAACAGTTTGATCTGTGGATTCAAGTTCTTGGTAGAATCAACTGCGTTGAGATAAAACTACAAGTAAGGCCAACGAGAAGCGATACCAAACGTAAACAAAACCCATGCTAAAACCCCATCTAAAATGGCCGCCCGAATGTTGGCGAACCCGTCTTAACGATGTCATGTTTTTGCCGGGAGAACGAGACATTACGACTAAGGCACAAGATGGAAAGAGCTAAATATTAGATTGTCAACGCCACAGTTGTTCTTTAGGTTAATGACCTTTCGTATCGCTTCTCGTTGGCCGTACTGTACTAGGATTACATGAAATTCACAGTGGTATTCTTTCTAACAGTTCGGTCTGTATACACAGCTATCGGCTGTATAACGTCACGATACAATAGTTGGGAGCTGAGTGGTGGGAGAAACAGCTGGGCACAGCGAATATAAAAAATGTGTATGTATGTCCATTTATTATGTTTTTGTTCTTGCTGTTTTATAATTAAGAGTCGTCATTTTCGTTCTGCTTGGTTTTTTTTTCAGAATATTTTACACTTTTATTCCTATGTGTTTGTTTATGTGTTCGAGCGTATGGCACTCGTGGGCTGCAGCTGACAATCAGCGTCAGGTGACGGCCTTTTTTTTTTTTTTTTTTTTTTCGGGTGGGAAATCATCCAATGACTTCCCCCGCTCTGGGTGGAGCGGGGGGGCATGTCAGACTTGTACTGACTAAAACCCACCCATGTTTCTTCTATTGCCCTTTACGTTCCGAGGCCGCGGTATCTCTTTCGAACAACCCGCAACCCCGGCAGGCAGAGGCTCTGGCAAGCCCCTCTGCTTTGCTGACTCTCTTTGAGGCGCGCGTGAAACACGAACGCGCCGTCGACACGGCCTGTCGTCAATCGACGGACGGACGGTGAACTACCCATTGCTCACCGCCCACAGGCCCGCATCAGGTGACGGCCTTGTGTTGCCATCTGGCATTGTGCTAAGCTGAGGCCCTTTTGGTTCATTGATGAATTCATTTTATTTAGTTTAATTTTTTGACGGCACGGTAGGTGTGGTGGTTGAGCGATCGACTGCTGCGCTGCGATTCGCGGGTTCGATCCGCGCACCGAACAAATATTTGTATGACCTACAGGTAATTCTTTCGGATCTGGCTGCTTGTGTATGTGAGTGAAAATGTTTTAAATGCACCCGTGATACAGGAAAAATTCTTAGTATGGGGCAACGTTTTGTTTAAACAAAAAAAGTTTTTCTGTTTTTTTTTTAAGAAGAAAATCTAGTTTTTTTTTACAATTTCGATGTTAATTTTATAGTGTCAACAATTTATGGTCTTTAATAAAGAAAAAAAGGTTTTTGTTTGTGTTCCATTTATTGTAAAGATTCGTTCCTTTAGTTATCTAAATATGAATAGTTATGTATATTATTGTTTAAAAATAACATAATATTAAGGTTTTTCCCAAAACCAGTATGTTGAAGTTCAATAAGACTGCAGACAGAAGATTTCTTAAAAGGTTTGTTGTATATTTATCCTTGACATTTTGTATCAAAGGAAAACGAACAATAAGTACTGGACAGCATTTTTTTTTTTGCTTTACTATAAATAAGCTTTAAATTGATTAGATGTTATAATCCAAATATTAATAAATTATTTAATAATTATTATTATTTGATAATAACCCTTTTTGGAATGCAGAGAGTACAAAAAAACCATCTACATTGATATTTAAATATTTCTTTCCATACAGCTAGTCATCAAGTTGCTGATTGTTTTCCTTTAAAAACCACAATTTAAATCTACTTGAGACTCTAAATAAATAGTAATCATGGAGTTTGCCGGTTCTTCTCCATAGGAAACGATCAACCACTGCACTTATTCTTATTAATGCATGCAATTTATTTAAAAAAATCTACAATTAAAAATTTAACACCATAGGTATCTAACTGACATAATCTAACAAACATGCAATTATGTACAGTAAACAAACAAGACAAAATGAAAAATAAAATCCAATAAATATTCAAATCATCAAACAAAACAATAATAATTAAACTTCTACACCATAAGCACATCTAAAGTGATCGTCACTTGTTTTATATGTCAAAAGATCTACAAATGACAGCCGGGACCAACAGCTTAACGTACTTACCGAAGCACAGAGTAAACTTGGTATTTAACGGGTGGCCAGGTCACCCATCTACAGACCAACCTAGACAAGTGCGGCATAACCTAAAGATCGACCCGACCTCCTTGTTTGTAAAGTGAAGCTTGTAATTTTTCTTTTTTTTAATCCTTAAATACTCCTTTATATTTTTTACAATCACGTTTTAACTATACCGGCTTTGTTATAAAAATAACATACATTCCTATTAAAAGTTAGTAGATACTTATAACCAGATACCAGGAACGCATAGCCCGGCGGGGATTCTCCGTTACTCTTTAATTATAAATCATTAGGGCGCTGTAATGATGAGCCGATACCCGCTGCTCCGAATGTGGTCGGTTATGTTCATAAATATTACTTGCGCTAGGTTTTGTCCGCGGGTTTGCTCGTGTGGCTCTGGTTACTAAGAATTCGAGATACCAATCAAGCTTTACTAATCAATTAACTTTGAATGATAAATTATGTTTATTTTGCAAGTAGGTTTTCACAAACACTTTTACACGTCTTTTTTAAAAACTAGATGAGGCCGGTGTTTCGTACCCGACGACTCTGAGAAGAAACAGCCGAAACAAACTCAGAGGTCATAGTCTCTTTAAAAGTCCAGACAAAAAATCATGGTCAACTTACATGAGGACTATGCAGATTAGTGTCCGAAATAGTCTTTTTAAGAAAGCTCCACACAGATTGAGTGGACCTGTCCAGTCAGTTCAAGCATTTGTCAGTCATCGTGTAGCTCAACTCATAACCCAAGGAGCTCAACGACACGATGAACAATACCAATTACCAATTTAATTTACAGTACGGAAGAAAAGTACCGATATAAGCGCTTTTCTTCCATATCATGTGATTAACCTTTTCCAAAGTATGGTGAGAATATCAGGAATCTATCAGTAGTAGCCATAGAGTTTGTTTTTTGGAGTTTACTCCTTAAGAATCGATTTTCATATATAAGGCGCCCGGTATGAGAAAAATCCGAGGAGTAAAACCTATTAAAGTAACGAAAATGTGTCACCTTTAGTGCGCAACTTTCTAATTTAGCTGTAAGTGTATTAAGACGTACATATGGTATGCTGTATAGGCGACTATACCTATATACTTATGTTATTGGGCTTGTTTGTTTCTATGAGTGTCGATGTACTTATATTGCTATTTTTTTTCATTAATTTGTGAATTTACCCTTTCATATGATATTAATCTTTTTTCAGTTGAATAAACTCTTTTTGCGTATGGTTAGATAATCGTACTTATGAGTAAACTCCAGTCGTGCGTCGGAGCTGCCACACAGACCTTTTTTTAATGTCCTCTTGCAGGCAACCTATTAGATTGTTGGCTGCTCAACTGGACTATCTTATTGGTGCCCTGAGAGTAAGGCCTCTAGCCAGGAACAAATTTGGATTTTTTCACGAATTTTATCTAAATCCGATCAACACAAACTGACTGAACCGATTTTGATGAATTTTGTTGTAGAGATAGTTGGACCCTGGAGACGGGCATAGGCTAACATTTTTGTTTTTAAGTGAGAATTGAGGGATAAACAGGGAGAAAAAGAGAAAACTTAGCATTGCTATTACAATAAATAAGATGCAACGGCAAAAACTACAGGTAGAAGGTAGCTGCAAATCAGAAAAGGGGAACTGTGTTACTCCGAATTTAACGCGAGCGAAGCCGCGGGCAAAAGTTAATATTAATTATAGGTAGAATAAGAAATACTGTTACCGGACTTAGTATATCGGTATTACTCAGTAATGAGATTGTTGAGGAGATGGTCGTAAGTCTCTATGTGGAAAGTAATGATGGTAGGTCCCTTTTGAAGAATAATAAGGTATTTTACTGCATTTCTGTGGACTGGAACTTGCGGCAGAACACAACGTAGTCGGAGAAAAGGATACATTCAAATAACAACATATAAATATGAAAAAAAAATAAGTGACTTACTCATCACGAAATCTGAAAAACTATGGGCAGTATTTTTGATACAAATCTTACTCGGAGTCTCGAGAAAAACGCGGTCTCAATGTAAGACCATGCTCTTACTCAAGAAATACCCACTGACTATGAAGTGGGTATAACTTCATATTTTACTTTGGTAATAACTTCAGATTTTTCAAAATGTCACATTTTTTACCGAAAATCTGAAGTTGTTATTTTAGAAATACCCACTTATTATGTTTTTTGTTCTGTCGTAATTAAATTTAAAATAAGTTTTTGTATTAAATTTTTTATTTTTATTTAATGGCATGTGAACCAATTAAAATTAAATTGAAAAACCGGCCAAGAGCGTGTCGGGCCACGCTCAGTGTAGGGTTCCGTAGTTTCCCGTCCGTCACAATAAGTGTTCCCAGTTATGAGGCCAACCGAACAATTCGGTAATACCCGATCCAATGTAATAACCTACAGCGCCATCTCTCGGGGAATTGGGTTACTAATTAATACAAAGACGTGCAATTTCGGTGGTAATTTTAAAACCGATTTCAATAATTCTTTTTTTGTTTGAAAAAAGATACGTTCAGGATAATAAAATATGTAAACAAAGTTACAAAAAATGCTTGCATATACGATTATACTACAAACTTAGTCCAGAAATTATTTTGTCTTTTTTGTACAAAAACTGTTGTGTCAATCAAGTTCAAAATAATTTTCATAGAAAGTCCTTATAAAGTTCTACTTTTCAGTTTTTTTTCATATTTTCTAAACTTATGGTTCAAAAGTTAGAGGGGGGGGACACATTGTTTTTTACTTTTGGAGCGATTATTTCCGAAATTATTGACATTATCAAAAAATGATTTCAGTAAACCCCTATTCATTTTTAAATACCTTTCCAACAATATATCACACGTTAGGGTTGAAATTAAAAAAAAAACACTTCCCACTTTACATATAGGGTGGCTACCCTAATAAAACATTTTTTTCCAATTTTTATTTTACTACTTTGTCGGCGTGATTGATATACATATTGGTACCAAATTTCAGCTTTCTAGTGCTAACGGTCACAGAGATTAAGGGAGGACGGACGGACGGACGGACGGACGGACGGACGGACGGACGGACGGACGGACGGACAGACAGACATGGCGAAACTATAAGGGTTCCTAGTTGACTACGGAACCCTAAAAACAAGGCTCTGCCCTTATTCTTCTGAAATCTTTATTTTAAATTTTGAGTATTCGAAAGTCTTTGCAAATCAGCCTGTACTATCACAAGTTTTAACAATGTTATCAAAACTTTACAGTATCAGTGAAAATTAAAAACAAATACTCAAATCTGTAGCCCCTTTGTACTGTGAAGACATCAATCTTCTAAGTCTATGCCATCAAAAGAAAAGGCCGTTTATGACGCAAATGTACAAAACTCTCGGTGCGCGAGTCTAGCTCGCTCTTGGCTGTTTTTTTTATGTAGGACTTGTTAGTCTAAAAAACGCGTTGTAAACGATATAACTGGTGGTAAAAGTACACCTCTACGTATAGAACCTTTCTGATATCTATGGTTAAACCATTCGGGGATTGTGGGTTTGATGTTACATTACGTTTTTTGTGGGATCCCAAAAGAAGGACAGTTTCTCGAACCATACGATAGTAGAAAAAAAAATCGTTTTTAAAGACCCGGACTTCTATTTTGAGTCTATTTTGTGCAGGGGTTGTAGGTATCACAAGAAACAAAGGTCAAATTATTATTAACTTTGTTTATCTGGGTTACCAAATAAAAAAAAACTAAATTTTCGGTAAAAAATGTGCCATTTTGAAAAATCTGAAGATATTATTTTAGAAATACCCACTTATGAAGTGGGTAAGTATTTCGAAAGAGCGGGCGGGTTGTTCGAAAGAGATACCGCGGCCCCGGAACGTAAAGGGCATTAGAAGGAACATGGATGGGTTTTAGCCAGTACAAGTCTGACACTCCCCCCCGCTCTGCCTAGAGCTGGGGAAGTTATTTGATGATTTCCCACCCCAAAAAAAAATGGTTTCGCATTTTCCTTTTAAGGTAAGGACCACTAAATAAGTGAAACATGAAAGCGAATCTACATTACATTATCTAATATTAATTAACAGTTAATATTCATAATCGCTCATCTCTATAATTACGCATAAATACCAACTTCAAATAAATGATTAATTACCGTCTGTTACAACCGATGCGTTCTGACAGCGAACATCGTGACCTCTTGCGGTGACGTCACACACTAGACAGATTGCAATTAGTTGCTGTAATTAACTGGGTTAGTCTAGAAACTTTCCTGAATGTCTTGGATCTAAGGGGGAAATTGCAGGATGGGTCCTACCTTTGAATTCTGACATAATGTCCCTGAGGATAAGCATCGGACACTAGACGCGCCGTTTGCCTGGCGCAGCCCTACTAACTAGCGCCCGCGGTTTCCACCGCGTGATGATCGAAAAAAAGGTATCTTATGTGTTATTCTAATCTACCTCTGTACCAAATTTAATCAAGATCCGTTCAGCCGTTTTGATGTAAAAGAGTAACAAACATCCATACATCCCTCCTCACATACATCGGCATTTATAATAATAGTAGGATAGGATTATAATACTGTCTACAAATCCTACTAATTTAGTAGGAGTAGAATCCTACTAATTTAGTAGGATTTGTATTTATCTTTTGTGTTTTTATTTTGTTTTCTTTCTTTGTTTTTTTTTTGTGTGCCCTTGTGGCTCGTATCGAATACAAAAATACAATTATTTACTTCTTTCTTCTCTCTTTATACGCCTACCCCTAATAAATTGGGTCAAGGGCATCAAGATGGCGGGAGGAGAGGATGATGGGTGACGAGGAAAGAAAAGGGAAAACCTAGCTGTGCTAATACAATAAATAAGGCGCAACGGCAAAAACTACAGGTAGCAGTTACCTGCAAATTAGGAAAGGGGAACTGTGTTACCCCGAATTTAACAAGAGCGAAGCCGCGGGCAAAAGCTAGTTATTAAATAAATAAATAGTTGCAAGAACTAATTAAGTATGACTTCACCGTCTCGTACTCATGTTTAGCCCCTCGTATCAACATCTTCACCCACATAAGGTAATAGTATTTCTACCCTTATAGGATAATTACTCTTAATTTAATTAAGTTTTTTTATCGAACGTAATATAAACGAAGACGCTTCAACGAGAGCGCGCAGCTTGCATAATTAAACAGGACTTATAAAAAACCCAATCAGTGTTGCTAGAGTAAAAACACATGAACAATTTTTGTCTTTATAAGCTTAATTAATTGCAATTAGCTGAAGATGTCGCATATTTCTTTTTAATAATTATTTGAGTTATTATGAGTACTGGCAGGGAACGGAATTTAAATGTATTCGCTTAATTGGGTGGTTATTTGTGTCGTTGTTATTTTTGCCAATGCAATTTTATGTTCATATTGAGATTTATTTCATACTAGCTTTTGCCCGCGGTTTCGCTCGCGTTAAATTCGAGGTAAATACAAAAAATAAAGAGGAACCGTGTTCTTTCCTGATTTGCAGGTACTTTCTCTCTATAGGTTTTGCCCTTGCGCCTGATTTGATGTAATAGCAAAGCTTTCTCCCTCATTTCTCACTTATATTTAAAAAAATAGCCTATGTCCGTTTCAAGGGTTTCAACTATCTCTGTACTAAAATTTATCAAAATTGGTTTAGCCATTTAGGCATGAAGAGGCAACAAACTCACTTTCGCTTTTATAATATAAAGTAAGGATTGTCATAAATACCATTTTACGATAGTTATCAATGAATTAACCGCCGACTTCAATATGCTATATTACAATGTAGCCATGTATGAAATAAACTAAGCTATAAAATAACTTTAGAATCTAAAATTCCAATCGTGATAAAAACGCTGATTTAGTTGAACATTTCGCCGACAGAGGCACTAGTTGTGTTATCTAGTTTTCTTATCAGACACTTATAACCACATCATGTCGGTTTCGTATAAAATAAAAATAAAATTCTAATTTATTGCTGAGAGTCTGGGAAAGGTTCTTACTGATAACATCTAGAACTGCAAGGGCTATGTGAAAGTCTTTGCCAATTGTAGTACAGCTATTTGCTAATAGATGGCGTTGGTTTAAGGTTTCTAACTTTTCAATAAGTATTTTTCCTGCTCTCGAGTATTATGAATAATTTATTTGCATCAAAACGGTAACTATATGAACTTATTCCCAATATGGAGGCAATAACTAAAAATATTTCCACCAGACATTACTAAATAAGAAAATAAAGCTCATAAATTCTATACAAGGTTAGACCACAATAATAAGTTTTTATAATAACTACAATTAATCACACATTTTCTACTATTCATCATATTA
Source organism: Ochropleura leucogaster (assembly GCA_958449745.1). Taxonomy (NCBI): domain Eukaryota; kingdom Metazoa; phylum Arthropoda; class Insecta; order Lepidoptera; family Noctuidae; genus Ochropleura; species Ochropleura leucogaster. Next base: position 15,158,283 of record OY288224.1, read on the forward strand.
TGTGATCATCATACAAACAGGATGTTTTTAAATAAATGCTCCATTACGATGTAAAAGGCAATAAACGCAACATAATGTGACGTGTGGCCCACCATGGACGACCATTGATAGCCATGTGTTATTGATGAGCAATCGTTACGCTTTTTGTGTTAAGGTTGCTGCAGAGACTGTTCGTCGCAGGCAATTTTTAAATTAAATTGTATTACGTTTGGCAGTTACCAGCCTAAAAAAAATAACACATCATATGCCTAGCCTTTTCCCAACTACGTTGGGGTCGGCTTCCAGTCTAATCGGATGCAGCTGAATATCAGTATTTTACATGGAGCGACTGCCTATCTGACCCCCATAACCCAGTTAGTACTGGGTAATACGATACCCCTTCATAAGACTGGTTGTCAGACTTTCGGAACACTGATTCTCTGTAACGACTGTCAAAGATCTACAAATGAGAGCCGGGACCTACGGCTTAACGTGCTTTCTCAAGGCACGGAGGAAACTCGGTATGTAACCAACCTATCATCGCTGACAGGGGACGAATCTGTAGAATACTTTTTTGTATAAAAAGTCCCCCAACTGCTCAGGATTCTAACGATACCCCATCCATGTAGATCGGTTCAGGCGTTTAGAAGTTATGATGGAGTAAAAAACTCACATACAAACATACATGAACCCTAAAAACAACACTCTTTTTTTGGGGCAGTCGGGTAAAAAGAAGTGACAATGAATGCAAACTCAGATTATAATCTATCTATAGGTTTTGGGATACCTGGGTAGGTATCCTAAAACCTGGCAGTTTGCTCAATAAATGTGAATGCTTTGTTGTGGTTTGTGTGACACTTCGCAGTATCTCTGCTTGTCTGATTATAGAATGGGTATAGAGAAATATAGTGATAGTCATGAACTTCTAGCTAACTCAAAACATGTGTAGTTAAGATCTGCAGGTTGTAGAGTATCATTGTAATTTCGCTGCAAGCCAGTAAGTAGTTCCTCCAAACTTTCCAGTTTGTGCTTGCTTATGTTTTTGTTCTATATACAAATGCCATGTAAGTTGTCTATCTAAAATCCTTAGCAGTTTATTTTACCAATTTTTTTTATTTATTATAGTGAAACTCACAAAACACAAACTTTTGTTATATCGTCTCAAACTGTTTTCGTATGTGTGTTGCATGTCGCGTGACGGTCGGCCGCGGAGTAGGGAGGTCTAAATGTCTATAATGTGAAAAACGTTTCACTTTTACTGTGGTTTTATAATTATTTATTGAAATTATAATTAACACTTGAAACCGATATTTACCATGTTGGTTATTTTTATCGAGTTTCCTTTGTACAGTGTTTTTTATACATGTGCAAATGTCTTAGGCATTTGATATATCACTGTAATCTTTTTTCCCTTTATTGCAAGGATAATGCGGTTGGAATAAAGTTCCTGTAAAATGCTGCTGTTGAAAGGGAAATAAAGTTGAAAAGGCTGCAGTTCGGAACGCAATAAAATGGAATAGTTTCTTATTTCGTAAGTAGTCTTTATTGGACACTACTTTTCTTAATGTTACAAAATATTCAACATCTATAAAATTACTGCAAACTCTACTAAAACATCTATGGAACATTATTTATTGTTTTATTATACTTAAAACTTTTTATTGCAATTTTATATTTTAATACATATTTTGGTTACATACCAAATGTTTAATACTTATAATGACATTTTATTCTTATAAACTTACAACAAATCATGTTTATATCAAGTTTAAATAATAATACGTAAGTAAATCGATGCATTTAAATTCATATAAATCTTAAAAATCCTGATAATAAGCAAGATCGACTCAATGATGAGTGTGTAGGTATTTAAATTTAACCATTAAACCCGGTCTTGCTCATTTATCAATAATTTTTTTTACACGAATTCAAAAGTACCTTTTCAACAGTTATCGCTTATTAACTCCTTGTCAAATACTCATTGGCAATTTCTTTCCAGTCAGTAGGGTCGAGGTCTTCTGTCGCCTTCGCTTTGCGGATCTTCTTTAGCAGCTCCCAGCCATTGGCCTTCTCTGTCGAGGACACGTAGACGTTGTTGGGATCCTGCTCCAGGGTGTAAGCGCCGAGGATCAAGCTCTGGACTAGACGGGCTGAGACCAGCGTCTGTAAAAAGAACAGAGAAAGTAGGTATTGTTATAAACTTCCAATTAGCACTACGAGTAGTGCCATCTATGAGAGAGTAGCAAAACTATCAAGACAAGTAACTATCTACAAACAAGTGCTGCCATCTATGGAAAAGTAACCATACTATAAAGACAACTAGCTTACTTCGAACAAAGTTCCACTTTCTGCTTCCATCGTATCGATGGTACGACATAGTTACTGCCATCTGTTATCGAATAGACAAAACAACACACAATTTTATTTCTCTTTTGTTTTTACCTTTAGCATTCTATATTCATTGTCAGGCAGGCGCCTGTTGACGGTGTACCCGGCGAGGACGTATCCTCCAACGCGAGGGTCTCCAGTAATAAGCATCATGTATGTCATGGTGATGGCCAATTCGAACACGTAGTAAGAATACTGGATGTCACCGAAGTCAATGATGCCCGTGATGCGGTAGTCGGTTTTGCTGTATGAAAAAGAAATAGTGATGTTATAAAAAGAGTTACATATTTTAGCTTTAGCAGTAAATACTTCCATGTTTATTCCATAGTTCTAAAAGATAAAGCTTATAATAGTGTCCAAGAATTTATGGATGATCAAAAGTTAAAATAGAATTTTAAAATATGATTATGTAAGTATGTACTAAATGTTTAAGTTTAAATATAAGTTTAAACAATATTGTCTATGTTGTTTATGCCTGGATATAAGTTCAATTAATATAATATTGTGAAAGTTCATACCATACGTGATATTAGATTCTGCAATACAATTTTATTACCCTAACCCTAACAGAATTGTGTATTCACTAGTTATAAGCCTAGCGTGTAACTATTTGTACATAATGCATTAAATAAATAAATCATACAAAGAAAAAGGCAACAGTCAATGTGTAGGTACCAGGAAGTTGTGGTCATATTTCAGTGTGTAATTTAGACCATCAGTTAACATTACCATCGCAAAAATAACTCTGCTGCCTCATTCATTTTGTTCGAGTAGGTATAAGAGTTTGTACTGAACAGGCTGGTGTTGTTTTTGCGGTTTCGATGGTCTGAAATATGGCAACACCTTCCTAGTGCACGTTGTTTAAGGAACCTGTCCCATATCCAGTAATTATTAGTAAATAGTAAGAAGCGAGCTACAAAAAAAAATCAAATATACCTATCAATTTTAGGCATTTCTTCTTATGTCACACGAAAGCATTTTATTTATGAACCTGGTAGGTTTCTACTCGACGGTGGAACAGGTGCCCTAGAGTCCTAAATCTGTTCAATTGGAATGTTAGCAAACGAAGACTGGTTTGATATGTATTTTTCATGCATTGCATTCATGCAAACCTGCCCAATGGGTTTTGTCGATAAGAAACGCTTATAAAATTGAGATTTTTGTTAATTACGAATATACTTATAATATAGACTCCGCATACGTGTCCATCCCACCATCATAAGCCCAACCTACAGATAACACATAAACTGAATCAGCGCGAAGACCAAATACCTAATTGTAATTATTACCACTTTTGAAGCCAAATAATCCAGATTCCAAAACATTCATACATACTGGGCTCACCTCAACAAAATTCCTTTAAGAATCTGATTGCATACCTTCATCACTGATGCTTTCCGGGGCCTAAATTAAATGGTAAATAAATTTTAATAAAACTGCAAGTACAGCCATCTGTTGGTGAGTAGCAAAACAATTCCATCGAATAGTTTTTTAGCTGATATAAAAAAAAACGGAAAGACTTTTGTTAACTATAAAAATGTACAAATAGGTGCAGTGTTCATAGAAACCGTTATCTCTGTGGTGTTTCATCATCTGTATCTCGTGATAAGATATTACGGGAAGCCATTATCTTTGCAATAACGACGAAAATAAACAAACCAACGATAAAAGAAAATTCTATTAAAATGGCTGATGTAAGTAAAACACCAGATGATAAATGAGTTATAACAACAAAGAATCTAACATTACCCAACAATTCACTGTCAGGAATTTAAGCACCTATTTAAAACGTAGGTAAGACTAGTTAAATTTTCAAGATTCCAAAACGTCAAAATACTTGTACTTTATTGTTCTTCTCCTTGCAAACCATTGGTATCGCTCTCACACAATAATAGGTACATACAATCAACGACACGAAGTATTTAATTGGTTACAATTACGTATATTGCACCCATTTAGTCGCTTTCGAAAGTATTTTCTTATACCTAGACTGCTGCTTTGTCAAAAATCTGATATTTAAAATTCTCGTGTCACAGTTTTCGTTCCCATACTCCTCCGAAACGGCTGGACCGATTTAAACGAAATTTGTGTACATGAAAATGGGTGAAACCGCTGGGCACAGCTAGTATTACTATATTTACTTTGACCCGTTAACATTAAGAGCAAAAATCGTATTTACGTTACTTTTTAACCGCACGCTCGCGCTAGACCCTCCGAATTAGCTCACCTAAACTCTGACTAAGAACTGCGAAACCCGAAGCTGCGTTAAACCGGCGCGCGCGCGGTTTCATACAAAGTGCACCGTTGCGGGGGCACGCCAGTGGTAACGGGTTCCTTCGCCTGCAAAATAGACACGCGGCGGGTGCACGTCGCGGGCGCCCGACGACTGCGTTAATCAGGCATCAGCGACAGACAGCCGACTGAGCCGACGCGTGTCTGCAAGCGTGGGCTCTGTGGGTATGTGAAGAACCCTGTCACAGGTACCTAAAGAGTTCATTCGCTTGGCCTCATGTGGCAGACCGATACTGTAGTTTCATAATTAGTCTTTCTCTGTCGAAAAACATTTTCAAAAGCTTTTCATCAAGCGTTATTGACTGAACAAGCCGTGTTACTGTTGGCAGGGCCCCCGCGTGGCCCTGTGTCGGTTCACCTTTGTATAAAAGCGCGCGGGTGTCCTTTTAACGCAGTTTCAGCCCTGGGTGCTATAGAATGCTTGGCGCTGTTAAATTGCCCAGATATTTTTGCTTTGCTAGAATTTCAACTCTCAGCCCTGATTTGAGCGAGGAAGATTCAACAATGTGTACATTATGACCGAATAAGTATTAAGTTCTGGCTAAACACAAACCTGCCTCCCGGCTTGAGTCCGACGAGCACGTTCATCTCGTTCACGTCTCCGTGGATGACGCCCTTCTCCAGCTCCCCGAAGTGAGGCACCACCGCGTACTTGAACTCTTCAATTACCTGACAATTTATAAGATTAATTTGTTTTAGAACTAGCTTTTGCCTTCTAATTCGGGGTCACAGTTCCTCTTTCCTGATTTGCAAGTACCTGCTACTTGTAGTTTTTGCCCTTGCGCCTGATTTATTGTAATAGCAATGCTAAGTTTTCCCTTTTTTTCCCTCGTTTTCCCTCATTTCTCACTTTTTTTAAATAAAGCCTATGGTGTTCCAGGGTCCCAACTATCTCTGTACCAAAATTCATCAAAATCTGTTTAGCCATGTAAGCGTAAAGATGTAACAAACTCACTTTCGCTTTCATAATATTAGTAAGGATTTTCAACTCGATTAGAAAAATGTGTGTCCAAAGACAATCAACTTAAAGCGTATCGTTATATCCTAGAATTCTGCTATAAGAAAACAATTATCTGCAGTTAGCATCTGTTGCTTAGATCTATTCACCATATTGTCTTAGCTTAGGTGCCATGATGAACAGACCTAAGCAATGAACGATGAGCGCAACTTATGCCCCGTTCCAATAAACAGAAACGACTCGTTTTGTTTACGGATAATTAGTTACATAAGTCTCATAGAACTTATGTCAAAATACAACTATCCGTAAGCAAAACGAGTCGTTTTTGTTTATTGAACGAGGCATAAATCTTATTTAGACCAAGTTAGCTCGAAATCTGCACCATCTGCTTAGCTCCTACCTATATTGGGGTCTATATTTTCCTATCTATATTAACTATATTGGGGTCGACTTCCAGTCTAACCGGATGCAGCAGCCTATCAGTAATTTTACATGCAGCGACTCCCTATCTGACCTCTACCACCCAGTTAGTACTGGGTAATACGGTACCTCTTGGTAAGACTGGTTGGCAGACTTTCGGGACATTGATTATTTATAAAGACACCACATGTCTTCAACTGTCGGGACCAACTGCCTTTCAATAAGGCACGGAGGAAACTTGGTATGTAACAGGTAGGTACCAATCCAAAGACCAATCGACCCGAGCGTCTGTTATTATTTACCCTTGAGCTCCTCACATCACATCATCAAGAAACTTTAAGGACAGCTTTGTATGACAAGCCACAGATAAACAAGCCCTACCTCACTACGGAGATAATAAAATAAATGTAAATAAGACCAGATAAACATAACATTTAATAGCCGCCATTACAAGCTGTAGCGAATGCATCGTTTCACTATCAATGCAATGGTTGCGTGCTATTCAAACCTATCTATATCTATGTATAATAGTATCTACTATATATTCAATACGATAGTAATACAAACATGTCGGTATTTCGGTCTGTCTGCTTGTCACATTTTTACACCATAAGGTACGATCAAACCAGAGAGGCCTGCCAGGGCCACCGCCTGCCGGGGTTGCGGGTTGTTCGAAAGAGATACCGCGGCCCCGTTGTATTAACTAAATGTTTTATATACCTATTCTATTTTATCTTTTTTTTGCACACTTGTGTCTACATAATATTTTATTTATTATTTTTTTGTAGGAACAGAAAATTAGTACAAAGGTAATGCAGTGCAATGGTACTGCACTGCATTACCTTTGTACTAATTTTCTGTTCCTGTCTTCTTTACTGCATTCTGTGTGTACATTAATCGTTAAATAAATAAAGGATGTGGCCTTTGTCGGAAAAAGCATTTAAGTAATTTATTGTCTGCATCGAGTCTAAATACAGTACGATAACTAGATCATAACTTAGTTTTGATCCTAAGGTACTTTTCTTAATTACAGCTGTTAGTCCTACCAATAGGATACATACATTTTATACTATATTTTATATTATTTTGGTACCCTATCACATTGTTGTCGTATTTTACCCAAAAGTGGTAGAGAATGCCTTATGGTATTAAGTCCGACTATGTACCACTATTGTTTATGGAGTTTAAATAAATAAATGATATAGGGCGGAAAGTGGCTTAAGCGGCAGGTCAAGCCAAAAACATTAACTTGAACGCATAATTACTTTAATAGATAAAACATTGCTTAGGGCTCATACATGTGATTAAATCTAATCTTGACCCACACATGATTCATTCTAGGCCAATATGCACTTAATAAGTTATTAATAAGTGTTAAAGTCGGTGTCACAGGGGAGTACAGGCTTGTGAACCAGGCTGAGGGTATAGAACCTGGCAAACAACTTATTTGTCTTTGATCTAACACAATACTGACTCGAAGGCTGCCAAGGTTGCGAGTTGTTCTAAAGACATGCGGCCCCGAACATAAGGGGCAAAAGAAGGAACTTGGGTTTTAGTTAGTTATTAAGTAAAGTCTGTTTAGTAAAGTGTCAAGTTATTTGATGATTTCCCATCCGCAAAAAAAAGGATATTATCATAAACTACCTTTTGCTTGCGGCTTCGCTCGCGTTAAATTTGGGGTACCGGATTTTCAGGTACCGGCTACCTGTAGATTTGCCCCTGCGCCTGATTTATTGTAATAGCAAAGCTAAGTTTTCCCGTTTCTTCCCTCTTTCTCCCTCATATCCTAAACTTTTTTTTTAAATAGCCTATGTCCGTGTCCAGGGTCCCAACCATCTCTGTACCAAAATTCATCAAAGACGTAACAAACAAACAAACTCACTTTCGCTTTTATAATATTAGTAAGGATTCTTAAGGAAAATTAAACATGTCAAACTATATTCTCTCACACAACCTTTAACAATTCTAACGTTGCAACTCCATTTGTTTCTTCCACCTGCGTGCTTATCTATACTGGTCACACCATGTACTGACTGCACGTGCTACGCGAGACTTAACAGGACATTCGCTTCTGTATGTCTATAATTATATAAATCGTTTTTTTAACAATACATCTTTTCTTATCCTTACTAATATTATAAAAGCGAAAGTGAGTTTGTTTGTTACCTCTTCACGCCTTAATATGGCTAAACCGATTTTGATTAATTTTGGTAAAGAGATATTTGGGACCCAGGAGACGGACATAGGCTATTTTTTAAGAAAGAGGGAAGCAAAGGGAAAACGTAGCTTTGCTAAAACAAATTAATAAGGCGCAAGGGAAAAAACTACAGGTAGCAGGTAGATACCGGCAAATCAGGAAAGGGGAACTATGTTACCCCAAATTTTACGCGAGCGAAGCCGCGGGCAAAGCTAGTAAGTTATAAGTATACGTTTCGCTTCTTACCTCTTCAGCCAAGTCCAGTTTCTCAGCATCCTTGATGGCATACTTGAACTTCTCGAGGTCTGGCACCTTCGTCAACATCCACATGTGCTCTCGAGACACCAGTCCTGAGTGGTTGAAGTTCTGTAGAACAAACAAAAGTATAAATTAAAAACCCTGTCTTGATATCTTAACCCGGAGTCAAATACTGACCGTATAAGAAATAGTACACTTTATTACAAGACACAAATTGCAAACAAAGGACACACATCATTAACAGTATGTTTGAAAGGGCTACCGCGGCCCCGGAGCATAAAGAACAAAAGAACGAACATGAGTGGGTTTTAGTCAGTAAAAGTCTGACACTCCTCAACTACTACTACTATATTTGTATACTACTGTATACAGTGGCGTTCAAATAATACGTTTTTTTTAATACGTTTATAATACGTTTTCTCCTTTGCAGACTGTATACAGTCTGCAAAGGAGAAAACGATGGAAAACTTCAATTGAAATTCTATATATTTAGTGAACTATTTGAGTTCTATCTAATAAATGTAATTCTATTGTAAAACTTTCAAGGATTAAAAAAAAATGTATCTGACGAGAATGATTATTTCTTTATTATTTATTTCCTTTGCTGCCTGTATGTATGTACCTACATAAAATCTCAATTTTATTATTTTATTGACATTGTGCAAGTCTAAATAGTACATAAATAAGATTGTTCAAGGTTTACTAAGTAAGCAATATTAAAATCAGCTAGACTGGTAGAACTAGCGCATATTCATGGCTGGATTTACGATTTCTTTATTTAACTTATACCAAATTACTTTAAGTACCTCAATATGAAAATCAAAAGTCATATGAATTAGGTTGATAAGCTTAAACCCGTCCTTCAATTATTTCCCACTAGCTTTCGCCCGCGGCTTCGCCCGCGTTAAATTTGGGGTAACACAATTCCCCTTGCGCCTTATTGATTTGTAATAGCAACGCTAAGTTTTCCCTTCTCTTCCCTCTTTCTCCCTCACATCCCACTTTTTTCAAAAAATTATTACCTATGTCCGTCTCCTGGTTCCCAACTATCTCTGTACCAAAATTCATCCAAATCGGTTCAGCCATTAAAGCGTGAAGAGGTAACAAACAAACAAACAAACTCACTTTCGCTTTTATAATTATAAAAGTAAGGATAAGTAAGGAGTAAGGATAGTAAGGATAAGGATATTATACACTTCTGTCTAAGTTGACACACTAATACTTGCTTTTTATAACATAAATGCGCATTTGTGTTATAGTCCGTTGTAATAAGGGTTGAGCCTATTGCCATCAACTCGGCACTATTCTAGTTTAGTTAGTTTGTTTGTTACGCCGTTCTTCACGCCTAAATGGCTTAAATGATTTTGATGAACTTTGTTACAGAGATAGTTGGGACCCTGAAGACAGACATAGGCTAAAAAAACTGAGAATAGAGTAGGGGGAGAAAGAAGGAAGAAAAAGGCAGAGAAGGATATTTTTTTTCGATCATCACAGGTGTTAAAGTTAGCGTTAGCCTAAAGTAACTATGCCACGCGGACAAAGTCGCGGGCGGAAGCTAGTTTGTTATAATTAACTGTAAGTAACCTATCTATATAGTTATTGAATTATCAATGAAGTAATTCGTAAAAATGAAGTATCTTTTTGTACGTGTAACTCCTAACCAAAAAGAAACCTGGCAATAACTACCCTTAGGCCTATATTACTTAAAGTAGGCGACCATACGTTTTTATCAAATCGCTAGTGCCTTGAAAATTCGCAAAACGGACACAACCGTCAACGGCGTCTGCGTCGTTCGGGTCGCGCACTCAGCGATGAGCCACTTCTTCTCCACTGCACCTACCCCGCTCCCCCCACGCCCCGTTCGCCTGGCACCGCTGCCGGTATTTATCACCGAAACAGTATTTATCGCCGAAATTGCTATGACTCTGCATTTTAAATCTGTGATATCTTCGAAAATATTTATTTAATTTACATGCTGTAAAAAGCCATATTGATCTTTATTAAATGCACAATGTATTTAAGATACTTAATTGGATAAGGATTAATACTGTATTGCTTAAAATCGCTTCGTAAATAAACCATTATTTCTCGTACAAATTAAAGGATAAAAAATGGTTATTGTGGGTTATTCCTAAGAGATAAACATATACCATCACGGACTTTTTTGTAGACCTTTTTAAGTTGTACAATACTGTAGTACATTGTTTTGATCTATCTTGTAGGATTCAGTCAGCGTTTGCAATGTAAGCGCAAAAAATGTGTTTTTTTACGACCTCACATTAGAAACCTCAAAAATTGTAGCCTATGTGTTATTCTGATGTATAAGCTATAACCTATGTGTTATTCTGATGTATAAGCTATATTGTGGTAAAGTTTCATTCAAATCCATTCAGTAGTTTTTACGTGAAAGAGTAACAAACATCCATACATCCATACATACAAACTTTCGCCTTTATAATAGTAAGTAGGATGTCCGTCTCCTGGTTCCCAACTATCTCTGTACCAAAATTCATCCAAATTGGTTCAGCCATTAAAGCGTGAAGAGGTAACAAACAAACAAACAAACTCACTTTCGCTTTTATAATTATAAAAGTAAGGATAGGTAAGGAGTAAGGATAGTAAGGATAAGGATATTATACACTTCTGTCTAAGTTGACACACTAATACTTGCTTTTTATAACATAAATGCGCATTTGTGTTATAGTCCGTTGTAATAAGGGTTGAGCCTATTGCCATCAACTCGGCACTATTCTAGTTTAGTTAGTTTGTTTGTTACGCCGTTCTTCACGCCTAAATGGCCTAAACGATTTTGATGAACTTTGTTACAGAGATAGTTGGGACCCTGAAGACAGACATAGGCTAAAAAAACTGAGAATAGAGTAGGGGGAGAAAGAAGGAAGAAAAAGGCAGAGAAGGATATTTTTTTTCGATCATCACAGGTGTTAAAGTTAGCGTTAGCCTAAAGTAACTATGCCACGCGGACAAAGTCGCGGGCGGAAGCTAGTTTGTTATAATTAACTGTAAGTAACCTATCTATATAGTTATTGAATTATCAATGAAGTAATTCGTAAAAATGAAGTATCTTTTTGTACGTTTAACTCCTAACCAAAAAGAAACCTGGCAATAACTAACCTTAGGCCTATATTACTTAAAGTAGGCGACCATACGTTTTTATCAAATCGCTAGTGCCTTGAAAATTCGCAAAACGGACACAACCGTCAACGGCGTCTGCGTCGTTCGGGTCGCGCACTCAGCGATGAGCCACTTCTTCCCCACTGCACCTACCCCACTCCTCCCACGCCCCGTTCGCCTGGCACCGCTGCCGGTATTTATCACCGAAACAGTATTTATCGCCGAAATTGCTATAACTCTGCATTTTAAATCTGTGATATCTTCGAAAATATTTATTTAATTTACATGCTGTAAAAAGCCATATTGATCTTTATTAAATGCACAATGTATTTAAGATACTTAATTGGATAAGGATTAATACTGTATTGCTTAAAATCGCTTCGTAAATAAACCATTATTTCTCGTACAAATTAAAGGATAAAAAATGGTTATTGTGGGTTATTCCTAAGAGATAAACATATACCATCACGGACTTTTTTGTAGACCTTTTTAAGTTGTACAATACTGTAGTACATTGTTTTGATCTATCTTGTAGGATTCAGTCAGCGTTTGCAATGTAAGCGCAAAAAATGTGTTTTTTTACGACCTCACATTAGAAACCTCAAAAATTGTAGCCTATGTGTTATTCTGATGTATAAGCTATAGCCTATGTGTTATTCTGATGTATAAGCTATATTGTGGTAAAGTTTCATTCAAATCCATTCAGTAGTTTTTACGTGAAAGAGTAACAAACATCCATACATCCATACATACAAACTTTCGCCTTTATAATAGTAGTAGGATGTATTCTCAGCCATGGTTACCCACATCATTTCTCATTACTCTGTCACCATGGCGTCAATGGCGTGCCTGAAATTATTCCTACATAATACGTGTGGTAGCTTTGTATACCTTACGTTGTACATACTCACAGTTACTAGTAACGAGAGTACAATAGACATTATAGAAACCTTGGTTTGTCGGACAGTCACTCTGACATACCAAGGCAAACAAATTTATAACTACTATCCTACTAATATTATAAATGCGAATGTTTTTGAAGTTATTTTTTTGTTTGTTACTCTTTGTTTTGTAACGGATCTTGATGAATATGCACAGAGTTTAATATGTAATTAACAGCAACATATGTAATTAACAGTTTAACATATAGCTAGCGCCCGCGGTTTCGCCCGCCTGATGATCGAAAATAACAGTGTATCCTGCGTGTTATTCATGACTATAATCTACCTCTGTGCCAAATTTCATCAAGATCCGTTAAATTAGTAGGAAGCAGGATGTAGTATGAATTTATCATTTATTTTCGGATTACCCCTACCACTATTTGTGTCTGCATCACCCAAGGGTTGACTGGTAGAAAATGTACTTTGTGCTTGAAGTGTTGTTGTCAAAATCGCAATAACTAAAGACCCTTTCATGGCTAGCGCGGAAACAGAAAGTTCATAGTAACAGAAGAATAAAGAGATCTATACCCAGTGGTACAAAACTACCAGGTTACCATAACGCTAAGGAACTAACCTGCAGTTTGGTATCCAAGTTGGCAACAAACTCCCCGAGCTGATAGAACAGCGCCTCAGACTTGGGGACTCCCTGCAGCAAGTCTCCAGGCACATACTCCAGGAGTCGCACCGCATGTTGCTTGCCTCCGATTTTCTCGATGGAATGTAGGTGTCCGTAGACGTTCCGGATGGGCTTCGGACAGGTGATGGAGCGGGTTGCTGCAAGGAAATTATGTTAGGAGTTTTAAATAACAGTGAACCTTTTAGATGATCCAAGAGCATAGAAATTAGTTGCCGCCGGAGACGCCCCAGGCGTCGGCTGCCGCGAGACGACTCCCGGCCACTGTAGATGCGGGCCTGTGGACGGTGAGCAATGGGTAGCTTACCGTCCGTCTGTCTAGTTACGAGAGGCCGTGTCGATGGCGCGTTAGTGTTTCACGCGTGCCCCAAAGTGATGTCAGCAAAGCAGAGGGGTCTGCCAGGGGGCGCTTGCCGGGGTTGCAGGTTGTTCGACAGAGATACCGCGGCCCCGGAACATAAAGGGCAATAGAACGAACATGGTGGGATTTAGTCAGTAAAAGACTGACAGTCCCCTCCCGCTTCGCCCAGAGCGGGGGAAGTTATTTGATGATTTCCACTCATACAGTTTACATGTATTGACAGTTTACCTCCGACCGATCGACTTGTTGGAACGCACTTTTTTTAGGAATGGGAAATCATCAAATAACTCCTCTCCACTGGGACAGATTGCGGGAGTGACAGATTTTTACTGAAAATAACCCATCCATGTTCCTTTTTTTGCGGGTTGTTTGAATGGGCCCCGGAACATAAAGGATGTTCCGGGGCCCATTCGAACAACCCGCAGCCCTGGTGGGTACCTCTGCTTTGTTGACATCTCTTTGAGGCGCGCCTGGAACACCAAGTCTCCGTCGTCACACACGCACTTGGGACGCACTTACAATTAGACAACAAAGAAGACTATCATGACATCTTAAGCGAAATATCCTACTAATATTTTAAATGCGAATGTTTGAGAGGATCGATGTATGGATGTTTGTTACTCTTTCACGACAAAACAGCTGAACGGATCTTGATGAAATTTAGCACAGAGGTAGATTATAGTCGAAAATAACACATAGGATCCCTTTTTACGATCATCACGCGGGCGAAGCCGTAATATAATAAAAAATCACTCACCCAAAAAATTCATAATCTCATTCTGCGCGTCAATAACCCCCACATTTGCAGATTCCAGTGAGTTCATGATCTTCAGCACGTACCCATATTCACTATGGGTTGTAATCAGGGGGTTCTTCACGTTGGGGTCTTCGACGATCTTGTAGTTCTTGTCATCGTAGCCGTTTAGTTCTGACAGTTCCAGTACTGAGATCCCATAGAGGCGCTCAGCCAGGAGTTTCACCCCATCATGGTCGATTGTGGGGCGAATCACTGCGCCGGGTTCTAGTGTGTTCGTTGCCATTATTTCTGGGGATGAAAACAGGGTTGAATGTTTGTTCTTTGTGAATAAGCAACATGATATTGTAATGCTGCCTGAAACTTCCAACGTACCTCCCCGCACCCGAGGATCTGAGCGCAGGAGGAGAGCTGACAATGGACTTGGGGAAGTCTGTTATCCAAGCATAAAGACCTGAGCTGGCGTCGCGTGGTGTTTCCACGCGCTTCTCATATAGAATGACAGGGAGAGGAGTAGGTCACTCCTCTCCTTTACCTGAGAAGGGGTTTGCCGCAAGCAAACCGTCACTGCTGGGGGGATTGTGAGAATGCGATTGTGTCCTCGCACCCCAGCCAGAAGTGATGAGAAGGAACACCGTATGGTTTTAGTCAGCAGGAGTCTGACAGACCCCTCCACCATGGCGGAGGACACACATCGAGGATTTCCAGACGTAGGTAAATAAAAAGGTTCATAACAAAAGCTTAAATAATTTGCTTTGTAAAAACTAAATAAGTCTTGAAGTATAGTAGTAATATCTGCCTTTATGTCACGGCCAAGAATACCGTTTTAGCCATTTATCTACGGAATCCTAATAGAAACCGGTCAAGAGCGATCACGCTTGCGCACCGAAGATTCCGTACAAACTTGCTACATAAACAGCCATATCTTTTAACTGCGTAGACGAAGTAATATTTATGTGTGAAGTAATATTTTTTGGCTATACCTGCCCAAAATGTGTGACATAAGCATGTTGTCTTGTATTCTTGACGTGCAGTGTCAAGAATGTACGGCGGTCAATATAAGCAGGGGTCAACAACATGTATCTAGGTTACCGCAGAACTGCACATTGTTATTCTCAATTGTATTGAGATGAGAGACGGCGTAAGCATAACCATGGTTACGAATGGTTCCATAAGTTTCATAAACTGTTTACTTAAACTGACTGCTGTATTTCGGGACTGCTAAGCGGTTCGTTGAAATCCGGGATGGTAAGAAATTATCAATGAATGTTTACTTTTATTCCTGTGGATGGGAAATTATCGATTATCGAACTAGTCGAGTCGGCTGGCAGAATATTATGTTATTAGTTCACAATTAAATAAATAAATATCTTGGAACAACTCACACACGGCTATCTGATCCCAAGCTAAGCAGAGCTTGTGTTATGGTAACCAGACAACTGATATACATACTTATATAATTTATAAATACATACATATTATAGATAAATCACACCCAGACACAGAACAAACAATCATGCTCATCACACAAAGTTTGTCCTGGGTGGGAATCGAACCCACGACCTCTGGCTCAGCAGTCAGGGTCACTAACCACTGGACCAACAGGCCCGTCATAAAATTAAACTGCAACACTGATACCCGCAATTAATTTGACTATGCACACCCATTAGACTGGAGGATTTGTATATGCTTGGATATATTTTTATGAGATGTCAACAAAGCAGAGGGGCCTGACAAATGTTGTTCATAGATACCGCGGCCCCGATACACAAAGGGCAAAAAAAGGCAGATGGGTGGGGCTTAGTCTGACACTCCCCTCCGCCGAGAGCTGGAGAAGATATTTGAAAATCCGAAAAAAAAATGATTCACAAAAATACTAAGGCAAGTTCTACCATCCAGACGCCTTTTATTTAAATAGGATACCAATTCGAAAATATGTAACTAGAGAAGGATATAAGAGGAAACCATTTTCAGGAAGACATGTTTTCAATCCAATGAAGTTGCGCGTGCGCAGATACACTTTATACAAACAAAAGTGAACGCAAAAAAACATAGCATGTCAACTGTTTATTATCAGACAATGCCGCTGTTATCCGTAACAAGTCAATAAAAGGATCAGTTAATTTAATGGAGTCAACAAACACATTTGTAACGATGGCCCCTTACAAATATAATATTGGATCTATAAATATATCGCGACGGTGGCGCCTCTAGCGGCCGCGTGGATTAACTAACGTCATGTGATTGCCGGTGTGTCGAGTGTCTTGTTAAGTATATTATTTCTTTAAATAGAAAAACCTTTTTTGTTTGTTTTTTTAACAGAATGTAGGATTGGTTATGTAAGATATTAAATGAATGATAGAAAAGAACCTTTATACTAGAGATTTTTTAATAGTGTCCTGAACAGTCAATGGGTTGGGCTTAATAGGGACATACCTAAGTTACAAAAATTCGTTTCATGCTTTAAAAATATTTCCCTCCTACTATTAATTCTTTGAATAAGTAAATTATAACAGACTATTAAGGTATTCAGACTATTAAAAAGCTAATTTAGTTATTTGTCTAACATTGATTATGGCTTACTGGTAAGAGTCATATATTTAGCCTTTTCCAAACTATGTTGGGGTCGGCTTCCAGTCTAACCGGTTGCAGCTGAATACCAGTATCTTACATGGTGTGAGCTAATACTGGGTAAGACTGTTTGTCAGACTTTCACGACACTGACTGTCTGTCTGCCAAAGATCTATAGGTGAAAGCCAGGATCAACAGCTTAACGTGCTTTCCGAGGCACGGTGGAATCTCGGTATGTGACGGGTGGTCACCCATCCACAGACCAACCTAGGTAAGGCAGTAAAACCACAAGATAGAGAAAGAAGTAGTAAAAGATAAACATATTTCGCTATATGTGAATCCTAGTTAATACTGGGAGTAAATACCTACTTTTATTACATAACCAGGCCATAGATCGTTCAATAAAAACTTTGTTTAGGACTTAAAAATATATAAAACAAAGCATTACTTGTTAAGACTAATAATATGAGTTCTATTTACCAAATGACACTATTAATCTTTTTTATATAAAATTGTCGTTTCAGTTTTAATTACCACGCTCCTCCGAAACGGCTTCACCGATTATTATGAAATTTGAAATGAATATTCTGTAGGTCTGAGAATCGGTCGTCATTTATTTTGTTTTTTTTTTAGCAGAGCAGTGGGTGAATCCGCTGTGCACAGTTAGTTATTAATATATGTAAAATTTATAAAATATAATCAATAAAAAAAAACCGAAAAAACACATTCAAAATAAATATGCAAACAAAAAAAAAAGTTTATACCAAACCAAAACCAAAATCCCAGAAAATTTTCGTTGCAAAATTGAAAGTGAGAAAAAGTCACAAACAGCTCACCTCACAAGTCACAAGTGATCACCGCTGTTAACAGTTAACAACTGAGCGGAGATGAACGTACAATGTACCAATACGTGCGCTGATAACGTGAGATGAGGCGCAGTTACGTGTCACTGTCGCTATTGCTATTGTGATGGAGATTACAGTTAAAAACTATTGAGTGGGACTCTTTGACACAGACAAAGAGACTCATCACTCATTTTTAACCGACTTCAAAAAAGGAGGAGGTTATCAATTCGACTGTGTGTGTTTTTTTATGTTTGTTACCTCATAATTTTTGATTGGATTAACCAATTTTGATGATTCTTTTTTATTAGGAAAGCTGTCGCTTTCCATGTGGTCTCATTTCATTTTACATTATATTATTTATATTACTTAGTCTATGAGTTATCGTTATAATGGAAAAAGAATACACGATAAAAATAAGAGATATATCATAAAACCACAACTAAAAATGCTTAAATAAAAAACTTTTTTGTAAGAAATAAAAAAGACTTGAACATGAAAAAATTAAACCGGTTTCCAAAAAATGAAACTAAAAAGTGGAAAATTACTTTATTTCCGGAAGTCGGTCGCAAAAAAGTCAACGAAACCAACAAAAGTCACCGACTTTCAGAAATAAAGTTATTTTCCACTTTTAGGTATTTACTTTTTCATGTGGGACACCGTCAAATGACTCCCGCTCTGGGCAGAGCTGAAGGGAGTATTAGATACTGACTAAACCGCATCCATGTTCCTTTATAACCGGTTTTAGTTGGGGTATCTTGTCTATATTATTGTATATGAACTCAATCTTAATCTCAATCTTTTCTTGAGACAGAACTGAGATGCTTCATGGGACTAGCTAACTCAAAAAGATAACAGCTAAATGTTAAATTAAGATGTACTAACTAAAATATTCTAGTGGTAATCTAATAATGACCGTGATTTCTTCCAACAAACGTTGCAGAAGAGCACAAGATCTTCGATGTTAAATCGATCAGGGGAGGGTGTAATTACGAGACAAAACCTTTCTATCACAATCTATCAACATTGCTATTCATGATGGGTATATTTTTATTTTATATAAATGGTGTTTGCGATTCTGAAGTTAAATTAATTAAAAATAAACAATTTAAATTAATTTCATTCTAGTCCTTCAAACGGGCACAATTTCAGACTACATAGCCGCTATTGAGAAACTCTTGAAACCTAACAACTTTTTCACGACCCGGAAATTGAACCCAGGGCCTCCACCATGCTCAGCAATCGCGCTTGCGACCATTAGACTAACTCGGCAGTCCTTCTCATCAAAATACAAAGATATGGGATTTTAGCGCGAAATCCGAAGACATTAAAGTGGGATGTACTGTCTCCCCCTCATAGCATCCAATCTCTATCCGCACACGTAATAGAGACCGTCTGCGTCGCTATCAGCCTCCGTTCGTGACTCCATATTTGACAGATTACAAGAATACAGCTTCTCTAACAATATCTATGTGTTGTTTGTCTAAACATTACGTCGGTACATACGATGGCAGGACAACCTTTTCTAAGCTATTATAACCTGATCTCTCTACTACGAATCGCACACCGTAGGAGAGAGATCAGGTTACAATGGTTTAGTATAGGTGGATGTGCCGTTGTGTGTACATACGTAACGATACAGGTGAAATTGGTACTTCTGTGGTGTTTCATCCCAAATGGGCTTGCGTTTGGCTGCAACTCGCCTGATGTGGAGCGATGAATAGGCCTGGGGTACACCACGCTTGCCTAGAAGAATCCGAAAACTTTAACTATGAAAAGTTTTAGATGTGAATGATCAGAAAACAGACAAGAAAGACAACATTACATTCCACAGACTGGCTGTTCGCGCAATAAATTTTGTTGCTATCTTAGTAAACATGGTAAATATCCCGATTTAAATGTTTTAAATAATGTTAGTAACCATGTAAGTTTAACAAAATGTATCTTACTTCTAAGAAAAAGACCATTTCAGACACTAATCTGCATGCTCCTCATGTAAATTGACGATTTTTGTCTGGACCTTAAAAAAGATTATGATCTCTAAGTTTGTTTTCGCTTTAAACACCGGTCTCATCTAGTTTATTAAAAAAGACGTTTAAAAGTGTTTGAGAAAACTTATTTGCAAAAATAAACATCATTTATTATTTAAGTATAAAAACGACCTTTCTATTGAGAGAGATCGTACGACCAATCGTATGACGCGCCGCTGCCTCGTGATTGGTCCGCGGCATCACGCCACCCGCGTGCAGAGTTGTCGCCCGCGCCGCGCGCGCTCGGCGCTGGCGGCGCGCGGCGTCAGTAGCCCGTGGAACGTCAACGTTGATCTGCATGTGCTCTATGAATAACCGTGCCATTGTCGCGTTCACGTATTAAAGAATATTTCAACTATTATTGTCTTTTATCTCAGAAGTGGGACGAAATTAAGTGCTGTGTTAGTTTACCATGGGTTCGCATAAAAAGAAAAAAGAAAAACGTGAGTGCAAGTTGCGACGCCGGCTTTTGGCCGAAGTGGAAAATCGTCGCTTGTTAAAACGTGTGTCATTACTCGAAAAGTACATTGGTGCTCCGGCGACGGCGCCGTTGGAGGGAAGTGCGCCAGTAGCACCGTTACCATCGACTGGTGATGCCGACGATGGCATTACAACACCTCCGCTGCCTTACCCAGAAGAAGCGACATCAGTGACTGCGGGTGCTTCGGCACCGACCGTGATCCAGCGAAACAGGGCGCCGCCACCGAGCGTCGCCACACCGTTGGTGACCTTGAGCGCGGGCCGCCCGTTGCCGAGCGATCGAAGTACATATGAAGTGTTCCCGCCTTCCAGCCAGGTTGTACAGCCTAATATGAATCCATCAGGGTTCCCACCTACGCCACATTCTGCTACAGTGAGTCACTCAGCCGCCATGTCGTCTGCGCAAGACGCGGCGAGCGTCGCGCAGCGCGCGCCTGCGCCGAACGTTGACTCGCGGTGTGGCGCCATTATGGCGGCCACTGCATCCTCATCTCTGGATTTAGCGTATGTAGATCATTCTTTTAATAACACTAATAATTTACGCTATGTGGGTCGAAGTGACCCGATACCGGACTTTGACCCAAAGACATCATTAATTACTATGGATGTGTGGCTTCGTAAGGTCGAGGGCATATCTAGAATGTATGGATGGGATGAGAAAACTTTAGTATTTAATTGTTCCTCGAAACTCAAAGGCTATGCCCGTCGCTGGTACGATCAATTACAAGAAATTAATCTCTTGTGGGTTGATTTTAAGTCTAAACTATTAACAGCTTTCCCATCCCATAAAAGTAAATTAAATATGTTACGAGATTTAGTTAATGTTATCCGGTCGCCTGATATGGACTTTTTACAATTTTATTATGACAAGTTAGCGTTAGGTAACGCGTGCGGACTTGCACCGTCGTTAATTACGGAGGCAATTGTAGGTACGATCGGTAATGAACTCATTGAAATTGGCGCGATTTCTGCGGGTTGCCGCGACCCCAGCGCGTTGTTGAATTACCTGTCGTCGTTGCAAACGAATACAGTTTCGGTGAGTTCAAAACGAAGTGTAAACTCTGTCATTAATCAAGATCGGATAAAATGTCGAGTGTGCAAGCGGCCCGGACATGTCGCTGCGCGTTGTACTCATAGAATTCGCGACAAAAACACTTATTTAGATACAGTATGTTCGTTTTGCAGTAAGAAGGGGCACAGTGAAAATAATTGTTTTACTAAAATGAGAAAGTGTTCTTATTGCAATAAGTCAGGGCATGTCAAGGACGAATGTCTGAAATTAAAAAGTCGTAATGCAAGTATGTCAAATAATACGCAAAAAGTAAATATTATTAAAAAAACAGGCGATTCAAGTGCCAAATATTACATGACGGTAACAATTAACGGGTGTAATGCTGAGGCATTTATTGATTTCGGGAGTTCCTGTATTACGATAACAGAGTCCTTATCAAAACAGCTGAGCTTAGATTTGCAGAGTGTGTCGAGTAACAGTGTTATAAAAGGATTCGGGGGGTCACATACTACACCTCTCGCGGAAACAGTAGTTACCATCACAGCCGATGAGGCTACGTGCGAAGGTGTTAAGGCTTATTTAGTGCCCGACGGGGCGCAGGATATAGGCATTATTATTGGTCAACCATTTACGGATTACCCTAATGTTTATGTTATTAAGACTCCCACGTCACTTAGGATGTATAACGCAAATTACCTATCGCACTTACCTGACATTTCTGAGGATGCCGAGCGTGTTCGGTTACGTATACTCGAGGACCAGCATCTTTCACCTGGTGTAAATAAAATAGTGCTGGGCTGTCCAGATTTTGACGGAGCTATTACCATACCGGAATCGAAACACTTGAAGCCTCGTTCTGAATTTGTTGTACCTAAACATAACGCACAGGTCATTGACGGCCGGGTCTGTGTTAAAATGATCAACTTAGGATCGGAGATAATTTATTTACCTAGTAATAAGTGTGTGGTACGTGCGATAACAGTCCGCGACGCAGATTGTAGGTATGGGGTCGGGATAGATTTGGAGCCTTCTGTAAAGTTAGAGCTTGAATGCTTACTAAATGATTTTTCCGATTGCTTTTCTGAGTGCGGTCAAACAATAGGTAAATGTGCTGTAAAAATGAAAATAGAGCTAACAGATAATAAACCGATTTATTACCGACCCTATCGAATGTCAATTGCGGACCGTGAACACGTACGTAATATTATTCTAGATTTATTAGAGAAGGGAATTATTGAAGCGTCTAACTCGCCTTACGCCAGCCCAGTCCTTTTGGTTCCCAAAAAGACTGGTGAAAAACGCATGTGCGTCGACTACCGGGCGCTAAATAAAATAACTAGAAAAGAACGTTATCCTATGCCGCTTATACAAGATCAACTTGATAGGCTAGCGAAGCAGCGTGTATTCTCATGTCTTGATGTTTTATCTGCATATTTTTGTATACAATTGGAAGATGAGAGTAAGCAGTATACAGCTTTTGTGACGCCCGACGGGCATTATCAATACACACGTATGAGCTTCGGACTTGTGAATGCACCTGCTGTCTTTCAGCGAGCTATCGATAACATATTAGGGCCGTTGAAGTTTGAGTGCGCCACTGCGTACCTTGACGATATACTCGTATATAGTGATGATTACTGTGAGGCGCTGAGGCGTTTAAGGGCCGTGTTAGAAAGAATACGTGCTGCAAACATGAAGCTTAGAATCGATAAGTGTTCGTTTTTAGTTCCGCGGATTGAATACCTGGGACATGAAGTCTGTAATGGTGAAGTGAAGCCGGCGCAACATAAAATTAATGCTGTACGTGATTTTCCCATACCGACTAACGTGCACCAGTGTAGGCAGTTTATGGGCCTGGCTAATTATTTTAGAAAATATGTTAAAGGTTTCGCGATAATTGCCCGTCCTATTACTTTATTAATAAAAAAAGATCAACCCTGGGTCTGGGGTGAAGAACAGAAGGGGGCATTCGATAAATTAAAAGCTATACTTATTAGTCGGCCGGTATTAGCTTTGTTTAACCCGGAGCTTGAGACTCAGATACATACCGACGCGTCTAAGGTTGGTTTGGGCGGTATTCTTCTCCAAAAGCAGTTGGACGGAGCGTGGAAACCTGTCGCGTATGCTAGTCGACAGACCACACCCGCTGAACAAAACTACCATAGTTTCGAACTCGAGACCATGGCGGTAGTGATGAGCTTGCAGAAGTTTAGGGTGTATGTAAGTGGTGTTAAGTTTATTATAGTAACGGACTGTAACGCCCTACGCTGGACTTGGTCGAAGCGAGATTTAAATCCACGCATCGCGAGGTGGTGGTTAGAAGTACAAGGCTTTAATTTTGATGTTGAATATCGCGCCGGGAAGTCGATGTGTCACGTAGACGCGTTGAGTCGAAATCCCGCTGGGAGTGTATTGCGTAGCATAGAAACGGACCTTATCGAAAGTTTGCAACACGATGACGATTCCATACGCGCGGTTATAAGTCAGTTAGCTGACGAATTAGCGAACGGTAACTCGAAAGGTTTGGCTGCGGACTATGTAGTTGAAAAGGGAGTTCTATTTAGAAAGATTGATAATAATAAGCTCAAGGTTGTAGTTCCAAAACAATGTCGTTGGTCTCTTGTGCAGACTTTCCATGATAGTAATGGTCATGTCAATTTTAATAAAACATACGATGCAATTAAGAGTAAGTATTGGTTTGGTAACATGCGACGTTTTATTCAGAAATACGTACGCAGCTGTATTTCATGTCAATACGCTAAGAAGCCTACGGGTCGACTTGTTGGTTTATTGCATCCAATAGAAAAAGTACCACTGCCTTTTCATACCGTGCATGTCGACCACCTTGGTCCTTTTTGCAAGAGTCCCTCTGGAAAGATGTATATTTTCGCTATCATAGATTCATTTACTAAGTTTATATGGATCGAGGCCGTGCGAGATACTAGTTGTGCTAATGCTCTTAAGACCCTAGACCTGTTTATAAAAACGTTTGGTTTGCCAAACAGAATTATTAGCGATCGTGGAAAAGCCTTTGATTGTAACGAGTTCAAGAAGTATTGTACTGAGCGTCAAATAAAACATGTAATGAACGCCGTGGCGAGCCCTAGGGCTAACGGCCAAATTGAGAGGTATAACCGTACAATACTTGATGCACTCGTGGCTTATGTCGGTGATGACCAAAATAATTGGGAGATGTACTTACCTAAAGTTCAATTAGGATTGAACTCTAATATTAATAATACGACAAGGAAGTCGCCGTTAGAACTATTGTACGGCTTCCGGCCTCGTTTAGTCGGTGACTTAGTTACACCTATTAGGTCAGACTGTTTTGACAACCTCCGAGAGACTGCTACCACTAGAATGCAAACTGCTGCTCAGCAGTCGAAGCTAAATTTCGACCGTAAGAGACGTACTGAGGCACCTTTTAAGGTCGGTCAGTTGGTTCTAGTGCAACGCAAGGTATTTAGAAAGGGCCTTAGAAGTGGCAAGTTAGTGCCTCGTTATGATGGTCCATTTGTTGTGACTAAAGTGCTCCCGCATGACAGATATGTTGTCAAGGCTAGCAATAAAACTGGTCGTTCATATGAGAATGTGCTGGCTCGGGATAAACTGAAGCTGTTTCAGTGTATGTCTGATTCAGATTAAGAACTAAATTATTATCTTATTTGCTACTTTAATGATCACTTAAAAAAAATATTTAGATTAAGAACTGAATTATTATCTTATTTGTTATTTTAATGATTATTTGTTATTTTAATGATCACTTAAAACAAAATGTTTAGATTAAGAACTGAATAGTTTAAGTTTTGTTCCAACTGATAATTTGAAATCCTGTTAAGAAATATTATGTTATTATGATCTCATTGTATTAAGACACCATAAGAGTTGTGACCGAGTTTACTAGTTATAGTCAAGTTAGATGAGTACCATGGTACCTTGAATTCATGTTGTGATTTTAAAGTATATTGTTTATGGCCTAAATAATTGTCTTATTTATCAGACACGTAAGAGAGATCTCGGTACTTTTGAAAAAGTACTATGGACTGTGTTTATCACAGCGTTTTGAGCCTGAGGTGCTCGTATATCGCATGCATGCCACCTTTAAGAGGGTGTTTCATGAAGGCTCGTGAAGCGGACCATGACTATCGGTCATACCTTACATGCAGTAAGTTTGAACCGAACTGCTGAACGTAGATCCATGTGAGATGGGTGGACCGTCAGAGCAGTTGAAGGCCTGAAGAGGCAGACCATCAGACTTTTAGAGGTCGAGAGAGTAAAGTCAATGCTTGAAGACTCACATTAAGGGTGGGCCATTTGTAGGCCTTAAGAGGCGGACCTTTACTGACCTTCAGAGGTCTTAAATATTGATTTACCTATGGCATAGACTCAATTGGTTATGAGTGAACCATTTCATCAATTGGTAGGCCTTGAGAGGCGGACCCTAAAGCTATTTGGCAATTACAAACCCTCTATTAAGATGGAGATAAGCCTTAAGAGGCAGCGTCATTTAACTTTAAGAAGTTAATGTTATTCTACCTTGAGAGGTGGCCTTAAAATAATGAGCCTTAAGAGGTTCCGTGTACTCATCAAGAAGAAGGAGCTGTTCGGGACGCCCAGCAGCATCAGGACGGCCGACTGAGAGAGATCGTACGACCAATCGTATGACGCGCCGCTGCCTCGTGATTGGTCCGCGGCATCACGCCACCCGCGTGCAGAGTTGTCGCCCGCGCCGCGCGCGCTCGGCGCTGGCGGCGCGCGGCGTCAGTAGCCCGTGGAACGTCAACGTTGATCTGCATGTGCTCTATGAATAACCGTGCCATTGTCGCGTTCACGTATTAAAGAATATTTCAACTATTATTGTCTTTTACTATGTCAATCAAAAACGATTTAACCAATGTGGATGTTATGGTTTAAGAACTTTATTATTTCTCATAAAGAATTAACAATAAATTCACTTACTGAGAAACTAAATTTAAATATAAATATCAGGGTAGTAGAGCGTACAAAAGTCTATGTTCTTAGAAGAAATAACAAATGTGAGGGTATGCGATCACAATAACAAAATTATTTGTATACTTGGTCACAAATTACCAAGCAAACACAGATCCAAACTAAAGTTAGTTAATCGTTTTACTAGATGTGGCAATACATGGCAACGTACTAATTAATTAAGTTGTTTTTATTATAAATTGTTATTTGCTCAATAAGTATGATTTCAGTATTTTTTAAAAAACAAGGCTTAGTTTTTGCTTCTTTTATAGGCATCGGTATTTTATTGTACATATTGTTTGGCGCAAGGATAGTTATAAATAATAAAATGAAATAGTTTCAATATCCAAATAATAAACACGGACACAAACCACACACGGCAAAATGCGATAGGCATAATATCATAGTTTTGTACAGAAATAGTTTATGTCACACAAAATCAGTCTATGCAGACTAAAAAGTTGGTACACAGGTCTCCTAGTTTAGAAACCTGTACCTTAGGATACTGTGATAGGCTAAATTGAATTCAATAAAACTTGATTGTCGACTGTATGGGATTTATAACGGATAGTATTTAAAAGTACTTCAATTTATTCCCATTTCGTTTACCTAATTTTGCCTGTGTTGCGCCAAATATACTGAATGTGCACCAAAATATGTTAATTAAAATATGTCATAACGAGCATCAGGAAAAAGATAGCACTACAATAAAAAAGTTATATATCTTTATCCATTTTCTATTAATGCAAGTCGTTACTGGTCGCAGTTTTAACTTAACCTAACCTACGCATTTTTTTAGCATTCAGGAAAGAATATTTGGTGCACGATCACAATTTTTTTTTCCCATTCAGAACCAGGATAGTATGCTTTTTATCCCGAAAGTAAAATGACGTGCTGCGACCGAGCTTAGTACCTTTTTGTGACATGAGGTGTGGTCATGTCAAAACAATGAACACGGCATTAAGTGTGTATGTGTGATAAGGCCACCTCACCACGATAGAATACCTCACGAGGTTTTCCTTCATCGTTTAGAGTACCTACTTACTTACAGCATTGATACGATAAGTTACGCAAAGAAAAGTGGCTTATTGAAATGAACTTAATATTCATATGTAAGCATTTATTTAGTTTGTTTAATGGTCGATTAGACATTGTGTACCAAATGGAAAGTAAGTAATCCACACTAGACATGCGAAATGTAGCTCACTGAAAAGAAAAGAGAGATACAGCTCTTTTGATCAAAAGAGCTATATCGCTCTTTTCTTTTAGCTCTATAACTCTTTTAGGGTAAGAAGGGGGAATACCGCTCAGTGGGTAATGGCGCTCACCTCTGTATCTCTGTCAAAATAATACTTAGCATCACGCCACGTCTTATGAAGGGCGCGGGGAGGGAGGCTCTAACGGACAACGATGCAAGCGGACGGTCAGCCCGCGTCACGTGGCAGAGAAGTACGTTTCTTTGTTTGGGACCGCGCTGATCTAATTTTTCGTCTAGTGTTTTTAGTCGGTAAGTGTAATTCTTTAATGATTTTTTAATTATTATTGTTTCGTTTCAGAGATAAACTATTCTATTTTATGATAATGTAATAAATCTTTACCAATCGTGCATATTTTTTTAAAGATTTCAAATTATTTACCTAACAACCATTTAGGGCTATACCGCTCACCTGAGCGCCATTACTCCTAAGTGACCAGATGGATACATCTGTGATTAAATTTATATGTCCAAAAATAATATAATACGTTTTATATTTTTTCATACCACTGATAATTATTTTATATTACTTATTAAGTTGATTTGACAATGAAGAGCAAAAGTAAATTGAAAAGGGCTGATCCTACGTCCAAATGGGGATAATTGATGGTAATTTGTGATTATAGACTTTACTTTTATTGTATAAAGGTGATCTCATTAATATTTATTAAATTAAAATATGTCTTACTTGTTATATTTAAAAAAACAGCATGTTTTGTATTAGGGCGTTAGTGGCCCGTACCCTGAACGGCATTACCCATAGTTATGGGTAACGCCGCTCAAACATGTTTTTTTTTTATTATTTATTACAATTAATCGGTCATAGATATAAGCTTTCGTTGTTATATTTTTGATTACTATATAATTAAAGACTTTATTACATTTCATAATTTTAATTTATAATAAATAATTAAAAATATACACAATGTTTTCCTTAAGTGAACGCCATTCCCCCTCCCTACCCTAACTCTTCAGCTCAATTGATTTACTTGCGAGCTACAGATCAAATTGAGCCGAATTACTTTACGCAAGTCAAACGATACAACTAGCTCAGTGGCTCTTTATAATCTTTAAAGTTCTGTAGTTCATTTATCTCAGTTGCGAGCTATAGTAAAATTAGATTCATTGGGTTGTTTTGTTTTTATTACAAAATAAATAAATGATTGATTTTCCTTCATACTTGAACAGGCTAAGGACTGACAATCTAGATAAATAATATTTGAAAAGCTAACTAATTGAGAGTATAATGTAATGAATAGACGTTATCATTTAGATAAGCGTATTTAAAAATCATCATATCTTACAATGCTGTATTGAGCCGAAGAGTTGGTCAGTGAGCGACATGCGAAATCGTTCACCTGTTCGTCGGGGGAGTTCGGACATTGTCGGCCCGCTGGCGGGCGGTACCACTCGTAACTCGCAAAGCCACAGAGTATAGAATCAATGAGCCGTTGAGCTAAAAGAGCTAGTCAGCTATTTCGTGAACGACTGAGCGACTGAGAGCTAGATTGTAACTAAAGAGCTAGTTCAATTTTATCTCTCATTCGCGAGCTAACCATCTAATCCACACTAGGAATTTCTCCTGTATCATGGGTGCGATTTCAAACATTTAAACTCACATACAATAAACAGCCAGACCCGGAGCAATCTGCAATCTGCAGGTCATACAAATATTTGTCCCGGGTGGGGATTAAACCCGCGACACGTAACGCAGTAGTCAAAAGCTTAGCTATTGCGCCAACAGTGTCCTCACTTTATCAATTACTTGCTTGCCAACACAAATAAGTCGTAAAGACCAACATTATTGGACCCTTGGACCTTGCACTATTGTCCTAATGGCCAATTGAGGGGATTGGGATCACCGCTCGCGACTTTGAGGGGACCGACTGATTAGCACATACGGTTGGACTCACAGAGTACCAATACGCACAATACTACTTCAGTGTAAATACGCACATGATACGTGCGTTTGATTTAAAATGTGATACAGAAACTAAATGAGGATATTTGTATGTCTTTTTTAAGGATGGGAAATCATCAAATAACTAAGACTGTCTCGCTCAGTCAGACTTTTACTGACTAAAACCCACGCATGTTTCGTCTTTTGTTCTTTAAGTTTCGGGGAAACGGTATCTTTTTGGAACAACATGCAAACCCGGCAGGCGGTGGCCCTGGCAGGCCCCTCTGCTTTGCTGACATCGCGTTAATAGTTAGTAGTATATTTTTCTCTTACGTAAGTAAGCAATGTCTTCGTTCCACGTTCATAAAATAAATCTAAAAAGTTCTGTTGAACATCAAACGATAAAAAAACAGGAGATCTATTTAGTTCGAGTTGCAGATTTTGGTAATTAATAGTCGACCAGACCTGGATATATCTTAAAATAAAACCGGCCAAGAGCGTGTCGGGCCACGCTCAGTGTAGGGTTCCGTAGTTTCCCGTCCGTCACAATAAGTGTTCCCAGTTATGAGGCCAACCGAACAATTTGGTAATACCCGATCCAATGTAATAAGTACCTACAGCGCCATCTCTCGGGGAATTGGGTTACTAATTAATACAAAGACGTGCAATTTCGGTGGTAATTTTGGATTGCGAGAACCGATTTCAATCATTCTTTTTTTGTTTGAAAAAAGATACGTTCAGGATAATAAAATATGTAAACAAAGTTACAAAAAATGCTTGCATATACGATTATACTACAAACTTAGTCCAGAAATTATTTTGTACAACTTTTTGTCTTTTTTGTACAAAAACTGTTGTGTCAATCAAGTTCAAAATGATTTTCATAGAAAGTCCTTATAAAGTTCTACTTTTCAGATTTTTTTCATATTTTCTAAACTTATGGTTCAAAAGTTAGAGGGGGGGGGGACACATTGTTTTTTACTTTTGGAGCGATTATTTCCGAAATTATTGACATTATCAAAAAATGATCTCAGTAAACCCCTATTCATTTTTAAATACCTTTCCAACAATACATCACACGTTAGGGTTGAAATAAAAAAAAAAAACACTTCCCACTTTACATATAGGGTGGCTACCCTAATAAAACATTTTTTTCAAATTTTTATTTTACCACTTTATCGGCGTGATTGATATACATATTGGTACCAAATTTCAGCGTTCTAGTGCTAACGGTCACAGAGATTAAGCGAGGACGGACGGACGGACGGACAGACAGACATGGCGAAACTATAAGGGTTCCTAGTTGACTACGGAACCCTAAAAAAAACATGATTCAAATCAAATCATTTATTTCAATTAGACCATTACAGGCACTTTTGAATGTCATGAGAACAACAAAAAAAAAAAAGGACACTGCTACAGTCCCAGTCACAAGACATAATAACTTGTGAAAGTAATGTAGTTGCCCATTCCAAAGCGTCGATCTCTGATCTCTATCAACGACCATTTGATCTCTATGGAGAAGAATGGGCTAGGCATAAGCTATCCTCGCTTGCTTAATATGAATTGAAATAATTGAACGGATTAGGAACACCGCCCTACGCTCAAGAACCACCGTAGCTCATACAGTTAGAAGGCTGGCACAGCTGTGGGCCCGGGGTATCTAAAAACGGGAGCCCTGACACAGCTATCTCAAGGCGCCAGTCTTGCCCGATGCCTTTCGTGGGTCAGCCCGGCTTTCACTCACAACCTTTTAAAGTACATTAAACACGAAGAAGTAAGTAGTTTGACTTTAAACTTGATTCCTAACATCGTCTGCGGCTATGTGTTAACAACTCTATTGTCACGACGAATTAACTAACACCTCACGTCGTGATCACAATAAATTGATGTAGATAGAAAACACCAAAACTTACCGTAATGGAATATTACAAACTAGCTTTCGCCCGCGGCTTCGCTCGCGTTAAATTCGGGGTAACACAGTTCCCCTTTCCTGATTTGCAGGTACCGGCTATTTGTAGGTATGGCCCTAGCGCCTTATTTATTGTTAAAGCAACACTAAGTTTTCCCTTTTCTTCCCTCTTTCTCCCTCATTTCTCTTTTTTTTTTAAGTTAGTCTATGTCCGTCTCCAGGGTCCCAACTATCTCTGTTCCCAAATTCGTCAAAATCGGTTTAGCCATGTAGGCGTGAAGACGTAACAAACAAACTCACTTTCGCTTTTATAATAACAGTAAGCATTGCATGTAGGTATTTTACTAACCTGTCACATGGGTACCTATTCAATTGTTGTTCAGCCAAATAATAATAAAAAAAGATATGGCAAGCTCGGTGCGTGAGTACCTATGACTAGCTGTTTTTTTTAGGTGTGGGAAACCATCCAATAACTTCCCCCGCTCTGGGCGGAACGGGGGGAGTGTCAAACTTTTACTGACTAAAACCCACCCATGTTCCTTCTGTTGCCCTTTACGTTCCCGGGTCGCGGTATCTCTTTCGAACAACTCGCAACCCCGGCAGGCGGAGACTCGCCCCTCTGCTTTGCTGACATCTCTGTGAGGCGCGCGTGAAACACGAACGCGCCGCGTCGTCGACACGGCCTGTCGTCAATAGACGGACGGACGGTGAGCTACCCATTGCTCACTGTCCACAGGCCCGCAGTATGACTCGCTCTTGCTTTTTTGCTCTTATAGCCGCTAAAGTTCAATATGTAAGTACCTGTTTTTTTTGTTGATTCCTAGTTGAAATTATTCCACAATATTTTCTTTTGTCATTCACTTGTTTTTGTTTATATTTCCAGCTTTACTATCGGCAGCCGATCAGTCATGATAAGGGCCTTTTGGTGACTCGGAGATTGTTATCACTGATCTGAGAATTCATAGGGGTGAACGACATCAAGACATTGATTTATTTGATGACTATTTATAAATTATTTGCGAAGGTATATATATAAAGAAAACAGAAGGTGTCTGGGTCAAGCTGAAGCCTGTATTAGAGTATTGTTGTACAGTTTGGAAGATGCCTATTTCCAGCAGTCGACTGATGTGGGCATTTTCTGAAAAAGAAAAAGTATGCAATGACTAGAGATGGCATAATCGGTAGAATACTTATAGCTAGCCGATTCCATACTTTGCTAACCAAAAATTAACTTTAGGTCTACCTGACTACGGAAACTATGGAACCGGCTTATTACCCTCCCCAATACCAAATACAAAAAGAATTGTTGTAGTGGTCAAATTCACTACAACAATTGTGCAACAACCATTATAATTATAATTTGTATGTGAATCAATTTTAATTCTATTTTTATATTAATTTAATTTCTATATCTCTTTTTTAATTGACATTATGTTTTCTTTTCCCGATTTGTTATCATTTTAAAATAGTTTTAAATTTTCACCTCTATAAATATTTTTGTGTTAACACCTATTATATGTGCATGCTGTGGTCTCCTATAATTGAAGGAACACAGTTAAATTAACCCACAGTATTGTGTTTTATTTAGGAAACACAAAAACGAAATCGACTTCATATTAATAAATAAACCACAATTTATTCAAAATATGGAAGTACTTAACATAAATTATCCTTCCGATCACAGACCAGTAAGAGCAACAATAACGCTAAAACAGTCCAAAAAGAGCAGAAGTCAGTATAAAGATCAAAGTGCATCATTAAAAAACGAAGAGGAAATAGTGAAATACAAGGAATGTCTTACCTCATACCAATCTCAAGGTTTACTAGACTGCCAAGAAAACCTACCTATACAGAAATACTATAACAACCTTACCGCAATCATCACCAAAAGCCTACAGATCGCTCGAAGCGCTAAAGGAAATACCTGTAAAAGAACAAATGTTTTGTCAGAACGTACCTTGAGACTGCTGAAAAGGAGACAAGACCTCCAAAAAGAAAAAAACAAACCCCGTGCATTGAAAAACGAACTCTCAGCCCTTTATAAAATAACAAGCAAATACATAAAGATCGATTATGCCAACCACAGATCTTACACTATCAACAAACATCTAAACCAAACAGGAAGTGCAAAAAAAGCATATAAAGAGCTAAGAAGAAACAAAACATGGATAGATGGACTGACCAGTAACGGTATAAGATCACACAACCGCAGAGAGATAGTCTCCATAGCAACTGACTTTTATAGGAACCTCTACAGCGACAGGGCGGTCACAAACTACAGCGTCAATAACCAAAGTACTTCAAAGGTAAGCAGTATGAATGACATAACTCAGATTGATGTGAGCGAAGTCTCAAGAGCACTATTAAGACTAAAAGCAGACAAAAGCCCTGGTTCGGATAATATCACAAATGAGTCACTGGTAATAGGATCCGAAACGCTAGCTGGACCTCTGACGAATTTGTTTAATGGTATTTTAGAAACGGGACAGACACCCACACAATGGTCACAATCAGATATAATTTTAATTTATAAAAAAGGTGATCCAAATGAAATCGGAAATTATAGACCAATAAGCTTAATGCCATGTATTTACAAGCTCTTTTCCTCAATAATCAACCAAAGAATAAGCGCGACACTAGAAGCAAGTCAACCAGTAGAACAAGCGGGCTTCAGAAAAGGTTATTCTACAATCGACCATATACACACCCTAGAGCTCATCTTAGAGAAATACCAAGAAATGAGGAAACCACTATACGTTGTCTACATCGATTACCAGAAAGCTTTCGACACCGTATCACATAACAGCATTTGGAACTCCCTAACAACCCAGAAGGTGGAAGTAAAATACATAGAAGTTATTAAAAGTATTTATAACGACAGTAAGAGCAAAGTAAGATTAGAGACAGCTGGCTCATGGTTTCCCGTTAAAAGAGGGGTAAGGCAGGGAGACCCACTATCTCCAAAGCTCTTCATAGCTATACTGGAATCAATCATCTCTCAACTCGACTGGAGAACATATGGTATAAGAATCAATAACGAACACCTAAGCCACTTACGATTCGCAGACGACCTAGTACTACTATCAGAGTCAAGTTCTCAATTACAGTCCATGATTGAATCACTAGACGAACTAAGTAAGAGAGTCGGTCTAGAAATGAATCTTTCCAAAACTATGGTAATGACGAATAGCACCAAAAAGCCAATAACAGTAGATGGAGTACCTCTAAGATATACGGACAAATATGTTTACCTGGGGAAACAGGTGGGTTTTGACCGTATTTCTAACGACCTAGAGGTGGAACGCAGAATCCAGCTAACTTGGAATAAATATTGGAGCTTAAAAGAAATTTTTAAAAGCACAATGCCTGTCAATATTAAAACGAAACTCCTGAACACTTGCCTTCTGCCGTGCTTATTATATGCATGCCAAACTTGGAAGTTTAACAAAAAAATTAAGAATAAGATAATAACATGCCAAAGAGGTATAGAACGCAGCATGCTAAATATAAAGAAAAATCAAAAGATAAGACACACAACAATTAGAAAATATACTAAATCACTGGACGGGCTAGAACAAGCTTTAAAATTAAAATGGAAATGGGCCGGACATGTTGCACGTCTACAAGACCAAAGGTGGACGAAAAAGGTTACGGCATGGCTGGGCCCCCAAGGAAAACGCAAAAAAGGGAGACCCTATGCTAGATGGGATGATGAAATTAAAAAAGTTGCAGGAATAAACTGGATGCAAACAGCCCAGTCTAGACAAGAATGGACATCTTTGGAGGAGACCTTCACCTGTAGAGGGGTTCTTGCAGAATAATTAAATATATTATAGATTAAGTTAAATTTAATAAATAGTTAAATAGTATAGGCACTAGGATAAATCTAATATAAGGATATACTAACACAACTAGATTATTTAATAAGTACTAACACTTAGTTAAGATATGTCATTGTTGTATTTAAGATTGCAAGAAATATAAGGTTTTTTATTTTTTATTTTATTTTTTTTATTTATTTATTATTGTGTTTTATAATGTACTAGCTTTTGCCCGCGGCTTCGCTCGCGTTTAATTCGGGGTAACACAGTTCCCCTTGCGCCTTATTGATTTGTAATAGCAACGCTACGTTTTCTCTTTTCTTCCCTCGTTCTCCCTCACATCCCACTTTTTTCAAAAAAATATTAGCCTATGTCCGTCTCCTAGTTCCCAACTATCTCTGTACCAAAATTCATCAAAATCGGTTTAGCCATTAAAGCGTGAAGAGGTAACAAACAAACAAACAAACTCACTTTCACTGGGGAAAACATAGCGTTGCTATTACAATTCAATAAGGCGCAAGGGGAACTATGTTACCCCAAATTTAACGCGGGCGAAACCGCGGGCGAAAGCTAGTATATAAATAAATTAAGACATTTTTAATAAGTACAAATAAAATCCCGGGAATTCGGGATCACGTAAATAATCGGAGGTAAGTATATTTACAATAAGTTAAAAGTAAAAATGGAAATAGGCATTCCCCATTTATTTATATTCCCTGAAATAAAATAGACTCGTTTTGACATTTGTTGCAAATATCGTCAAAATCACTGACAATAAAAACAGGGAAAAGCAACCATATTCCGTTGTAACATGGCAACAGCCATTTGTGTCAAATCAGGTTGACTTTATATCACGAGATATACCTACCTACTTTAATTAACTTTTCCTAGATCGCGGGAATTTTTCGATACAAAAACTGCTTTCGATAATAATAAAGATCTGCTTTGGGTGAAATGCATCCAAAAAGCCATTTTTGTCAAAATCGGTTAAATGCATGATACATCTCACGGAGCCTTAAATTGAACTTCCCGGGATTGCGGGTTTTTTCCCGATGAATAAATGCTTTCCATAATAGCCAACGTCTCAACAAAAACGAAAAAGTATTTATTCATTCACATGTCGAATAACCGTTAACTGTTTTTGAAAATGGAACTTAATGAGACAATCTCATGGAGAATGCGTGCATTGCATTATAGCTACAGAAAATAAAAAGCAATTGTGCTCCGACGCACGACTGGAGCTTACTTTTTAAGTACGACTATCTAACCATACGCAAAAAGAGTTTATTCAACTGAAAAAAGATTAATATCATAATTATGAAAGGGTAAATTCACAAATTAATGAAAAAAAGGGATGTGTGTACTTATGTACACGCGTTAGAAGTTATACTTCTTTGGTGTAAAGAAAAAAAACTTTGGTAACCCATCCATTTCCAAACCTTGGTGAGAGTTGCTTAACCAGGCTCTGTGTGCTAACCCATCCATTTCCAAACCTCGGCAAGGGTTGCTTAACCTGGCCCCCTGTGGTAACCCATCCATTTTCAAACCTTGGCAAGGGTTGCTTAACCTGGCCTCCTGTGGTAGCCCATCCATTTCCAAACCTTGGCAAGGGATGCTTAACCTAGCCCCCTGTGGTAACCCATCCATTTCCAAACCTTGGCAAGGGTTGCTTAACCTGGCCCCCTGTGGTAACCCATCCATTTCCAAACCTCGGCAAGGGTTGCTTAACCTAGCCCCCTGTGGTAACCCATCCATTTCCAAACCTTGGCAAGGGTTGCTTAACCTGGCCTCCTGTGGTAGCCCATCCAATTCCAAACCTTGGCAAGGGTTGCTTAACCTGGCCTCCTGTGGTAGCCCATCCAATTCCAAACCTTGGCAAGGGTTGCTTAACCTAGCCCCCTGAGGTAACCCATCCATTTCCAAACCTTGGCAACGGTTGCTTAACCTGGCCCCTGTGCTAACCCATCCATATCCAAACCTCGGCAAGGGTTGCTTAACCTGGCCCCCTGTGGTAACCCATCCATTTCCAAACCTTGGTGAGGGTTGCTTAACCTGACCCACTGTGGTAACCCATCCATTTCCAAACCTCGGCAAGGGTTGCTTAACCTGCCCCCGTGTGGTAACCCATCCATTTCCAAACCTTGGTGAGATTGCTTAACCTGGCCTCCTGTGGTAGCCCATCCAATTCCAAACCTTGGCAAGGGTTGCTTAACCTAGCCCCCTGGGGTAACCCATCCATTTCCAAACCTTGGCAACGGTTGCTTAACCTGGCCCCTGTGCTAACCCATCCATATCCAAACCTCGGCAAGGGTTGCTTAACCTGGCCCCCTGTGGTAACCCATCCATTTCCAAACCTTGGTGAGGGTTGCTTAACCTG
The DNA here is from genome assembly GCA_958449745.1 of Ochropleura leucogaster. Classification (NCBI taxonomy): domain Eukaryota; kingdom Metazoa; phylum Arthropoda; class Insecta; order Lepidoptera; family Noctuidae; genus Ochropleura; species Ochropleura leucogaster. The sequence continues at coordinate 15,195,786 of OY288224.1, forward strand.
ACCCACTGTGGTAACCCATCCATTTCCAAACCTCGGCAAGGGTTGCTTAACCTGCCCCCGTGTGGTAACCCATCCATTTCCAAACCTTGGTGAGGTTGCTTAACCTGGCCCACTGCGGTAACCCATCCATTTCCAAACCTCGTCTATGCAATAGCTTAATAAAACACCAAAAGAATATTTATTTATTATGAAACACGTATTCTAAATATAAAAAAATACTAGAATATACAACATGAACATAGTTACTAGAACACCTATAACTAACTTCACGATGTCGCTGTGCGCGCGCAAATCACTCTCATCATTTTTCTCCATCGCGCCAAAAGAAGTATAATAACTTCAAAAATTATATTCATATATAAATGTACATTTATTAATTTTATATACATTAATTATAATTAATCATCAAGCATACCATATGTACGACTTAATACACTCACAGCCAAATTAGAAAGTTGCGCACTAAAGGTGCGCACCAAAAACGTGACACGATTTTCGTTACTTGTTGGTAGGTTTTACCCCTTGGATTTTTCTCATACCGGGCGCCTTATATATGGAAATCGATTCTTAAGGAGTAAACTCCAATTTAAAAGGCAATGGCGCAACCCTTTTTAAATTATATTAATAGGTTATATACCTATTAATATAATTAGTCATCGCAATTTATTTATTGTCTCGCAAATTATAATTTGAATTCAATTTATTTTTTGCACATCAGAATTTAAAAAAAAATGCAGTGCAACCAAAACCACATATTAGAGCGAAATTTCTTCGAGGAATGGTATTTATTTATAAACAAAAATACCCTTACAACCAAATAGAGTTCTTATTTATTAACCCGACAGCATGTCAAAGTTGAACCCTTGCTTCGATAGATGGCGTTGTCGTCGAATTAGAAGTCGCTATGGTTTCGTTACCACGCGCGGTACAAGTACTCATAGAAAACAAAAGTTTAGTCTTACTCAAATAAGACTTTAATTTTTAATTTCGTGAAATTTTTGGTAAGGTTACGTTACGCGCTTTCCGCGTAACTTTTTTATAAAGTTTAACCTGAACTTCAGGTTAAGGTTTTTCAGGTCCTGAAGCGAAAGCGAAGCGATATAATTACCGAAACGCCTTTAATCCAAGCCATTTTATGTAATGTTGGGCCCGTTATGGCCTCGTTCAGGAATAACATAGTTCGTTTTTATTTTGTTTTCTTTTTTCTGTAAACGTCAAATAAATTCTTCATCTCGGGAACATAAATAAGGTTTAGTGTTGAAATTAATAGATAATTTACGTAAACACTGTCACAGCCACAGTCAGGTAATTGTCACTGTCAACTGTCACTCAGCATGATAGCGGGAAGTTATAAGGGAGAAGTGTGTCCTGGACTGATTTAGTAAGCCTGTGATGTAGGAAATTTGTCGTGTATAGTTCTGTAACAAGCGGGTACCACATGCTGTTAAGCTGCAGATTGCGAGTTCGATCCTCGCACGGAACAAATATGTGTATTACCCTCAGGTGGTTGTTCCGCTTTTTGTCTGTCTATTTCTTTATGTGAGTATGTCTGTATGTATGTGTGGCTAAAATAAATAAATATCACGCTGTCTAAGCTACGGTCTAGACTTTCTTTGTTCCAGTAATTAAACAACACAGCTACCAAATAAAGGGGACAAAGCTTTGCTAAACAAAAGCAAAGTTCATTATATAACTGAAAATTTGACTGTTTATCAAATCCTAAGTAGGTACAGGGTTTATTTGTCTCACACAGAGCTCATCACAAGATTACTGTTGTAGTACATATATATATTTTTTTACTTTTTCAAAAACGATGCCCCACTAGGAATTTCTCCTGTATCGTGGGTGCGTTTACAAACATTTAAACTCACATGTACACAAGCAGCCAGGCCCAGACCAGACCAGAGATATATTTTGTAAATTAAATTACAATCATTTAGGTATTATTTAAAATGGAAGGATAATTTTATACTAAACTTCTTGAAAAAAGTTCTATAAACAAGATGACATCTGCATTTTATATTCCCACACGCTTCACTCGAGTTACGTTCAAAACGTTAATTAAATGATCGCTAGCATAATTTTTGTAGAGTTGGTGAATTTAGTGACATCTAGGGTCGAATATGACTACTAACTAGTTAGTATTCCCAGCTTCTTTGTTTCTGCGGCAGCTATTCGACAATAGATGGCGCTGCATTCATGTCTTCACTTAGGTAGTCTATTTACTAATAGATGGCAGCACAAATAGCTTAACAAAGATGTTTTCACTGTAACCATAATTCTTAATTATTCATGCTCACTCTTTCTTTGTAAATGGATTAAATTAACTAAAAAATTGTTCAAATTACTTTTTAAAGTTCGTCTAAGCAATGATATCCGGTAACACAATTAAGAATATAAAATAATTATGTGGTATAAAATAAATAATAAAGTTTAAGTGGTGGAATTACCTTTTAAAACATATTGATTTAAAAATCCAATGTTATAAAACTCTTATAATTAAGTTCTTAATTATCCACCAGGTGTAAATCTTAATCAAAAATATAGCTAACCAAACTCCCACAACCACCCTTTCCAAACCAAAGCGTGTTAATATTAATTAACTTTTCACACCAAGATCAGTCAGCTCGAAATTAAAAACAAATTAAACATCACACACTCAATCGAGTCGATAGCACCCTTTCTGTCTACCCCTCTCGGCTAATTGGCATGGCGACTAATCCTTGGCACGCGACGAACTACAAAGAAACTAATTTATATCGCATGACGTTTTAAAATTCGTCGCGTGAGCTTGACAATTGATTGGTTTGTTGATGGTAATGTAAGAATGGCTTTTGACCTTCGTCCACGTGAAACTATTATAGGTACCACTATTAACTTCCTTATTAGAATTTTTGTTTTCTACTTCATAGCCTTTATTTTTTGCAGGAAACCTGAGTAAACATCCCGTCAAAATTGATGCAGCCATTTCGGAAGCTATATATTACCTTTTAGCTAGGGTAGCCATTTGTCAGGTTTCGCTCAGAGTGCAGATTGCTGGGGTAAATCTAAAACGTCTGGCATTATGAAAAAAACGGCCAAGTGCGAGTCGGACTCACGCACCGATGGTTCCGTACAATTCCGTACACCGATGGTTGTGACATAAACGGCCATATCTTTTAACTGCGTTGACTCAGGGCGTTGATGTTTTCACAGCTGTAAGGGAAACAGACTTTGAGTATATGGTTTAAATCCTTACTAATATTATAAAAGCGAAAGTGAGTTTGTTTGTTTGTTACCTCTTCACGCTTTAACGGCTAAACCGATTGTGATGAATTTTGGTACATAGATAGTTGGGAACCAGGAGACGGACATAGGCTAATTTATTTTAAAAAAGTGGGATGTGAGGGAGAAAGAGGGAAGAAAAGGGAAAACTTAGCGTTGCTGTTACAAATCAATAAGGCGCATGGGGAACTGTGTTACCTCAAATTAAATGCGGGCGAAGCCGCGGGCGAAAGCTAGTTTTTAATATAATTTCACTCCTTTGCATTGCTTGCTGGCAAAGGTATGAAAAGTTCGGAATATTTTTAAAGTTTGAAATTTCTTTCATATGTCCGGATTTTTTTTCAAATGTCCGGATAACTTATTTATATAAATCCCACCTTTGGTAAGTGTGCTTGTCAGACTTTTGCGTGTTTGACTAGGTACCTCACTTTCCCATAAGTATGTTGGGGTCAGCTTCCAAATTTACCGGATGCAGTTGAATACCACTATTTTATATGGAGCGACTGCTTATCTGACCTCCATAACCCAGTTAGAACTGAGTAATATGAAACCCCTTGGTAAGACTGGTTGTCAGACTTTCGGGACACTGACTATCTCTAACGACCGTCAAAGATCTACAAATGACAGCCGAGACCAACAGCTTAACGTGCTTTCCGAGGCACGGAGGAAACTCGGTACGTTACCGGTGGTCACCCATCCACAGACCAACCTAGCCAAGCGCGGCTTAACCTGAAGATCGAACTGATCGGCTACTATTATTTAGTCACGAGCTCCTGCGCGTCTGACTACCTGCGAAAAAATAAAATCTTCCCAGTTGCTGAAGAATTTAATAGAATCTATAGTTTACAATGAGTCTCTAGAGAAAGCACTTTTAATTTAAAGATATTTAATTAAACAGTGACATTTAACTACACCACACAGTCTCAACACAACAATACAGACTCACAATTACATTATAATTATCGCTTTAAACTTCTATTATATCAAACGTATGAATGTCCAAATTACATAGACCTAGCCATACTAACATTGTTCATAACCTCACAGCTTAACTTATGTTGGTACAATATTATACTTTGACAAAATCTTGTTTTACGCTAGACGTGGTTTCACAGTCGCTTAGATTATACCATGTTAAAATTTGCCATTTCAAACCGTACTTGCCAAGCAAGATTAAACTTTAAGTCGTAGAGATAAGATACAAATGTGTGTTTTGAGGGTTGTAAAAGTAAGTTGGCACTCTCGTCCTAAGGCAAAATGTTCTTGAGATAGAAATCTTATAAAGGAAACGTCTTTTTCAGTTTCCCATTGTCTACAATTACTTGGCTTTGTGATCTCGACTATATGTTCGTCTCTGTCTAACATTCACATTAACGTGTCTTGCTATCACTTTCTGTCGTTCTTTGAAAATCCAATTTAAGATTTCCGCTCGCATCTGTGTTTTGTGGTTTTCTTTATTTTTTAATTATTTCTTTTTCTGAATCTCGACTTTATTTTTATCCGATTGTGAAGAAAGAGTGTGTTGTGTTATGTTTTGTTGCCGGTTTTCTTTTGATATTGTTTGTAAATGACGAATTGTTATTTTTCTTCTTAGAAAAGGCTAAGGAAATATGGCATTTAACAGTACCTTCTGAAACTATAAATACATAAATATATCTGGGGATTTAAAATGGCCACTTAAGCAGAATCATATTAGTTTAGTAACATGAATAACGTTATCATTCGTAAAATAATAGATATAAAATATTCACAAAGTGACAATCCACAATATTAACTATCCTTAACCATTTTTAGAACTTTAACGTAATTCATATTATTAACCAACTAGCTTTTGCCCGCGGCTTCGTTCGCGTTTAATTCGCGGTAACACAGTTCCTCTTTCCTGATTTGCAGGTACCTGCTACTTGTAGTTTTTGCCCTAGCGCCTTAATTATTGTAAAAAAAAGCAAAGCTAAGTTTTCCTTTTACCCTCATAGCTCACTAGCTAAAAAAGGAAAACTTAGCTTTGCTTTTTTTTTAGAGACGGACATAGACTAACTTTTTATTTTAAGTGTAAAAAAAAAAAGTTAGTCTATGTCCGTCTCTAGGGTCCCATCTCTGTACCAAAATTCATCAAAATCGGTAAGCCATGTATTCGTGAAGACGTAACAAACAAACAAACTCACTTTCGCTTTTATAATATTAGTAAGGATTGTGCTTCAGCCAAAGCCACCATTTTAACCCCTTGCAAAAAAAAACTTTATTCATCCGTATCGAAACATTATTATACAATCTGTAGGTATCAAACAAACACAAAACAGTTAACACAGTAAACATGTCAAGGAAACATATATTTTTGATTGCTACTACTAATACATTGAGGGTCAAGATGTAAGTCAAAAAGGTCAGATAGCAAAGCTACTATTAAAAAAACCTCTCAACACATAGTTATCATACTTGCCAAATGGAATTCGTGATATTTGTTGATCAGTCTGACGGAAGTACTTCAGAATCAGATAATCCACAAAAAAAGATCTGCTGATGCTCTCACTCAAAAGAAAATTAGGAGAGAGTAGCCGAAGAACAAATTCAGGCTAGTCCTTGTTAAATAATAGCAGCCTCACACACCAATCTTAAAGGTTAAGTTGCGCTTGGCAAGGTCAGTCATTATAATCTTGTTTCCTCCGTTCCTCAGAAAGTACGTTAAGCCGTTTGTTCCGGATGTCATTTGTAGATCTTTGACAGACATTACAGGTAGCCAGTGTCACGAAAGTGTGACAACCAGGCATCGTATTACCCAGTACTAACTGGGTTGTGGATATGTACATGGAGCCTTGTAAAATACTGGTATTCAGCTGCATCCAGTTAGACTGAAAGATGACCCTCATATAGTTTTAGTAAAAGACTAAGCAAACTGTCTACCAGTGCAGATTTCCAGGGTAAAGACAATGATGTAGATGCCGCTAACCATGGGATGGAATGTCCTAAGATAAATAACCAGATGAAATAATTTAATTAAAACTGTGGAGATTTAAACTGGCATCAAAATTGGGTGTACCCTATCTATATAATATGCGTTTTGGACGATTGGTTGCATACGCCAGCTCGATACACAATGCAAAGGTGAAAGAAACATCGACGCTGAAACGACTACCATGGATTCAGTGCAACATTCTGAACACCCAAAGAAATTTTTCATAGGTACCTAATTAAAAAAATATTGTCATTAATTTATTTAGTCTTTTTCTTGTAAAGTCTCTGATTTGTATGCACATAACTTATTTAATATTTATAAACCAGCAATAGTAGGATGTGATCCAATGTTTATGTAAGATCTATATGCACCATATGCTTAGAAATACATCATTATCTAATGCAACTGTAACTTATACGACGAAGGAGGCGAACCGTGCCATTAATTTTACAAATATCTCTTCGCACGAAAAAGTAATAAATTCCATCGTCAAGGAAGAGGTACCTCAAGCACTCTCGAAGTAAGAAATAATTTGAATGCAGAAGATATAACTGTAGGGCAGTGGCGTGTTGCAACTGATAGATGACCCTAACACTTTCACTGAGCGTAGGGCTGCCACAGAACGAAGAATTACGTTAAAACAATATACGGTGCTACGAGAGGAAGGCCAAAGAAAAGATGCATGGATTGTGTAAGGAATGTTATGAAGGAGAAAGAAGTAAATGATGCCGTGACGTCTAATAGGGAAGAATGGAAGAAGAAAACGTGTTGCGACAGAATGGGACAAGGGCGGGAAAATGATGAATGGAAATATACGGTGTATCTAAATTAATTTACTTTATCCAACAAGTACAATTATGTAATCGACAGTTTCTTTCACAGCACACAGGGACCACAGATTTAAGTACTGTATATGTTTTCAACTCGAAACCTCCACGGGTTCCCGAGATAAAGGGTCTTGATAGACAGACAAACCTGAGAGACAGGCGCACAACAAAGTGATCCTATATTATTACTATTACAATCAATAAGGCGCAAGGGCAAAAACTACAGGTAGCAGGTACCTGCAAATCCGGAAAGGGGAACTTTGTTACCCCCCGAATTTAACACGAGCAAAGCCGCGGGCCAAAGCTAGTAAATATCTAAAGCTACACAAAACAATATTTCTATCAGAGGCGATACCTTACATCATTCTTCGAACCCTCGGTCAAGGAAAATACACCAAAGAGATCGAATTACAAGAAAATAAAAAATAATAACACATAATACGCTATCTGTGCCAACCCTAAGCATAATACCAGTGGCTGACCCCCGCTCCCGTTAAAAAGAAATAAAAAAGTAATAAAATGCAAGAGCACAATAAAAACCACAATAATAGAAGGGTTCTGTACGGTGTGAGGGACCCTAATTTTTTCGCGGAACCGTTTACGCCAGTGAGGAGTGTTTCCTTGAGGGTTAATGCCAATATTAGCATATTTTGAGTTCTTATTTTGAAATGTAGGAATGAGTTTCCATCTTATCGTTTGCTTTGTGATAATATTATCACTGTTGTGCCAATTTGACGACTCGGTTGGCGCAGTGGCTGAGCGATCGACTGCTGTGCTGCGTGTCACGGGTTCGAAGCCCGCACGAAACAAATATTTGTATGGCCTACAGATAGTTGTTCCGGGTCTTGCTGTTTGTGTATGTGAGTTTAAATATATGTAAACGCACCCACGATACAGGAGAAATCCCAGTGAAGGCAACATTAAATTTTTACATTTTTATATTCGTAAAGTTCATCCAAAGGTTGTCTGGAAGATATCGCTATTAGCGATAAGACCGCCATTGTAACCATAGATTTAGCACTTTTTTATGAAACAGTTTGTTTTTTAAATTTTTGGTGTGCAATAAAGTATATTCTATCCTATTCTATTAAAAAAAAATGTTTCGAGGAGTCGTAAGTGTCTTAGAACGGACTCGTGATGGGGAGGGATGTAACTCATTACTAGACTGATGGATGGAACGGTAGAGGAAGGCCAAAGAAAAGATGAATGGATTGCGTAAAAGAGAAAGGAGTAAACGATGCCGTGATGTCTGATAGACTATAGTATTAATAATATCAGTCTATAACTGTCCCACTGCTGGCCAAAGGCCTCTTCTCATACAGAGAAGGCGCGAGCATTGATCACCACGCTTGCTCAAGACGGGTTGGCGATATACAGACTTATATTAAATAGAAGTCCAGGTTTTCTCACGACGTTTTTCTTCACCGATGTCTGTGATGTCTTAGATAATCTTTAGAAAGTATATATGAATTGAAAAAGTCACATTGGTACTCGCCCGGATTTGAACCCACCATCACCACTAATCCATCACGACTAATTCAGTACAGTAGAAGTCTTAATACACGTGTTGCTCAGTCTTCAAGTAGAATCACCCAAGGGCAGAAAAAGATGACTTTCTCTAATTTAGTTCTCCGTGCCGACTTTCTTATGCGTTAATTTGCGGATGGAAAATCATCAATCATCGGGCTTAATATCAGACTTGTACTGACTAAAACCCACCCATGTTCCTTCTTTTGCCCTTTATGTTCGGAGCCGCCGTATATCGGTGGCTCTTTCGAACAACCCGCAACCCTGGCAGGCGGTGGCCCTGGCAAGCCCCTCTGCTTTGCTGAAATCTCTTTGAAGCGTGCGTGGAACACTCTCGCACCGTCGTGTCGGCCTGTCGTCACTCGAGAGACGGTGAGCTACCTATTGTTTAACGTCTACAATCCCACATCGACGGTGGCCGGGAGTCGTCTCACGGCGCCCGACGTCCGAAGCATGGAATGGAACATTATCCACTACGATCCTTAAATCATACTCCTTTTGATTCGTCGCTATCGAAGCAGTACCAGCTATTAAACCTTAGTTCACGACTCTCTAACTCATAAAAGAGTCGTGAGTGTAGTGTGAGTGTGTACGTATGACGGTGCAGAGCGGCAAGTGTCACAAAGTCGATGTGTTCTCCGCGTGGCTACTAGCTGAGTGCGCGCCATGAGTGAAGCATGGGGACGGACTTGGGATTCTACATTAGACATCTTATTTATTGGAACTTATCGTTAGAATGTCAAAGCGTGAAACAATAATGATAACGGATAATATAATATTGTTGTACCATACCTAAAACGATATAAAAACCAGTTGAAAATCGTAGTAGTAATTGTAAAATAGTAGTTGTACAATTTCGATATAATCCTCAGTTCACCACAGATATGACGCAAAGGAGTAAAAAGAGTTTTTTTCTCCTATTAATGAATGAATGATGACACATTTATTTTTAAGAATAGATAGATGGCTAACATAAGCTCTTAAGATATAAAGGATTTTACTAGATTCTGCATTTCAACCCTGCAAATATAGGTGTTTTTAAAGAATAAACTTATAGCATATATAGCATGTAGAACACATTTAGTATTAAATTGATAAGAAATGCTCACTTCATGTAATCAGGCATGAACCTTAAAAATACTACCTAAGGGCTACTTTAGAATGTTCTACACCTAAACCATTCTGATTATAAGCCGGAATATAAGTTCACACTATCATAATTATGATCAATTTATATTTCCATCGATGTGGTAAGAAAGAGAATGGCAGTGACACTCATAACGTCATTATGACGTTTAATTCTTACTTTTGACAAGTACACAAAAAACATTTTCTAGTAGCGATCCGTAAGAAACGGGGTAGATACAAATTACTCGAACAAAATAGTTACTCTCCCCAAATCCATCTCTGTATTGCCACCATGACAGTATTTTGTTAGTCGGCAGCTTTGTCGCGAAGTGGTTCGCTCTTCCATCTCCCTCACACGTCCGCGGTGAGAGGGGGACAGAGCACCGGTCACGGGACACTGGCATCGCCTCAGAGTGACAATATTTGGTCACTTATTGGCTACACTGGGAACGGTCGCATGCGCACACAAAAAACTAGATTGTTTAACGTTATTCTTGGTTATTTTTTCGTTGAAAAAAAATGTATTGGTTTGGAATTTTTAAAGGGTTTTTAACGTTCACGTTGTTTTCTTTCTTATATTTTAGCTTCCAACGCTTCTTTATTATAGTACTAGCTTTTGCCCTCGACTTCGCTCGCATTAAATTCGGGTGAACACAGTTCCCTTTTCCTGATTTACAGGTACCTGCTACCTGTAGTCTTTGCCCCAGTAAAGCTAAGTTTTCCGTTTACTTCCCTCATTAATCAATCTCTTTTTAAAAATAGTCTATGTCCGTCTCCAGGGTCCCAAATATCTCTGTACCAAAATTCATCAAAATCGGTTTGGCTATTTCGGCGTGAAGACGTAACAAACAAACTCACTTTAATATTAGTAAGGATTATTTATATCCAAGTAAAGGACGCACCCTAGACAGTCAGTAATATGCCGATTAGTTTTTATTTTTCACCGAGACATTAAGTACGAGACTTAAGACGACACGGTTGGCACAGTGCCTTAACGATCGACTGCTGTGCAGCGTGTCGCGGGTTCGATCCCCGCACGCCACTAATAATTGGATGACCTATCATCATCATAATCGCAACCACGATACAGAAGAAATTCCAAGAGTGGAGCAACGTTTTCTTAAAAAAAAAAAAACTACCGCTCATTCAAAAGACTCTTTCAAACAGAATCATAACCTTCTCCTAATGTGCCGCGTCTAGTGCCTAGAGATAGAATTATATTCAACTACACCCACAGTTCGCCCACAATACAAGGTTTATTCCCAGCCATACACGTGGATCGGACCACTCGTGTAGCCTATTATGTGAGGAGGCTGTTCTATTTCAGTATGTACAGTACAAAGGTACTCGTGTTTGTGTGTCAACTGAAATAATGGATGTCTGATGATGATGAAGCTGGTAGATTCGTTTCGGGATTAAGTTGTGGTTGTTGTCTTCTTACGGTCTCTTAACTTTATATAATTTTGTTGTATGTATGTATAGTTATTCATAAATGTATATATATGTTTATTTAATATTCATTTACTAATATCCTTTACTTCTGCTATCGCACCTACTGTGTTTTATGTCTGCATCACCCTAAGTAAAATGCCTAGGACATTAAGTCCGCCTTTGTACGGTTTTTAATTGTGCATAAAGTTTTAATAAATATCCTTCGCGGAGCTAGGTACTTGGTTTCGCTGTCATGTGTTTTCATAGTAATTGTTCTACGGATATTTTGTCGCTGCTCACCGCGCCGCGGGTGTGTGAAGGAGGCCTTTACGCTATTAAAGCAAGTAGCACTGTCAATCGGTCCCTAAATCTTGTGTTGCTTTGAAGATGCTGTGAATTCAATCTATTAAGCATCGTCAGCTTCCATTCTTAATGAATGTAGACCAGTATTTTACATGGGGCGTCTGTCCATCTGATATCCACAAGGGAGTTCGTAACACAATATCCCTATGTGAGACTTGTTATCAGACTTTTGGCCCACTATGTACTTAACAACTGTCAACGATCTTCGGTTGACAGCGAGTCAACCTTTTAACATGCTTTCCGAGACACGCAGGAAACTTTGTTGGAATCCCAGTCCCTCCGATCTGGGTGAAGTGGGAAGGTCAGACGTTTATTGACTAGAACTAATCAGTTCCTGCTTTTGCCCTTTGTGTACCAGGTTTACGCAATTTCTTTCGAACAACCCGCAACTCCAGCAAGCAGATACCCTGCCAGGCCCCTCTATTTTGCTAACAACTCTTTAAGGCGCGCGTGGAACACGAACCGCCGTGGACGGGCTTACGGTGAGCTACCCATTGCTAACCGTACACTACCACATATCTGCGTCTACGGTGAGTCTTCGGAAAGTCTCTCGCGGTGGCGCTCCGGACTATTGACTGAACCAGAGCCGGACGCAAGAGGTCGCCGCCACCGCGAGAGGTCACCACCACTGGAGGCTCGGCCATCGGTGGTAGAAATAAAAAAAATGAAAAAAATAAAACCGACTTCCAAAACAAAATCTAAAAAGTAGAAAATAACTTTATTTCCGGAAGTCGGTGGCTTTTGTTGGTTTCGTTGACTTTATTGCCACCGACTTTCGAATAAAAAAAATCATCAAAATCATTTCACCCAGACCAGTTATGAGGTAACAAACATAAAAAACGGTCGAATAGAGAACCTCCTCTTCTGTTGAAGTCGGTTAAAGAGTGACACAGTTTCGTGTCGTGTTTAACAGAGTATCCTTACAAAACTAACTTATTGCTGTCATTCTTTTCACTACGGCATAACCTTCTCTTGTATCGCTCATCCTACCAAAAACTCAGACCAAGGTGACATCGACTGTATGTATGGCTGTATTTCACGTGCCTCATAGAGATGCCAGCAAATTATTGGACCTCAGGGCCACTGCTTGTTGGGGTTGTAGGTTAATCGAAAGAGATACTGCCCCGGAACACAAAAGGCAAAAGAGGGAACATGGATGTGTTTTAGTCAGTAAAAGTCTAACCCTTCCCTTCCTTCACTCCACCTAGAGCGGGAGAAGTTATTTAATGATTTTCCATCCGAAAACAAGTGACAGCCAATATTGTATCTACTTGTATGTACTATGTAGTACATTTAGGTAGTCGATTGGTAAGGTATGTACCCAAATCCCGTCCGTGGGCCGCGCAGCACCCAGCAAGGTCGCCAACCGTGTGGTAAGCGATGCAACCGAAGATAATAATAAGTTGGTACTGTGCCCACACGTAGAGATAGCAAGAAAATACATCTAACTTTCGGTAACGTAATAAAAAAAAACTACTAGACCAAACTGAAAGAAATGTTTATGGGACCACCTGGCAGCTATTTCGCGTCGAACAATAAAAGAATCACGTGAATGAGTCCATCAACCGCGGCGTAATCGATGTACATACATAGAAAATAAAAACATACCGGCCGAATTGATTACCGCCTCCTTTTTGGGAAGTCAGTTAAAAACACTAAAAAGACAATAAGTTTACTTCCGGAAGTCGATGTCAAAAAAATATGAGTATATGAGAAAAAAAAAACAGTTTTTTTTTTCATTTTCCTCATCACTTTATTTGATCGATACAATTGTTTAATATTCATCATCCATCAGTCATGTTCACCACACCTACGTTCACTGTTTCAATCTTGCTCGAGTGTGGATAGAGATGGCGCTAGACAACCTGTATAGCTCTGTCTCTTTCTCATAATGACTGACATTTAATAAATCCTGCGTTATAATGAAACAAGTTTTTTATTTCCGCCTGTTTAGTTGTGGCATCTCTCACAAATTCTTATCAAGTATTCACTTTTCATTAATACTAAAAGATAAATCAACATTTATAAACTACCCAACCAATAGACTTATAATCGACCCGTTCGGATGTATACCTTTTTGATTGTACAAAATTTTGAAAATCGACTCACGATAAATTGCCGGAGAAATCGCGTAAGATACATAAAAAAAAACCGGCCAAGAGCGTGTCGGGACTCGGGACACGCTCAGTGTAGGGTTCCGTAGTTTCCCGTCCGTCACAATAAGTGTTCCCAGTTATGAGCCAACCGAACAATTCGGTAATACCCGATCCAATGTAATAAGTACCTACAGCGCCATCTCTCGAGGAATTGGGTTACTAATTAATACAAAGACGTGCAATTTTGGTGGTAATTTTGGATTGCGAGAACCGATTTAAATAATTCTTTTTTTGTTTGAAAAAAGATACGTTCAGGATAATAAAATATGTAAAAAAAGTTACAAAAAAAGCTTGCATATACGATTATACTACAAACTTAGTCCAGAAATTATTTTGTACAACTTTTTGTCTTTTTTGTACAAAAACTGTTGTGTCAATCAAGTTGAAAATAATTTTCATAGAAAGTTCTTATAAAGTTCTACTTTTTGGATTTTTTTCATAATTTTTAGACTTATGGTTCAAAAGTTAGAGGGGGGGGGACACATTGTTTTTTACTTTTTGAGCGATTATTTCCGAAATTATTGACATTATCAAAAAATGATCTTAGTAAACCCCTATTCATTTTTAAATACCGTTCCAACAATATACCACACGTTAGGGTTGAAATTAAAAAAAAAATTACTTCCCACTTTACATATAGGGTGGCTACCCTAATAAAACATTTTTTCAAATTTTTATTTTACCACTTTGTCGGCGTGATTAATATACATATTAGTACCAAATTTCAGCTTTCTAGCGCTAACAGTCACAGAGATTAAGCGAGGACGGACGGACGGACGGACGGACGGACGGACGGACGGACAGACAGACATGGCGAAACTATAAGGGTTCCTAGTTGACTACGGAACCCTAAAAAGTACAATCGAATTGGGAAACTCCTCCGTTTTTGAAGTCGGTTGAAAATGATAAAAATGAAAATATATGCTAAAATTTTTGTGCTGTTTCTACGCCTCCACAGCAGACGTAAAAATATTAATCCAAAAACTGGAAAATACATTTACCTTGTTAACATAACACGCACATGCGCACACGCACGTTTTTATCGAGTGTCGGTTAATTCTTATGTGTGTGTTCGGGTTGATGATGTACTCACTTTAAAAAAAATAAACAGTATTAATAGATTCTTAATTTGTGTTCGGGTGATGGTAATAGGCTCGCCCCTATCACATGGGGGTTAAACATAATTGGCGGAATGTTGTTCTTGAAACGGGGCAAATGCAATCCTACTATGATAATATAAATGCGAATGTTTGTGAGGATGGATGGATGGATAGATGTATGGATGTTTGTTACTCTTTCACGTCAAAACGGCTGAACGGAAATTGATGATACTGGAATAACACATAGGATGCTTTTTTTTCGATCATCACGCAGGTGCTAGCTAGTTATTTAAATATTACTACTTTACTAGCTATGACTTGCAGTTTCTCCCACTGCTTAAATCCCTTCTGAAGAGAGTCAACGTTATCACTTAAGGATATGAACAATAGATTACGACCAATTCTCAGACCTACCGAATATGTATTTAAAACTTCATAAAAATGTTTCGGAGGAGTATGGTAGCTAAAACTGTGACGCAAAATTGGTATATATATAAGAAATAAAGATTTATATTAAATGATATACAGCCTTGACTATCAGTTAAAGTTGTACTCACAACAGAACAATAAACTCAAGTAAATAATTTTGCTTTATTTCTGCCTACCCACACACACACACGTACAGTCGCACACACTCGCACAGTACAGTGACGCAACTATAATCTGTGGTTTACTTAATTCCATTGTTTGTTCGCAATTAACCCGCTTCAAAGACACCAATTCGGTACTATCATGACGACAAGTGAAATGATTACTTGCAGAAGTTTTAAAAGTGGTCTGACTTTTATAGAGGGCTTTTTTGCACTGGCATTTTATATTAACCTATTGTCCTGCGTGGTTTCAGCCACAATTATTTTTAGCTTATAGAATATACAGTATTATTGATGCGGTATCTGAAATCAAATTATTAGTGCATATTCAGTTTTGTAATATAATGCATATGAAGATAGTTACTGCTACTGAAACAAAAACACAGAAAACAAAAACAATCAAATCAAACAGAAAATGGAAATTAGCAAGATTTAAATCTATAAAATTATGAAAATGACAACTAGGTAACACACTGTGAGGGTGTAACGTCGAGGAAAGTAACGCTGCAACTCTTTAGACGGAACCTCCATAACAAACCAGACAAAGTGCATAACTGTTTTAATTTGACTTCAACACTTGTGTCGGCGCCAGTCCAGTCAGCAGTAACATGATCGCTGCTCGCTTGATCGCCTCACTCCGATATATTGGGCGACTGTTTGCACTTCTCTGTTTGACTGTACACCGCTCACGCCATACCAAGCCTCTACTATTTGGACATTTTTAGAAATTTCCATTTTCTGTGCACGTTTGTACCCCGAAATGTATTTTAACAAACTTACTTTTACTACTCCGAAACTCAATTTTAATCTTTATTTGAATGTATTAAAGGTGGAGTTTGGTTTTTTAGGTATAACTCTTAGTTGGTACTTCTATGGTATGTGCAAACAAAATAGTTAATAATAACACAATGATTTTAAATCTTATTTACATAGTAATAAGGTTGAGACGGAATGCAAATATATTTGTCATTGTAATAGGTTTCTTAATACTATTTGTTAAGTTTTAACACAGATTTACTAATGACATTTTTACGGTTTCGAATTTTTATATTTAATTTCGAATATTTTTCCTCAATATTATTTGATTCAAAGAATTTAACTAGTAGAAGCTCACTCAGTCTTTTACACAGTCAAGTCGATTACTACATTTTTATTTCGGGTGGGAAATCATCAAATAACTTCCCCCGCTCTGGGCGCAGCGGGGGAGCATATCAGACTTTTACTGACTAAAACCCACATGTTCCTTCTTATGCCCTTTGCATTCCGGGGCCGCGGTACCACTTAAGTTTAGTTAATCTGTCGTTTCTAATCGAATTTAAGGTTTTAAATTTCGAACATCGTGTCATCGAACGATTCCTCAGTTTAAGGACGACTTCTTATATGATCCACTAGCTGTGCCCAGCGGTTTCACCCGCTGCTCACTTAGGGGTATGAAAAATAGATGTTGGTCGATTCTCAGACCTACCCGATATGTACACAAAATTTCGTTTAAATCGGTCCAGCCGTTTCGGAGGAGTATGGGAACGAAAATTGTGACACGAGAATTTTATATATTAGATTATTAAAAAAACGGCCAAGAGCGAAACAGACTCTTGCACCGAGGCTCGTGGATTCTCTACAAGCTTGCGACATAAACGAGACAGGAGAAATTCCTAGTGTGGGGCAAAGTTTAAAAAAACAGCAATATCTTTAGACTGCGTAGACTTAGATGGTTAATTTTATCACAGCACATAGAGAGCACAGACTACAGTATATGGTACTAATTTCAACTGGATACCTTTACGCGTTCCCGAGATAAAGGGTCTTAACATACAGACAGAAGGACAACAAATTGATCCAATAAGGGTTCCTCTTTTACCGTTTGAGGCACGGAACCCTAAAAGTAGGTAATTTTCAAAAAGCTTTCTCCTTTAAATCTTAAGCAACCCGTACCTACCTGCTCCCATACATTCACTAATATACCCATACAACATTTTTTTCACTCCCATTCATCATTCACAAAAACTAACATTTGCCCAACAATTGCCCAACAGTGGGGAAACGCGATACTCGGTAAGTAAACCGATATTATTATAGAACACTATTATATAATAGTTTTATTATTGTTCTCCATCTTATTTGTTCTGTATAATAATATTTTGCAAGTGAGGTATTGGTGTGGAAATCGTATTTGTTGTTAATAGTTTAATGTGATTATTTTGCAATGTTGTTTTTGAAGGGAGTTGTGGCGTGAATCCGCGTTTTTATATTGGATGTATCAAGAATGCATCATTCCTTTCATTCGTTTAGGTTAGGTCATCATCAAATAACTTTCCTCATCATCATGTGGGCGGAGCGGGGGCCAGTGTCATACTTTTACTGAGTAAAACCCACCCATGTTTCTTCTTTTGCCCTTTACGTTCCTGGGTCGTCCTACATCTTTCGAAAAACCCGCAAACTCAGTTAATAAAATCCTTAATTTGTCATTGGCTAAAATACAATCGCCTTTAATGAAAACAAAATATACCATACCATATAAATTATTTATTCCTTAACAAAATCCAGTACAAAAATTAATTGAAATAATAACCTCAAAATTAAATCAAAATCTTTTATTTTACATAGGCCTACATGGGCACTTATAAAACATCGAGAAAAGATGCACGGTTCGGGTTGGTCATTTCCTATGGAGAGGAACCGGCAAGAAACTCCATGGTTACTCTTTTAAAATCATTTGGTTTTACAATGTTGTTGTTACAGCGTTAGCACTTAAGTATGAGAGGACAACGTAGGCCCGACAATAAGTCATTGCTTACTTTACAAAAAGTAAAATAAAATAATACGTTAACAAAAGTTAACAACCTAAAATACTAAATTGATGACACGGTTGGCGCAGTGGCTAAGCGTTTGACTGCTGCATTACGTGTGGCGGGTTCGATCCCCGCACGGAACAAATATTTGCCAAAACGCCTGAACGGATCTTGAGGTTTGACACAGAGGTAAAATTATGGTCTGGACTAACACATAGGCTACTTTTTTTCGATATCACGCGGGTGAAGCGGCGAGCGCCAGCTGGTTTACTTAAAAAGCTGAAATACTATTTACCAAGTCGTATTCAAACATTTCCTCTTTCAGGACGATCCCGTTCCGTACTTGCCACGGAAATCAGTATCCTTAACTTTGATTTAAGGGACATCACTTAAAATAATAATAAATATCTTGGGACAACTCACACACGGTTATCTGATACCAAGCTAAGCAGAGCTTGTGTTATGGTAACCAGACAACTGATATACATACTTATATAATTTATAAATACATACATATTATAGATAAATCACACCCAGACACAGAACAAACAATCATGCTCATCACACAAAGTTTGTCCTGGGTGGGAATCGACCCCACAACCTCCGGCTCAGCAGTAACCACTAGACCAGAGATGGCGAACCAATGGCACGCGTGCCAAAGACGGCACGCGACAAAACGAATTGGGCACGCAAACAATTTTAATCATATTTTTATCTTACTATCATTTTTTAACTCGCCGGAGCGATTCATTATTTTCAGAGATGAATAAAATTAATTCGCTTACAAACCGTTTGGCGATGACTCTACTAGTCAGTAAAAAAAGTTTCGAATTGATAGTAATTATTTTCCTAATACAATCACTTAGTCAAAATTATTTGATGGCACGTCTGTGGCGTCATTCAACATTTATTTAGGAAAAATGGCACGTTGGTTCATCAAGGTTCGCCACCCCTGCACTAGACCAACAGGCCCGTCAAAAATAACTTAAAAATAACTTAGCCAAACATCTAAAGATAGCATGTCATTCAATACATTTTAATAGACCTCAGCCCGAGACGAACACACTCCTGTACAAAAGGCAAAGGGTTTCAATTGCTCGCGAGTACAAGCAAGGACTACCTGCTATTGTACTACTAGAACTCTGTTCTTACAATTAAAACTGTGGTGAACAGCTGACGGGATTAAATGACAGTAGCCTTGTTTTGGAGGCTTTTTGTTGGTGTTTAAAACCGCAACTCAGAGATGGTTCTGTACCCAAAGAGGAAGGAATTATAACTTAAACTTACGTTTGCCCGCGGCCTCGCTCGCGTTAAATTCGGGGTAACACAGTTCCCCTTTCCTGATTTGCAGGTACCTGCTACTTGTAGTTTTTGCCCTTACGCCTTATTGATTGTAATAGCAATGCTATTTTCTTCCTTTTTTTCCCTCTTACTCCCTTAATTATTTCTCACTTTAAACAAAATATGTCCTATGTCCGTCTCCAGGGTCTCAATTATCACATCTGTACCAAAACTCATCGAAATCGATTTAGTCATTGAAGCGTGAAGACGTAACAAACATACAAACAAACAAAGTCACTTTAACTTTTATAATATTAGTAAGGATTGCGCCTGTTACAGAAAAATTGAAAGGGAGTCGTTTGTCCTGGTATGGACATGTGATGAGGAGGGATGAAGAACATGTGACTAAAAGAGTAATGGATCTGAATGTTGATGGACGGAGAGCGAGAGGAAGGCCAAAGAAAAGATGGATGGATTGTGTAAGGAATGATATGAAGTAGAAAGGAGTAAATGATGCCGTAACGTCTGATAGGGGAGAATGGAAGAAGAAAACGTGTTGCGCCGACCACAAATAAAATGGGACAAGGGCAGGAAAATGATGAGTAAGGATTACTATCCGCTGAAACTACGTTTTTTTCAGAAATTATTATTACTTGTGAATGGAATATTCAAAAATGCCTGTAAAGGTCTCACTGAAATATAGTATATGCTTTGAGATTGAGTTTGAAAACATAATTTAAAAGGAAATCTCTGGAGAGATACTTCGGACAGCTTGGCCAAAAAGGAAATCTGCATTTTAATCCTAATTTACTTATTTTTTAATAAAAAATACACACATTTGCACGAGTTTCTTTGTCTTGTTCCGTCTATCGCTCTTGTATCGTCTATTTTTGATCCAGGTGGCAACGTACGGAACCCTAAAACAATTGACAGGATAAAGTTTGGTGTGGAAATGTGTACAAATCGAAAGTTTGATTGTCGATCAAACTTTCGATTTGTACACATTTCATCTGCTTTCCTGTCGCAGAGAAAGCGTTTCGATCCCTGACGTGATATTGTTGGAGCTGCACGGTTTGACGGCACTGCTGTGATGTGTCAAAGATCTAAGTATACATAGGGACAGACAGACAGACAGCGGGAAACAGCTTTGATTGATTGACTGAATATTATCCAGTTATTTTTCTTGTTCAATCCAGTTGTAATTTAATCCTTACTATCCTTACTAATATTATAAAAGCGAAAGTGAGTTTGTTTGTTTGTTTGTTACCTCTTCACGGTATTGGTACAGAGATAGTTGGGAACAAGGAGACGGACATAGGCTAATATTTTTTTGAAAAAAGTGGGATGTGAGGGAGAAAGAGGGAAGAGAAGGGAAAACTTAGCGTTGCTATTACAAATCATTAAGGCGCAAGGATAACTGTGTTATTCCAAATTTAACGGGGGCGAAGCCGCGGGCGAAAGCTAGTATACTATAATTATCAAATTACCTATTATAATCGTATAAACGCAGCGTTCTAACCACTTTCTCTTAACCGAGGCGGTTATAAACGTTTTAAATGCACGTTAACTAAACCGCAAGGGGTCCAATTAGTAATAAATCTCTAATTGTCAAACTATTACTTATCGGTTAAAGTAGCCACGCCTTTAACAATAAACGAACAATAACTAACATTTTACTAAAAGGCTGTAACTTCAATAACTGTTCACAACCTAATATACACTTTAATCAATTTAAAATAAAGGTGATTTTATTTTAAACTCCTTGTACATTTTTTAAAGTGGTTGAAATTAGATTTCTGTCCTTAAAACACACTTAAAAACTCTATTTATTTTAAAATAAAGTCTACAATCGAATAAATTCAAACTTCAAAAAAATATATAATTCAATAACAATTATTTGGAGCACCATTATTATTTAGTGAATAAATAAAGGAAATAATAAAACAATGTCTAGTGTTCTCGTTACGGTGCTCGAGTTCAATGCAGTCAATAGGTATCGTGTGGCGACATGTATTGTGGGGTCGAATGCATTTGGCATTGTTTGAAACGTTATTGATTAATTGTGATACCTTTGTGGGGAGATTGAGCAGAAGTAATTGAGATAATTGCTTGAATATCAGTTACTGAAACGCTCAGTTGGAAGTGGAATATAAGAGAGAGAACATACTGCGTTTTTGTAGTCTTATTTCAAATGATTTTCTACTGAAACCTAACGTCTCCTCGGTATGAGGTCCTCCATCAGACCACGATCCTGCCAATATCAGCATTCAGCTTTTATCACTCGTTTTGTAGAAACCATGTGATCCTTACCATATCTCTTTCGTTGACCGTACATTCGTATGGTTCAAATGTACGGTATACGGTATACGTGACCAGGCTCACCAGATTTTGTTATTTTTTTAGAAACTGTCTAGCTGTTCTCCGCGGTTTCACCCACGCTGCTCAGCACCTCTTGGTCGTAGCGTGATGTTATATAGCCTATAGCCTTCCTCAAGAAATGGACTATCCAACACTAAAAGAATTTTCCAATTCCAACCAGTAGTCCCTGAGATTAGCGCGTTTAAACAAACAAACTTTTCAGCTTTATAATATTATAAGTATATAAGTATAGATGTACGTCTTTAACTTGAATTTAGAATGAATAACTGATGGCCCAGCGGTTAAGCGCCTCGCCTATCGTGCATGAGGTTGTGAATTGAAATCTGAGCAAGCGAGTACCAATGTGACTTTTAAATTCATTTTACAGATATTGGTGAATGAGAAAGGATCGTGAGGAAGCCTGGACTTATATTATACTAGCTTTTGCCCACGCGCTTGCGTTCCTACCTCATTTATCACTCTTTTTAATAAAAATAGTTAGCAAGACAAATCTCTGTTGTTACGACAAATCTCTTTTATTGAATGTACAGATGCCAGCAGGTCAAGCTACCCGAAACTGTCAATTTTTCGCAATGAACCTTGAACCTAAAACTTTAGAAATAAAGTCGAAAATCTATCAAAGAAATCTGACAGATTGTGGTAGCTTGATGTGCAGGCTTCTGTACCTCGCAAAAGATCCACAGATCGTAAAGACATGAAGAAAAGTAGTAACAAAACTTTCTTATCAAAATTTCTCAATAATAAGCGTCGTTACATTCTCCCACAAGCCGTGAGACACGCACCTGCGTACAATGCAATCCTTTGGGCACAAGTCGTGGGAGTTGTAACCGATATCAGTTTGATATAAACGAATAACCACAAGTGTGTCGCTTCAGGCAGTTTGTAGCACAAGGGTGTTTTTTGTAGTAAGGCTGTTTTTGTTGGTTTTGGTGAAGTGAATCTGTTTGTTTGTTTTACGAGCCTGCTTTATTAACTATTTGCTTATATTTCGTAAGAGAATAGCTTCTTTTTACTACGAACGACGAAAAACTGGAATATCTGTCTCCAGTTATGTTTCAAGAGCTTGCATGTGTATCATAGAAATATTAATTATTTTACTACTCTCTGATATCTATGATGTGTACGGAAACTCGATAGATTTTATTTGAGACTAGCTGTGTCATGTGGATTCGCCCACGTGTGAGTCGAAACTTATCCAAAGGGTACTAAAGACCGGGATCAAAAATAAACATTAAGGTTAATCACTATATTTGCGAGAAACTTCATCAAAATTCGTTCCGTCAAAACTCATTCACACAAAAAACTGTGTGAATGAGTCAGAAATCCATATATCATTACCACTTTCGCAGGAAGTAGAAACTTCCAGATCACGTTTAGTAACTCCTTTCCAATAATTGTCCACATCCGTTAATACTACAAACGACAAAACCAACAAACAGAAGAAAACATAGTCTTAAAAAGTTAAAGGCTTGTAAAACGCCCACAAAAAACAAACAATTTCATCCTTTTTGTAACCATTGTGTGTACTATCTTCTTGATCGCTTGGATATTAGCGCAATTGTCCTAAACCAATGTTGCCCAAGTGTTGGTGGTTCTTTGTCAAATGTTGGTGAACCATTGTACCAACAAGTGGATTTCAGTTCGGATACAATGGTTTTGAGGGCGGATTCAGTCTGTTTTTTGGAAACATATCCCTTTGGCGATTAGATCATGATACTGATCGTCATGGGAATTGATACTATCGATGTAATAAAAAATAACGAACGTTTTTATGTTTGCAACCTGTTACAATTGTGTTTTGCGAGGCAAAATAACGACGACTGAATACATACTTTCTGAAATAAAATCAAAAGGAGGGAGAGAGAGAGAGGTAAGGTTACCTCTCTGATCCATGGATCCGATCTGATCATAGATCCATGGATGGATAGGACAAATATTAAAAAAAATGTGTGAATGTTTCGTACAAATTTGCGACATAAACGGCTACTTAGTTTAGATACCACGGTCATGTGGTTACGGATTCTCGCACAGATGACCAGGATATGGACAGGGAGCGCAGGGCGTTGGCAGCCCGATGCAATATGCTTGCCCGCAGGTTTGCGCGGTGCTCTGGTCAGGTAAAACTGACGCTCTTCAGAGCGTACTGTCAGTCGTTCTACACGTGCAGCTTGTGGGTTAGGTATACGCAGAAGGCTCACAACGCTCTGCGCGAGCAGTATAACAATGCGCTGAGGATGTTGGTGGGGCTGCCTCGGTTTTGCAGCGCTTCGGGCATGTTTGCGGACGCGCAAATAGATGACTTTCATGCCATTATGCGCAAACGATGTGCATCGATGTTGCGGCGATTCAGGGGTAGCCCTAACAGCATTTTAGCTACACTGGCGGACAAGGTCGACGGACCATTTATCAGGCTCTGGGCTGGCAGACAAGTGCGTGCTCATGTTCATGCAGCCAATGAATGTGTTTTGTTTGTTTTTAATTATTAATTTAACTAACGTAGGCTAAGTTGATATTAACACTATATGGATCGCTGAGTCTGAAAAAAAGGTTTTGATTTGATTTGATTTGATTATATCTTTTGACAGTGACAACGCTTTAGAGGTCCAGCATGGGCCATAGTGTGCCATTCACGCATACGAATTAAAGCAAATCTTACACCATTGTAAAGAAAGATGAATGTAAAGAAAATGAAAAAACTGTTTCCACTTCCTAAAATTCTATTCAGGTCCAAGCACAAGACAAAAAAAATCGCACGATTTTAACAGAATTAAATCTGTCGACACTTGATCTTCGTAGAACGCTCCCCTCAAACGGGCTGTTTGCGCAATTTGCGATTATCCGCGCGGTCGCACGGACGCACGTGTGGTTTCGCCCTAATTTGTTTCCGTACGCTTAGGTGAGTGACTGATTTGTTACATTTTTAATTTTAGTGGCAGATTTTTTTTAATATGCATTGTGAGGTTTTACGAAGCCTTTCAAATGATAACTTGATTAAGGAATCGTCAATATTTTTTAAGATGACTAAAACTACAGTAAATCCTTACTAATATTATAAAAGCGAAAGTGAGTTTGTTTGTTTGTAACCTCTTCACGCTTTAATGGCTGAACCGATCTTGATGAATTTTGGTAAAGATATAGTTGGGAACCAGGAAACGGACATAGGCTATTTTTTTTTTTTTGAAAAAAATGGTATGTGAGGGAGAAAAAGGGAAGAAAAGGGAAAACTTAGCATTGCTATTACAAATCAATAAGGTGCAAGGGGAACTGTGTTACCCCGAATTTAACGCGAGTGAAGCCGCGGGCAAAAGCTAGTAATGTTATAATGGCTACAGTACCAAAGAATACCCCTTTAGGAATTGAATCACAGAAAAAAAAAATAATCAAAAAAGCGTGACGAACGAATGAATTTTTAAGAGCTTTTTTTTTTTTTTTTTCGCATAGGAAATCTTGAACTTGAAGTTTAGCTTAGTTTTTTAATCAAAATAAAGGAGAATTTATATGAATATTGCTTGTTTAAATATTAGATGTTGTTTTACTGCATCCATCATTTATCATTTTATTTTATTTTATTGTACCTGAAAAAAAAAACGTAACCCTTGTTGCAACACTTTGTAGTCCGTCTGTCTGTCTGTCTGGCAGTCTATCTGCTCGTCTAGACCCTGTATATCGGGAAAGCGTACAGGTATCAAATTGAAAATAATAAAAAATACTGAAATTTTTGAGAAATAGATGTATTTAAACCGAACCCAGACAAACCTTCTATCAATAAAACGTTCAACAATAAACTAGTTTACATTTCAAAAGATCGATTTAAATAATCCTGCCTCTATAAATTGACATGTTTAGCTACCACAGTATTATAAAATCAATCAAATAGTCAATAATGTGTGGTTCTTAACATATTCTCCGCTTTAGAACCCCTATTCACATGTCAACAATATCAATAAAAAATAACAAACAATTAATACATTCAACTCTATCTAAACCCACGCAAAAAAAAAGTTTTTAGAATACATCTCTATTAAACAAAAATCAACCTTATCACTTTAAAAATAGAGGGTTTAAACGGACGCAATAAATAACCATTTCATCATACACTCAAATAACAGCAAAAAGAACCTTAACTTTATTCAAATAGGGATTAATGTCAGGCAGGATAAATATTGGTAATAAAACCATAGAATAAAAAAGGTTTTTTTTTTAAAAAAAAACGGTGCATTCATAAAATTATTGCACAATAGTAATTGATAGTACTCGAATGGTTTCGAATGACGTTTTCTGACGTTTTAACTACTCGATAGCGCGGATTTGCCTGGTTTTTTGTTAAGTTACACAATGCGAGGAGAAATTGTGTTGGATTTAATGACCGCAATGGAAAAAACGTATAGAGTTTCCTGTTTTAGAGTAATTTTGTTACATCTAGTACAACCGTGCTAAGCACAAAAGCGGGAGGAGTCTCAAAGAAAGTGCGTTTCGTGAAAAAATAGTTAGTTTATATAGTTTGGTTTTCATTTAACGACATGTTTCAAAATCAAAACTTATTTATTCAAATTAGGCTGATAATCAGTACTTTTTGAACGTCAGATTTTAAGAGACAGTCCCACAAAAACACCCTACCCTTCGCCACTTCCTACTGTTTAGAAGGATGAAGTTTGTGGCGGCACAAACTGCTTAGTTATATTTTGTAATCTTAGATTTTTCATTTTTTAAAAATAGATACTGCTATTTCAGATAGTTAATTTGAGGCGTATTTATTTAAGCTAGCCATTATTTGTTTTTTTGTTTACCGCTTTTGTTCTTAGCTAGCGCGGCAGAATGCAACGGAGGACTTAGGTACCTACTGCAAAGCATGTAGTCTTAAGTTCTAGGTTTTTGTATCATGTAATTTGCATGGAGGTATATCTAAAGCTAAGACGCATACTACCTATTAAAAGGGACTTAAAAAATATGCCGAAATACATACATAAGCCAAGCCTTTCTAAACCACGGAAGAGTCGACTTTGAGTCTAACCGGCTGCAGCTGAATACCAGTATTTTACATGGAGCAACTGCCTATCTAATCAATGCAGTTCAGTTACCCACTAGGTCATACACCCTTGTTAAGATAGGTTGTGATTGTGGGACCCTCAGACTTCGACCTACGAGTACGGCCAACGAGAAGCGATACGAAAGGTCATTAACCGAAAGAACAACTGTGGCGTTGACAATCTAATATTTAGCTCTTTCCATCTTGTGCCTTTGTCGTAATGTCTCGTTCTCCCGGCAAAAACATGACAACATTAAGACGGGTTCGCCAACATTCGGGCGGCCATTTTAGATGGGGTTTTGGCATGGGTTTTGTTTACATTTGGTATCGCTTCTCGTTGGCCGTACTTTACCTATAGTCAATCATTGAATCGAAAAAGTCTATCAAGTTCAAGTCTACAACTACAGTACTTTCACAAGTTATTATGCATTGTGATTGGGACTGTAGCTACATTCTTTTGTTTTCATGACATTCAAAAGATTCTGTCATGAATCCTTACTTAATCCTTACTAATATTATAAAAGCGAAAGTGAGTTTGTTTGTTTGTTACCTCTTCACGCTTTAATGGCTAAGCCGATTGTGATGAATTTTGGTACATAGATAGTTGGGAACCAGGAGACGGACATAAACTAATTTTTAATAAAAAAAGTGGGATGTGAGGGAGAAAGAGGGAAGAAAAGGGAAAACTTAGCGTTGCTATTACAAATCAATAAGGCGCAAGGGGAACTGTATTACCCCAAATTTAACGCGGGCGAAGCCGCGGGCGAAAGCTAGTAATATTATAAAAGCGAAAGTGAGTTTGTTTGTTTGTTACCTCTTCACGCTTTAATGGCTGAACCGATTTTGATGAATACTGGTACAGAGATAGTTGGGAACCAGGAGACGGACATAGGCTTTTTTTTAAAAAAAAAGAGTGGGATATGAGGGTGAAAGAGGGACGAAACGGCAAAACATAGCGTTGCTATTACAAATCAATAAGGCGCTACCGAAGTAAACGCCAGCGAAGCATCGGGCAAAACCAAGTTAATAATCTAAATCTACAAAGGAATACTTTTGTTATTTTTTTTAATTACTGTTATTACTTGCTAAATATTCTCCAGCGTTTGATAGTTTATATCCAGTACACGTGTTATTGGCAAAATTGTGGTATCTCTCGTCCACAAAAGCCATTAATGAAGAGTTGAAGTTAACATTCAAAAATGCCTGTAATGCTCTAATTAATAAATGCTTTGAGTTTGAGTTTGATTCGCTACCGAAAAAACCGGACCTGCCTGAGATCTCAGATCTATACATGTTCACTTATTATACTTCTAAAGATCAGATGACTAAATATTAATGTCTAAGGCATGATTCTAAGGGGTAATAAAGGGGTAACACCGGAGTTGTATCGGGATGTACCGGGGTGAAAGGGGGCGAACTCGATTGTATTGGTGTTTCGATTAATTCGCAATACTTGTGGCGCGCGGCTCGCACATTTTATATTCGCGCCGCTCTTGAAAGGGTTGGGAAGTGTGGAAACGGCTTTGCGAGAGTCGGTTCAAGGAAAGGAAAATAGAATTAGGCCTGGGGGCTTAGACAAAGTAACATCGCTTCGTATCGAAACGATATCTAAGTTCGTCATCGATTTCTTTTTTCGCTAAAAAGCAAAAATATTGGTTTTGGTATCGAAAATTTTGCTGTCAGTGTCAGTCAAGAAAATCAAATCGGATCAATCCCGCGAGTTACTTATTGCTGTTTTCAAATTTTATTTACTAATAAGAATAGGTAAGTGAGTTGTTGGCGATCGCCGTACTAAAATCGTTTTATTTAAGTGAAATCATACATTTAAAGAGCCGCTAAAGTATTTTAAGTCATAATAAAAATATTTGATTTTTTTTCAACAAAGGTTTGGGGGATTGGAAGTCGAAGACAAAAAAAAGGCATTGGCCATAAAGCATCATGCAAGTGGGACTAGAGGTGGGCCAGCAAGCGGGCAAATATTATCAGCTAGCGATGAAAGAGTGCTGGCTATAATGGGTCCTTTAGCAGTAGCAGGACAAAACTCTGTAGAAGAGCTAGGATTTAATGTAAGTACCACCTTCAATGCAGATGTTTTATAAAATATTCCTATAAACATTGGTCAACCAAGTAACTTTATTAACATGAAAGACAACATTTAATTTTTTGATAAATTAGTTTTAACTTTGTTAAACATATATGACTGAAAAAACTTTGCTATAATTTTTACATAAAAACGTACTAAAAATAATAAACTTGTTCAGTAATAAATAATTTGACGTACATCTACCACTTATTTTTATTAAATCTACTACTGACATTTTTTTTCAGAGATCCATAAATACTGCACAAGATGATCCTGCCGCCCAAGATTATCCCGTCACCCAAGATTATTTGGAAATTGTAGATGGTAAGTCTAAAGACTTAAAATCTTACTTCTTACTAATATTATAAACATGGAAGTTTGTTTGGATGGAAGGATTTTTATTAGTCTGTCACGCAAAAACTACTGAACCAATTTGGATAAAATTTAGTACACAGATAGTTTAAACCCAGATTAGCACATAGGATAGTTTTTATTCCGATTATTTGCGAAGCCGCTGGTAACAGCTAGTATACTATTTATTTGTTGTGTATTATGTAGAATATAAAATTATCTAAAATTCGTAGAGAACCTCAGTTTTACTATTTATATTCTATACCTGTGTGCCATTTTCCATCGAAATCCGTACAGCCGTTTTTGTATGATTGAGTAACTATTAAACTTCCAAACCTCCACATTTTATAATATAAGAAGGATTTGATTTAAGAAAAAAAATTAACAAACAAAGGATCAGTAAACTGTCCAAAATAACACTCATTTTCTTTTGCAGAACTATCCACTTCACAGCCCTCAAATAATTGGCTTCCGCTCGTGCTCAATCAGACTTCGGCTCAACGATGACAGACTGTTGCGCCAGCCCCATCAGCCACATCAGCCCCGGCAGCGCCATCCCCGCCAGCCCAGTCCCCGCCAACCCCTGCAGTGCCCCCGGGGAAGTCTACGAGGCGAAGGCGGCCACCTGCCCCCTGCACGTCTGCTATTTCTCCATTTACCAGGCGTCGTCCGCGGTTGAGGTCGCCAGCGACACCGCAGTCAACAGCTGCCTCTCCCGACCGTCCTCTTTTGCGCGTCCGCCGTAAGCGAGTTTACGGCCGTAGAGTTACGACGCCTGGAGCTGGAGGAAGCCCGGATTAGGCTCCAACAAGAGCGAGATTTGCGAGCATTGGAGATTTAGCACGAACGGAACCAGGTTTTAGCTTATTACTAAACGTCGCTCAAGCTTGGCTTGACTATTATCGCAGTAGGGACAATACAGAAAAGCTGTACAATGAGTAGTTCAGCAATTGTCTTGTCCCTATTGCTATAATAATCAAAGGTTTTTTTAGTATGTATGTCCGAAGCCTTAGGCATTCTGCATCTCAGACTTTTGCGAGGTGAGGAATTCCTAAAGCTGTTTAAGATGTTAAGTTTGCAGCAGTTGACGTATGAAGACTGATTAATATAATTATTATGTTATTAGAGAGAAAAAAAATGTTATAGAGTTTATCAAGTGGCTTAATAAAAATATTAAAATATTTAATAGTAATTTTTATTTATTCACCTATATTACATCCTACTTACATTCCAAGTAACATTAAATCTGATTAAAGTCAAGAGGCTGATTGTAGATATAAAATAATAATTAATATATATATAAATACTAGCTGTGCCCAGCGGTTTCATCCGCTGCTCACTTAGGGGTCTGAAAAATAGATGTTGGCCGATTCTCAGACCTACCCGATATGTACACAAAATTTCGTTTAAATCGGTCCAGCCGTTTCGGAGGAGTATGGGAACGAAAACTGTGACACGAGAATTTTATATATTAGATTACATCCTACCCTGCCCTGCCTCGAATTACATCGTTTTGGTTTTCATTGGAGGTGCTATACTGTACAGCATGATCTTCACTATCTTGTACCCCTGCAGCTGGCATATCACTTGGAGGTGGTATTCTAGCATCTAATGCAATGTTGTGCAGCACACAACATGCATTAGTGATTTTGCTAGCTATGTAAGGGTGATAGTGAAGAACTCTGTGTCGAAGCATACACCTCCAACGAGCCTTAAGAAGACCTGGCTTGGACATGACGTCGTGTGTACACCTCTACCTGGGATCCTGGTTCTGCATTCAATATAGGAACACTATCCACCTGCTGACCATCCAACTGTGATTAAGGGCGTTCACAACCTACCTGATGCAGCGACTTGTTGTCAAATGCTGGCCCACACCCACAATTTTGTGGTGTGACCCAGTAGCTAAAAAGTTAAGAGCACACAGCTCCTGAAAAATATAATAATACATTGATAAGTTTACCTATTGATATGATGGATCTTTTATTGTTCATGCTGTGCGTCTGTAGAATGCACTTCCATACTCTTTGCGTGATAGTCTTTCGTTAGAAGAGTTCAAGAAAGGAATAAAGGAAGGTTCCCTGTCTGTTGATTGATGATTATATGTACTTATTTATTTATTTATGTATTACCGTTATTGTATAGTTTGCAATATTGTTTTTAATTTAAGTTATAAATGTATTGTTATTGCACATAAGCATATTATTATCCTTATTTTATGTTGGGCCACTCGCAGTTCAACTCTCTTGAGTTGTTATACTGCTTTTAACCGGACTTGCCTGTAGTGACCTCAATAAATTAAGGCACCCAGCCAAGGCTACAAAGACTACAATATACTAAATGACCGCTCGCTAAGGGCACCCCCTGTGGGGTATGGACCTAGCCTTTTTTTTTCGGGTGGGAAATCATCCAATGACTTTCCCCGCTCTGGGCGGCGCGGGGTGGCATGTCAGACTTTCTGGTCATTTACAATACGATAATTATGGTAACCAGAATCAAATAAAATATGGTAAAATAACTGCCTTACAAACACACACATCTCAAATTCTTGTCAAGAATACATTTTCCATTGCAAAATAAGCTTTTTTATATTTTAATTTGAGCGCCATGCTGCTTCACCTAATGAAAGAAAAATTACGTGTATCGCACCAATTATCATGGAAATGTGAGGTAACAAACATGTAAATTGCCGCAAAATGGTTTTCTTCTCATTTTTATTAGAAGTCGGATAAAATTAATGGTTACATTATGCTGCCTCTCGTGTCAAATGATAGCTGGAACCGAATATCTCTTTGTCTTTAAATCCCACAAAATTACTAGTAGGTAAATTTGCGATTGACGCCATTCGACTTTAATTAGTATATTTCATAGAAACTAGTAGTGTGTTTTAGTGTAATTACAGTATTTTGGGACCAATTGCTGTTGCTGCGGGAGAGCATAATTCTGGAAAAAACCTTCTCCACACTTCCCAACCGGTCCACCGCTGTCACTAACATTCACTCGGTAATTATTTTTATTATTGAAACACCTCCCCCCCCCCTCGGCCGCGCCAACCCCCCGCGTCCCTCTACACACCCCCTCCGTGGTCTAACCCCGCGGACATTTTGTTTTTGTTTTTAATTCGTATTTATTACGTCTGCAGTGGACACTGGGCGAGTTGAGTAATTAAAATGTTTGTATACGGTTAGATTGGCTGGCTAACTTGTGGGGTGGGGTGTACAAGTTGTAGTACCTACTTTGTAGGTTGAACCAATAATTGATTACTAACACAAGTACCTAATCAATTTGCGTAAAGTAACTCTTTCTGGCTCTTATATTTTCGGTTTGAAGCTGTTTGAGTGAAGGCATACACATAGACCTGTGTCCATCCATAACTAGATTAGTACTGAGATATATTTTTATAACTCAGATCATAACAATCCAGGGTTGCTGGTTTAGAAATACCGTGGCCCCGATACGGTTGACGGGCAAAAGCAGGAACATGGTTGGGTTTAAGTCAGTAAAGGTCTGACACTCCCAGCCGCTCAGCCTAGAGCAGGGGAACCGCAAAAAGAAGATAAATCATGAATAATTTTGTTGGTAGGTACTAGATTTAACAATAAGGTTAGTAATTAGAGATTACACACACCACTCAATACCATAATCTTTGCTAATATCATAAAAGCGAAAGTGAGTTTGTTTGTTACGTCTTCAATCTAAATGGCAAAACCGATTTTGATGAATTTTGGTACACAGATAGTTGAGAGTGTTGGGACCCTGGAAACGGAAATAGGCCTTTTTAAGATAAAAGTTAGAAAAGAGGGAGAAGGAGGGATAAAAAGTGGAGAGAAGAATATTTTTTTCTGCCCAAAGTAACTATGCCATGCAGACGAAGTCGCGGGCGGAAGCTAGTGAATAAATAAAATCTACTTGTTTCGCGAAATAGTACATAGTCAGTGAAACATTTACCGAACACCACGCAGGCGAAGACGTGGGCATAAGCAACGTTATATTACTGACTGATACACAGGTCACAAATTAACAATCCTTTACTGATAACCTCAATATCTGATCTATGGGACCTTTATAAGGAACCCCGTTACCATCCCTGCCGACCCCTTATCAAAAAGCGTGAAGAGCAAAACTTCAAACCCAAGTATTTCTGATCCAGTAACCACAGTTTGCGGTTAATCGTTAAAATTTTACAATTTTCCAACTTGACTCTATTGTAGGGGCTGAAACTTTTACAAAAGGATCTTCTCTCTCTTTCACTCGCGGTGTAAAGTTGTATGTCCGTCTCTGTCTAGTCGAACTTATTGTAATAGTGATAGCGAAGTTGGAAGAAAGTATTGAATTATGGCAGATTTAAATGGAGGGGTCTATGTAAGAGGGAATAAAGGAAGAAAAATATTTATTTAAATGTCTATGAGTTTTATATTAAACCTTCAGTGTAACATAGGTTTTGTGAATTTGTACAAAATAGAATTATTATACGTATAATTCGGGGCAACACAGTTCCCTTTAGATTTGCATACAACATTAATAAGATCTCAATATAAAAATCTTTTATATACAGGCAATTTTAAAACAGCACTGCTGAAAAAAAGTGTTATGCATATGGGACCCGTGGTATACAATAAAATACCTGATGATATAAAAAATTGTACACTACAAATATTTAAAACTAAATTAAATAAATTGCTAGTTAAAAAATGTTATTATACAATAGATGAATTTTTGAATGACAAATCCATATAATTATTTATTAACAATGATTTTCCTGAAGTTTTTAACTATTTACTTAATTTATATTTTCATTGTATTATTGCCTAATTAATAACTTGCTATTGACATTGTATATTTAACTTATTATTGACATTGTATTGATGACTAATTATCAACTTATTATTAACATTTTATTATTGACTAATGATTAATTTATTTTTTTGACATTGTTTACTATTTAATGAATTTGAATGATTTATATTTTATTGATGATTGTAATCACTTGACATTAGTTAAATATTTGTTTCTTTTATTATGTTTATTGAAATAATTTCGTAATTAATTCTAATATAAAAATGTTGCATGCCTCACGGTAGAATGTATTGGATCCTTCTCTTACTCAACACCATATTTCTGTACCTACATTCATAGCAAATAAATTTCATTTCATTTCATTTCATTTCATTTTGCAGGTATCTGCTACTTGTAGTTTTTGCCCTAGCGCCTTATTTATTGTAATAGCAATGCTGAGTTTTCCCTTTTCTTCCCTCTTTCCCCCTCACATCCCACTTCTTCTTATTTTGTATTAGCCTACATATGTCCGTCTCCTGGTTCCCAACTATATTTGTACCAAAATTCATGAAAATCGGTTTAGCCATTAAAGAGTGAAGAGGTAACAAACAAACAAACTCACTTTCGCTTTTATAATATTAGTAAGGATTGCATTTGCAAATAGCATTTTATTAGTTTAATTAAGTTAGGTTAATGTGTGAAGTGTTGTTTATACTCACATTTAATTTTTAGTCTGGTACTGTACGTGAGGACTTGTAATTGGCTTGACTTGTAATGTGTGAAGTGTTGTCTATGGTTTTTTTTTTAATTTATATTTTGCTCACTTTAATCAAAATAAACTATTTCAATCAAAATCTTAGAGTGCTACGAAAATGCTAGGCGGCTACGTCGTAGCGTCTTGCTTGAGGTCAGTATTTTTTTTCGTACATCTTGTACTGCTATTATTCCTATTCGTGTTTGATACTTGAGTTATACAATTATGTAACTTGATATTTATTAATATCACGCTAGTAACCCGCGAAGAGTTAAGCAGAGATGTACCTGATTGTACACCCTCATTCCGCCAGTTATGTTTCAACCCCTATGTAATACAGGGTGTGTCTATTGCCATTAACCTTTCACGAATCCAGACACATATGGATTTTATTGACAAATTTCTAATGCAAAAACCCAATTAGACATTGTTCGACCCGGAAATCGAACCCGGTTTAGCTGGTTCTTAAATGCGCTTGAAATCGCAATTTCATTTAGCTTGCCTTTGCTTGATGTTTATCAAAGATTAAATGCAAATTAAGCATCTCCTCCCTTTTCAATCAAACCACACCAAAATTTAGTTCAATCAATCTACCATACATAATCCAACCACTAATCACTTACAAAAAAATCCTCAACCCATTCCCACGGACTTTACAAATCCTACAATAATTATTTAGAACCACCCCCCGGTATTTAAAATCCTACAAACAATGAATTAAAAAGCGGTTAAATTGAAATAATAGTTCGCGTGTACCGGTCGCGTGGCGTCCGAACGGTTCGACGTAATCAGATCAAATGAGCGCTCACGGAGATGTATTGTGACGTATGCATTCTGATTCTGTTTTTGAATTTGAGTTTTAGCTGTCAGTTGCACGTTTTAAAAAGTAATTCTGTAATGGTTTGTTCGGGGCGTGAGATATGGATGCTGAAAAGTTATAGAAGTACTAGGATGTTTAACGAAAGGTCAACGGACCATTTATCAGGCTCTGGGCTGGCAGACATGTGCGTGCTCATGTTCATACAGTCAAATTATGTGTTTTGTTTGTTTTTAATTATTAATTTAACTAACATAGGCTAAGTTGATACTAACACTATATGGATCGCTTGGTCTGAAATAAAGATTTTGATTAACGAAAACTCTAACATATTTGTTTTTCACAAATTACTATTGTGTATAAAAACAAGAATAAAAAGCTTTTATCCATCACTCATGTGTTTAAAGATATAAGAAGAAAACATACTGCGCCAACCTCAAATAAATTGCAATAAAGGCAGCAAAATCCGCAGGAGACGCATCGGCCTCGGGCGCCACTAGATGATGCCTGGCCACCGTAGAGTCTATGGACGGTGAATAAAGGGTAGCTCACCTTCCCTCCTTAAGTGACGACGGGCTGCGTCGATGGCATATTAGAGATGTCAGCAAAGCAGAGGGGCCTGCCAGGGCCACTGCCTGCTGGGGTTGCGGCTTGTTCGAAGGAGATACCGCAGCCTCGGAACACAAAGGGCAAAAGAAAGAATATGGATGGGTTTTAGTCAATAAAAGTCTGGCACTCTCTTCCGTATCGCTCCACTCAGAGCGAAATTATTTTCAACAGCCTCGGCTCTGATATCTCTATGTCATTTGAGGATACAACAAAATCATCAACATGCAATCCCCAAACTGCATCTAGAGCCGAGCGCTGCACACAAAACAAACGACAATCTTCGAGCCATGCCTTCCAATCATCCAATTTGCATCGGACAATACGTCCCGCAGACGTCCATACGTCCTCTCGACGCACGAGTGACGCCATTGTGGCGACGTCGACGTCGAGTTGACGTCAGCTTAGTGACCGTTGACGTCGAGTTGCTAAGCGAATAGGGGGTTGAGTGACAAGTATCAAGATGGTTGGGTTCAAGTTTGTAGCTGTCACTGTGATATTGTTGTTTATTTTATTGGAATTTGATAGAATTTTAGGTGGTCAGTTGGCGGTTGAGAATTTGGATGCGGAAAAATTTACGCGTATGTGTATTTGTTTTTCACAAGGATTAGATAACGTTTATGTAGAAATAATCTTGTGTTTCCATTACATATCTAGTAGTAAGGATTATCAATTGATTTTTATACCAAATTAAAACCGATTTCTCAAGTACATAACCGCACTAATCTACGGGTTTGTTGATGATGATTTAATTATTATGATGATGTCCTATCCTAGTCCTACTTTCTACCAATATTATAAATGCGAATGTTTGTGAGGATGGATAAATCAAAATCAAAATCAAAAGTCATTTATTCAAATTAGGCTGATAATCAGCACTTTTTGAACGTCACATTACAAGAGACAGTCCCACAAAAACGCCCTGCCCTTCGCCACTTCCTAGTGTTTTAGCTGGGAAGAAGAAGTGGCGGAACAAACTCCCCAGCTATAGATGTTTGTTACTCTTTCACGTCAAAACGGCTTAACGGATCTTGATGAAATTTGACGCAGAGGTAGATTGTGGTCTGGAATAACATTTTTTCATTTTTTCTTAAGTAAATGGGTAATTAATCGGTAAGTTAATTAAGTAAATTATCTTTTGATAAATCGGGGGCGTCAGCTAGTCTAACATGAATTCTTTAAGAGTATTCTTTCCCATTGTTACTTAAAGATTCTCTCATAGATGCCATTGTAAGAACTGTACCAAATTGAAATATAACAAGGAAAGCATCAGCTTTCAAATAAAAAATACTAACCTCCTCCTTTTTTTCCGAGTCGGTTAAAAACTCGGAACCCAGCAATCATTTTTGCGAAAAGAAACTTAGTTTGATTCAAATAAGGCATGGATTACAGCTTCCAGAAAGTTCCTTTAAGACCTTGTTTAGTGTAGCGCCCATACATCGTATACCAACTGACATAGCGTGTCATCCCAGCCACTAGGCAGGCCAGTCTGTGACCAGTGAAGCCAGTAATTAGTCCGTCGATAACGTGCCCATTGTGCACTAAGACGCATTGTGCGGACATATGGGGGCGCAGTGTGTGTCGACTAACGTCGTCATGTAGGTAGCTTGTAGGATTAGAAAGTACTAGTAGTATCTTAGTTTTAATCCTTACTAATATTATAAAAGCGAAAGTGAGTTTGTTTGTTACGTCTTCGCGCCGAAATGGCTTAACTGATTTTGATGAATTTTGGTACAGAGATAGTTGGGACCCAGGAGACGGATATAGGCTATTTTTTTAAATAAAGTGAAGGAAAACTTGGCTTTGCTATAACAATAAATAAGGCGCAAGGGCAAAACTACAGGTAGCAGGTACCTGTTAATCAGGAAAAGGGAACCGTGTTGTCCCGAAATGAACGCGAGCAAAGCCACGGGCAAAAGCTAGTAATATTATAAATGCGAATGTTTGTTACTCATTCACGATGAAACAGCCGAACGGATCTTGATAAAATTTGGCACAGAGGATACTTTTTTTTCGATATCACGCGGGCGAAGCTGCGGGAGCCAGCTAGTGTGTTATATGTGAAATGTGCCATTGTGTTAGCGGCCTTAAATGATTACTTTTTGTGTTTGCGTTGTCGCATTGTTTTCACTACCTGAAGGGCTACTATGACATAGTACACACAACAAGCAATTCTTATTCCACTGAGGGAAAGAGACAGAGCTATACAGGGTGTCTAGCACCATCTCTTTCCTTCAGTGGAATAAGAACTGCTATAAGAGGTCATAGTAGGGAAGCAGCTAGGTACTGTGGAGTATTGAGACTATATGTAATTGAAAGACGTATAAATATACTTTAAAATTATAATTTAATTCATATTTCACTGATACATGTCATTCAGTTTCTACGTCGTTTTCTTCTTGTTATTTACTCTTCTTAGTTTAACATTTTTAAATATTTCTTAAAAAGCATATAAAAGGAGAAGGATAGGTTCGGCAGATGTTCGTCGAGGACCATTGGAGTTACGACAATCGCCACAATGATAGCCGAGTTCTTCTCTTCTTTATTTGAATTCAAACGACCAGTAGGCCTACTATGACATCTTAAAGCAGAACTTATTCCACTGAGTGAAAGAGATGGCGCTAGACACCCTGTATAGCTTTGTCCCTTTCCCTCAGCGGAGTTCTGCTTTAACATGTCATGGTAGGGTAGCTGAGTATTCGAACATAGCAAACCAGCCTGCAATCGGCTTTGGTTAATGGTATTAAAACCTCTACAGTACTTTGAGAACTTTAACAGCTAAATTTGTCAGGTCAATCTTCAGATTAAGTCGCGCTTGCTTAAGTTGGTCCGTGAATTAACACATCACAGATTTCCCTTGGTATCTCAGAAAGTACGTTAAGCTGTTGGTCCCAGCTGCCATTTGTAGGTCTTTGATAATCGTTTCAGGTCAGTCTTTCCAAGGGGTAAATATCACAAGTAAGGTAGATTCAGATTATTTTTTAGAATATTTATATTCTATGAGTATTTTATTTTTTCTTAGCTCTTGCAGCTAGATCTTTTTTTTACATTCCTAAAAAAACGTATTCTATCGGGAATCATATAAAATAATACAAATTCAAGTATGATTTATTGAGCACGTTTATTTGTTATTATTTTACATTACAATATAATTATTATCATCTCTAAACATTACGGGTAAACATTTTACTATTACTATTATTTACATTTACCTCTATCTATTATTATCTAACTATTGAACACTAGATAATAGAGAGTATTTCATTGAAATATTACAATAGTAATTATTACATAAGTTTATCGTATTTATGCGTAAATTATAATAGTTCCCTAAACACTCTAAATAGTTTATTATTATTTAAAAAATAAATCACTGTTTTTTTTTATTCGGAAACTATTTTATAAATCTCAGATCTACAAATATAAATTAATTGAAATTCTTTTATATTTACATTTTTATTATTTTATTAATACAATAATTGTGAATTATAAAATCTAGGATGATTCTATTTAATCTAAAATCGTTTTATTTAAAACTATAATATATAAAATTAAGTAAACAGAAAGGGATAGTGAAATAATTATTACACTCAACTATGTACAACCAAATTCATAGAGGGAGTATTATTAATAGTACTCATAGTATTATTATCAGTATTTACATTTTTGTACAGCGTTGCACGCTACACTTCTAAAATGTAATCAATCTATATTTCCCTACCAATCTACTGAGAAAAACTACTGCTAACTATTACGAATTATTATTAAATAGTATGTACGTTTAATAATACTACCGATAAGTCTATTTATCATTATAATCAAGCATACTCATGTAAATATTTACATTTATAAACCAAATAATTACAGACGCAAAAATCCTTAAATCTGTATAATTATTTTCTTATATCGGATAAATGTATCTGATTGTAAACATATTTTTTTCTGGAGATATAAATTAATTATCTCTTTAACAATTTGTTTTGGTTACAATCACTTTTCATCATTTTATATTCACCAGAAATCACTAAATGCGCTTCACGTACATATCAGAAGATGCGATAGCAATGGTGATGGCCCCAACTAAGAGTCTGTCCAGACAGAACGGAAAAGCCAGCTCAGTTCGTGGCTGCACTAGTTGCAACTCACACCAACAGCAGAATCGCGTTTCGAGACGGTGCATTTACAAAATGCTCGTTTTTATTTTTCTGCTCTGTCTGAATTAACCTTTACGAGTTTGAGAGGGCGCAGTTTGTGCAATGCAGACAGAAAAATGCGATATATTAAAAAAAAAACGGTGAAGGAAAATATGTTTGTTAGGAACAAGAAGTCGGAGAAATGTGGCATCCAACGCCAACCCGCAATACAGAGTAAGCGTATGGGATTATAGCCCATTTGTAGGACCACTATTGGTTGACAATGCTATAGCATTAAAAGTAACAAATCCGTTAACCGCATTCATTGAGTGGTGGTGCAAGGAGGTTTTACGTGGATGGTAAAAGAGGCGAAGAACTCAAATGGAGATATAAATAAACTTTTACTCATATATCTAGTTCCTCTTTCCCCAACAATATGACTGTGAAGCAATAAAAGTTTAATGATTAAAAACTTGAACAAAGTATAAGTTGTCGTAGCCTAGTGGTATAACCGTCGGACTGCCAAGTCATGGATATCGAGTTCGAATCTACCTCTGATTTTTCGCATTCCTGTGCATTTTTTAATAATTATGACTTGCTTCGGTAAATGAAAACATCGTAAAGAAAACAGGTAGTCTAAGAGATATTTCATGGTACAAAACCCAAGCTTCCTAAAACACAGCCGATTAACTCAGGTCATACTAATCAGAAAACCCATCATTATTCGTGTTATCAGACGTTGGTGAGGTCCCAGGTGAAGGTACTTGCAGCTGTCGCCCATACATCAGTTCTGAAGGTGGCATAAACGAGGACAGGTACTCCGGAGGAGGTCGGATCACCGTCGGCAGGTACCCCGTACCACTGTAAGGAGGCGTTAAGAACCGTCGCGACGGAGAGAATTTGAAACTTTGGTTTGACAAAGGCGAGAAGGCAGATTTTGACTGATACTGCATATAAGGAGGCGACTCTTGAGTCACTTGGTACGGGTTTGCGTTTTCACCGGTGATCATCATTTCCATAGCGGCTACCACGTCTCCTTTGCATCTCGCTAGGATGCCTTCGATTTCTTGCCGGCTGCGTCTTGGAAACACTTTTATTAGTACGTCTACTGGTGATTTTTGATATGGAGAAGGATCTTCAGTAACCGTTTCCACTGTCTCCTTTCTCTCTCGCCTAAACATTTTGTATTTGAAGTCTTGGTTGTCCCATTTGTCATCTTCTTCTTTTTTTACTGGAACTTCCTCTCTTTGTTCTTTCATTGACAGGTTTTCAGGTGTGAGCGAAGGTTCTGTCTCTTCTAGTTCTTCTTCCACATTCAGTTCGTGGTCTGAGGGCGAGCGAGGGGGTGGGGTGGCTAGCGGCGGGGTGGGGGCGGGTGTTTTCGATTCTTGTTGAGATTCTGTTGGTGGTGATGGACTGGAGCAGACTTCTGTGATGCGTGCGCGTTTTTGAACTGTTGACAAAGAGAAGAATAGGTTAGATATGATAGATACTTATGTAGAAGGATCTTAGTCATGGTTTATTGGAAATAACAAACGCTAAAGTCATTCTGTCAATATATGGCCTAAAAAGTCCCGGTTGCAAAGCACATTCACGACCGTCGTCACTAGTGCTTCTAAGCTGTTCCAATTTGCGATAGGAAGATGGGTGAAGATATATTCTGAATTGATGAGAAACCAGTTCAGAAGTTAGAGGTAGAATTAGCAAAAAATGATTTTAAACAGATAATTTTAAAGTTGGTTGTTGAAGGAACCATCATATGAAAAGGTTATTGACAAACGGTTTAGCGCACTGACGCTTACGTTAACATATTTTAAAAAACAAAACACATTCAAATATTATTTCAGAACTATCAAAAAATATCAAATCTTTTTTTAAAACCAATTCCAAAAACAAACAAAGAACGTTTCTCTGAAACATATTCGTTTCGAAATTCAAAGTACACAGTGCTGCGAGAAAATAATACAGTCGAGAACAAAAGTTCAAACAATAAAGAGGAACAAAAAAGGCGAACCAGCGTGCACACTGAGTGGTGGGGTGTACACAGACTGATGTTTTACTTTTAATGTGGGTTTACTTGAAATAATGGTTTACAAATGAAGGTGAAATGTGTTTTAAAAAGTCTCTGTTAATATAGGGTGGTCACTGGAATTAAATATTTTATTTAACGCGGTTTTTGGTAGTGATAAGCGTGTAAACAGGCAGGCCGTTTTAGGCGTAGACCAGATGACTGTTGGGCAGTGTTGGGGTATGCATAATCTTAAGTGAAGATCACGTGATCTGGTTAGATGGAGTGAGGATCTTCGCAGGGTAGCAGATTAAGAAGAGAATGAGAATAGAATGGAAACGCTTGTGTCCATCGGTGAAGCATGATGCTTACTGACCAAAAAAATCTTTATGAACCAACCAGAAGCACAAAAGTTTCTTCAAATCACACCTAAAGCTCATATACAGCATGTATAAATTCCCGGCTACACTTAAACAGGGTGTGCACAAGTCGTACCCGTCATTGTGTTGCCTCAATTAAAGCAAGTCAGCGCAGTGGCGTGAACCAATTTAATGGCCCAAGTTATTGTTTTTTTTAACGTATAACGTTGACGTGGGGTATCGAGAGTCTGTTCGGCTGGCTTTTTAATAAGGTTTTAATAGATATAGGTTTTTGTTTATTGGTGGAAGGTAGTGGGTAGTTATAGTTGTCTGCAGGGTAGGTATTTAACTTTTAAGCAAAAACATGCCTTTCGTTTCTTGGTTGCTACGAAGTGTTGGGTCTGTCAGTGATTAAAGGAACTTAAGTCTCTCTCACTCTGTTATCATTAAGTAAACACTAGTATTCGTAAGTAGGAACTTAAGAGTCAAACCGAGTTATTACTAAGTCAAATCTAAGCTTTAAAAGGTTAGCTCTTTTTTATCGCTAATAAAAATAGGCCAAAAATAACAGGTAGCTGTCATCAACATTGAAAAAAGATTTTATTCAAAACTCAAAAATGGAACGCTATCCGTCAATTTAAAAACCACAAAAGCATCTCGAGTGAACACTCATTCAAATAAATCGACTGCGACCATTAAAATGTAATCGAAACCCGCAAGCGTCCGCAAAAAACGATTACATTGAAAAGACACTGAGTATAAGTGAACCAATTCACTGAACACAATCACCAATGTAAACCGTTCTTTAAGAAAAAATCGAATGAAAAGAAAAAATGTGAATCGTTTTTGTGTTTTCTAATAAAAGGTACGCCCTCGCACGAAAAAATTTCATTAAAATAATACGAACAGTTTTTATACAATACAAACAACTTTTATTGAATTACAATAAAGCGAATACTGGCCATTTTGAATATCATTATGTGTGCGAGTGAGATGGGGATAGTGTTTTGTATTCGTGTGAAAGAGATGAATAAAGCTATTGAAATGTAAGTAGAATTAATATAGACATCTGCTGGTAAATGATGATGTTTTGGTTTTATTTTTTATTTATTGTGTATCAACAATGTTTGGCATATGCAGGATTATAAAAAGGGGGATTTAAAACATTTCAAACCATGAATTTTATATATACTGATTTAAATACAATTGAAAACGCGTATTAAACAAAACGAAAACTACATTGGAATAACATTTTTAAATATTTGCATTAGATCGCGTTTAATTCGGGGTAACACAGTTCCCTTTTTGCTGATTTCTACTTGTAGTTTTTGCCCTAGCGCCTTATTTATTGTAATGGCAAAGCTAAGTTTTCCCTTTTCTTCCCTCTTTCTCCCTCATTTCTAACTTTTTTAAGAAAAAATTAGCCTATGTCCGTTTCCAGGGTCCCAACTATTTCTGTACCAAAATTCATCAAAATCGGTTTGGCCATGTAGGCGAGAAGCCGTAACAAACAAACAAACTTACATTCGCTTTTATAATATTAGTAAGGATATCGTTCTCGAAAACGGTTTCAAAGATATAGACAAAAGTTGTTAGTGTATACGGGCGCAAAATCTATTTAGCTACGTCTCTTAACATAACTGAAAATTCCTTTTCTCTGATTTCACCTGACAGAGTAAAGTATAAAAAAGAAACAATAAAGTATATCTGTTTGAATGTAATAAATTCATTACTATAATAAAATAGAGAGAGTGCGCGAATTTTTAAGTACATTATTCCATATGGTTATAAGCTTTTTTTATTATCCGAGTGCCACATGAACGAAGCCGTGCACAACAGCTTGTTTACTATAAATAGTAGAAGAAAAAGGGGCGGTTTGTCAAAGTTGCTTTGAGAATTTCTATTACTCATTATCTGCCATTTCACAATTATCTTGGAGCAACTGTCTGACCGCCACAACCCAGTTAGTACGTTACCCTTTGGGAAGGCTACACAAATGTCCTTTTTCTGGTATTGTTCGTCGTGCCGTTGAGCTACTTGAGTTATGAG
The DNA here is from genome assembly GCA_958449745.1 of Ochropleura leucogaster. Taxonomy (NCBI): domain Eukaryota; kingdom Metazoa; phylum Arthropoda; class Insecta; order Lepidoptera; family Noctuidae; genus Ochropleura; species Ochropleura leucogaster. The sequence continues at coordinate 15,240,536 of OY288224.1, forward strand.
TCGAGCTACACGATAACTGACAAATGCTTGCACTGACTGGACAGGTCCACTCAATGTGTGTGGTGCTTTCTTAAAAATACCACTTCAGACACTAATCTGCATAGTCCTTATGTAAGTTGACCAAGATTTTTGTCTGGACCTTAAAAGTCGGGTACGGAACACGACCGGTGTTTTCATCTAGTTTTTTTTTTAAACAGACGTGTAAAAGTGTTTTTAAAAACCCACTTGCAAAAAAACATCATTTATAAGACTGGTGGTCAGAATTTCGGATTACCTCCTACTTATCTTGCCCTTCTTAGATCTTTAAGTGACAACCGGAACCTGTGGCTTGGCGAGATAATTTTTTATGCATTTCATATCTAGATTCCTTGCCAAGCCGTTGGACACCGATCCGCAGAGCAACCTAGACAAGCTTGGCTTAACCTGATGATCGAACCGAAAAAAATTGTTACTATGCTTTTCGAAATCATTAAATCACAGTCATGGTTAGAAACTAGTTAAGTGTTTATTGCGTAAAATCTATTGAATCAAGGCTTAAAAGTTTTTACGTAATCAATTCTACAAATATTGAATAGAGCCGTGATCGGGGGCTCCCCTTGCTAATTGCAATTCAAACTGAGTCAATATTTTTGACATTGGAAACTTTTGAGACGCCATTTTTGTGAATGACGAAACTGTTTTGTAGAAGAAATACCTATTGCTTCTTCAAAACTTGTGTGTCTTATTAGTAACCTTAACATGACTTATGAATATTCATTAGAATATATTATAATAGAATCGTCAGAAGAAGTTAAGGTGCTTGTTACGTGAGTCTGATAGCATGATTCGGCAGAGTTGTGCGAAAAGTTGAATACCAGAAAGGTCATCAAACATCTTATAGCAGTTCTTATTCCTGTGTGAGAAAGAGATGGTGCTAGACACCCTGTATAGCTCTGTCTTTTTCCCTCAGTGGAATAAGTTCTTTTTTAAGACATCATGGTATTACAGCTGCTTGTAAACCAAAGAGTTTTGAGTCGACCCGAATATAAATGAGCGATGGAAATAAATAATAAGAGTTTTATTTCGTTTTTTGGACGATCATGAAGTTCATCTAATTTAATAGATAAAGTATTTATATTTATTCGCTTCTACCCAACTAAACCACTAGGAAGCGGCGCAGTGAGTTCCATTTGGGGATGTCTACAATTCACGATTTTACGTACTTTTTTATGCCTTAACTAACTTGCTTTATTAGTCTTTTGGTTAAATCTTGCAACTGAACTCCAAAACAGTTCCCTTTTTTAGCACAGACACGAAGTTTTGTTGGCAATTTTAATGGATAAAACTAAATTTGCTTCTTTACATTTGAAAAAAAACGTTTATTCATTCTTTTATTAATGCTTATAAACTGCTGATTCTCAACTTAATTTGAATTACTGACTTTTTACATCAATCACATTTATTAATTGTTATTTTAATTATTGTCATTTCGGTGAAAAACTCTTAAGTGTACTTTTTTATTGTATTTAAGTGACTTGAAACGTTAAGTTGAATTTATCTTCATCGTCTCATGAACATAGTGAGTTTTAACGCTTAATAACTACTCACTTCATTAATTGATGACCAAATAATAATATAAACGTTACCAGCAAACCATTCCACATTCAAACAACAAACTACTCCGTACAATAACCGCGCATGTTTCGACACTCCGCCAATGTTTCGCGTAGATTTATGCGTCTGCTTATAACACTGGCCGGTGGCGCGAACAAAAGCTGCATTGTATTATGTGCATAATAATGTCACTGCGTTGCGGCAACTATTGTTGGCGCGTGGTATTGGCCGATATACGGTGCTTTATGGTTGGACTCGATTTTCATGAATTCTGAACCGAGTTATATGATCTGCTTTCGAATAATATCTATAGTCTATAATAGAGAAGTTTGGAAGAAAAAGACGTGTTGCGCCGATCCACAATAAATTAAGATAAGAACAGGAGAATTACGAAAGTGTGTTCGTAGGTATAATCAACCTATAATGTCCCAACTGCTGGGGCACTAGCCTTCTCTCTATAGAAGTGAGTAAGCCATCCGATATTATTTTTCTTGATTAAAAAGCCAAGATTCTATTGTCCACACAATAAGCAGTTTTCTTGAAGACTCTAGATGAAAATGAGATATATTCAATGAAAATCAAGTGAGGTATTAATGCAAGCCAACAATATAATAAATTACTAAATTTGAAAGAATATCCATAATCACACTGCATGCAAGTATTAGAGCTCAATAAGAAATTCATGGAAGCCTAGACAAAGTTAATAACGATGATAGAGAAGTCAAAATGCAAAGTTTATTGCAATAAACTCAAAGTCAAAGTCAAAGTTAAATATTTATTTGTAGAACATAGGTGGTGAGGTTATGTTAAAAAAAATATTTTGTATCACTATGTTTTGCCTTGCAAGGCGTACAAAATTATGAGACCCTAAAAAGCATATGTCAATCTTGGTGAAAACTAGTTTAAAAATCCTCATTCTTATATATATATAGACTCTATTGTATGCTTGCGACAAATACAACAACGCACTTTATACCAAGCAGAACGAATTGGAACAGAAGAAGAAGGAACGAAATCTGTTACTACATCACAATGATATAAATACATAATTACAGTTCACTGCATAATGTTTACACCGTCACCGAAACATAGCGTGTACAGTCGTCGCTATAACTCACTTGGCACAATGCCGCCGCACCGCGCCGCCCGGCCGCGCCTATTGTGCAGGAGATTTAGTGAACGCTGGCCCTGACTGTACGCCACTAGCATTACTATTCATTTGTGTTACTTCGGGAAAGGGATGTTTGGCTTAGCTTTAGGCGTAACTTGTTATAAAATTGGTTTAAAAAGTACTTGCAACAACGACAACAATAAATATAAAAAGACTTGCAAGGAGTCTCTGATCAAAGATATTCATATCATCTACATAAACAAAAACGTAAATACACTCTCAAGTTCTATTTTTACTAAAAAACCATTACATTTTGCATTTTAAATAGTACTTCAATAGTAAAATAATTGGACCTAAGTGCAATGTGAGTGTCTTCTACGAAAACTAAAAACAATTTCTATGAAAATAGGCATCTGGTGAAAGCTAGACATTAACTCTAGCTACAGTAAACATTGAATTTCACTACATTAGGCTAATATGTTATTTGCTCTTCATATTGAGTGAGTTTAACAAGTTCTTTGTATGGGTTGCAATACCAACTGGAATTATACAACTTTATTGGAGATGTTTTGTTTAGTGGAAATGTTTATAGTGAAAGTACTGATTTAACTATATTTATAGGAAATTGTTCTAAAATTACAAAAGAAGACATCACAGACAGTGTAACTGAGTTGTTAAAGCTAAATTGTCGTAAAATTATATTGTGTGCTTTTCCATACTTGTATAAAACCTCGAACAAACAAAATAATTATATTCACATGCTGAATAAGCATGTACATTTCTTAGTAGGTCACTATTGTGACAAACTTGTATATCTGGATATCAACACTGTTGTTGATAAACTTAGGTCGACACGGGGTAGTGTGTTTCTACCTACTAGTTGTAGACACAAAATAGCTAGGCTATTAGCTTATAATATTCACTCGGACATAAATATTATGTCTATGTTTTGTACAATTATTAACACTGCAAATATTAGTACTTCTACTAATAAACCTTTTTACAAGGAAGGCGGGGGAGTATTGTCGCTCACTCCGGCTCATTTAAACTAGCTAGTAAGACAACAGACACCAAGGTACCTTCTGGCTCTCAAATAGTTACATTTAAAAAAGGGGCTAAGCAGAATTCCTTGAAATTACTTCATCAAAATATTCAAGGTTTCTCTTCAAAACAACTAGAGATTGAATTGTTTTTAGAAAAAACTAAGTTTGATATTGTTTGTTTCACCGAACATTGGTTAAAAGATCATGAAATGCTAATTAATTATGAAAATTACAGTGTAGGCAGTTGCTTTAACCGTAAATCTAAGATGCGTGGGGGTTCACTAATCTTAGTCAAAAATAGTATTAAATTTAGAAGTCGTATTGATATAGTTGATCTATCGGTTGAACATAATATTGAATTATCTTGTGTTGAGCTAGATAAGCATGTCATAGTGTGTGTTTACAGGCCCCCAAATTATCAAAACTACTCAATATTTGAGTCAGTAATGGAAGATGCTTTGGCAAAACTTGCAACAGGTAATAAATCGCTAGTCATCTGTGGTGACTTTAACATCAATATTTTAGATGAAAATTCAAATAGCAGTAGATTTTTAAATCTTTTTAAATCATTTAATTTGTTGAATGTGTTTTCGGAGCCAACCCGAATTACTACAAATACCGCTACATGTATTGATAATGTTTTCTGTTGCTGCGACTTCTTAGATAAATCCATTGTAAATTACCTTCCCTCTGATCACAGCGGTCAAACCGTTGTTTTCGAGTCCTACACATCATCACAAAAAATTCAGATACAGTCTAGACAAATAACACCCAGCAATTTAAATAAATTTAACAATAATTTAATAAGTAAGCTAGGCATTCCGGGATATGATATTAATAATGTAAATCATTTTTATGAGGAATTCTTTTCGGTTGTCTACTCAGAGTTCAATGATACGCTAAAAATTAAAACTAAATCTATTAGCCCAAAGTTTCTATTTAGTGATTGGGCAACTAAGGGTATAAGAAAAAGTAGGGAACGGCTGTTTGAACTTTACGGCCTTAAGCCTTACATCAACTCGGAAACATTCAATCACTATGTTGCTACTTACTCAAAAATGTTTAAAAACACCTGCAAGGTAGCTAAAGCCTTATTCATAAGCAACAAGATTAAATCCGCTGATAATAAAATTAAGACGGTTTGGAAAATAATCAATAGTGAAACTAATAGAAATAAAAAATATAATAATGATATAACACTAGAGTCTTCACGTGGTCTTCTAACCACAAAAAAACGAAGTTGCTCAAGAATTTGTGGATTTCTTTACTAGTATCCCAATTAAAACTACAGAAACGTTAAATTCCTCACCCTTGCTTTCTGTTGACTTATTAAGAGCAAACGTTTTACCATGCCCGGCTGAGTTTCAGTTTAAGCATATTAATCCCACTGTAATCATTAAAGCTTTTAAACAAATAAAAATCAAGTTAACCGAAGACCTTTGGGGATTGTCTATTAAAATTTGTCAAGCTATCATTGAGACTATAGCACCGTACTTAGCCTTAATATTTAATTTGTGTGTGGACCAAGGAGTCTTCCCGGACCTTATGAAATACAGCAAGGTAATACCGCTTTTCAAATCTGGGGACAGTAAAGACACCAATAATTATAGACCCGTATCCGTTTTGCCGGTTTTCAGCAAGGTGTTTGAAAAGGTAATGCTTAACCAAATGCTCAACCACTTTAACACCAATAAAATCTTCCATGAAAAGCGGTATGGTTTCACCAAAGGACGTTGTACGACTGACGCCGGTGTCACCCTATTAAAACACATATTTACTGCGTGGGAAGAGGCACAGGATGCCATAGGGATTTTTTGTGACCTCTCAAAAGCATTTGATTGCGTGAACCACGAAACCCTGCTCTTAAAACTTGAACATTACGGCCTAGGAAAACTTGCCCTTAGTTTAGTTAAATCGTATTTAAATGATAGACAGCAGCAAGTACAAATAAATGGTGTCAATTCAATGGGTTTAAATGTAAAGATGGGTGTACCACAAGGATCGATATTAGGTCCCTTCCTCTTTTTAGTATATATAAATGATCTACCCCATTTGTTTAAAAACCAACCACAAATGGTGTTATTTGCTGACGATACCTCTTTAATATTTAAGATAAACAGGCGTGCCACAAATCTTGACGACGTAAATAATGCCCTAATGCAGGTACATAATTGGTTTACCGCTAATAATTTAGTATTAAATGGGAAAAAAACGAAGTGCATAAGATTTGCTCTACCAAATGTCAAAAACAGTGTGTGTGACATAGTATTGAATCAAGAGAAACTAGAATTCGTCGAAAAAACTGTTTTCTTGGGAATAACACTCGATTCAAAGCTACAATGGGGTCCGCATATAACATCTCTTGCAGGACGCCTTAGTTCAGCAGCATATGCTGTTAGAAAAATCCGTCAGTTTACTGATGTAGATACCGCGAGACTAGTCTATTTTAGTTATTTTCATAGTATAATGTCATACGGTATTTTACTTTGGGGACGGGCTGCAGACATCGAGTCTATATTTATTCTGCAGAAAAGAGCCATCAGGGCCATATATAACCTACGTAGGCGAGATTCTTTAAGGGAACAGTTTAAGGATATTAACATCATGACAGTACCTTGTCAATATATTTATGAAAACATCATGTATGTCAGGAAAAACTTGCATCTTTTTAGTAAAAGAGGTGACAGACACAATTATAATACTAGAAATAGGGACCAATTAGTTCAACCAGGTTTCAGGTTAGCTAAAGTAGACTCATCTTTCATGGGGTACTGTTTAAAATGCTACAATAAAATACCTCCCCACATTCTTCAACTGAATGAAACGAAATTTAAATCTTGTATTAAACGCACACTATGTAGGCAAGCATATTATAAGTTGGGGGATTATATTGATGATAAAAATGCTTGGCTTAATGCTAGTCCTGCTCCACAAGCATAGGGATAAACTCATTGGTTAGTATCCGAAGCTATAGTGGAAGCTGCAGAAGATTGTAAGACTATCTTTGCAATGTATAGAATCAATTCTCTAGTATTGTATAATTATTAAGCCCATATGTGAGTGCTATGTATTATCATTGACTTGACGAAGCCCTGGTGGTTGATAGTGTCATGCTCACTTAAATGTCTCACTGATGGTGGCGGGTGTGTCGGGTCATTTAGCTCCCTTCAAAATGGTCGAGCTGAATGGGGCTGATCCATACGTCATGTTCGTGAACGGGCGCTGTCAGTTGGGACTGGTCATTTTTTAGCTACCACGGTTCATTTTTAAAATTATTTAGATTTAAAATTAAATTTTGCTTTTTATTTACTCTGGACGCTCTTACTGTGCACGCCTTTTTACATCGTTCTCACATATTTGTATAATCTCAACATGAATGATGTAAACACGATTTTGTAAAAATATTATAATTTAAAAGAGTGTCCATGGAGTTTCTTGCCCATTCTTCTCCATAGAGATCAACGCTTTGGAATGGGCAACTACAGTACTTTCACAAGTTATTATGCCTTGTGACCGGGACTGTAGATTCATTTTGTTTCTTGACTTTCAAAAGTGCCTGTAATGGTCTAATTGAAATAAATGATTTGATTGATTGATTGATTGATTGATGGAGATATTTTATTCTCTTCAAAAACTTTTCTACTGAAAGCAGAAGCTACACCTCAACGATTTTCTTTAATCCGCAAACATCAAAGAGTCTTTCCGCAAACAGTCATCAACTGCCTAGCCTTTTCCCAAAGGCCGGTGTCCAGTCTAACTAGATACAGCTGAGTACCAGAACATTTTTCTTTCCCCAAACAGTAAATAAATAAAAGCTCTCAACAGTCCACCGTCGAATTTGTATGCGATTTAACAAAAATAAACGCGCTGAGTGGACGCTAATTACTGACCCTCACATTTGAGTTATTATAAAGTAATTAGTGAACAGTTTTGAAAATATTTCTTTATTTTTTCAAAACATTTCATGTTTTTAAACCTTTTGTGAAGTTTTCCTTTGTGGTTGTTGTGTTTGGTTTGTTTTAAATGAAAGTTTGCTCATATTATGCTATGAAAAAGTTATTTTTTAAATACGTTCGGCAACTTGACTACTATTGTGAAAAGTACTTAAATCATCGTTTTTTTCTTTACTTCGATGTTTCATTATAGATAAATAAAGTAGATTATGGTTGGAAACTCATATAGGTTTTATTTAATAGCGTACAATGAAATAAGAACTGTCGAATAAATGACGCTCAGCCATGTAGGCATTAAAACAGTCAGTTTAAACAATTGTTGTTTAAAATCATGAAATTCCAGTATTCTCTGAATAAAATTCAGTTTATGCGTTATTTATGGGTCTTCAAAATGTTCCCATCGAACATACGTACGCATTATTAAAATCCATTTTCTGAAACGGTCCATTAATCATGACCTCATCATGTCAGACCATAACTCAACATTTGTCGATTCTTAATCACATACAAACAGCCAACCCTCTTTTATCCAATATTAATATCCAAATGACTGCAAAATTAATAAAAACACCCCCGCTACGAGTTGCGACGTGACCCTTCATTTGTACCCCCGAACTAAGTCCATTCTCAAGTGATTAGCAATACAGAATGAACTCTGACTACCCGCCACGATTGTACCTGACACCTATAATTTAGTACCCTACATTAATCAAACCAAATTACAATTTATACCCGTTTAAATAAAGTTTAAAATTGTTCGAAATTTATTGCAGTCTGAACGGAGTAACTTTGAATCGGCGGGCGGTAACAATAAAACCAATTGTTGGCGATCTCTATTATTAAATTCGGTGGTGCAAATTGAGTTTTGTTGCGTTGATATAGGGTTGGATTTTGGGTTGAGGGGATGTGATGTGGTTATACATTTGATTGAGGAATTAGTGTTCTATTGGGATGCAATTATTCGGCAGGGTTGGCACTGCGGGGGTTACAGTATTTGAATTTATTTCTTTTGTTTAGGAGTAGCCACGCCTGTCACGAATTTGTTTGAATCAACAATGAAAGTATGTTATTAAACTTCTCTCTCATTGAACGTAGTTTTGAAAACTGAAAGGAAATCTAGATCTTTTTTCAGCATAGCAAAATAACTCATTCTACTATTCTAGATTAGGATTGGTCAAATGTTTGCTTCAAAAAATCTAGTTATTCTGTTTTCTTTTCTATCTACACGAACATATACAACGAGGTAAACTTTGTAATTTTAATTTAGAAGGGTATCTTCTAAATACATACATTCCATTATTACCAAGTGAGTTAACTTATTATAATATGATATGTTACTTAGACGAGGACAAAAAATGCAGGCAGAAGTTAGTATTCACGAAATCATCATGTCGTCATTACAATTCAGATTTTGAATTAGCAAATTTCAAGTATCCTTATCATTTATATTAAACCAACCAAAAATATTATCACAAAACCGAGTAACAACCCTACTAAAATCCAAATCAAATTACAGTTCAGTATTTAATATGCCCCGAGTGCCATTGTGTCCTTTAACAAAAGTAGTCATCCTGTATGAATGATCTCCGGCATAAACACCCTGTATACGGATATATTACGGGTTTAATATGAGACAGTAATTGTATTAATACTTTTAAAGTGGAATGTATTTTGTGCGAAGCATCCGTGTTGTCTATCGAGGGGTGAGATATATTGCAGTTTGTAATACGAGTACTGCCTGGTGAGACACGTTTGTCAATATGTTGAAGATATTGTGATACTGTTCTTGTTTTTGCTCAGTTTATACTTTTGGTATTCTGTTAATAGACAGTCCTTGATGTAATTCCAATAATCCACTGACTTTAAATTCGCTTGAATTTCGTTTTTTATTTACAAAAAACGGCTTTTTGACGGCATGGTTCAGCCATTGGCTGCTACGCCATATGTCGGATAACCTACAGGTAATTGTTTCGGGTCTGGCTGTTTCTGTATGTTAGTTTAAATGATTGTAAACGCTCCCACGATACTGGAGAAATTACTAGTGTGGAAAAACGTATTTTTATTATTTTTTAAAATATGATGGTACCTTAGAACATCGTTACTTGTACCCCACTCAACCACACTCAACCACACTTTCACCACCCTTCAATAATGATCAAAACAATAGTTTCTATGTAACTGATGTCATCACAACATGTCATTGTTTGTGACATCGCGACCCTTGTATCGTCATCAGATAACGATTGACACTGTCACTTCAAACGATTATTAATTAGTATTTAGCTATCAGTCGTAGTGAATAGATAGTAGAAGAGGATAGTAGGGCAGTCGTCAACTGGTAGTTGGAATTATACTTTATTAGGGTTTGAATGCAGAGGTGCTCAAATGCATCACAAGTTCTTAGAAAGTTAAGAATCGCCGTAGTGATTAAAGCAATTACACAGTACTTTGAAATTGATCTTCTGTTGTTTCTTTCTTCCGGAGAAGCTTATGTCGTATATCTGTGTATGATTAGCAAAAATACTTAGACTAGATATTTTACTTTACTAGATATTTAGCAGAATATATATCTTTCCTCCGCACAAGACGCTATTAAAGCTTTAAAAAAATCTACTTAATCGAAACTATCTCATTACCGCGCGCCATTCTAAATTCATTCCGTTCAGTCCATGTCTACACACACATCGACATCCAGAGGTAACAAGATCGCTTTAATCAATTTTAAAAACTCCCGTAGTCACAATGTTCGGTGGCGTTTAATAAAAATGTTCAGAAGCCCTGCCAGTGAGGTGTCGGGTTACATGAGGTGGGTACGGGAGTCAGGGCTCAAGTAGCTGGAGGAGGCGCTCATCTCTGACAAGATATTTTTGTAAAAATCTAGCTGTGCTTTGCGGTTCCGGCTACTGCTCAGCTCTTAATGCATGATGTTATATTGCGCATATTTTTTCAATTTGAACCAATAGTTCCTGAGTTACCATTTGTATAAATATAGTAGCTGTGCCCAGTGGTTTCACCTGCTGCTTAGCTCATCTTCTCCCTTATCACTTAGGGGTATGACAAATAGATTACGACCGATTCTCAGACTTACCGAATATGCATTTAAAAAATTGGTCAAGCCGTTTCGGAGGAGTATGACCACTAAAATTGTGACACGAGAATTTTATATGTAAGATGTATTTGGAAATTGTTCCATTTGTAATGTTTTCACCTACATATAATTTTGGGGATTACTGGCTCGTCTCAATAGTCAGTATAAATCTACATTTAATTGTAGTAATTAGTAAACATTTTGTTCTTGTTTTAGAAATCAGTGCCATTATATGACACTGTGAAATAGACTGTAAATCTTAATCGATGGGAAGAATGACCTAATTCTGGATTCCAATTGTCTAGTCTTGGAAAAAGGATAAGGTCTAAATAACAATAATAAAATAATTTTGTTGCATTAGAGAACCAATAGTCCACAGTGCCTTCAAAAAACTAAGGAGTGACATTTCTCAAACCATCTTTACTATGACCGCTCAAAGTCTTTATCAAAAGTATTCGACGCACTACGTCTACATACATCAAAAAGTAACCAAGCTAAGCGAGGTTACACCCTCTCTTAACTCAGAAACCTCGCTCCGTTCTCGCGCATCTTTCCGCCAATACACTTCACGTTTACAAAACAAATATTTAATAAATCAATCGTGTAGCGTGTATCAGTTACATGCGCTAATAAAAACGGGAAAAACTCCTCTCGAACAAATGCGTAGAGTTAGATTGAGCGTGGCTGAGGGGCGCAGTGAGCGTACCTACCTATATATATTATTTGTATAAAACACGCTATACAGTGACGTCATTTATGTCTCTTATTTTAATCAGCAAATACTTTAATTTGATTTTGGTTACATGTTACAAAACAATAAATTTTAATGATCATGAAAAATTTATAGACTGTTTTTCAAATCACTATCTTATCTAACATGACAGAGACTGGGGAGATTGTACGGTCACTTCTTCTTTTCAGCTAAAACACTAAGTACATTAGGGACTGTCTCTTGTAATGTTGAAAATGTGCAAAAACTGCTGAGTATTAACCGAATTTGAATAAATGACTTTTGATTTTTGACTGTCTTGTTTTGCCGATTCCAGTAACTTTATTTCTCGAAACATATCAAAAACACTCGCGACTCAACCCTCTGGCGATGGCGATTACTGAACCTTTAACCTTCTAGCACCACTCACTTCAAATAGACAAAAAGGCTTACAACCCAAAACATACCCTATCTAGTTTTTATAGAATTGACTGTTCTTTTTTGCAAAATAGTTGGATATAATCTGACATCTTAATTGATTTTGAATTCTGTCGGTGGGAAATACGATTGAATTTTGAATGATAACTGTCGCAAAGATCTTTAGCTTTTTATTATTAAATTGCCAAAATAATTTCTAGTCCTGAAACTGACGAATAAGGTTCAAATTCTATTGGTAAATGTTCCAAAGACGTGAGGATTTCAAGTGGCGATTCGAATTGAGTTTTTTTTTTCTCGAAATAAAAAGGTTTCAATAACCGGCCAGTGGTTGAAGAGGTTTGTTGAAAAAGATCTCATTATTGAGTTATTCTATACTTTTCGAGAGCTCTCCTAAATAATACGAAGTTTGACCGTTTTCTGAGAATGTGAAGTTATTATTGAGTATATTCGAGTAGATAATTAAATGTATGATAACACATTCTTTACTAATGGGTCATTGATCGTACTGTTGACTTTAAAGGATAACATTATGCAGATTTGAAGTTTGACTAAGCTAAATGCCATTGAAGGTCAAAGTCCGGGCTCTATTTTAATAATACTTATTTTATAAGTCACTGAACTTTACAATATTATGCCGTATATGCCAAATTACATCATGTCGAACCCAGTAAGCACCTACGTGCAACAAGACCATAATATTGTACATATTATGTTGAAATACATCTAAATTCCAACTTAATAACAGCATCATACCGAGCAGCATTTAACTTAACCCTCCAAGGCTCGTCTATACAGTATTTGCAAAATCCTTTAAACATTTTTCTTCCTTTAAACGAATAAAACACAAATTGTAAGCATCAAAAGCCAACCCTTTCACCCCCATATAAATTGCGCTCTCATTATCCCATACTTTACAATGAAAACTCAGGTTTCATCCCACGCTGACCGAAGTGGACAAGAGACGGATATATACACTCTCCAAAGGAGCGAAAAGGACAGGTATACGTTTCAAGTACCACTTGAAATATAAATGGTATCGGATTGGCGAGGAAAGAGATGCGAATAGGGTATGCGTGTGTGTGAAAGGAGGGGAGCATAGAGCAATGCGCTGGAGTGGATAGTACTTGTATTGGTATCTAAAGATGTTTTGAAGAGGTTCATATTAGTTGAAGTTACTTGGCAGTAGTGATGTGCGATACGATCCGATACATTAGTATGTCGATTAACATAATGTGATATTGCGACATTTAAATCGATACAAACAAAACCATGACATTATTGGATCGGTATCATAATGAAGGATCGCATAACAACCAACTTTTATTGATAACATAATCAGTCAATTTAAAACATTACAAATTAAAGGTACAAGATGAAAAAAACAAATGAATATCCCTAGAGCTTTACGGATGTCCCTAAAACCCTAGGGAAATTCATTTGTTTTTGTTGATGTTAACATGTTCCATATAATACTTATATTTTTATCGATGCAAAGTATCGACACTTATAAAATTAGGTATCGTGCATCCCTACTTGATAGATTTGCTTAGTTTAAATTGTAAATAAATGTATTGGATTAAATAAATATCTGTTGAGTGTGCTGCTTTAAAATAATCTTAAAAAGCTAATAGGCGCGACGGAATAACTTGAACGAAGGATGTCTCGTTAGCAACCATGTTATTTAAATGTTTCGAAATCCAAGAGTTACATAAATATACCTACATTGTCCATACATTGTACGAATTAATGTACAATGTATTTAACTAGAATTGCATTTTGATTTTTTTGCGAGAGAGCTAAGTGGTGAATTATCGGTGATAGCCTAGTGATTTACCTGCCGGAGTGCGAAATCTTAGATCTCGAGTTCGAACCCAAGGCACGCACTTTTCCGGGGTTGCGGGTTGTCCGAATGAGATACCGCGGCCCCGGAACATAAAGGGCAAAATAAACATGCATGGGTTTTCGGTCAGTAAAAGTCTGATACTACCCCCCGGTCCGCCCAGAGTGGGAGGAGTTATTTGGTGATTTAGCATCCGCAAGGAAAGTACTTCTGATTTTTAATGTGCGTATTGTATAACTATCAGTTGTTTTTTTGAAGAAAAACATTGTGAGGTAACCAGAATACTTGAGAGAAAGTTTTCGACAGCACGCTAAGCCAAGTCAGAGGCCTATAGGCAGCATAAATACTCTTACACCAAACACTTATCATCATTTTCCTGCCTTGTCTCATTCTATTAGGGGTCGGCGCAACACGTTTTCTTCTTCGAAACATATGATAAAGAAGACATGATAATCTAATATTTAAAATTCTCGTGTCACAGTTTTCGTTCCCATACTCCTCCGAAACGGCTGGACCGATTTAAACTAAATTTTGTGTACATATCGGGTAGGACTGAGAATCGGCCAACATCTATTTTTCATACCCTTAATTGAGCAGCGGGTGAAACCGCTGGGCACAGCTAGTTAAAATATAAGGACAACTAAATATAGCCGCACGCAAATCTGGAAATCAGGAAATCAGGAGGAACTGGGATATACTTTTTTGTTTTAAAACACGTTACCCCACACTAGGATTGATTAGATAGATGATTTCTCCTGTATCGTGGGTGCGTTTACAAACATTTAAACTCACATACACAAACAGCAAGACTCGAAACAACAACCTGTAGGCCATACAAATATTTGTTCCGTGCGGGGATTGTACCCGCGACACACAGCGCAGCATTCGATCGCTCAGCCACTGCGCCAACTGTGTCGTAAAAATGTCATACTTGTAATTGTCAATTATCATATGTGAGTTTACACACACGCATTATATAAAATAAAAATATTCCCAAGCATAAATAAAGAGAGACTAAACGTAAAAACTACTGTCAACCCCAAAAACATATTCCAAGCGCTAATTATATGTCCCTATCATTACCCAATATTTCTAAAACATTACCCTTGAAACCAGTAGTCCATGTGTCCCTCTGCCTATCATGTTACGTCACCATTGTCGTAATAATGACATCACCAACATTTGTCATGTAACCCAATATCTGAGCAAACATTTGGATAATTCGTGGATTCTGTTACTTATTGGTCAGATTATAGAATAAAAAAAACCGACTAAGAGTATATTTTTTTGTTCCGTAAAAAATTGTGATATAAATGGCCATCTAGATGGCCAAAACAGAACTTATTTCACTGAGGGAAAGAGACAGAGCTATACAGGGTGTCTAGCACCATCTCTTTCTCACACAGGAATAAGTACTGCTATAAGATAACCTTTATCCACAACTCCAAGGGACCATAGAGTTGAGTATATGGTTTTCAACTCGATACTTCCACGTGTATCCGAGAGGGTCTTGACAGACAGACAGACTGGCAACAAAGTGATCTAATAACGGTTCCGTTCTACAATTTAAAGAACGGAATTCTATACATTTTTTTTTTTGTCTAACAGACATGCTAAAAACGTTTCCAATGCAAAAAAAAGATTAATATCATATGAAAGGGTAAATTCACAAATTAATGAAAAAAAAATAGCAATATAAATACATCGACACTGATAGAAACAAACAAGCCCAATAACATATAGTATATAGGTATAGTCGCCTATACAGCATACCATATGTACGTCTTACTACACTTACAGCCAAATTTGAAAGTTGCGCACTAAAGCTGCGCACCAAAAACGTGACACATTTTTGTTACTTTAGTAGGTTTTACCCCTCGGATTTTTCTCATACCGGGCGCCTTATATATGAAAATCGATTCTTAAGGAGTAAACTCCAAAAAATGGTTTACTTTGCGTACACTCATGTATCTCCTTCGAATAACTCGCAACCCGGGGTGATATAACATACGCAAGAATGCTCATTATAAGTGAATGCTGAAGTCTGTCACCCCCTTAGGGCGGTAGACACAGTCGTTGTAGGGTTAAAATGGTATCTACTATTTCGTTCGTTATTGTATGATCCTTACTTCCTTACTAATATTATAAAAGCGAAAGTGAGTTTGTTTATTTGTTTGTTTGTTTGTAACCTCTTCACGCTTTAATGGCTAAACCGATTGTGATGAATTTTGGTACATACTTAGATAGTTGGGAACAAGGAGACGGACATAGGGTAATTTTTATTTAAAAAAAGTGGGATGTGAGGGAGAAAGAGGGAAGGGAACTGTGTTACCCCAAATTTAACGCGGGCGAAGCCGCGGGCGAAGCCGCGGGCGAAAGCTAGTAATTTATAATTGTTATAATAGAAACC
The DNA here is from genome assembly GCA_958449745.1 of Ochropleura leucogaster. Taxonomy (NCBI): domain Eukaryota; kingdom Metazoa; phylum Arthropoda; class Insecta; order Lepidoptera; family Noctuidae; genus Ochropleura; species Ochropleura leucogaster. Next base: position 15,256,721 of record OY288224.1, read on the forward strand.
GCCTCTCTTAAGACCTCACTCAATACTTCATGTTCATCATTCAACCCTTTTGTAATTCTTTTATCATTGAAATCGATGAAAAACGATTCCGCTTTATTCTATTTTTAATATTATCGAAATTTACACCTAAAACCAATACCTACTAAACTGATTTCGGTTTAACAAATGACTACGAATTTCAATAGTAGCAACACACTCAAAAAGGGACTATCCATTGCTAAAATCTAGAAAAAAACAATTGTAGTTGTATTAATAGAGAAATAGATCATTTTCGTAGCACTTCGTAGCGTCGTAGCACAATCGCGTAGCAGCGTAGACCCCTGCGTACAAATTGTTTGAACCATCAAATGTAACTGATAAATGATATTTATTTTGTAAGTAGGTTTTCACGAACACTTATACACGTCTTTTTTAAAAACCAGATGAGGCCGGTGTTTCGTACCCGACTACTCCGAGAAGAAACAGCCAAAACAAACACAGAGGTCATAGTTTCTTTTAAGGTCAAGACAAGAATCTTGGTCAAATTACATGAGGACTATGCAGATTAGTGTCTGAAATGGTCTTTTTTGTTTAAATTTACTATGCGACTACGATGTTACTAATTGTGTTATTAATTATTATCTGTGGATAATAATGCATAACGCAATGCAGTGCTTAGAGCGATTTTAAGCCGGCTATACTAAAAATTCATTGTTGAATGAAAACAGATAAAATTAAAAACTGTGTTTGTATTAGAATAAAAAAAATATTAAATAAATGCGATCCGATAACTCAGTAACACGATTCGATCACATCGATTAGTTTAGTCGAATGGAAAAAAACACATTGTATTATAACAGGAGCGTCTGCTCACATTCAATACGATTACGATTATGTTCAAGTTTTGGAGGAGAAATCTTCTGAGAAGCATTTATTTTTAAGTTTCGGTCATTGAGTGATTTCAGAGCTTAATAAAGCTTTTAAAACGTTCTTCTTTCCAAACTAAGAACCAACAAGTCTTCATAATTATGTAATGCACACCTAATGCAGATAAAGCGGGAACGAGTGACAAAGTATTGTAAGTGACATGGAACTATGGAAAGAATTGGAGGAGCGCTTCACCCGTGGAGAGGCTCGAAACCTAAAAACGAACTACAAACAGTCTATAAGGAAAACAAAACTATTAACAAATTAGAAAAGCAGTCATTTATAATTTAATTTTATAGGAACCGTGGTCCCAGAACACAAGGGGTAAAAGGAGGAACACGGATGCTTCTTCCCTCCGTTCTGCCCAAAGCAATGGACGTTATTTGATGATTTCCAATCCGCAATCCTTACTAATATTATAAAAGCGAAAGTAAGTTTGTTTGTTTGTTTGCTACCTCTTCACGCTTTAATGGCTAAACCAATTGTGATGAATTCTGATTAATAATAATGAATTGGTACATAGATAGTTGGGAACCAGGAGACGGACATAGGCTAATTTTTATTTTAAAAAAGTGGGATGTGAGGGAGTAAGAGGGTAGAAAAGGGAAATCCCCAAATTTAGCGCGGGCGAAGCTGCGGGCGAAAGCTAGTAAAAAATAAACTTAGTGGATTCAGTTTTTCACGACGACCACAGATTTGAGTGCATGGTTTTAATTTCAACTTGACGCCTCAACGTGAACTCAAGATAAAGGGTCTTGACAGACAGACAGACAGACAGACAATAAAGTGATCCAATAAGCGTTCTATTTTTTCCTTTTGAGTTACGGAACCCTTAAAATCGACTTCAAAAACCGCTACAGACGCCACGATGTTTCCATACTACGCCCCTAAAAATAATGAAGGAGATTTTTTTTCAAATAGAGTCTAAAATTAGCTAACTTAAACACATAACTTAGCTAGAGCTACAAAGAATAAACAAAATTTGAACATATTACTAATCAAACAAAATTCTGAGTATCAACAATAGATGCAGGTCTCAAATCGCTCAAAAATCTCATTTTCCTTATAGAAATACAAACATTAATCAATCTTTATTAACTTAATATTATTCCAACTTGAACAAACACAAAGAATACTCGAAAACGCTTCTAAAGTATTATGAAAAATAAAAATACTGATCTGGTTCAATATTTGTTAAGATTGCATGATGTTGGCCAAATGATTGGATTAAGTTTTTGATCAAACATTGTGAACAATACAACCATTAGCGAGAAGGTCAATTGATTTACAAACTTTATATTTTTATTAATTAGACAATGACCTAGGATTGGAGTCAAAATTGTAAATGATGTTAAGCATACAGTTTGAAAATTAGACATTGCTGCATTGCGGTGAAGGACTCTCATTTCGTACAAGAATATAAAACAAAGTTCGAAAAATAAATGACTTCTTTACTCATCTGCCTAGCCTTTTCCCAACTATGTTGACTATGTTGGGGTCAGTGAATACCAGTATTTTACATGGAGCGACTGCCTATCTGACCTCCACAACCCAGTTAGTACTGGGTAATACGACACCCCCTGATAAGACTAGTTGTCAGACTTTCGGAACACACCTCTAACGACTGTCAAAGATCTACAAATGACAGCCGGGACCCACGGCTTAACGTGCTTTCCGAGGCACAGAGGAAACTCGGTATGTAATGGATGGTCACCCATCCACAGACCAACCTAGGCAAGCGCGACTTAACCTAAAGATCGACCCGAGCGGCTGCTATTATTTAGCCACGAGCTCCTCTGATTTCTTTACTATTGGTGAATATATTTAAATTAGATCCTAAATGTTTGCATGTCACATTATTATGAGTGAGTGTTATGGAACTGTAATTAATAATTTCAGACCTAAACTGTACCAACACTTACCTACTGCCAATAAATTTAATTTGAATAATTCGCAAACCAATGCCCAAAAATACAAAAAAAAATGCCAATTAGTCTATCAGTTGAGTTCTGAACTGAACTTTACAAAGCATGCAATACTTTCAAATATACCCGTGATAGCCCAAAGGGTATGTCGTGCTGGCCCAATGGTTAAGCGCCTTGCTTCCCATTCATGAGGTTGTGGGTTCAAATCCGGGCTAGTACCAATATGACTTTTTCAGTTCATATTATGACGACACGACGTCACGACGACGTCGCAGATTCGATCCCCGCACGGAACAAATATTTGTATGGCCTAGATAGTTGTTTCGAATCTGGCTGTTTGTCTATGTAAGTTTGAATCTTTGTAAACGCATCCACGATACAGGAGAAATTACTAGTGTAGGGCAACGTTTAAAAAAAAAGTTTTACTATATCTAAGACATCGGTGAAAGAAAATATCTTAAGGAAACCCGGACTTATAAATCTTCTTCAAATATATAAAATTCTCGTCTCACAATTTGCGTTCCTATACTCCACCAAAACGGCTTTACCGATTTTTATGAAATTTCGTGTGCATATCGGATAGGTCTGAGAATCGGCCAACATCCATTTTTCATACGCCTAAGTGAGAAGGGGACTTAGCACCGGTTTAAACCGCTGCCGCTGGGCACAGCTAGTAAATTATAAAAGTCTGAAATCGCCAACCCATCTTGAGTAAGCGTGGTGATCAGTGCTCGTGCCTTTTCTGTATGAGAAAAGGCCTTTGCCCAACTGTGGGATGCTTATAGGCTGGCATTATTATTTAGACCCGTGGCAGGCAATTATGAATAGTCAGTAACTGTAAATGGAATACGAATTCTATTTTTGTATGACCAATATGTTCTTTGTGCTCATCTACATAATTCGCCCCCACATATGCCACAATAAAAGTACATAACACACAAATACTGTGCTTGAATACACAAAGAGTACACAATACACAGTGTATCGGCAATAAAACGCGCGCATTCCGACGACGCAATATCGTACCAACGTTTTGTAGGCGCGGTGTCAAGTCATAGGAGGAAGCGGACTGGATGAGACACATGAGTTTCATTCCTGATGTTACTGAGGAATGCTGGCAACTTTGTTTTTTTTAACTGTCAATGAAAAAGCTTCTTACGTGATCCAAGACTAGTCTAGCTGTCACCAATTTTGTTTACCTATTAGTTTTTGCTTTCGAACGGTTTTTGCTGTTATTTTTTCGACATAATACATTGTCAGAATAAAATGTTTGCAAAATTAAAATAATATCCTTATTAAAAGCGAAAGAGAGTTTATTTGTTTGTTACGTCTTCACGCCTTAATGGCTAAACCGTTTTTGATGAATTTTGGTACAGAGATAGTTGGGACCCTGAAGACGGACATTTTTTTAAGTGGGAAATGAAGGAGAAAGAGTGAAGAAAAGGGAAAACTTACCTTTGCTTTTTACGTACGAACAATTTTATACAATTACAATCAATATGGCGCAAGGGCATAAACTACAGGTACCTGCAAATCAAGACAAGAGAACCGAATTTAACGCGAGCGAAGCCGCGGGCAAAAGCTAGTGGCTCTATAAAATGAATGCTTATTTAAAAAAAAAGTAATTAATAAAATTAAAATAAAAGTTAATTTAATTTATTACTGTTTTATCACAGGGTTTAATAACAATTATTACAGTACCTTGGTAAGTTCTGAGTAACCACATCGATCTTTCAAAACTATCATCTATACTAATATTATAAAGCTGAAGAGTTTGTTTGTTTGTTTGAACGCGCTAATCTCAGGAAGTACTGGTTCGAATTGAAAAATTATTTTAGTGTTAGATAGTCCATTTCTTGAGGAAGGCTATAGGCTATATAACATCACGCTACGACCAACAGGTGCTGAGCAGCGTGGGTGAAACCGCGAGGAACAGCTAGTATATAATAAAGAATATATTTATCTACTATTAACGCGAGTGGTGGCGGCCAAAGTACCCACGCCCCACGGTATATAAATATAAAGTAATAATACACTATGTCGCAGCTATATGGCTCGCATACCAACGCGGACCGCAATATCGTAGCAATGTATTGCTTTTGTACCGAACAAAGCATGAGAGGTAGCGAGTTGACAGACAATTGATTTGAGAGACAATTCATACGCAGGAATTTATTTGCGTAAGGCATACCTATTACAAAAATAAAAAATAAATCTTCAAAAAAAAAAAGTTAACGGCTAAAAGGTCTTTCTTTGTTTTTGTAACTGAAGACGAAAACATAATCGCAATTAAAATTAAAAAAATTCTATTTCAGACCACTAGGGTTACCATGACATCTTATAGCAGAACTAATTCCTGTGTAAGAAAGAGATGGTGCTAGACACCCAGTATAGCTCTGTCTCTTTCCCTCTTTGGAATAAGTTCTGTTTTAAGACGTCATGGTAGGGTAGCAGTTCCAAACTACAAAAGAACCAATTTTCCTGCCATACGTCTAATTCTTAAGTTGCGTACGAACCAAATTCCTAACCAATCCCACAGACAGAAATATAAGTCACGCTTTATTCGTACATAATGACTCTAAAATTCCGCTTTCGCTTGTCTATCACACCGTAGTTTTACAGCGAGCATGTCGGTATGCGCGGCGAAGTGTTATGCAGGCACCCAGGCCCCTGGGCCCCTGTTCCCTGGCCGCTGGGCCCCATGACACTTATATCACAGTAATAAACATTACTCTCTTTATATTGCGCGACAACTCTCGCTGGAACACTTATTAAATATCTTTTGTTTTCTGTTTGGAGACAATTAGGTTCCAGTTTGACGGGCCTGTTGGTCTAGTGGTTAGTTGCCCTGACTGCTGAGCCGGGGGTCGTGGGTTCGATTCCTACCCAGGACAAACTTTGTGTGATGAGCATGATTGTTTGTTCTGTGTCTGGGTGTGATTTATCTATAATATGTATGTATTTATAAATTATATAAGTATGTATATCAGTTGTCTGGTTACCATAACACAAGCTCTGCTTAATTTGGGATCAGATAGTCGTGTGTGAGTTGTCCCAAAATATTTATTTATTTATTTAGTTTTGTTGAATTGGGGAAATTATTGTGGAATTTTTGTCATTTGACTCTCGGATAACATTGCATCTTAACAACTTGATTGTTTTTACTAAGTCATAAAAAGAGTTATTGGGCTATCTCTGGCTACCGATGAATCTCTTAGTTTGTCATCTTGATTGCGAATTGAAGTCAGACGATTACAAACCAGAGGGGCCTGCCAGGGCCTCCGCCTCGTCGGCGAAAGAGATACCGCGGTCCCGGAACGTAAAGGGCAATAGAAAGATCATGAGTAGGTTTTAGTCAGTACAAGTCTGACACTCTCCCCCGCTACGCCCAGAGTGGGGGAAGTTATTTGATGATTTCCCAACCCAAAAAAAAAGTCAGATGATTAGCACACAAGTAAAATACGAAACTGCTGAAGAAATTTGGCAAAACGAATAATACTTACCTTTTATATATTTACTTTAAAACTTTTCTGCATTAATCGTTAAACAAAACACACAGTTACAAAACGTCTACTAGTCTACCACAATTCTAAAGACACATTAAGTAAGAAAACGTGTAATAAAACTTGTAACTCTAACCACAAGCAAGGAACCCCTTCCACGCGGGTAACAGGGGCACTGTGCAGTGTGCACTGTGCAGTGTGCAGTGTGCACTGTGCAGTGTGCAGTGTGCACTGTGCAGCTAGTTTCACATTAAGTCGACATTCAGTGCCTTTAATTTACAAAGTGTAAGAAAAAACACATTAACCCACGTCTCAAAGTACCTCGGGTTTTAATAACCAACTGGCGGTGGGTACTATCAGCTAAACTGCAAGGTGTGCAGGCTAAAATATTAATCTTTCTGACACTCATGACGGTGATATTATTGATAAACCTACAGTAACCTAAATGACACCAACTTAGAAATATTCCGTGTACAAAAAATTAAAAAAATATTTGTCACCAATAAAAATAATTGGTGACAAATAAACTAATTAAATAAGCTTTGCATTGAGTACCATGAAGACATTTTCAATCATAAAAACATCGCTAGGTTTGGTCGTACCGTACGTCATATTTGTCATAATAAACCAAGTTGAAATAATAACTGTACTTCTTTTGCAGTTTCAAAGCTTTGCATTTCTTTAAGGGCCTTCAATGATCTCCTTTTGTCTTTTTAGTCATACACCTGCTGATAATTCAGAATATTTTACTGCCATACTTGAAAAAAAACGTCTACTTGATACCATTAAAAACTTCAATATACTATACAGAGTGATAAAAATGACTATTAAGCACACTCAGAACATTTCACCAAAGCAGTTGTAATTTAGCTGCCTGTAAGTGTACACATATGTGTTTGTTTAACTGTACCAAGTCACCGACTGCCGGTACTAGGGGTAATCCGACTCGCTTTGAAGTCCCGATACAACTTATTGGCTCTAGATATACTGTTCTGAGTTTGTTTGTAAGCGTGTATTTTCAATTCGATATCTTGTAGCACATTCTAGATGGGTTTAAAAATAGTAGGATGTCAAAAAAAAGTGTATTAACAAGAACATTGAATAAGCAAAATATTTTGGAATATTTCGCCCAGTTTTTAAGTTTTTCAGATGAATTCTCAGTGAGTTTGATTCGACTAAGTTATTTATAAGGGTAAATTATTTCTTGACTCAATGTAAATGGAAAACTGAAACAGGTCTTTTGAACTATTGGACAGGTCGATTTTATAGCGGTTCTCGTGAAAAGAAGTCCATTTAATTTTTTGAAATTCAACCTAGAAATGATTGTAAGCCAATTTTATTTTACCCAAAAGAAGAAATGCCCCATCCCTAACAAAAAAAAAGAAAAACAGTGGTAGCTTAGGGGTGAGACCGCGGGACTGCTAAGCCATAGGTCCCGAGTTCGATCCCAAAGCACGCACCTCTGAATTTTGGCTTTATGTGCGTATTGCTTATCACTTGCTTCGGTGAGGGAAACATCGTGAGGAAACCAGCCTGAAAGATTTATTTCGACGGCAGAAATTCTGATAGCAGGTTAGTAACTAACCACACGAAAACGAACAAAAGAATCTGAATTATATTTTCTTTAATACCATAATACATCATCACCTGCCTAGTCTTTTCCTAACAAAATACAAGTATTTCACACTAGCTGGCGCCCGCGGCTTTGCCCGCGAAAAAAAAGTATTCAATGTGTTATTCCAAACCATAATCTACCTCTGTGAGAAATTTCATCAAGATCCGTTCAGCCGTTTTGACGTGAAAGAGTAACAAACATCGTATGGATGTTTCCTTTATAAAGGAGGTTTCCTTTTCCATTATAAATGCGAATGTTTGTGATCCTCACAAACATTCGCATTTATAATATTAGATAATATTAGACGACTGCCTGTGAAACCCAGTTTCAGGTTAACACGATACCTCCAAATAATGAATTTTCCCTCACTTCCCTCTTGGTAGGGGCACACTTTGATGTAGCAGCACAGAACTCGCAATGCGAATTATAAACATTTGTATAAAGAAAGCTGTGAACGCAGCAATTAACACGTTTGTATGAATACAAGCACTTCCATGTGAAACTCGCGCATTCAGCGCCAGACTGAAACTCTTGGAGACTTGGCTCTTTTGGTGCGAGTGGCGAGAGACCCGAATTTAATTATGTTATGATGAATTGAGAAGGGGTTTTGGGAGAAGAGATCATAACAAAATGGTTACCCTAATATGACGTCTTAAAACAGAACTTATTCCACTGATGGAAAGAGACAGAGCTATACAAGGTACCTAGCACCATCTCTTTCTCACACAGGAATAAGTACTGGTGGAGTTACAGGGATTGCAATTGTTTATTTTTAAATTGGTCAAGATGTGAATTGCCTGGCACTGCACACTATCTGGGGCCTTAGTCTGCTATTACAATATTGTCAGAATGGTCGATCACTGATCGCATAATGGTTGATTTTGACAAGTTTAGTAAGTATGTAGCAGATTACCATGTTATATTTATTATATATTTTTTATTTTATAAGATATTTGTATGACCTACAGATAGTTGTTTCGGGTCTGGCTGTTTGTGTATGTGTTTAAATGTTTGTAAACGCACCCACGATACAGGCGAAATTCCTAGTGTCAACGTTTTTTTTTTTAAAAAAAAACCCAGTTCCTTTTCTTCGGATGTGCCTCTTTTACTTGCAGTAGCAGAAGTATTCTGCTACTATTAATAATGTTATTGGATGGCAATTGGATTCCTCCTAATAATGTCGAGAAGACCAATGAAATACCAGAGTCATTGCAGAATACGAGATGCCATTCTAGAAATAAAGTTAACATTTCTCGGGTATCAGTTATTCCTCTGAAACTCGGAATACAGCAAAGAAAATAATAAATGATTTTTAAAAATATAAAAATAACTAAATATAGTAAAAGATTTTTCCAAAAAAAAATTTATTATTAAAACGCTACCTCCTTCAACTTACACCAAACATCTTACCGCCTCATATTGAGTGACAAAAGTGCAAGCGAACGCGTCTGCGAGTAAACAAGTAATTACGTTTTGTGCGCGACTGTATCGAGTGACGACGAGACGCGAAACATGAGGCACTTTTGTGTGCCATTGTACGGAGGAGCAAGGATGTGGAGGACATTTGGCTTTAAACGAGGATTGGAATGAATGAGTGGCTTTAAGAAAATGAGAGTGATGATTGCCCGAAGTGTAGAAAGAATAGTGAATGGTGTCTGAAACTCTTAATTAATGCTGACCATGAAGAGACTTATACCAGGTTTTTTATTTCTTCACAAGCTTGTGCGCTCGGCTTCGCTCGCACTAAATTCGGGGTAACACAGTTCCCCTTTCCTGACTTACAGGTACCTGCTACCTGTAGTTTTTACCCTTGCGCCTTAATTATTGTAATAGCCCTCATTTATAACAATCTTTTTTTTTTTAAATTGCCTATGTGCATCAAAATCGGTTTAGCCATTTAGGCGTGAAGACTTAACACACAAACAAACACTTTCGCTTTTATAATATTAGTAAGGATTTTTTAAGTATTCATTTTCCATTGCTACCTAAAGATATTAGTAAATCATTCACATAGGCATAGAAAATGTGGTGTTAGAGAAGATAACATTAACAGCCCATGCAATATAAATGAAAATGATATATGATCACCTCGAGATAACTCCCTTGTGTGAAACCTCTTTTTGTAGATGTCACTTAAAAAGAATAGAGAATTTTTTTTTATACATTCGGCAAATTTCGAAACGCCCATATTTTGTGCCAGCGCGTTTTCTAACCAAAACTGGCATAAAAGAAAAATAGGCAAAAAACTGCTCTGTAACGAGGCAGTGTTCTAACCCGTCGCTGCTACAATGCGGCCCGACTTTTTTCAAGTTTTATTTTAACCCCCCAGCGGCGCGGCGCGGTGGCAAGAGTGGCAACACTCACTGTTGTACCTTAATTGGTACCAATGCGCTTTTTATTTTCTTAAACTGTGTATTTTTTTAACCGCTTAAGGGGAGTTTTAGTTAGTAGGTTTGCTGTGCCACGGTGTAATTGATTTTCTCGATGGAAAAGTGTATGGTGTAGCTTTCGTGCTTATAGGAGAGAATTTAATAACTAAACTGCGTTTAACCTGAACGCGTTCTTTGTCACGTATTTTTAACCTAGCTTTTCAAGTTATTGTTTTTCCTTTAAACGTTGTGGAAGTCACATAGACAGTTTCACATAGTCACATAGACGACTTATCTGGAAAAGGGCTGAACAGATAATGAAGTCAAGTCATTCCAACCCAGCCGCCGCGGGAGACGACTCCCGGCCACCGCAGATGCGGGCCTGTGGGCGGTGAGCAATGGGTAGCTCACCGTCCGTCCGTTGACGACCCTGGCAGGCCCTGTCGACGGCGCGTTCGTGTTTCATGCGCGCCTCAAAGAGATGTCAGCAAAGCAGAGGGGCTTCCCAGAGCCTCCACCGGGGTTACGGGTTGTTCGAAAGAGGTACCGCGGCCCCGAAACGTAAAGGGCAATAGAAGGAACATGATTGGGTTTTAGTCAGTAAAAATCTGACACTCCCCTCAAGTTATTTGATGACTTTCCATCAGCAAAAAGAAAAAAGGAGTCATTCCGAAAACATTCGATCTGTGTTGAATCATCAGGTAAGTAGTATCGTTATCACGCCGCGTTATCTTTCATCAGCTTAGTTAATTCAAGCTTTCTACGACGTCTTATAGTCTGCCATGTTTAAAACTAATCATCCACATGCTCCCTTCACATCCACATCACTTACCAGTACAGTAACTCGACTGGCAAGTGTAAGTGACACTTAGAGACGGGGGTAAGGAAGCGCTCGCCTAAGGACAAGTACGATTAGATTCTTGGCGACACTCTGCCAGTGATATAGGATAGCCTGGGGCAAACAACTGTCTAGCTTGGGGACAGTTGTGACTGCGGGACGTAACTTGGAATGAAGAAACTATAGTTTGTCTGTCCCTATCATAAATAGGATCTTAAAATCCACACCAAACTTGAATAAAACTGTAATGGATACCAGTCTTTTACCAAGTTCATTATACAATTGCGGTTGTCAAAAATGGACCTACACACGCAAAGTGAAAAAAAAATTGAACGACACAGAGGGCAATGGAGCAAAGTGTACTGGAAATCAGGAAAATACATAAAATAAAGTCATAAACCATCAGACGAAAAACTAAAATAACCGACACTGTAAAACAGGCTTTAAAATTAAAATGGCAATGGGCCGACGATTTCACAAGGCTCAAAGATAAGACCATGGACCATTAATGTGACACGTTGGAGACCATCAGGAAAAAGAAAGGTCGGCAGACCTTCCAAGCGGAGGACTGATGATATTGTCCAAATAGCAGGCCAACACTGGATGCCCCTGGTTAAAGAAAGAGATGTGTGGAAGGAGACAGAGGAGGCCTTTACTCATATCGGAATCACATCCCAGGAGCAAAAATAACACTAGAATATTAAGTTAAAAGTATTAAATCAACTAACAATCATTTGAAATGTAATAATAAGATGTGGAAATAAAAGGCTAAAAAAAATAACATAAATACCTACAACAACGATTCAAAACTCTCGTTCTCCAATAAATACATTTTTCAGTTTCTTTTTTGTCTTCAGACGTTTCATTTCGCGTGGAAGATGTTCTATGAAAACGAATGGTATTATAGTAAGCAAAAATATCTGGAAAATCTAAACAACGCCTACCTGGCGACTCATCCGGCATATCCCCATAGTGGTGCGGCGCGGAGGAAGTCTGGCTGGCGTACAGCAGGTTCAGTTCCCGGGCCTCGTTCTCTTCCTGTGCTTGCTGCCGGCGCAGAGCAACCTGCACAGAAGGACTCGGCTGTAGGAACTATGTAGTTACACATAGCACTATATCATTCAAGTTTCATAGAGGTTGGATGTAGAAAAAAAAATAACAACGCATTACATAATAAAGCACAAAATAATAAGTGGGGGGAAATATGCGTCACGTACATGCAAGTTAGCCATCGCTCAGCATAAGAGACTTCGCGCGCTACCTGGCCCCGACTAGCTTTTGGCCGTAGAAGTTCCGACCAGGAAGAAAGATAGGTCGCTTGACCGGGCCTACAACCTGTTTTGTTCAAGTGAAGTCCCTAATACTGCGATACCATACGAGATAGTTGCTCAGCGCTGGTTTTCAGCAGTTATAGTCCGTCGGACTTCCAACGCCTTGAGTTCGAACCCAAGACAGGGACCTCTGATTTTTCAGATTCATATTGTAATATTATCACTATGACTATGACGACACGGTTGGCGCACTGGCTGAGCGATGGACTGCTGCGCTGCGTGTCGCGGGTTCGATCCCCGCGCATAACAAATATTTGTATGACCTAAAGATAGTTGTTCCGGGTCTGGTTGTTTGTGCATGTGACTTTGAATGTTCGTAAACGCACCCATAATACAGGAGAAATTCCTAGTGTGGGGAAAAGTTTTCTAAAAAGATGAAAGATCACTTGTTTCGGTGAAGGAAAACATCGTGACAAACTAGCGTGAGAGATATTTGTCGAAAGCATGTTTAGTTAAGTCAGAGGCCAGTCCTGGGTGGCATAGAAACTCTGATACCAGGTTAGGCACCACCACACGATAAAGAAATAAAGAAGCGGTCGCCACCGTTGACGCTGTTATACCTATCAACCTGTGCGGCACGCCAGGCTGCACCGGTATCTACTTCCTCTTAAGTTGAATTTATCATTACAGGTCATGTGCAGTTTTTAAAAGCATTTGTGCAAACTCGACCTTATCTCTAAGTAACACGCGCTGTGCTGACCCCAAATAAGTTGTAAAAACGAAAGTGGAATAATTATGTCTGGTCTACTAACTTAAAACCAATCTGTGCACCTAGCACTGTACCTCTGTGCACTAAACACTCACCTGTGCAGCCATAACCCTCTGCCGCTCGGCGATGAGCGTGCACTTGGCACAGACACAGTCGCGCCACCGACAGTAGCGCTTGTGCCCCTTGAGCGCCGACACTACGCCGTGGTTGCGACAGCGGGCGCACTTCGGGGTCCTCTGGTGGGGCAAAGCAGACTGGTTATTATGTAGCAACTTCTTTTTAGGGTTAAGGTTGTTGGTGTAGTTGTAGAGGTCTTCGATGATCTGGGTGTGAAAGAGATGAGGCTTTGTGAGTTAGTTGCGCGTGATCAATGGGCTTACGTCTTCCAGCAGGATTGTTTAATGTCAGTGTAGTGTGGGCAACAGAGATAGAGCTATACGGGATGTCTAGCACTATCTCTTTCCCACATTGGAATAAAATAAAACAATAATTATTAACTTAAGACGTCATAATGTCAAGACTCACGCAACGTGGATTCCGTACAAACTTGCGATTCAATTGGCCATATGTTTTGACTGTGTAAACTTGAGTATATGGTTTTAATTTTAAGTTCCACGCGTTCTTGAGATAAAGGGTCTTTACCGATAGACAGACAAACAAACGAACACCAAAGTGATTCTATAAAGGTTCCGCTTTTTTCTTTTTAAGTACAAAGTGAATAAGTTTGTTTCCTCGTTCGTTGTTGGCATTCGTGTCCTTAAAAATTACAATGGATACCTACCTATTAGCATAACTGCGACAATGTTATGAGAAAAAAAAAATCAGTCGAATTGAGAACCTTCTCCTTTTTTGAAGTCGGTTAAAAATAGAAAAGATATATATTTGCGTTTCACATGGCAAAACAATAAAACATGAAAAAGAAAACTAAACATAAAGAAACTAAAGTTCCTTATTTATAAAAAAAATATCAATAGGTTCTAAGATAACTTTTCAGTTCAAAATTCAGGACGACGATGGCATTTTATAGCGTTTTTTATATTCAAACATAAAAATAGCTGTATACTAGACTGAAAGATTGACTGAAAGCGACGCCAATAAAAGTGGAGAAAGACTAAGTAACTGATGAAACTATAATATTTACTGTTTTTATGCTCACGGTCATTTTGGGACACGAACTGGTGCAGTCAAAATTAAGATTAAAACTCTTTTCTGGAACCACACAATAAAGATTTGTGGCCAACAGACGGTAATTACCCCTTTAATAACAAGACTAAATCGGACGTCGCTGCAATGGTAGTCTACACGGAGTTGGGGTTTGTTACAGGGTTGCGGGTTGTTCGAAAGAGATACCGCGGCCACGGAACATAAAGGGCAAGAGAAGAAACAAGGGTTGGTTTTAGTCAGTACAAGTCTGACACTCCCCACCGCTCCGACCAGAGCTTGGGAAGTTATTTGACAAATTCCGCAAATAACAAATGGTAGTCTACAGAAACATAGTTGAGAAAAGAAGGGACTGATAACGAAGTATGACGCTATAATATCAAAGACGCATGGGCAGGAAGCACAAATTCCATACAAAATCAAATAAAACAACTACCCTTAACAATATTCCTAAACCCCATATTTTGGCCACACTCGCAAAAACATGTATCATTTACATTCATAATCCCTTTATACCTTTCATAATTTAATAAACATTACAAAAATATCACATTACATTAACATTACAATTACATTATAACATGTAATTGATTACAAACAAAAAGTGTTATATTACAGTGTTAAAAATTGTTAGTGTTAATAAAAGGGGGAGAATTTGACACAATATAATAAATTTGCGTAATTACTTACTATTTGATATAGAAGGACTGTTATTAACAGTGTATTTGTTACAGGAAGTGTTATTTGAAACTGATATTTTAATGTTTTTGTAATCATTGTTGTGTGGGTCAAGGTGACTAGGGTTCTGTGCTAAAATGTTTATTAAGGGGAATGATGTCCGTATTTTTTTACTATTTTTGCAAAAAGTATTTAAAGCGGCGTTCCAAAGTTTTCTATACGAAACTACGGCAAGAAACTATTTGAATTAGACAATAATTTGAATTTGACACCGATGAAAACTTGGCTCTTTAAAATATTCATTGAGGAAAAGAAATCTTCGAGATATGATTCTGTTGAAGATTTATTTTTAAATAACATCAGGCCTGTAATCCCCGACAGTTAAGACAGAAGTGCTAATAGTACCCCTACATTACACCAGATATGTATCTATAAGGTCCATGGAGCCTATTGCCATGGACCGGGCACAATACGCACAGTGACAGATACAAACTATTGGCTAGCCAATAGCTTGTATCTGTCAAAGATTAGCGACTGTCTAGACAGTCGCTAATCTTTACTAAACTCATGTAGAACTATCTATCCTATATCAATTATGTATTTTCAAAGTTATTCAAAACTAGCTTTTGCCCGCGGCTTCGCTCGCGTTAAATTCGGTAGCGCCTTATTGATTTATAATAGCAACGCTAAGTTTTCCCGTTTCTTTCTTCTTTCTCTCTCATATCTCACTCTTTTTTTAAATAGCCTATGTCCGTCTCCTGGTTCTCTACTATCTTTGTACCAAAATTCATCAAAATCGGTTCAGCCATTTAAGCGTGAAGAGGTAACTCACTTTCGCTTTTATAATATTAGTAAGGATATCTAAACAGGCAGCAATTTCATTTTAAAATTCCTAAATAAAACCGACAATATCATCAAAAGAAACTGTAAGAAAAGCACACATTATCTAATGGCTTATGGAAAACACATGACAAGTTTTCTCTTTTGAAAAGTAATACTATGGAGCGTTGGAATTATTACCTAAATATTGGTAATTATTTTGATTATCCTGTTCATCTATTCAACTACAATATTGATTCTAATTGTATCATAAGTTACTATCTAGCTTACTTTCTTGAGGTAAACCAAACTACAAACGAGTAGCATCGGTAATAGAATAAATCATGAATTAGCGACAAAGACTTTGACAAATTAGATTTTAACCTGAATAGTTAAAGTTCACTTTTGACTGGCTGTAGAATCGTAGGCAAATTACAGGCTGCTAGGAATACTGAGAAGACTTGAGAAGAGAAGGCAAGAGATGTGGAAGACCGAAAACAGAGATGAATAGCTTACAATTGAGACCAATACTTAACATTGAGTGGAAAGGTATTCAAAATAAAATCATGTATTTTCCAAAAAAAACATGAAACCGAGTTGTACGCACTTATCGTATGACTGCGTAGACTTACAGGGTTGATTTTTTCAAAGCTATAAGGGACCATAGATTTGAGTATATCGATTTATTTTCAACTCGATACCTTAACCCGTTCCCGAGACACAGACAGACAACAAAGTGTTCCAATAAAGGTTCCAGGAACCCTAAAAGACTCATCACTACATTTTAATGCATCGCAAACTCGCGACTTCAACCATTAGTTTGCCATAGTCACTCGACTTGCCACTAGCTATAACTGTTTGCTTTTATCTTCAAGTTCACACTCGACTGCCGTGCTGCCTTTGAACGTCGCCGCCATGTTTGGACAGAGCTTCACTCGCCCGCGGGTAGAATTGTTTAGATAGGGGTTGAAGCTAACCGACTACAATCATATTTGTAAAATACTGTCTATTGTACTATTGAGAAATCTAACGACATAGAGGCAACATTAAATCTATGTCAACGGCTGGAAGGATTTTGATGAAATGTGGTAGACAAGTAGACCAATAACCTGGTAGGACATAGAATAAATATCCCGACTGTACGTAAAAAAATATTTCATTAATGCTCTAATAATTCTAACTTCATTTTCTTTATTGTTAAGTTGTATATCTAATCCTTGTAATTTATTGTGGTTTTTTTTTAATTTAATTTAATTGCTTTTTTAAAATGTTATGTTTTTTTGATTATTTTACTTCTTTTTGATTTATTTTAACGTGTAATTTGATTTTATGTTGTCACTAGCTTTTGCCCGCGGGTTCACTTGCGTTTAATTCGGTGGTACAGTTCGTCTTTCCTGATTTGCAGGTACCTGCTGCCTGTAGTTTTTGCCCTTGCGCCTTATTTATTGTAATAGCAAAGCTATGCTTTCCCTTTCATGCCCTCTGTCTCCATCATTTTTCATTAAAAAAAAATAGCATATGTCCGATTCCAGGGTCTCCACTATCTTTGTACCAAAATTCATTAAAGTCGGTGTAACCATTTAGGCGTGAAGACATAATAAACATACAAGACGTAACAAACATACAAACAAACTCACTTTCGCTTTTAAAATATTAGTAAGGATTATGGACTTATGTCTGTAATAAATGAGTTGTTATTTTTATAATAAGGTTCTATTGTTTTCGGACAATTAGATTGCCATTTACTTTTGCATACTATCACGCCTATAACACCTGCGGGGCTAGACGCAGGAGTACCTTCTTCTTGCCATTCTTCTTCATAGAGATCAACGTTTTGGAATGGGCAACTCCAGTACTTTCAAAAGTTATTATGCATTGTGACTGTGACTGTAGCTTCATTCTTTTGTTTCTTGACCTATCCCTATTTTATACCTATTTTTTTCCAGTTATAGCGAAGTCCCAGAAACTAAGCCTATTGTAAATCAAGTTACCTGAAATTGACAAATTGCTGGTGAGAAACCAAAAAATCTCTTTGGCATTTGATTTTCTTTGCAAAATTCTGCGGATGTTGAGCTAAGAATAATCTTCATTTTCATACTTCAGAAAGAGTAGAACAATCTGCTAAAAAGGCACTAAAGCACTGAATATTTTAGACCAAAGAACTTCTAACGCTTCATTTGACAGAGGAACTTGACTCATAATAAGCAAAAATAATTGATCTAAAGTATTATCTAATTGTATTAAAGTGTTCAAATCACTCACTCGATAGCCTGGCTGGAACTGTCGACGAAAAAGAACGTTTTTAATGAGATCAGAATAGAGACAGGAATAAATAAGTACAAGGAGTAAATGAACCGTTTAACGATACCGTCAACCAAGCACTCAGCCGAGGTTGCGGGTTATTCGAAACAGATACCGCGGCCCCGGAGCATAAATGGCAAAAAAAGGAACATGGGTGGGTTTTAGTCTGTGAAAGTCTGACACTCTTCTACGCTCCGCCCAGGGCGAAGAAAATTGTTTGATGGTGTCCCTTAAGCAAAAAAAAAAGCAATATGGATCAAACTAAGAAGACTACGGAATAAAAAAAACTTGTTAATAAACTTTTCTTGGGTGATAAATTACTTTTTTATAGTACTTATCAATGTATGTGCTTATCAAATCCACACATTCAAGACATTATGATATATATATTGTAGAGATGAAGGTATTTAAAGTTAAGTTATAACATTAAAATCTTGTGAAAAACTTAGTATTTTGTATTTTGACCTGACCGCAATTAGAAGTTTCTTACCTAGAACAAACTAAAACAAAAAAAACGTAGTGACTGAGGGGGCAAATAATAGTAACAATCCATATTTATTTCAAGTATCAATGACTCATTCAAATTAATAATATTCACATAAATAGTCACATTACATTAATTACAACTATATGCTTAACAATTACAATTATATCTAAAGTCAGTCAAATAAAGAGAATTTAAAAAAAAAGCAAGAACAAACAAAAGAAAGTGTTTTCAGCTGTACACCCATTGTCTTGTTAATACACATTTGAGTACTGAAAAAAAAATGGGAATAAAGAAATCATTATGCTATTATTTGTCTTTGGGTAAAATTTTATCTGTTTTTTCGCAGTTTTATATTTTTGTATTAATTCCTATATTGTGTCTTTTGTTAAATCAAATAAATGATGTATCTAACTTTAATATTTCTTAATTTAGCAAGCAAAGCCTATGTCGACCATTTTGCCAAAGTATGCAAATGCCAGAATTTTTTTAAAAAACAAGTACTTGGGACCTCATCCGTCTAAGTTCCAGTCTACATTATCTTTCAGTAGGACATCATAGGTTCTGAAATACCGTCGCTAGATTTAACCGCCGCCGACGCTACAGTTTCAGATACTTACATAAATAGAATAAAGTTTTCAGCCCTTGAAGAAAACTACATTTTAATATATGGAAGTTGTCTGTTAACTGCCCTAGTGGTATCTCTTGCTGATGGTTAAGTACAGGTATCAAATCTTAAAGGCTAATCTACTCACAAAAAAATCCCTATTAAGAGGCCTGAGAGCCTAGTGAATTTCATGAATGACTATTATCTTAAGTCTGAAATAACTTAACGATTAGGTCTTTATAAATTAAGTATTTATGTTTTTTTTTAATTGAATTACAGAGCTTTCATTGTATAGAGCATAAAGAAACCTTGTTACAGCTTGTTATAGCTAGTTGATCTTAGTATGCTTGAAAATATCGGTCAAATTTAAAGTTTCTATTACAAAACCTCAAATGTCTATTTTTCCTTAAAAAATAAAAACTAAGAATTGTCATAACTAGCCATTACATTTATTGCAGAATATCTCAATTTCCACGATCACACTTTAAAAATATACAGTCAGGGTTACTTTGTATGAATTCTGAATATATGTAAAAAATCGAAAGCTTTTACAGATAGAACAGAATTTTTACAAACACTTTATTTTTCAATAATACCTCTACACATTTTCATCGTAAATATTAATATAATAGCTACCTGATATCTTTCCGAAGCTCTGAGGAAGAACGGCGGTAACGCAGCCAACACCGGGTGCTGGACCAACTGGGACACATCGACACCGTTCGGAAGAGACATTTCCATCAAAATAATAACAATCCAGCAACAAATAACAACCAATAACAACTGATTGTTACAGCTAACAACACCACAACAACATTGTTTTATAATAACACTTTTTTTTTATTTTAATAAACCAATTTTAAAAAAGGAATTGTAATTCGAATGTGGAACGCGAACGTTACAGTTAAGGCGACGCACTCCGCGGAGTTGTTTCGAACACTGTTGATTCATTTTGAACCGAACAGTTGCTGCCGACTGCGCGACAGAGAAGGAACGAGAGCGAAACGACACACTGTATTCAAACGTATACCTCTGTCCCTCTCACACTGTAGTGTTAACTGTATATGTTGTATCATCCGGTTATATAAAATGTTGTAAGATGAGAGGCCCGGCTTAGCCAATGGTGGGACCCCAAGACCCCGCCTCTGTATCCCCATTGGTTAGCGAATGCTGAAACTTAATTTATAAAGGTGACTTTTTTGAGAACCAGTTTTTTTTTTATAGCGGACAAAGAGTGTATTGAATGAATCACAAAAAACACAATTATGTTTGTTATTCGCGTCGTGGATTCCGTTTCGTTTTTGTTCTGGAGTTTATTTTTTGTTTAATTGTATAGTTCATTGTGGTCTTAATGCGAGGAATATGCTTGGTTTGGAGATGACGGCGATAACTTTTGTTGGTCATATTGTAGTTAGTTCTCCGTGTGATGCGTTTTGGCATATTTGTATAGAAGCGTTTGTTTTCTGATATATCTTGTCATCTAAATTATGTTTCAATGGGAAAAGTGCGCATTCGTTGCTTGTTTTCCTGTGTGTATTGTAATATTTTGTCTGAAATTCTAATTAGTTTTGAATCGTTGATGCATATTTTTGTATTTGTAAATTTTAACATTAATTGGAAATTGTTAGGTGAAAGGGTTTGCTTAAGCTGTTATTTATGCTTTTGAAGAACATTTTAGTACATTATACAACAATCTATTTTATTTCGATATTACATTTAATACAAATTGTTTAAAAATTTGTTAAATAGTCTGACCAACAATATCTGTACTATAATGTTATTTTTGTATACCTACTTACGTATTGTATCGTTGTATGACTTAAGTACCCAGTGGGCAATACAACCTTAGGTTCAGATTAGCTTAGGCTAAAGATTGTTACTGGGTAGATAGGGAATGCTGTGCCGATCTTCAGGTTACGCCGCACTTGGCAGGGTCTGTTCGAGGATGGGTAACCCATTACATACCAAGATTCCTTCGTGTCTCAGAAAACACGTTAAGCCGTTGGTCTCGGGTCATGTGTATATGAAGGGCAGAACGTTTTCGTGCTGATTATCAGCCTAATTTGAATTAATGACTTTTGATATCTCTGACAGTTGTTTCAGCAGTCGGACGTTAGAACTTCTGACAGACAATCTCACCAGGGGTTGTGAAATTCAGGCTGTCAGTAGTTGCATGTAACATACTGACTTTCAGCTGCATCCAGGTAGACTGAAAACCGACCACGACATAGTTGAAAACAGGCTTACCAGATAATGAGAATCTAAGTCTAGATTGATTAGAGTAGGTACCTAAAGAACTCTTGCATTACCAAAGTACTAATCAAGGAGTTTGTTTAGCTTATCCGTATTCCATTTCACATTTCAAAAGACAATTATACCGAGCAAAGAGATCACATAACTTTTTAATAAAACTCAAACTTAACGGTTACCGTCACCATCTTCGATTCTAAATTCAAATATCGAACGTCAGAGCGGAAGGTGCGTTCAAATTGAAATATTTCAATTTACTTGTCGGCGGGAATTCGATTTAAATTACAATGAGAGGGCTGGGAGGTGACGGAGGGGGAGGGCAAGGGAGGGAGGTGGGGAGGTTGACGAGTAATTATCAATGTATAACTGAATATCTGCGCGTTTTGTGTTTAAAGCCGATCGGGATGTTTTGTACGGGATGGTTTGAAAATTTGTTGACGGGAAATAGAGAAGATACTGCGCTGACCCCAAACAAGCGAGGGTAAGAACAGGATAATAATGATATTTGAAAATTTGTTCGATTTGCTTTGTAAGGATTTTTTGGTAATTTTTGTCTAATCGTTTTTGTTGCATAAGATCGTTGTGAGAAATTAATTGAATTCGATTTAAACAGGTTTTGTTAGAATCTTCGTCCAAATCTTCTCTTGATTGTTTCATAGCCATTATCGAGGTCAGATATTTTGTTTTACGAAAAAACACAGTCACAGTTTGGCAGAGACTAAACAAAAAACATCAAACTGCCCATCTTCATTACATTCCCTGATATTCCAACACATTAATTCTCAACTATCGGAGCATCCTCTATACGTAACAGATACAGGTGTGGCTGTGCCCGGGCGCCGGCGGGGGTGAGGCGCGGTGCGGTGGAGCGCGCTGGGGGGGAGGGGGCCGGGGGTGCGGTACAGGAACGAGGCGCAAATGAGAATTCCGTAGAGCAACGATCAATTCGCGAAATGTGAACATTTCGCAAACGTCTCAACTTGGGATAGAGGTGGGCTGTTGTCGATGGATTTGGGATACATTATAAAAGTTGAAGGTTAAAGTTTTTATCGATAAATTAATAACAATCGAATATGGGATAGGCTGTTGATAAGTGAGGGTCAGAAGCAAAAGGTAATAACCAATACATACTACCAACAAAGGGAACAATATGAACAAAAACGTAATCTACTTACAAAACCACTGGAGTGATATTGGTACAAGAGTAACATGTCGAACTCGACAATTATCTATACCATTTGCGTTAATGTGTTACTACGACATGGGATCAAACATTTATATAAAAAAATCTTTTAATCGCCTGTAATATGTTAACGTTTACCAAACGATCCACTACATCATTTGTTGGATAGTTTGGTAACCATTTAGTAGGTAGTTCCAACTACCATAGTTGCAGTTTGACATACTCAGCTTGAGAAGAGCTTGAAGCGCGCTACCTTGGGGGTACGGGAGCGCACATCCAGATGGACCGTTAATAAAGCACTTAACATCTTAAGTAACAACTAAGATAATAAAGCCGAAAGAGTTTATTAAAAAATCACAAAATAAAAATTTTAAATAACGTACATTTAACAAGACAAATTACCGAAAACTTATAAAATAAAATCTATCGACAGCCAAAAACCACATTTTGCCCATCCCTACGTAAGCGTGGGAGCGCGCGAATATCTTCGCAAGCGTTAAAATGAAATGTTCGCAATTTGAATATCGTTCTGCTACCATCTCCCCCTCCCTTCCCTCCCTCCCTCACAGTCTCTCCCCTGCGACGCCCGGAAGATGATATTATATAGTAAAGTACTTAGTAGTTTTATTTTAAATTGCTTTTTCTGTGTACCTATGTTTTATTTCCGGGGACGTTTTTTTCATATAAACGGTGTAGGTAGGATACTTGGAAATAAAGTTGGTACAGAGTTTAAATAGTAGTTGAATTAGAAAAGGTAGTATAACAATGGAATTGGCTGTTATGATGTTACCAACCAGCTATAAGCAGAATGAGATTTTGTGAACAAAAAAAAACGTCCATATACGTTTTGTAATAAACAAATACAGTACTTTCACAAGTTATGATGCATTGTGACTGGAACTAAGTGTGAGTCACTTACTTCTTAATTAAAACTCTAAGGCCAAAACAGCGAAAGACAACTGCCTGACTACTCCAATATATAAAACCCAGTGACCAAGAACAACTCCTCGTGAAGTAAGGAGTTGGAAGATGTAGTTCTGTATGAGTGTTAAGACATACAGGAGCACGCCACCGCCACCTGCCATGGAGTAAGAAAAAAGATGGATATGAAAAGAATGCTTAGACTCTGATTAAATTCTAACAAATAAGCAGACTGCTTAGCCTGTTCACAAGGGTCTGTTTCCAGTGTAACCGGGTGCAGGTGGAAACCAGTATTGGATGACGCAGATGTTCATCTTAACTAAATAATAGCAGCCGCTCAGGTCGATCTTTAGGTTAAGCCGCGCTTGCCAAGGTTGGTCTGTGGATGGGTGACCACCCGTTACATACCGAGTTTCCTCCGTGCCTCGGAAAGCACGTTAAGCTGTTAGTCCCGGCTGTCATGTGTAGATCTTTCATGACAGACGTTACAGATAGTAAGTGTCGCGCCGAAAATCTGACAACCAGTCTTACTAAGGGGTATCGTATAACACAGTACTAACTGGATTATGGAGTTTAGATAAGCAGTCGCTCCATGTAAAATACTGGTATTCAGCTGTATCCGGTAAGACTGGAGCCGACCCCAACATAGTTGTAAAAAGGCTAGGCAGATGATGAGATGTTCATCTAAACAAGCGGGTAGCAAACAATAGGTAGGTAGGTCCGCAGGTAGAACTTCCAATTTAACAACATCTTATTCTAATAAAGAAAGAGTCAGATATGACGGAGATAGACAGATCACATGAAGCTGCGTCTAATGTCCTCGGCACTAGACATAATGCATCGGTTATAAAGACATACTTGTGCTGGGCTGTGGACGTCACGTAACAGTTTTTTGAGAAAACTGTAACAGCACTCATTCAACTCAACTCAGCCTTTTTTCTGTTCAGACCAACTTTTTTGTTTTATTCTGTGCATCTAATTTGATTATACTATTTTCACCTTCATAATTCCCTTCCTTTTCATCATCATCATCATCGAAGCAAAGATAGCCTAGTGGTGAAACCGTTGGACTGCCAAGTTATAGTCTCTATCGAACCCAAGACACCTCTGATTTTTTTTATTCATGTCATCCTAAAATTATAATAACTTGGTTCGGTGAAAGAAACATCGTGAGAAAACCAGATGAAGAAATATTTCTCGCCGGCATGTCAGAGAATGCCCCAGAGAGCCATGGACATTCTGACACCAGGTTAATCAATAACCACACGATAAGGAAAGAAAGATCATTATAAAATATCGAGAATATTTTAGTTAGACTTCTATAGTGTTAGAATTAATTTGTCTAATCAATATTTGTCAATACCTACTTACAGAGTTTAATCACATCGGCATTTAAACAAAAACATATACACTCACATACGCGCACACACACACAACACACATATATACAAACACATAGGCACACACACAACATTTAAAAACAAGTGCTGCTAATTAGTTTTTCTAAATTTAACCTTTGCTCATTTGTAATTTTAAAATTCCGCTCCCCGTTCCATGCAAACCTCAACCAGGTGCTTCCTGCGATTTTATCGATACCATCAACTTAACAAAACCGTTTCTTATGCCACATCTTCATTGTTTCTTCACTCCTGGTCGTTCCCCCGGATATTATGTTGAGCAAGTAATTTAGCGACACAAGAGCTCTCTGATATACTGTGTGTTGTGTTGTGTTGTGTTGTAGTGTGTACCATTATCTTAGCCTTGTGGGAGGACGCCTCGTCTTGAGGACGACGGTTCTGTGTGCCTTTTGTGTCAGTTAGAATTACATTTCCTTGGAATTATGTTGAGGGTATTTAAGTTTATGAGACGGGTTCTCGTTTATCAATATAGCTGCTATTAACAGTGGCAGTTGTTTGCATTGGTCCTAGTATAGGAAAGTCGGATTTCTACTGTTACTCTATGAATCGAAATTGAGTGGAATCGATCTACAATATAGCGTGTATCCAAACGTATATTATTTGAAATAATTTATCCGAACACTTGTTCGAGAATATTAGGAGAAGATATTGACTGAAGACATTTTCCAGATGTCGTGTTTTCGACGTAAGTTTAGTATGAATTATTGTCGCCGCTTAAGATAATCTTGGTAACAAACTTAAAGCTAATTTACCTTATATTTATCATTATCACCCATCTTATTTAACATTGCTGTTTTAATCATGACATAAAGGTTTTTTTCACACATACATACATACTGTAGGGACTTCACAGTTCCTCCCCTCGAAAACACAACTATCCCTAAAACAAACGACAGAAAAAAGCCTCTTTTAGCGACATCCGCCTTAATGAAGTGGGCACGCCCCCGCTTCGCAACATCGCGTCGACCAATCGCAGCGTTTGAAACTGTTGCCAGCTCCCCCATTGGTGGAAACTGTATCAATACTGTTGCGAGGTGAACGGTGTTTGGAATGAGAACGAGTTTGGACCAATAGACGTTTCGCCTACTGCGGTAGAAAGTTACATGTAAATGTACTTTATAAACACACCCAGTGTTTCATATTTCTCGGAGTTTCCTTCTAATGTTGTGTTGGTACGTCTTCTGTTAATCGAGAATATCATGATGTCATGCTGTAGTAAGATTAGCCAGCGGGGAACGACTACCTTTTAGTTTTGTCACATTACTAATTTTTCTAAATGTAAGTATCCAGAAATAGCGCTATTTGATATCAAATAATTATTGATAATTTCCTATTACATTCGTTGAATTCACTATTTTGGAACTGTTGGTTCGTGAGTCCTTTGTGCTTGCTTGCATTTTAAAGATATTGCAAAACGTTTCGTTGACACTTCTCGTGATCCAAGGGCTGAATTTAACTTTGGGCAGAGGCTTAACGTTGCCATACGACGTGGCAACGCGGCTAGTCTCTTGGGGACATTGCCAACTGACAGCATTGAGGACGAATTTTTTCACGCAATTTTTTAGTTTATTTATAAGTTTGTTTCTATAAGTTAATTTATTCAATAAATTATGTTTTTATTGTCCGTATTACGAAACATACTTACATGCGTGTATATAGTTACGCCACATTCCTATAGGTTAGGCAGTTTGATTTTGTTTAGTTTCAAAGTGTTTCTGTATTTTATAATGCCCAATACAAGCAATTGTCTTTCTTTTAATATGAAAACAGAAAATAAGCTCCCTACAGTTGTACGAATCCTCCCCCAGATATCACATCTCACCGGGCCAATTTTGTGATCAACTTACTAATATCTATTGTAAAAGCGAAAGTGAGTTTGTTTGTTTGTTACCTCTTCACGCTTTAATGGCTAAACCGATTTTGATGAATTTTGGTACAGAGATAGTTGGGAACCAGGAGATGGACATGGACTATCTTTTTATTAAAAAAGTGGGATGTGAGGAAGAAAAAGAGAAGAAAGGGAAAAACTTAGCGATTACGAATCAATAAGGCGCGAGGGGAACTGTGTTACCCCGAATTTAACGAGAGCGAAGCCGTGGGCAAAAGCTAATCTATAATAATTCACATCACAAGGGTAGAAAAAACTACATTACGGCAAGGTATAGCCGCTACGACATTATAACAAAAACAATCGTAGTAGCGTGCTACGGAACCGTAGCACTGTCTACGAGGTGCTACGCCGATTGGTTGGGTAATGCTTTTGTTTTCACTTGCCTGCTTATAAACCTTAATAAGCAGGCGAGTGGAAACAAAAGCATTACCCAACCAATCGGCGTCTTTACAAGTTCTTGTTACAATTATTTTTTCTGTATTAGTATGTGTAAAGTATGACATAATATATATGACGTATGACTAAAACCCACCCGTGCATCTTCTATTGCCCTTAATGTTCCGGGGCCGCGGTATCTTCTTCGAACAACCCGCAACTCTGGATTATGTCTGCCTGGGTTCAATATTACGACCCCTCTCGTGCGATGTGACTTCACTTGGCTAATTAAGTAGACTGCTTCTTTAGTAAGTACTTAAAATATAATATTGGTACTTTATATCATCATCTGTCTAGCTTTTTTCCAACTATTTTGGGGTCTTCCAGTCTAACCGAATGCAGCTGAATACCAGTATTTTACATGCATCGACTATCTATCTGACCTCCATAACCCAGTTTGTACTGAGTAATACGATACCTCTCAGTAAGACTGGTTGCAGACTTTCGGGACACTGACTATCTGTTACGACTGTCAAAGATCTACAAATGACAGCCGGGACTAACAGCTTAACGTTCCGAGGCAACGGGTGGTATCCCATCCACAAAGTAATCTAGGCAAGCGCGACTTAACCTTAATATCGAGCCGAGTGACTGCTATTATTTAGCCATGAACTCCTCATAGACCACAATAAAGTAACAAACAAAATATATAAATGTATATTTATTTATTTTAAACTAGCTGACGCCCGTAGCTACGCCCGATATTTTGATTTACAATAAGTATCCTATATATTATTCCAGACTATAATCTACCTCTGTGAAAAATTTCATCTAGATCCGTTCAGAAGTTTTGACGTGAAAGAGTAACAAACATCTACACATCCGTCCATCCATCATCACAAACATTCGCATTTATAATATTAGTAGGATGTATAGTCTCTTTCTTAGTGTCTGAATCTAAAGTCTCAATCGTATTGAAGAAAGACCGACAAATTACAATCAATATTAAAATATGAAACCCATTTATTTAACCAGAAGGCATTTCCCTCCGAATCGCGAACACGACTGGTCCAGCGTTTATAAATTGTACACACACATACACACACGCACACACACACACACAGTTGGTCAGCGCCACAAATGACGGCGCTGTGTCACCGAAGCTGACGCGACGCCGACGTTGCACGAACGGACTAAAGAATAGGGAGGATTCACGAAATAGAAAAATATTTTTGCTATTGGAACGAAGTTCCTTATCGCGCGTTGTGAAAGGGGGCTAGACGGAAAAAAATCTTACGAAAAGTTGTTACGACACTTTTTGCTATTGTAAGCTGTGCGGCGTCGCATGTTTCTCTGTCTGTCAGTCTCTCTCTCTCTCTTATAGAAAGCAAGCCAGATATTTTCATTTCTATAGGAACTTCGTTCCATCCGGGTGTCCCTTGACACCTCTATTTTTTTTTTATAATTAGTTTTCCAGGAATAAGACTTCATAAAGGTTTGCAACACTGAAAGAGAACATTGTCTGTAAAAGTGAGTACGATGTAGGGTACATATATATACATACATACATCCTCACTAATATTTTAAAAGCGAAAGTGAGTTTGTTTGATTGTTACGTCTTCACGCCTTAATGGCTAAACCGATTTTGATGAATTTTGGTACAGAGATAGTTGGGACCCTGTACACGGACATAGGCTAACTTTTTTTAAGAAAAGTGAGAAATGAGGGAGAAAGAGGGAAGAAAAGGGAAAACTTAGCATTGCTATAACAATAAATAAGGCGCAAGGGCAAAAATTACAGGTAGCACTTTACCTTTAAATCAGGAAAGGGGTACTGTGTTATCCTGAATTAACGCGAGCGAAACCGCGGGCAAAAGCTAGTGACTTAATAAATATTTGGTGGTTTTGAGTTATCACTTTCTATGAGGCATTATCATCTGCCTAGACTTCTCCCAACTATGTTGGGATCAGATCCCAGCCTAACAGATGCACCTAAATACCAATATTTTTCACGGAGCGATTGACTATCTGACCTGGTACACGATTTTTTTGCGAATGGGAAATCATCAACTAACTTCCCCCGCTCTGTGCGGAGCAGAAGGAAATGTCAGACTTGTACTGACTACAACCCACTCATGTTCCTTCTATTGCCCTTTATGTTCCGTGACTGCAGTAGCTCTTTAGAACAACCCGCGGACCCGATACCTCTTAAAAAGACGTTTGGGTCATCGGTACGCAAATTTCTTGCAGATTTGGTAATGTGGCGGGTTGGTAAGCTCCATACAAGATTGAGCTTAGCCATGACTGCTACATGCGTCCGTTGAGACAGATCAACTCAAAGCTGCAATTACTTTGAGCCTACATCGGTAATATCTTAACGCTGTTTGGACTTTGAGAGCCACCAAGCTCTATGACTTTGTAGCGGCATTTCTTCTCAAGGATCTAAATCCGAAGTACGAAGTGTAAACGACCCGTAGTCTTTTTTTAGGTGTTTTTTTTTATATATGGACTCAACGTACCATTTTTATCATTGGGCGTCTCGGGCATGTCTACATCAAACATATTATCACAATGACGGGTTGAAAAAGTGGTTTTCGGTTTTGTTAAGGGTATTTCACACCCGTTTTAAGAATTTTGATGCACTTCACAAGTGGCCTCCTATGAAAATAATGAAGGAATGGGAGTTTCGCCATTAAGTGATTGCATACATATAAGGATCTGCTTCCCTTCGTCAGTATGTATATGTATGTGCTAGTGGAAACGGGCTATCCCCCGAATACTGAAACGTCACTCAAAATTTAAGTCCCACTTAAGTTTAACAGAGGCTCAGAAGTGACGTTTGACCATACAAAATCTAAAGTTTAGGAGCTGCTCAAATGTTAAGCAGCCCTCACATTTTGAGTGACGTTTCAGTATTTGGGGGTATATCTCATAAATATGTACGTAAATAAATTGTGACTGACAGATGACATTAGTGGCAGCTACCTGACTAGTTGTGACTGAGCGACATTGTTTACTTGTTAATAATATTATAATTTAAAAAATAAACTAAATCTTACGATTTTTTGTAACTTTCTAACTTTATTACCCATATTATAAGAATGCATAAAAGGTAACTAGTTCGCCTTCTTAAGGATTCTGCCATGTTTGATTTAGAATGGCATCACTTAGCCGAAATTTTGCACGTATGTTTACGTGTGCAAAATAAGCTGAAATTTCAGCTTAGTCAACAACCGGGGAGTAGGACAAATTTAACTTCAAATTTTATTTTGTGACGCTGACGGCTACAGTTGATACTTAACATTTGATCAATCACATACAAAACAACTAGGTGATTACTGACAACAAAAAAAATGTGTGCTACTCAAAGTAAAGGTCTTATCTAAACATTTTAGTTTACACCAATGAAGTTGAAATTGATTAATTTTGATAATATTCGTTTTAGTAATAATAATAAAAAAAAATACATAAAGGTGTTGCATTATCATAAGAAGCTCTGACTCCTGAGCTAGATGAGACCTGTGTTACAGGAGTCAGTGTCTTCAGTAAATAACTCTGAAGGAATTCAATACTAATTCACGTAGATAAAGTCAATTAAATGAAATAAATAAACTAGCTTTTGCCCGCCGCGTTAAATTCGGGGTAACACTGTTCCCTTTGCCTGATTTGCAGGTACCTGCAACTTGCAGTTTTTACCCTTGCGCCTTATTGCCTTTCTTGCCCTTTGCCATCACCTGATTAGCCTATGTCCGTCTCCTGGGTCCCAACTATCTCTGTATCAAAATTCATCAAAATCGCTTTAGCTATTAAGGCGTGAAGAGGTAACAAACAAACAAACTCACTTTCGTTTTTAAAATATTAGTAAGGATTTATTTATTAAATAAATCGGTAATAAATTAATTTTACGTTTCCCTAATAAAATATCGATCGCGCCTCATCCACACTAGGGCGCTCCTCGCTCCTCGCTGACCAACAAAAACGCCGCTCACTCAGCAACTGCCCATACGTACACTTTTTCTACTCGACTCGTACGTTCACTATACTTGCCCGTTTTACTAGCCTGCAAGTGAGTTTGATGGAGGGCCTCCACTCAGAGAAACGTTTGTTTTTCAACCCTTTCCCGCTTGTGGCTTGTGTCAACGAGGTCTTTTTGTGGCGGTAAAGTATGGTCGCGTGCCGGACAGAGTTCGATGCCAGTTTGAAGTTATTTTCTATTCGACGATTTTTGGGATTCATTTTTTAAATGTGTACTTTTCAAAGTATTTTATTTGAATGTCCGGCAACCTGACTAAAATATATAATTGAACCCCAAAATTCATACGTAGGTACTACGTTTATATAAACGTAGTACGTATCAACTACAGAAAACGTCAATAGTAAACACATAATATTTTTATAAAGAAAAAGCTGATGTTTCTATAATTTGCGCATATTCCCTTTCTATACAGAAAAGAGTGTAAATACAAGTTAGTAAGTACACATTTCAATTACCACACTAAATTAGTTTTTTTTTTCTGAAGTGGTACCAAAGTAGGTAACTTGAGTTTAGCAGTGACATCTGTTGGCGAATAGCAGAAGTACTTGGTTCATCTTTTGTTCAAGTTTTACAATGTTAATTCTATTCCCCAATAGAGTGCTCTGTATTGGTTTAGCATGAAAAAATATAGAGGGCGCTGATTAACTCACTTAAGAAGTTAAGATCTATCATTACGGTTGCCGTGGTGTTGCCGATGCTGAACTTCTGGCCTGCATATTTAATTTTATAAGAGCTACCTTAGCAACATTTTGCCTCAACCTATTGTTTTGTTTCAGGGGAAGACGCTTTAGGTTGACTTTTTAAAGTATTATGACTGTATATTCGTTGATATAATACTGATGACTAAGATTATTAACGTATGAGTGATATAAATAACATTCATTTGTATCAGAGTTGTAAAGTTCTTACAGTAAGACAGTTATACCTTTTAAATCTAACGTTGAATCAACATCTAATAACACCTGTAGACCACGAACACAAACACAAACGCACTATTCCTAATGTATGTAAACACGTTAAATGTAAGACTGCTACAGCTCGACGACAACACCTATTTCTAGCTACGCATATTTATAATAAAATAAATAGAGCTCTTCTAATTAACCCACTTCTGAAAAAAGAATGCAAGAAGAAAATAAATAATTGGTTACAAACATTGGATTACACGCAAACAGAAAACCTATTATTATAAACAAAAAAAAAACCCAGGTATATGCCAATAATTAAACGCATAATACTTAACATTGATACATACAGACACATGCACACCCACATGCAAACACACACATCAACACCTACACACACGCAAAACACATACAACCTCACCACACCCCCCACACCACACTCACATCAACACAAATACACTCATCCCTCACATATTGTCATTTTTATTATTATATAGTTGTTAAATAAATTTGTATGTTATTGAATAAAATGTAAGTACGCCAGAAACAAAAATGGGAGAAGACACTGATTCCTGTAACACAGGTACAACCTAACTCAGGAATCAGGGCTTCAGTTTGCAAATGTAACACTGTTTTATATCAATAAAAAAATTTTATTATTTATTTATTAAATAACATAAATGGCTATGAAAACATAAACAATACTATAGTAATATTTTATTTTACCACAGCTGTGTGTATACCTACATGTACTATCTAAATGGGTACCTACCAACGACCATACAGCCCGGGCTGTATGGTCGTTGGTACCTACCCAGCGCATCTAGGTACTACAGAATATCACCCCGGTACTCCCCAAAAGATAAGCAGAGGCGTAGCTAATGGTGACCGTAAATCGACCATAAATCCAGATGCTGTAGCTATTACCGCCCTAATATTATCACACTTGCTTTTGCCCACGGCTTCGCACGCGTTAAATTCGGGGCTACATAGTTCCCCTTTAATGATTTGCAGGTACCTGCTACCTGTAGTTTTTATTTATTGTAATAGCAAAGCTAAGTTTTCCCTTTTCTTCCCTCTTTCTTCCTCATTTATCACTTAAAAAAAACCCTTGTAAGTCTCCAGGGTCTCTGTGTAAACAAAAAAACAAACTCACTTTCGCTTTTATAATATTAAGTAGGTACCTAAGGATTGCTTGAGCTGAGGTTCGAACTGGGACCTCGAGCCTCATCTATAAGTAACTGTCACACTAACCATAGGTTATCATGTAATTAACTTTATTTGTTTACATGTAAAGGGAAAAAAACCACAGAGCAGCTCCACTATCTACTAGGTATGCACTTTTGAGTAAAAATTCAGGAAATTCATAACGGTACAACCTAAGTCCATTTCACAAACATCTAAGTCACGCGCTAATTCCTAAATATTGTTACAAACAACCGGCGATTACATCTCGTAAACACGCCGAGATTTACAAACACACGAGAGCACAGCATCCTGTAGCGCTCACGAACGCTGCTCACATTACGAAGTGCGCCATGGATTAGTAACATTAGTGGTCAACTTCTATCTCCCCGCTGTACACCGCGTGATGATTTCGCTGTTTAAATTGTAGTATAGGAATAAATTATTTCATAGGCTTGTTTTATCTTCGCAGCTGGCAAAAGTAAGTAGAAAATCTTTCGTTTTTACATCATTTTGGTTCCGTACCGCAAAAGGACAAAACGGACACTTAGTTATCCGTCTGTCTGGCTGTCTGTAAAGACCCTTTACGACCCTTTTAACGGGAACGTATCGAGGCATCGAGTTAAAATTAAAACCATATACTCAATCCATCCTCTAAGTCTAAGCAGTATAAAGATATGGCTGTTTGTGTCGCAAGTTTTTACGGAGGAGGAGGTCATTAATTCGGCTGTAATTTTTTATTTCCATTTACTTATGTTTGTTACCTCATAACTCCGTGATTTGACGGTACCTACGATGGTGGACATTTTTGTTTGCCTTCCTTGGTAGTTTATGAGTTTCATATATGACCATGGGAATAACCTACTAAAGCCGGAAGGCGACGTCAAAAAAGTCAATCAAACAAACAAAAGTCAAGGACTTCTGGAAGAAAAGTTATTGTTCACTTCTTTGTTTATGGCTTTTTGGAAGTCTGTTAGTTTCTTTTAGAAATCAGTTCTTTATTTGTTACCTAGTGGGCTAAGAGATCTCCGGACCGAATTCCGGCCACGGTACCCAAGCTCAGGACTCATTCGGAACACCCTGCCGTCGACGCGGGCTATATTTAATGCACAAGTTAATCCAATGTCTCTTCCATGAAAATCTCAGCTAGATGCACTCACTGCACCAAGTATTCACTAAAAAAGTGCGGTTGATCGAGGCATTAGTAGTTAAGTTACCTGCTCCAAAGAATGCTATAGGAATATAATTCTATAGCATTTAAAATATTCTAGGCTTTAACCTAACTACACACATTCCTGTTAATGCACCAGAATATAATAGACACGCGTAAGCACCTCTGTGGTGCTGAAAATAACTTTAATATTTTTGAGTTATAAAAATATATATCTACAACACTTGAATGCTAAATAATTTCAAATCATTCCAGATACTAAAACCAAAGATGACGCGATTGTTCTTTAAGCTGCTGTTCTTGACATTCTACTTCATCCAGTCTCACACAATGATGATCAGAAATGACGCGCTCATATCCAAGATGGTGTCAGACTTCCAGAAGGACAACTCGATGGCTGCACAACAGCAACATGAAGTGCAGCAGCATCATCACCATCCGAAGGATGTTATGAGCATGATGCAGAACGTGCTCTGCAAGAACTTCCCCACAGTACCGTGCGACATGATCGTACAAGACGAAATGCTCAAGAACCTCATACAGCGATCCATACAACAACTAAAGTATAAGAAAATGTCGATGGAGAAAACGACGCAGTCACCTTCCGTTTACCACTTGACCTTATTCCCGTCATTCAACAGCGAAGACCTCTCAAATTTTCTACAAGTTACCCATACAGGAAACTACAAAAATAAGGAAGACAAAGAAAGCCATAGAGATAAAAAGAAAACAGTTAAGATCAACGGCGAGACAAACGGAGACAGGGAACCGCATAAACGGTCGAAATCAAAGAACGAAGGCTCGAGGATGCTTTACAACGGACGGAAAAAGATCAGGAAGTTTTATCCTCACAAGATAAAGTACAAAGACAAGATGAAGGGAAGGAAAGATTTCGGAGACTACTCGGAGGAGAAGCTGTCCATGTCGGTGGAAGTTCCGGATATGAACATGGGAGTACTGGAAATAAATAGGAACAGAGACACTATGAACTATAAAGCGGACGGTGACGAAGGCGAGGATCCCGTGTGGAGGATAGACTACCTGAAGCACGGCGAACCGGGCCTGAACGTTTTCGGAAACGAACCGGACCGGTTAAAGGAGAAACTTACAAAGACAGGACCTAGCGTCATCGTCTCCGACAGCATTCTAGATCCATCTTCGCGAAAGGAAGTGATGCGTCCTGATGTGTACATTAAGAAGAACTACAGCAGGAAAAACAATCTTGTTGCAATAAATTCCGACGGCATCGATTAGGTACTGCGCTACTAGTATATGATTTTTTTGAATAAAGTATTAAGTTTCATTTGGTGTGTTTTTGACCAGGGTAGGGTTTAACCTCTATGATACGATTTTTTTTTTTGGCAGGAGAGGCAAATCCCCACGGACACCTCAACTATCTCGCAGTTTGTGAGACAGTCGAGGTAATGCCGGACCCGAACCGGCTAAACCACACTCCTGCCTCGCTATATAGTGTCGTTCTGATATGATCAGCGAGCTTTTATACGAATATCCTTTTTTTTGTCTTGTGAACCGATACTTACCTACTTAGTATATGAAGCCAAAGAGACCGAACTCCGTGTTTAAGTTAAATCTTTTTATTTTAAAACTGTTTTAATATTCTGTAACTTAATTTATTTTCTATTTATAATGCTGCTGTTTAAACTTAACATACGATATGAATTAGTTACGGCTCATTAACTAGAAACTTGATTTAAAAAAACCCATATAATAGTTAATGAAACGATATTTATCATCAACCTTCTTACCCTACCAACCTATATAATATATAATTATTTAAATTAAAAACGATGACTATAATTAAAACTTTATCTGAAGACGACTATTGAACCCGTGCGTATTAGGTATAGATAATGCTTAGATTAGTAGGTACTGTATACGCCAAATTCCGATATAATGTAGATAAACATCAGATTCGTAAAATACCTTTATCAAACTAGGTTTCATGACTTCATAAAATTATGTAGATCTGTATTTGCCCGGAGATAGTCTATTATCTTGGAGTTAGATAATTATTTCATTGTGTGTTCTTTATTATTGTTTACCTTCATGGGTATGCATTGCTCTTTTTTCGGATGGGTAATTGTCAATAACTTCTCCCGCTTTGGGCGGAGCGGGAGGGACTCCCTCCCGCTCCGCCCAAGGCGGGAGAAGTTAGGTTATGTTGTTTTAAGTTATGCTAAGTGACTTTTACTGACTAAACCCATCCATGTTCCTTCTCTTGCCCTTTATGCTTCGGGGCAGCGGTATCTCTTTCAACCCCGGCAGGATGTAGGTACTGCTTATAGTTACATTATTATTTCCTTTAAGGCTTCTGCACACACGCGCGGCGCGGCAAGCGGCGACAAAATCTCCGTAGAACAATTACTATGAAAACGCATGCTACCGTTCACACAGGCGCGGCGCGACACGTTGCGTTTTAGATTTTAGATTTTCCTTTCGATAAGCAAGTTGAAGCTGCGACACGCCGCGACAACTCTGCGGCAGAAAAACAAAAGACGCCTAGAACATTTTGTATGAAGCGAGCTCTGTCGCAACGCCTGTGTGAACGGCGGTGCGGTGCGGCAAGCCTGCGGCATCGACTCGGTGATCGACTACTCGATCCTCTTTCTCTCGAAAAGGGGTAGGTTAGGGTCCCAACCTATCCATTTTCTTGCAATAAAAGCCCTTAATAGGTGTTCGCCACCCTGGGGACCGCTTGGGGAGAGCGGAGGGGTCTAATTAACTCGTACTGACTAAGGTGCCGTCCTAACGGTTTATCGATCGTACGATGACACGATGCGTTCTCGTCGCATGATGAGTTCTGTCTGCGACGAGACTGTAGAAGACTATTTAACCTTTATACAAGTATAGCAAAATTTGGTACGAAAAATTTTCACTTCGATAATCTCGTAATTTAAAAATGTCCTTTTTTATTTGTTAAGATATTTTCACAAACTTGATTTCACTTTGCAGGTGTAGGTATAAAACGTATATTTCAGTTTATTTCAATTTCCTAAAACTAAGAGTTTTCTAGAAATAGCGATAAATTGTTGTTTGTTTAAGTATTTTTAGTAAATTATTATCTTTGTTAGTTTTTGGTCTAGGATTTTTTATTGTTTAGGTTATCTATAATATTATTAAATGTGTCGTATAGAGTAAAGAATGATTAATGCAGAAATGTTTACTTTATTTTTCGTTTCGCACACCTATCATCAATAAAGTTGTTATAAAAGGGTAACTTTTTGTTTCTATGATTTACTTCCTGAACCCGATGAAAGACAAATGTTGCCATCACTGAACACAAATATGTTGTGACACACGTTTATTATTGTGTAATACATATTTACGTATTCACGTAAAACCCACGGCCGTGTCCACGACACAGCGACACACCGTTTTTTTTTTGTGGATAGTAAAATCATTAAATAATCTCTCCCGCTCTGGGCGGAGCGATGGGGAGTATCTTACTGAATAAAACCCATCCATGTTCATTTTCCTATTTTGCCCTTTGTATGCCGGGGAAAGGTATTTTTTCGAATAACTTGGCAGGCCCCTCTACTTTGCTGACATCTCTTTGAGGCGCGTGGTTCACGCGCCGTTGACACGGCCTGTCGCGATGTCAGGACAGTGAATCTCCCTACCTATCTATAGACATGTTTCTCTATACCAGATACCATATTTGTATATGTTTCATAAAAATATGGCATCTGATAGCCTTATAATTTAAATACTCATAAGTGATTACTAATAAGTGCTTTTAATTTCGTTTTTGTCGGATTTCTGTTTATCCTATTGACTGAAATTTGGTACATAACCAGTAAGAGTGACGGATAGTTATACGTACACCGGTCTCATAGTAATTTTTTTTGTAAACAACGTTTACATATTATATATATTTTGTCTAATAGACCGATTAGATCTAAGAATGAGTATGGAAATGGAATAATTGGTACTTATTATCGATTTAAAAAAGCAGAACAAGTTATTTAGTGCTTATTATTTACGCGATTATTTTACATTTGACAAGTTTGGTCATCGAATGACAAATGGTTGACAGGTAATTAGCACGGAGCTTTTAAACAAACTGCAGTGATGACATGTGACTCAAAGAGTGTTCCGAGCGAGATAGCTTTTAGTGTGCACACACTGTCTTTGTTTTACAATTACTAGAAATAAAAAACAATAAAATAGGATTCCGCATCCAGGAAAATCTTCACTATTACACCTCTATAATTAACGCATTTTTTCAATTTTGAAAGTGGATGTTTTCACTGGAACCAGAAAATACGAAAATATATTTTAAAAAGATGTTCAAATGTTATGATCATACTGTTTCTAAACATAAATAAAAAGTTTCTATATATAAATTCAACATTTTTAAAAGTTGCAACTAAGGAATACTATTTTCTGAGAAATTATTATTTTATTATAACCCGTTTTTAATTCTGTGCCAGTTATCTAAGTGATTAACAACTAATGTTTTTTAATCATTTTTTACTGACAATGCGCCTGCCAACCTTGACTCTTTATCAGTTGGTATTAGTATATTTTCCCTTTGAATTAATTAAAATAATATAAACTTTGTGCCTTTGAGATAAAGTTCATTTTTTGAGATAAAATTAACATAACAACTGGAATTCCAGTTATCTCATAACTTCCTTGGTAATAAATCAAATATCAGTCAGGTGCGTTGCAAATACAGTGAAGGGTTCTGTAGACGGACGAATTTGTTACGAACTCATAGAAATATTAAGCTTTTTTGCAAAAATACAACCGACTTCTAATACATGGTACAGAAAATCGACTTCAAAATAAAGGTTATATTTGTGTTTTTTTTTAACAAATCTCGGCGTCGAAAAGATTAATGAAAGAACTGATTTTTGTACACGTTATGCGACTATGTCAATCCTATCATACTTTAAAAAATATCAACTTACTTACTTCCTAAACCTAATTTTAGTTAATCGTAAAAACAAAATCGAATTAACCACCTAAATCTTATCTAATCTAATTTTATTATTTCGTACAAATAGTTTCCACTAACGATTTAGTTGATTTTGTAATAATTGAATACTTTTTTAGTTAAAAGGGTTCTGCTTTTGCCAATTTGCTATGGAACCCTAAAAAGCATCTCTCGTCCGTTTTCTTTCGTACTGTTATTTTTTTTCTAATCACAGGTTTCAAGATAGTAGTACAAAGTTATTTTCTGGATTATCAAAATCAAAAGTCATTTATCAAATCAAACTGATAACCAGCGAGTTTTGAACGTCAAAGTAAACAATAAATAGACCTCCATAAAGACTGCATTACGGCATTTTCTATTGTTTTAGCTGGTAAAAAGAAGTAGCGGAATAAGCAAACACATCTGTCTGTCAAGTTTAAAGGAGTAGAGTAATAAATTTATTTATTGCAAATGGATAACGGCTTCCCCGCTAGGCCTGAGCAAAGCTGCGTCCTCGTAGACTCGGTCGGCGGCGGTCTTTCACGTCCTGCTCTGAGAGGGAATAGGAAGCAATCACCTACTTCTGTCAAGCAGTCATGCTTGAGGAAAAGAAACTCAAATCAACACAGCTGCCCCGGAAGACGCGCCGCTCGTGTTCCACGCGCGCCTCAAATAGATATCAGCAAAGCAGAGGGGTCTGCCAGGGCCACTTTCTGCCGGAGTTGCGAGTTGTTAATTATGTTCTACTTGCAACAATGGCTACTGCTAACAACAAAAGGTCGTAGGTATCTAATACAGAAACCATCATTAGGACCTTGCACCTCAGACACAGATAAATACATGGGTACAGCCATGTTTTCATTTTCACGTCATTAATACAGGATTGCTAAACCGAGTGTCTTGATTTTGTAATTTTTGTAGAAAGGGAGCCATCGGCACAGCATACTGATTTGTAGGGCTGCTCGGTGTACGAACCTAAAGAGTGGGTTAATTAGACCAAAAAGTTACCAGATTTCTGGCGCGTCCTGCATAGTAATCCGTT
Organism: Ochropleura leucogaster; assembly: GCA_958449745.1. Taxonomy (NCBI): domain Eukaryota; kingdom Metazoa; phylum Arthropoda; class Insecta; order Lepidoptera; family Noctuidae; genus Ochropleura; species Ochropleura leucogaster. The sequence goes on from OY288224.1 coordinate 15,297,285, forward strand.
CAAGATGGTGTCAACTATCCAAGATGTTTACGCAAACACGTACCGACGGGTATCACGGGATTGTTCGCAAAAATAGTGCTCCGCTAATCAGGAGAGTGGTAGATATGCAAGTGCACGCATGCGAGGTGCGGGCTTGTTACCTGTCTCAAATACTAAGATCGGGATGGATCACGCCGTTAGATTACGTTGAGATAACGAGCGCCTACCCATTCTGCAGCAGACGTCTGCTGGTCAAAACACCAGAGCAGCGGAGGGTACAGCATAATACTGCTGACCCCCGACATAAGTGCACGAGGAAACACTCAACCACGCAAGCTCTCCCCAGGGTGGAGGACATCTAGTGCAGATTTCCATTACGAGGAAAAGAATAGACCACGATCCTAACCTAACCTAACCTACCCCTTTTCGATAGGCTAAGATCATGTATTCGATCATCGAGTGGATGCCGCAGCGCGCGGCGTCGCGCGGCCGTTCACACAGAGATCCGCGACAGAGTAAGTTTCATACAAAATGTTCTAGGCGTCTTTTGTTTTTCTGCCGCAGAGTTGTCGCGGCGTGTCGCAGCGCGTCGCGCGGATCGAGTTTGCCGCTCGATAGCGAGAGTTTGCCGCAAGGCGCGGCGCGCGACAGAAAAACAAAAGACGCCTAGAACATTTTGTATGAAGTGGGCTCTGTCGCAGCTTGCCGCAACTTGCCGCAGCTGCGACAGAGCCGCGGCATCGCCGCGGCGATCGAGTACTCGATCCTCTATGTATCGAAAAGGGGTAGGTTAGGATCCCAACCTAGCCATTTTCTCGCTATAAAAACCCTTAATAGGTGTCCGCCACCCTGGGGAGCGCCTGGGGAGAGCATAGAGGTCTAATAGAATCGTACTAAGGTGTCCTAACTGACTATCGATCGTACGAGGACACGATGCGTGCTTGTCGCATGATGAGACTGTATAATCTGTTTACAATACAAACCAGAAGACTGTTCAACCTGTTCACAAGTATGGCAAGATTTAGGGCAAAAAAATCACTTAGATAATCTCGTAATTTTAAAATGCACTTTTTTATTTCTTGACATATTTTCACAAAATTGATTTCAAATTGCAGGCATAGGTATAAAACGTATATTTAAGTTTGTTTCAATTACCTGAGACTAAGCGTTTTCTAGTTATAATGAAAATTTGTTCTGTGTTTTAGTAGTCTTCAGTAAATGATTAAATTTGTTAGTTTTCGTTCTAGAATATTCTTATTGTTTAAGTAACTTATAATATTATTAAATGTGTCGTATAGAGTAAAAAATGACAATGCAGAAATGTTTATTTTGTGTTTTCATAGTTTAAATAAAACAAACACCGCTGCAAAATTCTCAGTCGTAATAAAGTTTGCGACGAAAAACTATTTAGAATACGCGATAGAACAGGCGGACCCTAGAACGTCTTTTTAAACGTTTCTTCGACTATGCCCACAAACACCACAACCACCTGATCGCGTTTTTCTAGAAGCGTTTTGAATTTCAGCAATTCTCAGTAGGGGCAGTGATTTGAATTACGTATCAATCCAAGATACGCATTATTTAATTCTTAGGCAACGATGTATGAAACACGAACAATGTCCTTTCGCCTTTCATTTGACAACCTTTTTACAAGTGCCTGTCACTCCGCGGTGTCCTCATCGAAGCTCGCAAGTCATCGCGCGGGCATAGGCAATGCTTCATGGACCATTTCCATCGTACGGTGAGAACGCATTGCGTATTTGTACGATCACTGCATGTTAGGACAACGCCTAAAGCCGCCTAAAACACTGCCGTGCAGGCCCTAAAGTGCAGTACGAGGAAAAAAGCAGTTTCGGGAAAACCTTTAAAAACTTTTTAACACTGTTTTTCTTGGATTATTTATGTGTATGGTGCATATTTTTGTTGTTACGAGGACTAAGTGCCAACAAAGATAGTATTTCCATATATGATAAACAAATGTTAGTTTTGTTTATCAGATTTTAATTAAAATCGGGTTTTCTGAAATCTTAGCTTTTACTGCACGCAAAAAGTTACACATATACAGATTAAAATGCGGTAAAAATACTTGATACTACAAAATTAAGATAAGATAAGTATTAAGATAGTTCTTTGCTACTTTGCAGACTAACTTGCAGCATAAGACTTTCTTTACTGCATTTTAATTTGTATCTTGGACAATTGCACATGTAGTATATAACAATTGCTTCCAACTAACGGGTATGTTTTAGGTAGGAATTTACAGAAAAAAGTGCATTATGTTTAGAATTTGTCGTTTATTTTATAATATTGTAAGGTAATTGTTTTAAGGTGCTTTAAACACAGGTGGTTATTAAGGCATTTCGATAAAAATAAATGGTATAAACCTTTTCGGTTTCGCAAGACACACGAGATCTTTCCTTTAAATAGCACATTTATTAGTTTTTTAAAAATGTGTCATTTAATTGAATGATTTTGATTTGTAATTTTGATCTTGATCTTTGATTTTGTTTAAAAATTGTTCCAAGTTGTGTTGAAATACTTCAATATAATTTTGAAGTAGCTATGTAACTCACTTTTAAAAACTCCGATCAAATAAGTTTTCCGTGGGATCTGGAGGCGATAGTGCTCGCGCGCCTGTTTGAGTGGCGCGCGTAGGCACTACACCGGGGGGAAACTCCGCTGCCGCGGCAAATTTCCGCTCAGCGGACAGACCTCCAGTGCGACCTCGTGGTGGCATGGAGAGAGCGACTGTCGCGATCCCGTGCAGGGCACGCCACAATAGTGGCGGTAAAGAGGGGACCCTCTTTCACCGGACACGGAAGTTTCGGGAGGTTCCTGCACATAATCGGGCGGGAGGAAACGCCCGGGTGTCACCATTATGACGATCGCCCGGAGGACACGGTGGAGCACACAGTGGCGGTCTGCCCAGCGCGGGGCGGAGCACCGCCGTGCCCTTGTAGAGGCGATCGGCGGCGGCGATCTCTCGCGTCCGGCCCTGGTTCAGTCCATGGTCCGGAGCGAGAGGGATTGGGAAGCGGTCACCTCCTTCTGCCAAGGAGTAATGCTAGCAAAGGAGGTGGCCGGGCGTTTGAGGAAGAGAACATCAAGCCAACCCAGCTGCCGCAGGACACGCCTCGGGTGCCGCGAACGACTCCCGGCCACCGTAGATGCGGGCCTGGGGACGGTGAGCAATGGGTAGCTCACCGTCCGTCCGACTATTGACGACTGGCCGTGTCGACGGCGCGTTCGTGTTTCACGCGCGCCTCAATGTGATGTCAGCAAAGCAGAGGGGCTTGTCAGAGTCTCCGCCTGGGTTGCGGGTTGTTCGAAAGAGATACCGCGGCCCCGGAACGTAAAGGGCAATAGAAGGAACATGGATGGGTTTTAGTCAGTACAAGTCTGACACTCTCCCCCGCTCCGCCCAGAAATCAAATCATCAAATAACTTCCCCCGCGCAAGTTATTTGAGATTGTGACACGGTGGTCTAATAAAATATTTGTCTAAGTTCTTTTTTTAACTTTTTACTAGGTATATTTTGTATGTTTCTGGTTTTTCTTTTTTTACTTTTTCGTTTATTAGTATTTCTTTTTCGACTGCTTGCATATGATCTGATGAACTACTTTCTAATAAAGGCACAGAAATATATTTTTTATCTGCTACCGAGTCGTCTGAATGTTGAAAAACTGGTGTTTTAGCTAATAGTGTCGCGTTTTGAAAAATATGTGTTGATGTTGGCAAAACCTCAGAACATTATAAATCTTCTTATGTCACAAGATCATTGAATGAATGTTCAGAAGCTATTTCAGTCGTAGCTAAATCCGTTAGATCAGACTGGGGGAGAGCCTCAACGAGCCTTCGCTGCCTACACTGGCGTGGCGCAGACGTCTTCCTTCCTGGGCAGTAATCGACAAACAAGCACGACTGATTGAACGAGAGAGATAGCGACAAGTTCTGACTAGAACACAGTAAAATATGACCTTTACTGCAGTGAAATTAGTAAAATCGTTCAAGTTACCAATTATAATGCAGTAACAGAGTGTCATACTGCGTTTTAATTAGCATATATCTTATTTTCATCTTTTGAAAAATATCGACTAGGTATACTGCATTAAATAATGAGCATACTGCAGTTTAAATGGTTAGTTCATAATATGAAATAAACTAGTGATCAACCATGCAGTTTTAACACTGTTGGTACAAAAACTACTTACTGCGTTTTAATTTTTACCCCTCAATATTTTTTTGGGTGTAGAATACAGTTTTTTTGTGGCAATTTAGATATTTACTGCGTTTGACTTGGTAAAGTGACGGATCGTGGTAGACGTAACTGCTATTACTGTATTTTAGTTGCTATTGTAATATATTTAGACATGCAAAGTTAAGTTACTGCTTTCACAAATTTGATTTTTAAACCGTTTAAAGCATCCCAACAAAAATCTGATATGGGTTCAATATTCAACGAAAAAATTACAAAAAGGCTGTTACTGCGTTTTAGGGTCTGCAGAACAGAAGTCACAGCGGTATCTCGATGTGACTTCTGTTATTCGGACTGGTTTTGGCCCACTTCACCGGCTGAGTGAGAAGTTAAATGGGGAGACAATATTCTGCATAACATCTACGGAACCATCCACTGGACGTGGAACGCACTTGGGCAATTTTTTGACTCATGCTGCCATTTTTTGTTTAATGACCAGACTTGTCAACTGTAAATAATCGTGGAACTAATAAGTACTAAATATTTTTTTCTAAATGTTTCACGGTTGTCTGTGATACCTATGACAAAAAGGTGTCTACATATATTTTATAGCTATCCAGGAACTACGAATGTGGTGTTGCTCTGGTGCATTTCCTTACCAGTTTAATTAGTTGCCAGAATAGTAATGGCACGATAGGTGCGGGTCCGACCGGTACCATGTTCAATCCGCTTCTAGCAAGCTCTTCCACAGCGTCGTCGTTGCCTCGGGTATCGCTGTGTCCTTTAATCCATTGGATAGTTATGTTATTGAGGTTACCAACTATGACTTATGTAGATACGTATTTATTTTTTGTATTGCTTTTTGTACTGTTCCGTATTAAAATCATTTCTCTTTTGGAAAATAATGGGACATAGCAGCCGCGTATGATTCTTTTGAAATCATTTGGTTTTATAATGCAGTTGTTACAGCGTTAGTAGGTACCTAAGTATGGAGGAGAGCGTTAGCCTGACAATATTTCATTGCTTACTTTACAAAACGTAAAATAGTATAAGAAGTTAACAAGCGTCTAGGAATCTATACGGTCAACAATGTCGACTCATTCACAAATAATTCTTTAAAATATTTTTTTCATGAAATAAAACACTATATGAAACAAGTGACGCAGATGTTGCCATCTGTACAAAGGTTGTATAAATTTGTGATTTGATAGATAATGTTAAAAAAAAAACTGATTATATAGATTTGAAAAAATAAGATTGAGTAAACGTAGAGACATCCACTTTGTGCCGTTTATGAGCTCAATTTTGAATATGCTTTTTTAAATAAAGACACTTAGCGTGTCTTTATTAAAAAAGCATATTCAATGTAGTTACTAACTTTCCATCGGTCAGTTCTGAAACTGGGATTGGTAACTTGTTGTGAAAGCGTTTACTGTTTATTAGAAATGACTTGCTAGTTTTTGTCAAACTGAATTTAAGAATTGCAATTTTTCGGACATATAACGTACATTCGAAGATTTAAAGTGAGTTTTTCGTCGCAAATTTGATTACGATTGAAAATTTTGAAGCCGTGTATCTCTTATTAAAACTATGAAAACACTTACTAAAAAAACATTTCTGCATTGTAATTTTTTACTCTATACGACACACTATAATATTATACTACTAATAATATTATACCTAACCTAAACAATATGAATATTCTACAACAAATTTAATCATTTACTGAAGTGACTACTAAAACACAGAACAATTTATCATTATAACTAGAAAACGCTTAGTCTCAGGTAATTGAAACAAACTTAAATATACGTTTTATACCTATACCTGCAATTTGAAATCAATTTTGTGAAAATATGTCAAGAAATAAAAAAGTGCATTTTAAAATTACGAGATTATCTAAGTGATTTTTTTTGCCCTAAATCTTGCCATACTTGTGAACAGGATAAACAGTCTTCTGGTTTAACGCATCGTGTCATCGTACGATCGATAGTCAGTTAGGACACCTTATTACGATTCTATTAGACCTCTCTGCTCTGCCCAGGCGCTCCGCAGGGTGGCGGACACCTATTAAGGGTTTTTATAGCGAGAATATGGCTAGGTAGGGATCCTAACCTACCCCTTTTCGATATATAGAGGATCGAGTACTCGATCGCCGCGGCGGCGCCGCGGCTCTGTCGCGGCTGCGGCAAGTTGCGGCAAGCTGCGACAGAGCCCACTTCATACAAAATGTTCTAGGCGTCTTTTGTTTTTCTGTCGCGCGCCGCGCCTTGCGGCAACTCTCGCTATCGAGCGGCAAACTCGATCCGCGCGACGGGCTGCGACACGCCGCGACAACTCTGCGGCAGAAAAACAAAAGACGCCTAGAACATTTTGTATGAAACTTACTCTGTCGCGCCGCTCTGTGTGAACGGCCGCGCGACGCCGCGCGCTGCGGCATCCACTCGAGGATAGGTTAGAATTTTTCGATAGCTTAAAGGCTTCTGCACACACGCGCGGCGCGGCAAGTGGCGACAAAATCTCCGTAGAACAATTACTATGAAAACGCATGCTACCGTTCACACAGGCGCGGCGCGACACGTTGCGTTTTAGATTTTAGATTTTCCTTTCGATAAGCAAGTTGAAGCTGCGACACGCCGCGACAACTCTGCGGCAGAAAAACAAAAGACGCCTAGAACATTTTGTATGAAGCGAGCTCTGTCGCAACGCCTGTGTGAACGGCGGTGCGGTGCGGCAAGCCTGCGGCATCGACTCGGTGATCGACTACTCGATCCTCTTTCTCTCGAAAAGGGGTAGGTTAGGGTCCCAACCTATCCATTTTCTTGCAATAAAAGCCCTTAATAGGTGTTCGCCACCCTGGGGACCGCTTGGGGAGAGCGGAGGGGTCTAATTAACTCGTACTGACTAAGGTGCCGTCCTAACGGTTTATCGATCGTACGATGACACGATGCGTTCTCGTCGCATGATGAGTTCTGTCTGCGACGAGACTGTAGAAGACTATTTAACCTTTATACAAGTATAGCAAAATTTGGGACGAAAAATTTTCACTTCGATAATCTCGTAATTTAAAACTGTCCTTTTTTATTTGTTAAGATATTTTCACAAACTTGATTTCACTTTGCAGGTGTAGGTATAAAACGTATATTTCAGTTTATTTCAATTTCCTAAAACTAAGAGTTTTCTAGAAATAGCGATAAATTGTTGTTTGTTTAAGTATTTTTAGTAAATTATTATCTTTGTTAGTTTTTGGTCTAGGATTTTTTATTGTTTAGGTTATCTATAATATTATTAAATGTGTCGTATAGAGTAAAGAATGATTAATGCAGAAATGTTTACTTTATTTTTCGTTTCGCACACCTATCATCAATAAAGTTGTTATAAAAGGGTAACTTTTTGTTTCTATGATTTACTTCCTGAACCCGATGAAAGACAAATGTTGCCATCACTGAACACAAATATGTTGTGACACACGTTTATTATTGTGTAATACATATTTACGTATTCACGTAAAACCCACGGCCGTGTCCACGACACAGCGACACACCGTTTTTTTTTGTGGATAGTAAAATCATTAAATAATCTCTCCCGCTCTGGGCGGAGCGATGGGGAGTATCTTACTGAATAAAACCCATCCATGTTCATTTTCCTTTTTTGCCCTTTGTATGCCGGGGAAAGGTATTTTTTCGAATAACTTGGCAGGCCCCTCTACTTTGCTGACATCTCTTTGAGGTGCGTGGTTCACGCGCCGTTGACACGGCCTGTCGCGATGTCAGGACAGTGAATCTCCCTACCTATCTATAGACATGTTTCTCTATACCAGATACCATATTTGTATATGTTTCATAAAAATATGGCATCTGATAGCCTTATAATTTAAATACTCATAAGTGATTACTAATAAGTGCTTTTAATTTCGTTTTTGTCGGATTTCTGTTTATCCTATTGACTAAAATTTGGTACATAACCAGTAAGAGTGACGGATAGTTATACGTACACCGGTCTCATAGTAATTTTTTTTGTAAACAACGTTTACATATTATATATATTTTGTCTAATAGACCGATTAGATCTAAGAATGAGTATGGAAATGGAATAATTGGTACTTATTATCGATTAAAAAACCGGCCAAGAGCGTGTCGGGCCACGCTCAGTGTAGGGTTCCGTAGTTTCCCGTCCGTCACAATAAGTGTTCCCAGTTATGAGGCCAACCGAACAATTCGGTAATACCCGATCCAATGTAATAAATACCTACAGCGCCATCTCTCGGGGAATTGGGTTACTAATTAATACTAATACGAAGACGTGCAATTTGGGTGGTAATTTTGGATTGCGAGGACCGATTTCAATAATTCTTTTTTTGTTTGAAAAAAGATACGTTCAGGATAATAAAATATGTAAACAAAGTTACAAAAAATGCTTGCATATACGATTATACTACAAACTTAGTCCAGAAATTATTTTGTACAACTTTTTGTCTTTTTTGTACAAAAACTGTTGTGTCAATCAAGTTCAAAATAATTTTCATAGAAAGTCCTTATAAAGTTCTACTTTTCAGATTTTTTTCATATTTTCTAAACTTATGGTTCAAAAGTTAGAGGGGGGGGGGACACATTGTTTTTTACTTTTGGAGCGATTATTTCCGAAATTATTGACATTATCAAAAAATTATTTTAGTAAACCCCTATTCATTTTTAAATACCTTTCTAACAATATATCACACGTGAGGGGTTGAAATTAAAAAAAAAAAACACTTTCCTCTTTACATATAGGGTGGATACCCTAATAAAACATATTTTTCCAATTTTTATTTTACCACTTTGTCGGCGTGATTGATATACATATTGGTACCAAATTTCAGCTTTCTAGTGCTAACGGTCACAGAGATTAAGCGAGGACGGACGGACGGACGGACGGACAGACAGACATGGCGAAACTATAAGGGTTCCTAGTTGACTACGGAACCCTAAAAAAGCAGAACAAGTTATTTAGTGCTTATTATTTACGCGATTATTTTACATTTGACAAGTTTGGTCATCGAATGACAAATGGTTGACAGGTAATTAGCACGGAGCTTTTAAACAAACTGCAGTGATGACATGTGACTCAAAGAGTGTTCCGAGCGAGATAGCTTTTAGTATGCACACACTGTCTTTGTTTTACAATTACTAGAAATAAAAAACAATAAAATAGGATTCCGCATCCAGGAAAATCTTCACTATTACACCTCTATAATTAACGCATTTTTTCAATTTTGAAAGTGGATGTTTTCACTAGAACCAGAAAATACGAAAATATATTTTAAAAAGATGTTTAAATGTTATGATCATACTGTTTCTAAACATAAATAAAAAGTTTCTGTATATAAATTCAACATTTTTAAAAGTTGCAACTAAGGAATACTATTTTCTGAGAAATTATTATTTTATTATAACCCGTTTTTAATTCTGTGCCAGTTATCTAAGTGATTAACAACTAATGTTTTTTAATCATTTTTTACTGACAACGCGCCTGCCAACCTTGACTCTTTATCAGTTGGTATTAGTATATTTTCCCTTTGAATTAATTAAAATAATATAAACTTTGTGCCTTTGAGATAAAGTTCATTTTTCGAGATAAAATTAACATAACAACTGGAATTCCAGTTATCTCATAAGTTCCTTGGTAATAAATCAAATATCAGTCAGGTGCGTTGCAAATACAGTGAAGGGTTCTGTAGACGGACGAATTTGTTACAAACTCATAGAAATATTAAGCTTTTTTGCAAAAATACAACCGACTTCTAATACATGGTACAGAAAATCGACTTCAAAATAAAGGTTATATTTCAAAATCAAAATCAAAAAATCAAAAGTCATTTATTCAAATTAGGCTGATAATCAGCACTTTTTGAACGTCAGATTACAAGAGACAGTCCCACAAAAACGCCCTGCCCTTCGCCACTTCCTAGTGTTTTAGCTGGGAAGAAGAAGTGGCGGAACAAACTCCCCAGCAACACATCTGTCTGCCAGGTTAGAAGAACCAGATTTTATACAATTCCGTTTATCACAAGAAATTATAAAAAAATAAAAATAAGAAATTATTCATTCATTGTCACTTGTCAGCTAGCAAACACCCATTATATATAAAAATAAAAATTACCCAAGTCTAAATAATAAATTCACCAGTCTAATGGGTGTGCCCGCTTACATGTGCAGTGAAGAAGTGTCAGGTGATAAACTAGGACTAGTGCAAAAGAAATAAGCTAAGCATAAAAAAGATTTACCAATAACAGTATCAAAAAAAAATATATATTCAGTCAATGCTCGAGGTCACTAGTTAACCACATGTCAATAAATAAAAACACACAAAATGAAACAAGTATATAAAGAAAAAAAAAGTAAAAATATAAAATTACATGACGAAGACATGTAACGTATCAATAAGCTAATTTGGTGAAAGAACATGAAGAGAAAAAATTAATAATCGTCTTGAGTTCAACACAGTGACCAACTATGCTTATCGTCTAAATAGTCGTTAATAGAATAGTATGCTTTTAAACAAAGGTTAGATTTTACTTTAACTTTAAATGCATTAAATGGCAAATCTAGCAAAGAAGAAGATAGCTTGTTATAAAAAGTTATACCAAGCCCTACAAATGAATTATGAACCTTATGAAGCCGGTGGAAGGGAGCACGTAGTTTATGCTTATTTCTAGTGTTAATGTTGTGAATATTACTGTTTTTACTATATAGATGGATATTTTGCCTAATATATAAAATGTTGGCCAAGATGAATTGAGAAGCCACAGTGAGAATACCAATCTCTTTAAAAAAATCTCTCAGAGAATCCCGGGCACCTAGCTGGTAAATTGCACGAACCGCTCGCTTCTGCAGAACAAATACATTCTGGATATCAGCGGCTTTGCCCCACAGCAGAATACCATAGGACATGACGCTATGGAAATAACTAAAATTTGTGTTTTTTTTAACAAATCTCGTCGTCGAAAAGATTAATGAAAGAACTGATTTTTGTACACGTTATGCGACTATGTCAATCCTATCATACTTTAAAAAATATCAACTTACTTACTTCCTAAACCAATTTTAGTTAATCGTAAAAACAAAATCGAATTAACCACCTAAATCTTATCTAATCTAATTTTATTATTTCGTACAAATAGTTTCCACTAACGATTTAGTTGATTTTGTAATAATTGAATACTTTTTTAGTTAAAAGGGTTCTGCTTTTGCCAATTTGCTATGGAACCCTAAAAAGCATCTCTCGTCCGTTTTCTTTCGTACTGTTATTTTTTTTCTAATCACAGGTTTCAAGATAGTAGTACAAAGTTATTTTCTAGATTATCAAAATCAAAAGTCATTTATCAAATCAAACTGATAATCAGCGAGTTTTGAACGTCAAAGTAAACAATAAATAGACCTCCATAAAGACTGCATTACAGCATTTTCTATTGTATTAGCTGGTAAAAAGGAGTAGCGGAATAAGCAAACACATCTGTCTGTCAAGTTTAAAGGAGTAGAGTAATAAATTTATTTATTGCAAATGGATAACGGCTTCCCCGCTAGGCCTGAGCAAAGCTGCGTCCTCGTAGACTCGGTCGGCGGCGGTCTTTCACGTCCTGCTCTGAGAGGGAATAGGAAGCAATCACCTACTTCTGTCAAGCAGTCATGCTTGAGGAAAAGAAACTCAAATCAACACAGCTGCCCCGGAAGACGCGCCGCTCGTATTCCACGCGCGCCTCAAATAGATATCAGCAAAGCAGAGGGGTCTGCCAGGGCCACTTTCTGCCGGAGTTGCGAGTTGTTAATTATGTTCTACTTGCAACAATGGCTACTGCTAACAACAAAAGGTCGTAGGTATCTAATACAGAAACCATCATTAGGACCTTGCACCTCAGACACAGATAAATACATGGGTACAACCATGTTTTCATTTTCACGTCATTAATACAGGATTGCTAAACCGAGTGTCTCGATTTTGTAATTTTTGTAGAAAGGGAGCCATCGGTACAGCATACTGATTTGTAGGGCTGCTCGGTGTACGAACCTAAAGAATTGGGTTAATTAGACCAAAAAGTTACCAGATTTCTGGCGCGTCCTGCATAGTAATCCGTTCAAGATGGTGTCAACTATCGAAGATGTTTACGCAAACACGTACCGACGGGTATCACGGGATTGTTCGCAAAAATAGTGCTCCGCTAATCAGGAGAGTGGTAGATATGCAAGTGCACGCATGCGAGGTGCGGGCTTGTTACCTGTCTCAAATACTAAGATCGGGATGGATCACGCCGTTAGATTACGTTGAGATAACGAGCGCCTACCCATTCCGCAGCAGACGTCTGCTGGTCAAAACACCAGAGCAGCGGAGGGTACAGCATAATACTGCTGACCCCCGACGTAAGTGCACGAGGAAACACTAAACCACGCAAGCTCTCCCCAGGGTGGAGGACATCTAGTGCAGATTTCCATTACGAGGAAAAGAATAGACCACGATCCTAACCTAACCTAACCTACCCCTTTTCGATAGGCTAAGATCATGTATTCGATCATCGAGTGGATGCCGCAGCGCGCGGCGTCGCGCGGCCGTTCACACAGAGATCCGCGACAGAGTAAGTTTCATACAAAATGTTCTAGGCGTCTTTTGTTTTTCTGCCGCAGAGTTGTCGCGGCGTGTCGCAGCCCGTCGCGCGGATCGAGTTTGCCGCTCGATAGCGAGAGTTTGCCGCAAGGCGCGGCGCGCGACAGAAAAACAAAAGACGCCTAGAACATTTTGTATGAAGTGGGCTCTGTCGCAGCTTGCCGCAACTTGCCGCAGCTGCGACAGAGCCGCGGCGTCGCCGCGGCGATCGAGTACTCGATACTATATATCTCGAAAAGGGGTAGGTTAGGATCCCAACCTAGCCATATTCTCGCTAGAAAAACCCCTAATAGGTGTCCGCCACCCTGGGGAGCGCCTGGGGAGAGCAGAGAGGTCTAATAGAATCGTACTAAGGTGTCGTCCTAACTGACTATCGATCGTACGAGGACACGATGCGTTCTTGTCGCATGATGAGATGAGACTGTATAATCTGTTTACAATACAAACCAGAAGACTGTTCAACCTGTTCACAAGTATGGCAAGATTTAGGGCAAAAAAATCACTTAGATAATCTCGTAATTTTAAAATGCACTTTTTTATTTCTTGACATATTTTCACAAAATTGATTTCAAATTGCAGGTATAGGTATAAAACGTATATTTAAGTTTGTTTCAATTACCTGAGACTAAGCGTTTTCTAGTTATAATGAAAATTTGTTCTGTGTTTTAGTAGTCTTCAGTAAATGATTTAATTTGTTAGTATTTGTTCTAGAATATCTAGAATATTCTTATTGTTTAAGTAAGTTATAATATTATCAAATGTGTCGTATAGAGTAAAAATGACAATGCAGAAATGTTTATTTTGTGTTTTCATAGTTTAAATAAAACAAACACCGCTGCAAAATTCTCAGTCGTAATAAAGTTTGCGACGAAAAACGATTTAACGAATACGCGATAGAACAGGCGGGCCCTAGAACGTCTTTTTAAACGTTTCGTCGACTATGCCCACAAACACCACAACGTTTTTCTAGAAACGTTTTGAATTTCAGCTATTCTCAGTAGGGGCAGTGATTTGAATTACGTATCAATCCAAGATACGCATTATTTAATTCTTAGGCAACGATGTATGAAACACGAACAATGTCCTTTCGCCTTTCATTTGACAACCTTTTTACAAGTGCCTGTCACTCCGCGGTGTCCTCATCGAAGCTCGCAAGTCATCGCGCGGGCATAGGCAATGCTTCATGGACCATTTCCATCGTACGGTGAGAACGCATTGCGTATTTGTACGATCACTGCATGTTAGGACAACGCCTAAAGCCGCCTAAAACACTGCCGTGCAGGCCCTAAAGTGCAGTACGAGGAAAAAAGCAGTTTCGGGAAAACCTTTAAAAACTTTTTAACACTGTTTTTCTTGGATTATTTATGTGTATGGTGCATATTTTTGTTGTTACGAGGACTAAGTGCCAACAAAGATAGTATTTCCATATATGATAAACAAATGTTAGTTTTGTTTATCAGATTTTAATTAAAATCGGGTTTTCTGAAATCTTAGCTTTTACTGCACGCAAAAAGTTACACATATACAGATTAAAATGCGGTAAAAATACTTGATACTACAAAATTAAGATAAGATAAGTATTAAGATAGTTCTTTGCTACTTTGCAGACTAACTTGCAGCATAAGACTTTCTTTACTGCATTTTAATTTGTATCTTGGACAATTGCACATGTAGTATATAACAATTGCTTCCAACTAACGGGTATGTTTTAGGTAGGAATTTACAGAAAAAAGTGCATTATGTTTAGAATTTGTCGTTTATTTTATAATATTGTAAGGTAATTGTTTTAAGGTGCTTTAAACACAGGTGGTTATTAAGGCATTTCGATAAAAATAAATGGTATAAACCTTTTCGGTTTCGCAAGACACACGAGATCTTTCCTTTAAATAGCACATTTATTAGTTTTATATAAATGTGTCATTTAATTGAATGATTTTGATTTGTAATTTTGATCTTGATCTTTGATTTTGTTTAAAAATTGTTCCAAGTTGTGTTGAAATACTTCAATATAATTTTGAAGTAGCTATGTAACTCACTTTTAAAAACTCCGATCAAATAAGTTTTCCGTGGGATCTGGAGGCGATAGTGCTCGCGCGCCTGTTTGAGTGGCGCGCGTAGGCACTACACCGGGGGGAAACTCCGCTGCCGCGGCAAATTTCCGCTCAGCGGACAGACCTCCAGTGCGACCTCGTGGTGGCATGGAGAGAGCGACTGTCGCGATCCCGTGCAGGGCACGCCACAATAGTGGCGGTAAAGAGGGGACCCTCTTTCACCGGACACGGAAGTTTCGGGAGGTTCCTGCACATAATCGGGCGGGAGGAAACGCCCGGGTGTCACCATTATGACGATCGCCCGGAGGACACGGTGGAGCACACAGTGGCGGTCTGCCCAGCGCGGGGCGGAGCACCGCCGTGCCCTTGTAGAGGCGATCGGCGGCGGCGATCTCTCGCGTCCGGCCCTGGTTCAGTCCATGGTCCGGAGCGAGAGGGATTGGGAAGCGGTCACCTCCTTCTGCCAAGGAGTAATGCTAGCAAAGGAGGTGGCCGGGCGTTTGAGGAAGAGAACATCAAGCCAACCCAGCTGCCGCGGGACACGCCTCGGGTGCCGCGAACGACTCCCGGCCACCGTAGATGCGGGCCTGGGGACGGTGAGCAATGGGTAGCTCACCGTCCGTCCGACTATTGACGACAGGCCGTGTCGACGGCGCGTTCGTGTTTCACGCGCGCCTCAATGTGATGTCAGCAAAGCAGAGGGGCTTGTCAGAGTCTCCGCCTGGGTTGCGGGTTGTTCGAAAGAGATACCGCGGCCCCGGAACGTAAAGGGCAATAGAAGGAACATGGATGGGTTTTAGTCAGTACAAGTCTGACACTCTCCCCCGCTCCGCCCAGAAATCAAATCATCAAATAACTTCCCCCGCGCAAGTTATTTGAGATTGTGACACGGTGGTCTAATAAAATATTTGTCTAGGTTCTTTTTTTAACTTTTTACTAGGTATATTTTGTATGTTTCTGGTTTTTCTTTTTTTACTTTTTCGTTTATTAGTATTTCTTTTTCGACTGCTTGCATATGATCTGATGAACTACTTTCTAATAAAGGCACAGAAATATATTTTTTATCTGCTACCGAGTCGTCTGAATGTTGAAAAACTGGTGTTTTAGCTAATAGTGTCGCGTTTTGAAAAATATGTGTTGATGTTGGCAAAACCTCAGAACATTATAAATCTTCTTATGTCACAAGATCATTGAATGAATGTTCAGAAGCTATTTCAGTCGTAGCTAAATCCATTAGATCAGACTGGGGGAGAGCCTCAACGAGCCTTCGCTGCCTACACTGGCGCGGCGCAGACGTCTTCCTTCCTGGTCAGTAATCGACAAACAAGCACGACTGATTGAACGAGAGAGATAGCGACAAGTTCTGACTAGAACGCAGTAAAATATGACCTTTACTGCAGTGAAATTAGTAAAATCGTTCAAGTTACCAATTATAATGCAGTAACAGAGTGTCATACTGCGTTTTAATTAGCATATATCTTATTTTCATCTTTTGAAAAATATCGACTATACTGCATTAAATAATGAGCATACTGCAGTTTAAATGGTTAGTTCATAATATGAAATAAACTAGTGATCAACCATGCAGTTTTAACACTGTTGGTACAAAAACTACTTACTGCGTTTTAATTTTTACCCCTCAATATTTTTTTGGGTGTAGAATACAGTTTTTTTGTGGTAATTTAGATATTTACTGCGTTTGACTTGGTAAAGTGACGGATCGTGGTAGACGTAACTGCTATTACTGTATTTTAGTTGGTATTGTAATATATTTAGACATGCAAAGTTAAGTTACTGCTTTCACAAATTTGATTTTTAAACCGTTTAAAGCATCCCAACAAAAATCTGATAAGATTTTCATGTTCCTTATAACGTGTGCATTAAGGTTCAATATTCAACGAAAAAATTACAAAAAGGCTGTTACTGCGTTTTAGGGTCTGCAGAACAGAAGTCACAGCGGTATCTCGATGTGACTTCTGTTATTCGGACTGGTTTTGGCCCACTTCACCGGCTGAGTGAGAAGTTAAATGGGGAGACAATATTCTGCATAACATCTACGGAACCATCCACTGGACGTGGAACGCACTTGGACAATTTTTTGACTCATGCTGCCATTTTTTGTTTAATGACCAGACTTGTCAACTGTAAATAATCGTGGAACTAATAAGTACTAAATATTTTTTTCTAAATGTTTCACGGTTGTCTGTGATACCTATGACAAAAAGGTGTCTACATATATTTTATAGCTATCCAGGAACTACGAATGTGGTGTTGCTCTGGTGCATTTCCTTACCAGTTTAATTAGTTGCCAGAATAGTAATGGCACGATAGGTGCGGGTCCGACCGGTACCATGTTCGATCCGCTTCTAGCAAGCTCTTCCACAGCGTCGTCGTTGCCTCGGGTATCGCTGTGTCCTTTAATCCATTGGATAGTTATGTTATTCAGGTTACCAACTATGACTTATGTAGATACGTATTTATTTTTTGTATTGCTTTTTGTACTGTTCCGTATTAAAATCATTTCTCTTTTGGAAAATAATGGGACATAGCAGCCGCGTATGATTCTTTTGAAATCATTTGGTTTTATAATGCAGTTGTTACAGCGTTAGTAGGTACCTAAGTATGGAGGAGAGCGTTAGCCTGACAATAAGTCATTGCTTACTTTACAAAACGTAAAATAGTATAAGAAGTTAACAAGCGTCTAGGAATCTATACGGTCAACAATGTCGACTCATTCACAAATAATTCTTTAAAATATTTTTTTCATGAAATAAAACACTATATGAAACAAGTGACGCAGATGTTGCCATCTGTACAAAGGTTGTATAAATTTGTGATTTGATAGATAATGTTAAAAAAAAACTGATTATATAGATTTGAAAAAATAAGATTGAGTAAACGTAGAGACATCCACTTTGTGCCGTTTATGAGCTCAATTTTGAATATGCTTTTTTAAATAAAGACACTTAGCGTGTCTTTATTAAAAAAGCATATTCAATGTAGTTACTAACTTTCCATCGGTCAGTTCTGAAACTGGGATTGGTAACTTGTTGTGAAAGCGTTTACTGTTTATTAGAAATGACTTGCTAGTTTTTGTCAAACTGAATTTAAGAATTGCAATTTTTCGGACATATAACGTACATTCGAAGATTTAAAGTGAGTTTTTCGTCGCAAATTTGATTACGATTGAAAATTTTGAAGCCGTGTATCTCTTATTAAAACTATGAAAACACTTACTAAAAAAACATTTCTGCATTGTAATTTTTTACTCTAGACACACTATAATATTATACTACTAATAATATTATACCTAACCTAAACAATATGAATATTCTACAACAAAAGCTAACAAATTTAATCATTTACTGAAGTGACTACTAAAACACAGAACAATTTATCATTATAACTAGAAAACGCTTAGTCTCAGGTAATTGAAACAAACTTAAATATACGTTTTATACCTATACCTGCAATTTGAAATCAATTTTGTGAAAATATGTCAAGAAATAAAAAAGTGCATTTTAAAATTACGAGATTATCTAAGTGATTTTTTTTGCCCTAAATCTTGCCATACTTGTGAACAGGATAAACAGTCTTCTGGTTTAACGCATCGTGTCATCGTACGATCGATAGTCAGTTAGGACGACACCTTAGTACGATTCTATTAGACCTCTCTGCTCTGCCCAGGCGCTCCCCAGGGTGGCGGACACCTATTAAGGGTTTTTATAGCGAGAATATGAGCATATGAATATGGAATATCCTAACCTACCCCTTTTCGATATATAGAGGATCGAGTACTCGATCGCCGCGGCGGCGCCGCGGCTCTGTCGCGGCTGCGGCAAGTTGCGGCAAGCTGCGACAGAGCCCACTTCATACAAAATGTTCTAGGCGTCTTTTGTTTTTCTGTCGCGCGCCGCGCCTTGCGGCAACTCTCGCTATCGAGCGGCAAACTCGATCCGCGCGACGGGCTGCGACACGCCGCGACAACTCTGCGGCAGAAAAACAAAAGACGCCTAGAACATTTTGTATGAAACTTACTCTGTCGCGCCGCTCTGTGTGAACGGCCGCGCGACGCCGCGCGCTGCGGCATCCACTCGAGGATAGGTTAGAATTTTTCGATAGCTTAAGATCGAGTAAATAACGCCTGCCGCGCCGCGCCAGTGTGTGAGGCTCTGCGGCACAGCTTTGTCGCCGCTTGCCGCGCCGCGCGTGTGTGCAGAAGCCTTTAGATCGAGTAAATAACGCCTGCCGCGCCGCGCCAGTGTGTGAGGCTCTGCGGCACAGCTTTGTCATACACTTCCTCATTATTTACATTATTAAACATTAAAACAACCTGCCAAAAGCGAGTCACACACGCTCACCGAGGGTCCGTACTAATTTGCGACATAAACAGCCATATCTTTTGACTGCGTAGACTTAGTTAGAGGATTGTTTTGTTCATAGCAAGGGACTACAGAGTTGGGTAAATAGTTTTGATTTCAACTCGATACCTCTACGCATTCCCGAGATAAAGAGTCAGTTGACAGACAGATAGACAGACAGACGGACAATAATGTTATCTAACAACGGTTTTGTTTTTTCCTTTTGAGGTCCGGAACCCTAAAAATAACTAATGGTCTGCCTGTGTCAGGAACAGGGTCCAAACTACCGATGGTTAGGGCTCCGGAGACAAGAACCCTCTCACAATGCTCTGAATCAAGCTCTTGATCCATCCGCCTAAGGAGACCTTCGACAGATGGTCATCGAAGTTCATAGCTATCAGGACATTGGCCGTTACGACAAACGGCACAATGATAGCCGAGTTTACATTCCACAACTCAACAACCTCGTGTGCCAAGTCGAGATATTTCATTTGTTCCTTTTTTAGCTTTCACGAGGTTTTGTCATGCGCGATGGTAACATCGATTTTAATTGCGTTTATCGCGATCGGTCTATCACCACTGTATCAGCCTTGTTGGCGACAATAGTCCTGTCAGTAATGATAGACCGATCCCAGTACAGCGTTACATGGTCTTTCTCGAGGAGTGTCTCGGGCACATAATATGTAGGTACTTGTAGCACGGTAACTCAGATGCCACAAGAGAATACCTATTATAAAATATTGACATATAGCAACCCCAAATAAACTTTATTTTCCATTGTGTAACTTATCTCACTCTTATTTTCACGTTCCCCCTGAAACCTCTTCTCATAAACATACTTATTACCTATGTACATCGTGATACATAGTTAATATTCCGTAATCTAATTACTAACTTACAATTACCATTTAAAATAGAAACTCAAATCATTTATTTCAATTAAACCATTACAGGCACTTTTGAACTTCATTGAAACAAAAAAGATGCTGCCACAGGGGACTGCAGCAGCATCTTTTGTGTTAGGGAAGTCACAAGACATAATAACTTGTGAAAGTACTGTAGTTGCCCATTCCAAAGCGTAGACCTCTATTGAGAAGAATGAGCAAGAAACTCCATGGACACTCTTTCAAATCATAATATTTTTACAAAATTATGGATACATCATTTATGTTGAGATAAAAAAAATATAAGTACATGCGAGCGCCTGGTGATGTTATTGAGAACAATCCTTTTTTCGAAGTGTTGCTCAGGATGTATCCGCAGGAGACGAAAGATTAAGAGGTATTTACTTGTTCCATGATTGCATAAAACCAGCTTATTTTTATTACGATAATTTACGACCAGGAGAAACGATACAAGCGCAATAATCAGCTAAAAATAATCACCATACGATTCCCTACTATCTATAAGATACATACGTAAAACGTTGTAATCTAAAACAAGGCTTATCACAACCAATTAAAGTCCAACTGTCCTGTTATGAATTAATAAACATTCGTCGAGAGAAAACATCTTTATCGCTTAGTTTGTTTCTCAACTGCCGCAGAGAGTAGACGTGGACAATGTCACGACTTGTATTATCTACCCATGTGTTAGATACATCTACTGGAACCCCTGCAGCTGGGATATTTGTTGAATTACACAAGAAAAAAGATAGTGCATGGGTACTGTGGCACAGCACTATGACATCTAGTGATGGGAGAATACAGTTTCCTTTTTCGAATGATTCGATGGCGGGAGGGACTTATAAGTTGTTGTTCAAAGTTGGTGATTACTATAAAATGATTGATAAGGAAACTATTTACCCGGTTGTCGAGGTATGTATTTTCAACTTGTTTGTTATTTTGTATTGTAGCTTCTTACTTGGATCTCTTTGAATGTGACAATACCTATGTGAATATGTGTGTGGAATTTTATTGTGAAATGCTTACCTACCAATATAATAATGGTTAAGAGAGAGGCAAATAAATTTGACAACTACCGCCACTTGGCTGGATTAAAATATCTCTTGAGCCCAGTAGTACCTAGCTAATGCAGATATTTTTCTGTAACTAAGTAGGTATGATAATACTAAACGACATACGATAGTTTTGTACATTAATTATAACAGGAAATTGACACAATGTTCCAATTCAACATTTTCATTCAATGAGTTGGTATCCAGAGCAAACCGCAACTCAACACATTTTATGATGATTGTGTTACCTACATTGTTAGCTTCATCAACCGTGATAACAACATGAATAATTCATAAAAATTGAGAATTCTAACCAAACTTGGTACCTAGTATTTTATTGTTTATTTACGAATGGTTTTTTATTAAGATAGGTAGGTACCTACCTAGCTGATTTATTCGTGGTTAACCTTCAAATAATATTACACTAGATCCCTACGCTTATGGAAACGCGATAAAGTTATCTTATCTATCTGCGAATTATTTAATAATTCGCTATGTATTTACACTGTTTCACGCTGCCGAGGGGGTCATAGTTCATTGACCTAACCTATATTCACGATATTTATGCTTGCATGTTGAGCAAGATCATGACATAATTAAATCATTTAGTGATAAATTAATCTTTGTAGTAGAGATTAAGTTAAAAAACCTACATTCAAAATAAACATAATTTATCATATAATGACGGTACGGTTGGCGCAGTGGCTGAGCGTTTGACTGCTGCGCTGCGTATGCGTATCACGGGTTCGATTCCCGCACGGAACAAATATTTGTATGGCCTACAGTTAGTTCTTCCGGGTTTGGCTGTTTGTGTACGTTAATTCCTAAGTAGTGAGGAAGTGTATTTAAAAAAACCGGCCAAGAGCGTGTCGGGCCACGCTCAGTGTAGGGTTCCGTAGTTTCCCGTCCGTCACAATAAGTGTTCCCACTTATGAGTTTAAAGGTGGAGGAGCGTGCAACACTGCACGCTCCGCGGCAAGCGCTCCGACTTGTAACGGTTTATAGCGCGAACACAAAGGGGAGCGCTCAAACCTCGACGACTATTAGATTATGCACTCAATCACTCATAAATAAAATTACGAAAATATTTAAGTGAAACTTACTATAACACGGTAGGTCATGAAAGCACGGAAAATCTTAACATCGACTTTAAAAAAAATTACACAACGCCATCTATCGAACCATTTATGAACTGGTTTTTACCTTAACATTTTGATGGTGTTAAAAAAATAATTTTAGTTTTGTTCTAAATTGCCTTAGCATGTTCTTAATAAAAGTTTTATGTAGTTATAAGATACCGCCAATGCCAAGGAGAGACCAACCGAACAATTCGGTAATACCCGATCCAATGTAATAAGTACCTACAGCGGCATCTCTCGGGGAACTGGGTTACTAATTAATACAAAGACGTGCAATTTCGGTGGTAATTTTGGATTGCGAGAACCGATTTCAATAATTATTTTTTTTTTGTTTGAAAAAAGATACGTTCAGGATAATAAAATATGTAAACGAAGTTAAAAAAATGCTTGCATATACCTACGATTATACTACAAACTTAGTCCAGAAATTATTTTGTACAACTTTTTGTCTTTTTTGTACAAAAACTGTTGTGTCAATCAAGTTCAAAATAATTTTCCTAGAAAGTCCTTATAAAATTCTACTTTTCAGATTTTTTTCATATTTTCTAAACTTAAGGTTCAAAAGTTAGAGGGGGGGGGATTGTTTTTTACTTTTGGAGCGATTATTTCCGAAATTATTGACATTATCAAAAAATTATTTTAGTAAACCCCTATTCATTTTTAAATACCTTTCCAACAATATATCACACGTTAGGGTTGAAATTAAAAAAAAAAAAACACTTCCCACTTTACATATAGGGTGGCTACCCTAATAAAACATTTTTTTCCAATTTTTATTTTACCACTTTGCCGGCGTGCTTGATACACATATTGGTACCAAATTTCAGCTTTCTAGTGCTAACGGTCACAGAGATTAAGCGAGGACGGACGGACGGACGGACAGACAGACATGGCGAAACTATAAGGGTTCCTAGTTGACTACGGAACCCTAAAAAACAACAACAAATTATTTTATTATGACATTCAAAGTAGCAAAGATTGTTTAGTGGCGACAGGCCGTGTCGAAAGCGCGCGTTTATGTTCCACGCGCGCCTCAAAGAGATGTCAGTAAAGCAGAGGTACCTGGCAACCTCCGCTCATCTACATAGGTACTATATTTCAAAGAACTTATTAAACCGCCATCAATCCAATAAAGAACGACTGACTAGTTTGTCTTTTAGATAATATTCGCTACCCAAGAGAAAATAACGTTATATTTTCATGTTTCAGATAACATTTAACACCAAGGATGGTCAACACTACCACATACCCTTGCTCCTGAGTCCCTATGGATACTCCACCTACAGAGGCAGTTAATCTTTAGTGGAATTAGTTCCTACAATAAACTTAAGTTCTCATTTTGTTGTCTTTTAATAAATCCTTCAATGGAGGAGACTGAAGACATCAAGTATCTCATTCTACTGATGTAATAACACATTGTACGACTGGAAATCGTACCAATAACCCGGTAGCACAGTAGTTAGCGAGGAAGTCAGCGGTTAAAATCTCTGCATAGCGCGAAAAAGCTCCATCAGCAAGCTACATGTATGTCCAGGGTTGCGAGTTGTTCGAAAGAATATCGCGGCCCCGGAACATAAGGGCAAATAAAGGAACATAGGTGGGTTTTAGTCAGTAAAAGTCTGACACTCCCCCCCGCCTAGAGCAGGACACGTTGTATAAGGGCACCTTTTTTACCTTTAGAGGTAAGTACCTACGGAACTCTAAAATACGGTCGAACCTCCTCATTTTTTGATGTCAGTTAAAAACAATCTCATAAACCATTAGGTAACAAAATTGAAAAGACTCCACCCATCCCTTCATTAACAATAATTTATTGTGAAGTATTTATGACTATTATACTGTAGGTACAGACTGCTAAAATGGGGTATTGTATAAATTCTTAGCTTTGTTATTGGTATTGAATAAGTACTATTGAAGCAACTATATTTTATATAAGTACCTATTGGAGAAAATCACTGACTTAGGTACTCGTCATAAATATCAGAAAATAGTCTGTGGATTTCGCAAAATTCAATCCCTAAGATGGTGAATTCAGCGATGTAAGTAAATGATTTTTGACACAGTTTTCCCTTTCCAGACTTGATATTAATGATATATCAGAGTTACACTAAATTATTATACATATTTTGATCCCATTTTTTTAAAGTATTAATGATTCTCAATTGATTTTATCATTGAATCCCTTGCAATGACAACTTTTATAGGAAAACCAGATTCCTTGGCAGGATTGAATTGTTATTTTACATTGGCATTCTTTCACGAAACTAATAGACTAGGTATGTAGCAACACGCTACGTACGAGTCGTACGACACTAAGGCCCGGTCTCCAAAGCGGAGAGCAGCGGAGCGGAGATGTGCAAGAGTCAACCAATCATAGGAAAGATGAGAGACGCGATGTAGATTTAAAGCAATGTGATTGGTCGGTTTCCGCCCATCTCCTCTCCGCTCCGCTGCTCGCCGCTTTGGTAGAGTCTGGGCCTAAGAAGCTCAGTAGGTCACACGTAGTAGCTGTATTATCTAAGTACCTACGTTTTTGAAAGCTCGTGCCATTTTGATAGGAAGTTAAATAAAAAATACCAAAAATTCAGTTTTACATTTTATATTTGATGCTCAATAAAAGCTTAAGCAATCTAAAAACCTGCAAAATTGTATCTGTTCATAACGAACTATTTAAAATTATTTACTGGTTCAATTAACAAACAAGATGATTGTGTCATAGAAAAATGAATCATGTTACGTTACACCAAGAGCACATAATAGTATTTGAAAACTTTTGTTAAAGTTAATTAGGTCACTATGTAATTTGTATTCATTATCAGGCTAATAAATTATGACGCTACATCAGTATAAGGCGTACAGTCATTTAGCATAATTCCAAAGATTTTTGAAATAATTACTGACAATTGCAACTTTGAGACAATACGGTATGGGTTACAACATATAATTACAATCTGCAAAGTAGAAGTACATTTACTTATAACAGTAGGTATGTCTACTTACTGGTACTGTGACTGTACAAGACGAGTAGTACAAGTCATTTACTCGTTAAAATCTTTTTTCTAACGTATGATTTGAGCTACTGAGCCAGAAACTTGGGCAGTTTCGTAATTAACGAGTGTTACCAGAAAGAGAAATGCGTATTTTAGTAATGGAATCTAATTTATTTATTTGGTTAGCTTGGCTCAATGTAACATAATTAAATAGTGTTCTATGTGCTTGAATGTCCCTTAATACCTATGTGTTTGAGTTTATACAATAATATTTAAACAATATTGTAATTTGTGGAGTTTGTCGAGTTATACTATCTCTTTAACCTATCTATAAACATATATTTATATTATAATATAATATGGAAAATTCCTAAATATTTAATTAGCCTAAATACTAGAAAAACATGTTTGCTACTATACTTGCAAGATTTAGTAGTATAATATAAAAATTATTGCGTTCTTCAAATCGTTGACCAATAGGTAAATAGATCTAGTTATTCGGAAATAAAATAGAAAAAACCACTTCACTCACAACTAATTGTTCCTAATTACCTACAATTCGTAGCTAGCATTAAAGTCAATTAACAACCCTGCCACAATTATTTGTTAGACTGCCAATAACTAAATCTAATATTTAAAAAACTAAAAATAAATGCAATGTGTTTCATTGTCTTTAAATATAAAATATACTTCTTCAAACTCAACTAGGTGCCTGTACATTAGGAATAACAACTAAACATTTTGAATAAAATTAGGTATAATAAAATATTCTTGAAAACTACAAATTATAAAAAAGTCAAACTTTTACATTAACAGCTATAACTAAGTTGGAGCGGCGGACACTACAAAAAAATTGCTTTCATGTTTTAATCTCACAAGTAGGTTCTAGTCTATCTTATCTATGAGTATACAGGTTTTGTTATAATGTTTGGCAACTCGCAGCAGCAGCTGGCATGTAGTCTCTGTAAGGTAAATGGTCATAGTCATCAGTATTCTGCCGTGGGTCGGTTTAGACACCATTTTCTTCAAACACAACACTACAGTCACTCTATCACATTTCTGTCCAATCTCCAGGTTCTTCATTGCTTCGACTTGACAGCCCTATTCCGTCGAGCTAACAGCGTTAGCTATATTTATTACTGAACCTTACCCGTTATCATTGCAGATATTCAGACAAAGGAAATATTGATTTTGGAATAAATTAAACATTATTGTTTGCAGTCCTCACTGTAACAATGTTTGAATACTGCCTTTAGTTGAAAGGTCACAGTTCAATACTTATAGCTATTTTATGGCCAATATTGATCATCAATTTCCTGACTTACTTATTATGCTAGAATTTTAATTTTTGGTAGTCACATTGTACTAAACAGCAAAACCGTAACATGATGACATCTATTCTTACACACCAAAAAAGTATTTCCATTTTGATTTAGAAGAATGCTAAAGATTCAAATTTCGAAGAATTTCACGTGTCATAAATGTCTGCAGATTTATGCATGAACATTTAAATATCAGAATAGCAGGCTGCTCCACAATTTATACTTTTACCTGTTTGGGGCTGTGAAAAAAAGCATGATTAGGGTACAGGAATAGTGTGAGTCTTCTAGAATCAATACTTACCATGTAGGACGTTGAGATTTCTGAGTGGCGACCCTCAGAAGAAGCATTGAGCGCCAACATCTAGTGTAGTGAAACCAGAATCAAACCATTAGAATCGGAATATTTTTGCATACCAATGTACCACAACCTTGGACCTTATCAACTTGAATGTAAAGCCTTTTTTCTCATAAGATCTTGAGGAATTATCTTAATTAAAGTTGAGTTTCTTGGAATGAATAATTACACAATCCATTGTAACCACTTCATACTCACAAGCACAAAATAGTTCTTAATGAGTAGAGAAGTCTTTTCTTTTTTATTATCAGTCTTGTTTCATACATAACTAGTGAAGAACTTTGAGCACCAGCTATCTAGACAAAAATTACATAATAGTTCTGATATATTGACTAGAAATGTTGCACTGACCTTAAATCCATCCCTGCAAACAAAAATTATTGTTATGCAGAAAGTAATAAAGTTCGAAACCCACCTATTTCCCTTCCTCTTGTCCGACGACCTCTTTATATCTGGCTATCATGAGTTTTTTTACTGTGTCTCTGTAGGTCTCCCCGGGGGTGGGGGTGTAGATACCTCTCTTTTGTCCAAGCCCTGCTAAACTTGGCCTTTGTTCAGCTTCTATGGGCGCGATTCTTCCTTGTTCTTCTTTACCTAATCCTCTGCCCTCAGACCAGCCCATCTTTTGCAGCATCTTCCCGCCAATCGTGTCAACGACTGAGGGAGGAGGGTGCGGCGCCATCGGTGGAGGCATCGAGTCAGGCGGATCATATCGCTTTCTGACCACAGGCGGTTCATCTTCACCAAACTTCAACCTTCTCTCTGCCGCTCTGTCTCTGTAGCCATTCATTTGCGGGATAAGCTCATTCTTCTTGCGATACTCCGCCAGGTTCTGTTTGTGTAAGTCTGACAGTGATTTGTGTTTGTTTAGCACCTCGGCGGACGGGAAGCGTCGCTTACAAATGAGGCAGGTCAGCTTGGCCCAGTCTATGATGCCCTCGTCGCTGTCAAAAGCTTGTTCCGCATCAGCTACCCTTTTCATAAGGAAGTCGTCCCCGGTAGGTGGCGGAGATATCTCCCTGACGTGAGTTAAGGAAGGACCCGAACCTAAAACTGAAAAGCCTATGTCAGCAGAGCCCTTACTGGCCCCTGTGTCTAAAGGCTGTTCCATCACAATGTTACTTCTAGCATTCTCTTTCTTTTGATTTAATGTTCGCGCCCATCGCTCCATGTCTTTGGCTATCTTTTTGGCAACTTTGACTTTGTCCTCTTTATCTTTCTTTTTCTTTTCCTCTGGTTCTTTTGCGATGGTGTTCTCAGTGGTGGCCGTAGGTGGGTTGGGTAGTTTAGGCTGCTCAGTGTTCTGGTGTGCTTGTGTAGCTGCTAAGTATGTGTTGTTGGTGGCATCCCAGTACATGTACTGATTTGTCTGACTGTTGTAGAAGTACTGACTAGTGCCATCATAGTACAGACCTGTGGCTGGGTCGTAGTAGTAGCCGGAGGTCTCATCATACATGAAAGTCCTAACATCAGGTGCAGTGTACACTGTTGTTCCATCACCAGTGGGGGCTTTGACTGTGGGAGCAGTTTGAGCAGTGGAAGTCACAAAAATTGGGACACTCACAGGAGTCCAGGACATGTGCCGTGCTTGAGCAGCTGAGATAGCAGATTGAGCAACAGCTGCAGCAGCATTCACACGGTCTGCCTCAGACATAGACTGAGCAGACGAAGTATAATTAGACATTTGAGCATAATAGGAAGAATAATCTGCATTTGGAGGTTTTGAAATTTTCTTTGGTTCATTATAGAAACTAACAAGGACCTCCCGACCATCTATCTCTAACGGGGGCTGCAGAGATGCTAACTCAGAATGAGCAGCTGTAGAGTCAGCAATTGAGTTAAAGTTAATATAAGCTAAGCACTTTGACGCCCCAGTTAGAGTTTCTCTGCCAATAGTGA
The DNA here is from genome assembly GCA_958449745.1 of Ochropleura leucogaster. Classification (NCBI taxonomy): domain Eukaryota; kingdom Metazoa; phylum Arthropoda; class Insecta; order Lepidoptera; family Noctuidae; genus Ochropleura; species Ochropleura leucogaster. The sequence continues at coordinate 15,326,167 of OY288224.1, forward strand.
TGCCTGCAATAGAATCTAAAACAGTCTTTGAGCATCTTGCCTTTATTACTTCTAATATTTTCTCCTCCGTAGTCAGAGCATCTAATCTTCTAAATAACAACCGTTTAGTGATGCCCGCACTCTCTGACAGGAGGTTCCTCTCGTTGTCCCCACCATAGACAATGCCATCTGACCTCTTTCCCTGACAGTTCCGTCTGTAGCACACCTGACGCCTTTTGAAGTTGTACAGTCCACACTTGCAGAACCAATCCCCCGGGGAAGCATTGATAGTCTGGTTTTCATCATGTTTGTCTCTGGTGTCGTATTTACTCTCGTATTCTAAGTCCATTCGTTCGCGACTACCCGAGCGGCTGCTAGACCTAGAACTGGGTTTGCGATCCATGTCGCTAATGGTGGGCGGAGACGGCGGTGCCGGCACGTCACGATCGCGCTCTTCATAACGCTTGGGCGAGCGCCGGCGGTCGCGATCGCGCGGGCGATCAGCACGGTCATACCGCTCGCGGCGGTAGCGGTCGCGGCGGTCGCGGTCGTCGTCCCGGTCGCGGTCGTAGCGGTCGCGCTCGCGCTCCGCGTGGTGGTGGCGCTCGGCGCGGCGGTCGGGGCTGGTGCTGCGGCGCGACTCCCAGGCGGGCGAGCGCGCGCGGCCCTCGGCCCACCTGTCGTCCTCACCCCAGCGCGTGTTCCTCTCGTCACGGCCTCGCCACGACATCGCACACGTCTGTGAACATCACCCGTACGAATAAAGCGACTGTACTCACAAACCGTTCGACGCCGCAGTCCCGTTGCCTCCATGTTGGTTGGCCTATAATCGTCGTCGTTCAATAACCTTTCTCCTCGCTGTACTATTGTTTACCTGCGTAGCGGTCACTGGGACGATAATGTATGCCCTTAATAACACACAGTTAACACTGTACACGATAGTTTTAATAGAATTTAGCAATTAAAGTATTATAATTGTAATAACGAACTCATAATCACGAATTTTCATTGAAAATGCGTCGTCGACGCCATGTTTTTTAGTATGGCTTTGACTTTGACGTTTTGTGTTTATTGTTGACGTAACAAAAAATCTCTATTAAATTGGCCTTTTTACATCCCTAGTCGGTTACTAAAACAATATTCCATATTACCATACTACCAAATATTTATTTTTATACTTTTTTTACTATTATAATTACGTTTCAACTACTAGCTTTATTATTCTATGAACTAGAATGATTATCCTACTGTTCCATGTCAAAACGGCTGAACGGAGCTTGATGATATTTGGCAGTGGCACAGAGGTAGACCATGGTCTGGATTGGAATAACACATAGGATATATTTTTTTATACG